>OW240917.1:8551374-8563359 GCA_933207985.1 Pelobates cultripes
CTCAATGGGACGCTTTAATACAAACCATGAGACAAGTTTTACAGTCTCTGGAGCAGGGTCATCGTCCTGGACTGCAGCCCCCTTTAGCCCTTGACGATCAGCTGCGGTCAGGGTGGGCGGCTGCTGGTGGTTCTGACCTTTCAGGGGTTGTAGCATTGCCCTCTGCTGCCCCCGCAGGGCCCAGGGGCCCTGTGGTGCCAGTTCCTCCAGTGGCGGAACTTGAACCATCCAAAGGATCCTCGGATGACGCCGCAGCATCTTCGGGGTCGGGGGTAGCCCCCGCTGCGCATGGGGCGGCTTACATGTGCTGGTCAGGCCCTCTAGGTCTCCATTTGACTCCGGAATTGCGCACCAAGATAGAGAAAGGGGAATTCGTTGAAATATTTTCCTTACTCCCTATGGAGGATCTGCCTCGTGTTGATCCTGCGGCAAAAGACTCCGAAAAGGAGAAGGAGAAGTTTAGGTATCGGAAGATACCAAAAAACTTTTGGTAATTGGATCAGGGCTTTTTCTATCCTGGCGAGTGTGATAGGCGAGAAGTCCCCCAATAAATGCTCATCCCTCTTTTGCTATCAGGATACGATATGGAACGCGTGCCGGACCTATGGCGGATTAGGCTGGTGGCGCTATGATGAGCAGTTTCGCCAGCGCATAGCGGTCCGCCCATCATTGAGTTGGGACCAGATGGACATCGGCTTGTGGTTGGCCATCATGACCCGCCCGGCATCGCATCAAGGGGGCCTCTCGTCCTTTCTCGGGGGGGGCGGCGCAGGGTCTGCGACCACTGCGTCGGCCAATCAGCGTCGAACGGGCTGCTGCTGGCAGTATAACGACGGGCAATGTAAATTCGGCACGGGTTGTCGTTTCAAGCACGAGTGCTCTGGGTGCGGCGGATCGCACCCCGCCTCCAAATGCTTTAAGCGGGGCAGGGCTGGCGACAAGGGTGATGCCATGGGCTCTAAGGGCGAGGACGCCAGTGGACGTCGGCGCGATGCAACCGTGGTTAAAACGTTATAGAAATAAAAAGGCGGCTGCCTTACTCCTGGAAGGTTTTTCGTTTGGTTTTTGGATTCCCCATCAACATCGTCCGGCGTCAAAGGTATGCCGGAATTTGCATTCGGTCTATGACCACCCTGGGGTGGTCAGGGACAAGTTGGCTAAAGAAGTGGCTTTGGGGCGTATGGCAGGCCCTTTTCGGGAATCTCCTCTCCCTGATCTCCGGGTGTCGCCATTAGGCGTCGTACCCAAGAGAGAACAGGGAAAATTTTGGCTCATTCATCACTTATCGCACCCCCAAGGGGGTTCTGTAAATGATGACATTGCATCAGAATTATGCCGTGTTTCTTACGCCTCATTTGATGCTGCGGTTTGTATGGTCAGGGATGCCGGATCGGGGGCACTCATGGCAAAAGCAGACATCGAGTCTGCTTTTCGTCTTTTGCCGGTTCACCCGGGGTGTCATCACCTCTTAGGTTGCTACTTTGAGGGGCATTACTATGTGGACATGTGCCTCCCGATGGGCTGTGCGATATCCTGCTTTTACTTTGAATGTTTTAGTTCCTTTCTTGAATGGGTGGTGAGAATGGAGTCTGGTCATAACTCCCTCCTTCATTACCTAGACGATTTTTTGTGTGTTGGTCCCGCGCACTCCTCAATCTGCACACATATTTTGCAGTCATTGGCGGATGTGGCCTCTGGGTTTGGTGTGCCTCTGGCGCCCGACAAGACAGTTGGCCCTTCCACGTGCCTGTGTTTCATGGGAATTGAGATTGATTCAGTTATCGGGGAATGTCGGCTCCCAGTGGACAAACTGGTGGACTTACGGGGGTCTGTGCGGGAAGCGGGCTCCTTGCGAAAGATCACTCTTCGACGCCTTCAATCCCTCTTAGGCAAGCTGAACTTTGCCTGTCGGATCATGCCTATGGGCAGAGTATTCAACAGGCGCCTGGC
Organism: Pelobates cultripes; assembly: GCA_933207985.1. NCBI lineage: Eukaryota > Metazoa > Chordata > Amphibia > Anura > Pelobatidae > Pelobates > Pelobates cultripes. The sequence goes on from OW240917.1 coordinate 8,553,325, forward strand.
GGCTGCCACGGCTGGAATTTCGAAGCCCTTACATTTCATCCGCTTAACCAAGGCGCTCAGGGACGATCTGGTAGTCTGGGCTGTTTTCCTTGAAACTTACAATGGAAGGTCTTGTTGGCAGCAGCCTGAGGTTTCAAATGCCGCGCTTCACTTGTTTACAGACGCTGCGGGTTCCTCTGGCTTTGGGGCAATCCTGGGGCCTCATTGGTGCGCAGAGCCGTGGCCTGTATCGTGGGTCGATTCAGGCCTTACCAAGAACTTGGCGTTCTTGGAGCTCTTCCCCATCTTGGTGGCTGTTCACTGATGGGGGATGGAGCTCAAAGACAGGCGCGTCGTCTTCCACTGTGATAACCTGGGTGTGGTTCAGGCCATCAATAACTTGACGGCCTCTTCCCCTCCGGTGGTTAGGCTATTGCGTCAATTGGTTTTGCGATGCTTGTCTCTGAACATAACGTGCCGTGCTGTGCATATTCCTGGGGTCATGAATACCACGGCTGACTCTCTTTCTCGCTTTCAATGGCAGGTGTTTCAGAAAGCCGCTCCGGGAGCAGACTTGGAAGGCCTCCCCTGTCCCGGAGAACTATGGTCCCTTGGCCTGAGCGGATAAGGGAATGGATACGGTCCTCGGTGTCTGAGGCGACTTGGGTCCGGTACGGTAAGGCTTGGGGGGAATGGGTTGCTCTTGAGCAGGATCATGGAGGCTACGCTTCCCCGACGGAACGAGTTCAAGGTTTGTTACATTTGCTTTGGTTCTGGGAGGCTTGCGGGTGTTCGCCGGCTACTGTTTCTGGGAAGCTTTCCGGTCTTAGTTTCTGGTTTAACTTAACTCGGGTGCCGGATGTCACTAAGGATTTCTTGGTTAAACTTGCGATGCGTGGTTGGCGTAGGGGCCCTCGTGGGCAGGATTCTCGTAGGCCGGTTTCAGGGGCATTGCTGCTAGGAATTGCCTCAGTGCTTCTGCAGATATGTTATTCTGCTTATGAAGCCAGTTTATTTCGGTTGGCCTTTATTTTTGCCTTTTTTGGGGCCCTCCGGATTGGGGAACTAATCAGCCCTAGCAGGGGGATTCCGGGGGGTTTGTTATTTCACGATGTGTCCCTCTTGGATGGTGCGGTGCGTTTCTTGATACGACGGTCTAAAACTGACGTTGTTGGAAAGGGTCGCTGGGTTACCCTTCGCACCATCCCTAATTCGTCTGTTTGCCCAGCCTCTGCGTTTCAGTCCTACTGCTCCATACGCCCGAGTCTTGCGGGTCCGTTGTTAATGCACGAGGATGGTACTTACCTGTCTCGTTTTCAATTCCTCCGGGTATTTCGCTTGGCACTCGATATGCTGGGAATCCCGAGTGGTGAATTTGGGGGTCATTCCTTCCGGATTGGGGCAGCTACTGAAGCTTCTCGGTTGGGTTTCTCTGATCAAGTGATTCAGAGGATTGGGAGGTGGGAATCTGGGAGGTTTCGTTCTTATATCCGGCCCACGCGTCTGATGGGTGCCCCCCTTGTGTTTTCTCCGCAGGGCCCGGCCGACGGATCTGGCTGATTGGGCATTCGTATATCTACTGGGCCCACCTGCGGGCAGGGGTACGCCCGGGTGGGACGCGACTTGGAATTCCCCGGGAGCTGGCTGAGGTCTGATGGTTCGGCTTTCGGGGCATGCGCTGGGGCCAGCTCTTGCCGGAGGTGTTACAGTTAGCCACATTGTTGGGGGCCCCTGATGTATTGGTGATACACCTGGGGGGAAACGATCTTGGGGCGCTGCCTGCTTGGGGGCTTAGTGAGCTCATTAGAAGGGATTTGGCGCGCTTGCTAGTCCTTTTCCCACAGCTCTGCTTAGTCTGGTCAGGTATAGTATCTAGGAACTATTGGCGCCGCGCGAGGGATCAGGGGGCGATTGAGCGCTGCAGGGTTAAAATCAACAAGAGGGTGTCCAAATTTGTACTCGGGGTTGGGGGTGTCACAGTGCGACACCGGATATTTGAAAAGGAAGCGGCGATCTATTTTCGCCCAGATGGGGTTCATCTCACGGATGTGGGTTTAGATTTATTTAATCTGGCGCTGCAGGACGCGTTAGAGCAGGCCATGGCGTTGGTGGGGAGTCGCGCCAGCTGATTTAGGCTTAAATGCAGCAGGCGCTAGTGGCGGGTATGGTCCTTGCCAAACCAGTTGGAAAACGAGTACACTGGAAGAAGGAATGCTGGGTCTGGTCCCTCCCCTAACCTCGGAGAGTTGTGGTAGTTGGGCGTGCCCCCCGTGCCAGTAAAAGGCGGCCAGGGGTTGGCATGGGGTATTGGAAGGCCAAGGTAAAAGGCCTGTTATCTTGGACGAGGGGGGAGGGCAGGTACCCTGGAAGGGGGTACTCTAGAGTTATTATGGGTCGGTTGGCAAGGACAAGTTCTCGAGTAAATTATTGGTTGATTTATTTATACTTGTTATTATAAATAAAGCTGTGGCCTGTTTTATACCACACTTATGTCTCTTGGTTTTAATTGGGGGGAAATCGGGAAAATGTAATTATGATTGCATTGGTTCGCACCACACAGTAACCACTACCTACACACATGTCTTAACCTTAAATGTGGACTCAGATGCTGGCATACATTTCTGATGGTTAATTCTAGCTGCAGAGTAGTAAGACTTATTGAAAGTTGTTCATTAAAGCAAAAAACCTGATTCCAATTTGTGTCCCTACACATAAGAATATCTATACAAAGGGAAAAATATAGGAACCACTAAAAACTACTATCATATAAAAACCATGTACAGTGCAAAAATTACATGAAAAGATATCTCTAGTTAATATAGATAGTAGGGGATCCTAACATATATATAAAGATAAATATGGTACTAAGTGTAAATATGTACCTACTAGTCAAGAATGCAAATTCCCACTCCAATTTAAACACTGTAGGAATGGATTCATATGGTTAAGTGTGATATGCATAATTATATAATGTAGGCTGACAATAGTTTTAATTTGTTATAATATATTAGCTAATTCTAGCTCTGCATTAAGACCTGAAGGAATCAGGGTCTTAAGTGTGTAAATCCAATACATCTCCCGGTATGTTAAGGTTTTCCTCAATTCGCCTCCTCTCCATGGTATTTCTATCCTTTCTATACCACAGTATGATAGAAGTGTTGGATCTCCATTATGGTGTATTTTAAAATGATTGGAGAGGGAGTGTTTTTCAAAACCCCTTTTGATGTTATAGACGTGTTCTCTGAGTCTAATTTTCAGTGCTCTTTTAGTTTGACCTACATATTGGAGGCCGCAAGGGCACTCCAACCTGTAGATAACTTGTTTGGTGTTACATGTAATACAACTTTTAATGTCAAACGTTTCTTTTGTAACCGAGGACTGAAAGGTGGTATAATTTTTCCCTCTAGAACTTGATTTACATATATTACAGTCTCCACACTTATAGAAACCTTTTTGTCCACTTAAAAAATGATTGGGTCTTGTGGGTTTATTATAACTGTGTACCAATCGGTCTTGCAATGTAGGGGCCCCCCTAAAAATTACCATCGGTTGTGCAGGTAAAAGGGTAGCTAGAATCGGGTCCTGTCAAAGCAAATGCCAGTGCTTTTGTATGCTTGTTTTAATATAATTTGCTTGTGCACTATAATTAAACACTAAAGGGCACAGATTTTCTGCATCTTTATCTGTTTTGACTTTCCCCTGTTTGGTTTGTAAAAGGGTTGTACGTTCTATACTGCTTACTTTCTGGAGAGCTACTTCCAGTGTTTTTTCGTTGTAATCTTTTTCTATAAATTGTTGTTTGACAATTAAGCTAGAATTAACCATCAGAAATGTATGCCAGCATCTGAGTCCACATTTAAGGTTAAGACATATCTAAGAATATATATTGGTTTAAGTTAGTGATATCCACAAGTATTCTGTTTGCATATGTACACCATTTTCATTGTTTAGACTATTTTATGTCTTGTGTTTTTGTATGGCATTAGCAGTTTAAGCTTAGCCTATAATACATTAGACGAATATTGTTTTTAATATGTATGAGTTTATATGCATAGTTGGGAAATTATGTGTTCCCGTTTGTATAAACCATTGTATTTGTATTTTATTTCGATATGTTTTATAATAAGGGGGTGTATACCCTTAAGGAATTTGAATTCATTTTGCCCGGCAAAATATAAAACTGCCGAACAAGACTTTTAGCACCTATCTTGAAAAAGCCCTCGTTAGAAGGGCGAAACGCGTTGATAGGGTGCTATCATCATTTATCCAGAAGATTTTCGAGTTCACATACTTCACTAACGCCAGACAGAAGTCGGACCTCCAGCCAGCGTTTTCCCATCGAGAACATTACAGACAGCCCTCCCGAGTGCACCGAGAGAGGGGCTATCCTTAATAGAAACACGAAGGGACACAAAGGATTTTCTTCTATTTGATCCATCACGATGAGTATTTTATTTTATACAGGGTACGAGTTTTTATAGTTGGGGGGTTTTCTCTCTTTTTTGTTTATACTTCCTGGGAAATTAAACTTTTGATACAGTATCACGCTATGTATATCTCTTTGTTTCTTTTTTTCTAAGGTATTACTACATGCTTCTGAGCTCCTGTATATTACAACGTTATCTGGATTGCAGGACTCTGTTACTGAACTATACTTTTTGGATACTTCTTGTGCTAGACTTTTTCATTTGTTTGCATATATATGCACCTTTTTAATCTTAAGGGGACTATCTACTAAGCGCTGAAAAATTTATATGTACATTTGTTTTATGAAATGGGAAATTTCTTTTTATTTTAGCAGCTATCATTGTTTGAGTATATTAGGTTTTATTCCTATTGTTTGATCTGGACCACATGTAAATTATTACGAAGGTTCTTTATTTGTTATGCATGCGCTCTCTTTTTAATTAGTTACTGAGTTTAAATACCCTGCTAATGTCTGATCAGGTTCAGGTGCAGCACAGCCAAATTCAAGGTACAGCCCCCAGAGTGATAGAAAAGCCAGGATGAACAGGACCGGAATGACTTGCAGAATACAAAAGCTGCTGTGGCTCAGAGGTAGGAAGCAGGACCAGGACTGCAAAGTTCCCCAGTTCAAGTCCCTTGTTGGGATCTCCATGGGTGACCACGTCTAGCCGTCTGTTTGATGTGGCGAGAACCGTGACAGTACCCCCCCTTCAAGAACACCCTCCGGGTGTGATTTGGTTGCTCATCATTACCTTCCTCCTCTGAGAGATCAAATACATCATCAGGCAGGAGGTATGTTTTTCCATAGGCATCCATGCCATACGTACGGCCTTCTTCCAGGTTAGAGGTGAACACAGCACCTACTGTAGCCTTTGCTCTAGTAGTTCTCACAGGGGAGGTATTTGCAGCTTTCAATGCTTTTTCAAGTATTTCTAGATCCTGTTTGCATACAACTGTGCCATTTGAGGCATACGTGCAGTCAGGTGGCAGAACTTCTTTGGCAAGTCAGGAAGTGGTAATGGTGCTTGCTTGAGCAGAAGTGTCATCAGGAAGAGGTCTAGATGTTTCTGGAGCAGGAGGTGGAGATACCACAGGGGTACTGGTTGCAGGTTCTTGTGGGACACTGGTAACATTGACTGTAGTAGTTTGGGTACCCTTTTGTGTCACAAGACGGGGACACGGCTGGCATGCAGTGTACACAGGGTGGAGGAAAGTAGTACCCAGTCGGAGAGCTGGAGGTCTAGGAGGACGAACAGGGCAAAGTGTGATGAAATGCCCTTTTTCTCCACAGTAGTAACATAAGCCATGGCTTCTCCTTCGGTCTCTTTCCTCAGGTGTCACTTTGCAGTGAACAAGTCCTAATTGCATAGGTTCCTCAGGGTCGAGTGGAACACAGGATATCTCAGGAGTTTTCCTAGGAACAGGATCATAAGGAGACATCACTGGGGTGTAGTGGTGGTACTGGGTTTCTTGGTTACGAAGAATCTGAGATTTTTTGGTACGTGGAGCTGGCTTGGTCACAGTAGTCTTGCATTGTGAGTCCATAGCGGCACTGAAGGATTCCCAGCTGACAAGGACAGGACTCTTTGTCTGCAACATTTGGTGAGCCCATACTTTGATGCGTTCAGACAACAGGTTGATAGCCGCTCGGACCTTGATGAAATCTGTGGCATATGTTCGAGGCTTTAAAGAAAACAACACCTCACAATCCATCTTAAAGGACTGAAAGGATGTGCGGCTACCATCAAAACGGTCGGGCATGATCACAAACGGTTCAGGATAAGCTGGTTCCGGGGCTGGGCGTACTGCGCCTTTAAGAAAAAAAATTCTTGCTGCAACTCCAAAACAGTCTGGGCCAGGCTGGACACTGGTTGGGACAGGGGTGAGCACATCTCTGCGGACTCCATATTGATCAAGTCTTATGTCAGGGTCTTACCTGGGTTGGGAGTCTGTAGCGCAGATATGTTGCTCACCCTTGCAGATAGCCACAGGCCAAGGTGGTCAGGTAAGAATTCACCCTGCCTGTGGGTCTGTGCACGGGGGCTGTGCAGGATGAAGTACCAAGTCGCAGGACAGGCAAGGACACAAACAGCAGGATCGTCAAAGGATAGCCGAGGTCAAAGGATGCCAGAAGACAGGAACAACGAGGAGTAGCCGAAGTCAAGGGATGCCAGAGGTCAGAGTAAACGTAGTCAGAAGCCGGGGTCAATAACAAGTAGCAGTTCAAACAACAGGAACACTGGTACAAAGCACACAACAGGATCAAAGACTTGATCCTGATCACAGGGCGAGGCTGAGTTTAAATACCCTGCTAATGTCTGATCAGGTTCAGGTGCAGCACAGCCAAATTCAAGGTACAGCCCCCAGAGTGATAGAAAAGCCAGGATGAACAGGACCGGAATGACTTGCAGAATACAAAAGCTGCTGTGGCTCAGAGGTAGGAAGCAGGACCAGGACTGCAAAGTTCCCCAGTTCAAGTCCCTTGTTGGGATCTCCACGGGTGACCACGTCTAGCCGTCTGTTTGATGTGGCGAGAACCGTGACAGTCAGGTTGTGTATCTGTGTGTTTTAGTGTATCTATATGTAGTCTGTGTATCTTTATGTTCTTGTGTGTATCTATACGCGGTCAGTGTGTATCTGTGACCACGTCTAGCCGTCTGTTTGATGTGGCGAGAACCGTGACAGTCAGGTTGTGTATCTGTGTGTTTTAGTGTATCTATATGTAGTCTGTGTGTATCTTTATGTTCTTGTGTGTATCTATACGCGGTCAGTGTGTATCTGTATGTTTGTCAGGTTGTGTATCTGTGTGTGTTAGTGTATCTGTATGTAGTCTGTGTGTATCTTTATGTTCTTGTGTGTATCTATATGCGGTCAGTGTGTATCTGCATGTGTGTCAGGTAGTGTATTTGTGTGTATCTATATATAGTCAGGGGGGCCAAGTAAATGCTTGCCCAGGGTCCAATCAAACTTAAATACATATATATATTTATATATCAATGTAAGTGTATATGTATAGTATGTGTGTTTGTAATGACTGTGTGCGCTATTTGTGATGGGTGTTTGTAACAAACCCCTTGTACCTCGTATAGTAGGTTCATTCGCACTCTCCCAAACTCCTAGAGGGTTATGTGTTTATAGCCTGTTCACACACTACGTTGTAAGGAAACCAAGTACATTTAAACCTCAGTCGGTAGTTTCCTCCCGAACCGCCAGAGCCTATTGAATATAGCCCTCCGTTCGGTAGTTATGGTAGACGAATTCCAATAGTGTCCCTGGATAATTCCTGCAGTAAAACACACGAACTCCCAAACAGCATACATAGTCAGAAGAAGGGTACAAAGATGAACTAGAGGTTTATTGACAGGCATGCTCTTTTTATGGGATTCTGCCCATGCAAGGGAGCCTCCCATATAATTAACTATACATCCAATCCTAACAATATACATACTGTACATCTCCTCCCCTCTGATAACCATTAAACACAATTAAAATGTAACAGAACTTCCCCAAAGTTTGGATGTACCCCAAGGACTTATCCCCAGATAGCTGTTCTCTGGGGGACCAACATATAAAAAACTCAGTCCATTCGGTTCAGTTTTAAACGCACGAATGGACCTACCACAGATAGCCTTCCCATGGAGTCAATCGCATACCGAAAGACTGTAATAGACTTTGACTCCATGGCGATTGAACTATATGTATGGAATCTGAGCGCTATTCGACAATAATATGCACTCAGATCCAGGCTATCTGGGGATATGTGATACGAATGGGTAACATTCGACAAATGTAAAGTTATATATTTTTATATGTTTTTCTGTGTTGAATTTAAAATGGCGATTTGCCTCTGTCCTGGAGATAATTGAATTACTTCTCAATTATCTCCAGAGCAGAAAGGAGGAAATACTAATGCATGCTGGGAATATTCTGTGTCTGTGGGTCCTAACCTGCCATATGTCTGTCTATTGTTACAGTCTCCCATTTGGTCCCCTAGGGGAGTGTCCACCAAGTGGGAGACCTGCATAAATACGGGCAGGTAGCCCACAGTAAAGCCAGTTCATGTTTTACCCTCAATGCGGAGCTTGGTCTCGTTATTGGGGGGATTTATTACCGACGAGTAGAGACTGCCGGATGGGATTATTAGCCGCTTGGGAGTAGCGTTCGGCTACTATTGGCGATTCATGAGTTTGGAGCTCGTGAAGTGAAGTGCCCGTACGGATCCCGTTCGTGATATTACAGCGTTCCCCTGCTTGCGGTTTGTATGATTGTACTTGATACGCATGCAGCCTATGTTATTGCGAGAGGAGAGGATTCACTAAATGGCGGTTTGTGCATTTGATGCTCTAAGTCCAAAAACTGTTACAAAAACTACATAAAAATACATAACTCATATAATACAATGTTTAACGTATATGTCCAACATATCTCCAGATAGCTTGGATCTGAGCGCTCAATATGTCTGAGAAGCGCTCCAGTCTCACGAATACAGTTGGATAGTCATGGGGTTAAACAATAGCAAGGGCTGATGAGAGATTGAGGAGGGACAAAACAACCAGTTTTAACTGGTCTGGCAGTGTCCCTGAGACAATGCCCTGCCGGAGAACAATAGGACAGGAAAAGGGGGGAGGGGAAGAGGCATATTTTCCCATGGAATTAAAGGGGCAGTGTGGCAAATCCTGCCACTTCTTATACAGACTTTTATTCCAGCACGCATAACTCTGAACTATACTCTTATCATGTGTGCAGAAACAGAGACTTGATTCCCGAATGGACACTATTGCAATTCATACGAATGCCAGAAACTACCGAACGAGGAGACCACCCCGATGGGGTCGTGTGTCTCCCATTAACGGCTCGATACAATGTTGCGAAGTGGGTTAAGTGCGAGTGTGTGTGTGGCCGCCATTTCGTATACCGAACACGTGGTGGCCATCTTACGCACGAACAGTGGTACTTGGTTGTCGAACGCCTGGAACTCTAATTGGGCATTCGACTAACCGAGTACCGCTAAGACCTCCAGCATGCCCAAACCACACAAACGGAACACACAAACCCCTCAGCGTTCGGTACTGGGAATCCCACGAAAGAGGGGATTCTTTCGAACGGTCACAGAGACCTGGATGCCACTGCCTTTCGGGACTTTTGGTTCATCAGAAAAGACCGACCGCAGGGCCAGAATTCATGGAACTGTTTTCGCCTACTGTGCCCGTGCGGTCGGTCAAATCTTTCACCGGTTATAACTCCCGAACCCCTGGTTCGATCTGGGTGAATTTTAAGTATGTTGCTCACCCAGATCAGGGCTACCAGGGGACACCTTATTTGACTTTGTATTCCATGTCTTTGAGGGTGATCCAGAATATGGGGAAAACTGTATACATTTTAATTATGTTAACGCTTAATCTAAGGGGAGGAGAGGTAGGGGAGGTGACTACTGTGTGATTGGTTACTGTAGTAACTATGAAAGTTACCTCCTTTGCATGGGAGAAATGCATAAAAGCAGACCTGTGAATAAAGCCTTCAGTTGACTCCCAGAACTGTGTTTCGTCCGGTTACTGGGGGGATTTGGGATATCGCTTTTCTTTTCAGCGC
>OW240917.1:8563459-8624154 GCA_933207985.1 Pelobates cultripes
AAGTAAGCTACTTCAACACCCTCATAAGCACACTGTCCCACCAACCCAAACACCTGTTTCACACTTTTGATGCACTTCTTCGCCCTGTGACTCCCCCTCCTTCCACCACCTTGTCCGCCACAAACTTTGCATCTCATTTCACTGAGAAGATCTCTACAATCAGGAAAGAGATCTCTAATCTTTCTCCAACCAGTATCAATACATCACCCAACCCCACTCCCCCTGCCATCTTTTGCACCTGCTACAGCACAAGAAGTTTCTGCTCTGCTCCTGTCCTCCCGCTCCACCACCTGCTCCCTCGATCCTATTCCCTCGCATCTCATTCGCACTTTGTCTCCCTCTCTTGCTCTTCCTCTCGCTAACATTTTCAATCTCTCCCTTTCCTCTGGCACATTTCCCTCTGCTTTCAAACATGCAACCGTAACCCCAATTGTGAAAAATCCCAACTTTGATCCCAACTCCCCATCCAACTACCGCCCTATCTCGCTACTGCCATTTGCCTCCAAGATCCTCGAGAGAGTTGTCTACGCCAGATTGACAGACTTTCTTGAATCCAACTCTCTGCTTGACCCCCTTCAGTCTGGATTCCACGCTGGTCACTCTGTCGAAACTGCTGTGACCAAAGTATCCAACGATTTAATCGCGGCCAATACTCTATCCTAATCCTCCTTGATCTTTCTGCCGCCTTTGACACTGTTGATCATCAACAGCTTCTTCACATTCTCTGTAACTTTGGTCTACGGGATTCTGCTCTCTCCTGGTGCTCCTTCAGTGTTTCTTTCTCTGGCTCTGCCTCTTCTCCCCAACCCCTCCCTGTCGGCGTCCCCCAAGGTTCTGTCCTCGGCCCCCTACTGTTCTCTATCTATACTGCCTCCCTTGTGTAACGGACCGTTTTGCACAAAAAGGGAAAAAAACGCTTAGACGATAATCCCCTTTCAGAGACAGGCACAGCTACTGTAGAATCACCAAAACTCACGAACTGAATACAAGTGAATGCTCCAAACTCCCGAACGGCATACAAGGGAATGCTCCAAACACTCGAACTGCATACAAGGGAATGGTCCAAACACTCGAACTGCATACAAGGGAATGGTCCAAACACTCGAACTGCATACAAGTGAATGCTCCAAACTCCCGAACGGCATACAAGGGAATAAGGTAGCACTCCAAATACACGAACAGGAACCATACGAATTGCTGCTACCAGACGAACAGGAAAAGCTCCCAAGCGGCTTACACTCCTGGCAATCAGTCCTTAGCAGCATACAGTAAATCCCCCCAAAGACGAGACAGAGCTCCGTGTTAAGGGTCAAGCAGTGGTCTGAGGTGCTGGCACACCCAGCCTGGTTTTTATTACAGTCTTGCAAATACAGGACCGCCCACAAGGAGGTATAAAACAACCAATCACATCACAGTTACATCCCACATATTCCCTCCCCTTATCCTGAGAGGAAACTCAATTACACATACAGTTAAAACATACTTTCTACCCAACTTTCATAACTCTAAAACCATACATCACATTCACATAAAATTACATATTCACAATCAATCCCATTCAGGGAACAACATATTAAAAAGTAAGCGCGAATCAGACCAGGGGGTTCAAAAGTTGAAAGGAAAGTCCTTTGTGACTAAATGAAGCATGGCTTTCTGGCCAACCAGTTTCAGAGTCTTCTATCCTGGAGATAAGTAATTCAATTATCTCCCAGGACAGACACAAGACTCCATTAAGCACATGGTTGCAAAAAGACACAAAACACTTTAAAATGCATAAAGTCATCTTTTATACATAAAACACAGACATTTCACATATCCCCAGATAGCTCAGGTCTGAGCGCACATTATTAAGTGAATGGCGCTCAGACCACATGAATACAGTTTAATCGCCATGGAGCCAAAGTCTTTACAGTCAGTTTCATACAAATGGGCTCCATGGGATTCCTATCTGGGGTATAAGACATTCAAACAAATCTACCGAACCCCAGGCAGAAAAGCACGAATTAAACTTTTCTGCAGGTAAAAAAAGATGTCTTTTAACAGGAGGCCATAGTCCAAAGGCAGCAGGCGAGTAACCAGGCTTCTCCAATGCAATGTGGCGAGATTGGTCTCGTCACATCTCTCCCCTTTTCCAAACAGACTAACAGGGTATCTGACCTCCTGCCAGTCAGTGCCCTTGTTAGTCCAGCAGCCCACCCACAAAGCATAATCAACAGCACAGCCCACCCACAATAAATGGTTACTACACCTGGGTAAAGGAGAAGCTTGTCCATGTCCAGGTGCCTCACCACGGCTGTGCTGGGTACGGGTACGCTGACTGGGTGGGTTGCTGCGTGGGCAGAGACCAGCGACACTCTGCCCTGTTGCCAGCGCTACTGGGAGGGTAGCCTGGTTGAAGCCTGGTTGTTGGAGGGGGAGACCGACTGTCTCCCCTTTAACTACACCGCTCTGCTGCTGGAGACCGACTGTCTCCCCTTTAGACACACAGCTCTGCTGCTGGAGACCGACTGTCTCCCCTTTTGTTGCACAGCTCTGCTGCTGGAGGGGGAGACCGACTGTCTCCCCTTTTGATACTCTAAGCTGTCGCTGGGGAGAGGGGGTAACAGGCTCCTCTCCCGATAGAACACTCTGCCGCTGGGGAAAGGAGACTGCGCTCTCTATTCCCTGCCCATTAATGACCCGCCGCTGGGGAGAGGTGGTAGCAAGCTCCTCTTCCATACATACTTTCATCCTCTGTGGAGGGAGACCGACTGTCTCCGCTCCAAATGCAGAGTCCTGCTGCTGGGGACTGGAGACTGGGCTCCCAATTCCCAACAAATAACACTGCCGCTGGGGAATGGAGACTGGGCTCCCAATTCCCAGAAAATCACGCTGCCGCTGGGGAGGGAGGACACTGCTCTCCTCTCCCTGGACTTCACACTGCCTTCCCGGCATATCACTTGGCTGCTGGGGGGCAGGAACAACTACCTCTGCCCCCTGTAGCTCAGCCTGTCGCTGGGGAGGGAGGACACTCTCCCTGTACTTCACACTGCCGCTGGGGATCTGAGCCGACTGCCCAGCATCCCTTTAGCTCACCCTGCCACTGGGGAGGGAGGGCGCTGCTCTCCTCTCCCTGCAAGGTACACTGCCGCTGGGAGACAGGACCAACTGTCTCTGCCCCCTGTAACTCAGCCTGCCGCTGGGGAATGGAGCTCAGGCTCCCAATTCCCTGCAATATCTCCCGCTGGGGAATGGAGCTCAGGCTCCCAATTCCCTGCAATATCGGTGGAGAGACCTCGGTCCCATCTCCACCCGCCACCTGGGGTTCTTCCCAGTAAAACTCAACAATGTCTTCCCAGCTGAATGGGTCTGGAACTGGATCTGTCACCTTGCTGTCCTGCTGAATCTTTCTCAATGGAGTGGAAGAGATCTCGGTAGTCCTGCTCCAGTTCCCACTCCAGGGTTGCTAGGTGGACCAGGTCTTGCTCAATGTCGTGAGTGTCGTCCCAGTCATACCTGCTCTCCCTCCACTCCAAGAGATCACTGAACCGGGCTTGTATAGGGCTCCCAAATTCAGGCTATGAAAAAGCTCCCATAACAAGCCAGGACCATCAAACTCCTCTCCCTCTGGCTTGTCATGCTCGGCTGTCCAGGGCAGGTACTGTGCCCCATACCACCAGAGCGCCTGGTAGGCATCTTCCAGCCACATCTCCTGCCATACCCGGAGCTCCAATTCCTTCACCCATTCATCTAGGGGCTGCTCTCCCAGGAAGGTCATCCGCAGGGCCACTTGCTTCTGCAACCGCTGCTCTTCACTGGGGAGACTCTCGCCCCGCTGGTATTGTACATTATCCAGGGCCTGGTACCAGATGCCTTTCCTTAATGCATCCCGGCCATCCAGGTCCTCCTCCTCGTATGACACTGCTGGTTCCATTCTGTTGCTGTCAGGGTCGCTGTACTGAGACATGCGTTGCCCTCAAATTGTAAATCCACAGAATGGTGTCGCCTGTAGCTGACCTGTTGTCTGTGGGAACGATCCCACCGCTGCCACCAATTGTAACAGGCTGTTTTGCACACGAGGGGTGAAAACCGTTTAGGCGATCGTCCCCCTTTCCAGAGATGCAGGCACAGCTATTGTAGAACACCAAACTCACGAACCGCCAATAAGTTAATGCTCCAAACTCCCGAACGGCATCCAATATAGCACTCCAAACACACGAACTGGAACCATACAAATCGCTGCTAGCAGACGAATAGGAAAAGCATCCAAGCGGCTTACACTCCTAGCAATCAGTCTCTATCAGCATTCAGTAAATCCCCCCAAAGACAAGACAAGGCTCCGTGTTGAGGGTCAAGCAGTGGTCTGTTTAATGAGGGCTACCTGCCCAGTATTTATGCAGGTCTCCCACCTGGTGGACATTCCCCTAGGGGACCAAATGGGAGACTGTGACAAGGGACAGACAAGTAGACAAATAGGACACACAGTCACATTTTATTCCCACAATGCATCCTGGCTTCCTCCCCTCTGCCTTGGAGATAATTGAGAAGTAATTCAATTATCTCCCAAGAGAAAGGCAAATCGCCATTATGCACGTGGGGATACTAACGCACGAATTACTATTAAAATACACTATGTGAGAAACATAACATTAAAAGCATACATTTAACATATCCCCAGATAGCTCAGGTCTGAGCGCACATTATTAAGCGAATGGCGCTCAGACCACACGAATACAGTTTAATCGCCATGGAGCTAAAGTCTTTACACAGTCAGTTTCATGCGAATGGGCTCCATGGGATTCCAATCTGGGGTATAACATATTCCTGTAAAACTACCGAACGCCGGGCCGTTTGTGCACTTTCACTGAACAAGAAGGGAGAACAGTGGCTTCAGCGGTGTTCGCGGAAAACTGTGTCCGATTTCAGTTCCATGAATTAAGCGTCGAACACTGTGCATTCGCATGTTTAAAATGGCCATGACCTCGTGTTCGTGATACGAATGGCAGCCACCCAGCATTCGTCAATTAAGCTGCGGTTAACCGCAGCTTCAGGGAGGCTTATTGCCGGCACACTCCAGCTCCCAGGTGGTCCAGTCATTCGTGCGGTTGTTCGGTAGATTGAATCTACCGAACACCAGGCAGAAAAGCACGAATAAGTCTTTTCTGCAGGGGAAACAAAGTCTTTTAACATGGGGCCATAGTCCAAAGGCAGCAGGCGAGCAACCAGGCTTCTCCAATGCAATGTGGCGAGATTAGTCTCGTCACACTCTATGCTTGTTTTAGATGATATTTAGTTATAACACTCTTTATTTCTGTATATTTTTAACTATATTACTTTCATTTATGCTTGACATGATTTTTATATCCTATTTTCTAATTATCTAATTGTCCTCCTTTTCCTACAGGCACTAATTTTAATTACAATGTACTCCAATATAAACCAAGTATGCCAGGCTGTCATTTTTATTCCATTTGAAGAAGCCACATATGGTGAAATACGTTATTGTCGTTTTATATGGTGTATTTTAACAATTAAGGCAGTTTGGTAACTTTAGCTGTATTTTCTTTTTATTGTATTTTCTATGCACTTTTTTATTTTTCCTGGCATTTTATTGTTCCTGCACTCAAAAAATCCAAGGTGGGGATCATTCCACCAATTCTTTACCAATAGAGCAGTGTTTCCTGCTCTAGACTTCCCTGGATACCCATACTGCATTGATGGACGTACCTCTCCTGTATATCCTACAAGAGGGGATTATACCGCTGTATGCCCTCCACACTAGAGCTGGTCATAGCTCTTGCAAATGTGAGTGTACTACCATCTTTTTACATATATCTTATCTGTGGATCTTGACTTATTGCACTATTGACTGCTTTCGTGTCACAACCGTGCCTCTTTCCACATACGATACTAGGTCCTCCCTAAGCCACTTCAACTTTTATCATACATCAGGAAAAACAAAGAATTTGTGTGATATAGAAAGGCGCTTAACAATAGTATATATATTTAACACAAGCAGCTTAACACACGTGCAGGTATCCCAATCCTACACAAATCATACATCATTCTAGTTAGTAGTCTATATGGCCAGATGTCGCGACCAACTAGATTGAAGTTGCGTTAGGCTTACACTTGGGCATATACACTTGGTTAAACAACATTAATTTTAACTGGTTAAACGTTCACCGTATACATGAAACGACAATTTCACATAGGGTTTTTCTTCAAAATCTGGTTTTGCTTAAGATTTAGTTATTCATTACATGAGGGTTGTTGGTATTGGTTACTTCCAAGACATGTTTAAAAGGGTTACAATACTGCTAAAATCGTCAGTACACCTTTTTACGATCCACGTAAACACTTTCATCGTAGTTTCTCATTGACATTGCTTTAATTACCAAAAATTTCTGATATCTCTAATATCACTACTCATTCATCGACCTCCGGGCTATCCAAATTTAGTTTAGGCCAACACGGGCCTATGTATCAGGCAATTATCTGCCATCAATACAGTCTCATTACAGGTTCACTTTTCACATACAATCTACTATTCGAATTTTAAGTATGACACAATGCTGCATTGGTTTTATCTCATGTCATATGCTGTTCAACGTGTGCATGACACCTGGTTGTTTCTAGTCATTTATACTAAGCTTTCTTTTTCAACAGTATTACCCCAGTCAGCCACGTTACTTACCCCCAAATTGTTTTGCAAACATATTTATAGGGTCATCACTCAGTATGGGGCAAGTATTCGGCAGTCTACACTTTCTCAACATGCAATGTACTCCTTCTGCTATTATAAGGTATTTCAATTATGACCATTGGAGGTCACTATAGTTCCATAGCACCAAGTCTTGCCATGCTGGACTAACCTGCATCTACGCTTATCTAGACAGGTTAGGTTCAATCGATCAGGTTTCACTCAACCTTATTACACCTATCAGGTACACAATAACCCCTTAGTCCCTGGACGTCAACAGACTTAGCTCTTTCTACTTAACCCACTCATGGTCCACCCTATATATACATTCTAAAATTTCAATCAATTTGTGTTCATGCTCATTTATGTTCTTTCTCTACGTTTTCGGTCTACGGGGATGTGACGAGACCAATCTCACCACATTGCATTGGAGAAGCCTATTTGCCAGCCTCCTTCCACATGACTATGCCCCCTGGGAGATGGTGAAAACGTATGCACTTTTATTGGGTGTGTATGGCCCTTTAAGACAGTCAGTGGGCATATTGTGGCTTATGGACTCTTTATGGGACTGGTGCTGGCCCTTTAAACACCTTTTTGGGACATCAGGAAGATTGGGACACTGCCCCTTTAAGACGGTGTCCCCAGACTTGTTTGGGACACTGCCCCTTTAAGACGGTGTCCCCTGTGTCCCCAGACCTGGTTAAAACTCTTTGTGCCTGGCTATTTCCCACTTGGTTCAGTAAATGGGGCTTACTGAACCAAGTATCACACAGGCAGACCACCCAGAAGTGGAAGTGTGCAGGCAATTTACCTCCCACAAGCTGTGGTTAACCGCAGCTTAATTGACAATGCTGGGTGGCCTTTGTTCGTTTGCCGAACACGTGGCGGAATCCATCTTTGTTGACGCGAACGAGGTCAGCGGTATGTGTAGCCAAATTCATGGAACTAAAATCGGCTACACATTTCCGTGAACACCACTGAGCTCTACCTTCTCCCCTACTGATTTTACAGCTGCAGAGACCCATCCTGATTTTTGGTTATGTTTATGTTTAAAGTGTGCTGATTAATAATATGTAAGTTTTATTAATATTGGATGTATAGTTTTAAAGTTACAGTGTATGGATAAAAATTGTATTTTTACTGCCTGTGTTAATTATGTTAAACCATTGTGTGCCATAATTAGATCACAGGCAGAGGGGAGGATTTTTGTGTGTAATTGCTGGGAGTGTTTCTGTAATATACGTGTATGATTGGTTGTTGTGTAAAACCCTGTGGGTGGTACTAATGTGTAAGAATGTGTATATAAGGATAATAAACCCACAGGTCTGTCAGACCACTGCTTGACCCTCAACACGGAGCTTTGTCTCATCTTTGGGGGGGGATTTACTGACTGCTGATAGAGACTGATTGCTAGGAGTGTAAGCCGCTTGGATGCTTTTCCTATTCGAATGCTAGCAGTGATTCGTATGGTTCCAGTTCGTGTGTTTGGAGTGCTATATTGGATGCCGTTCGGTAGTTTGGAGCATTCCCTTATTGGCGGTTCGTGAGTTTGGTGTTCTACAATAGCTGACAATATTACTGACAATATTAATCATGGTATACGTAGGAACTCTACTTTCTAAATAATAGATGGCGACACCTCAGCCTTTATGGGCCATTCTTTTCATATAGCGGCAGCAATACCAGTCTCTAGTCAAAATGTACCAGGAAACAAAGTCAAAGATTGGGACGATGGAAATCGTCTGCATACAACGCTACATACCCCAACCAGCAAACATTTAAAAAGTTAGCCGAATATTGAAGAACTGTCATATCTTCACGATTGTTAAATATGATTACATACGTACTAAAGGTGGCATGGTTAAAAGTCTCTTTTTGCCCTCTTTATTTACAGGCCCGCCCAAACATCGGTTTCGGAACACCACAACTGAATTTAGTTAATATTATGGTTAATGCTTACTCAGCTTGTTTCCCTGACCACAAATGGGTAGGCGGAGGCTGGAGTTGTGGGAGGGGATGATCCGGCCTATTTAAGCTCAAACTTACCTCCATACCGGTCCGACGTTGATTGGTCACCCCACCCATCACTCCCAACATACAAAAAAATTCCATCTTGGTGGGCCCTCTTTATTTACAGGCTTGCCCGAACATTGGTTTCAGCACACCACAACCGAATTTAGTTAATATTATTGTAACGGATCACCTGGCACCCCGACTGGGTACCTCCATTGAAGGATGCTCCTAGGGCTTCCTGAGAGCTCCAAGAGCTCCGCCAGACAGCACAACCACCGCAGACCCCACGAACCGCCACAGCTTGGTTCCTACGACACCCTGTACCTACGACAAGTCTCCAGGTTCCAGTGGGTGAAGCTCTCCTTCAAGAGAGTGAAGCAGGAACAAGCTCTTGAAAGAGCTTAGTAGTGATTAGCTAAGGGAGTATGCAGAGCATAGCAATCCCTTGTAGTGATATAGCAATTCCCCCAGTAAAAGACAGGACTCTAGATTTAGGGTGAAGAAGAACTCTCTTACTGGGCACCAAAGGGCCTTCTTTTATGCAGGTTTAACACATACAGGACCGCCCACAGGGTTTTACAGAACAACCAATAAACACGTAGTATACAGTACAAACACTCCCATACATCTCCTCCCCTTAGCCTGAGAAGTAACACTGTACAGTTTAAAACATACATAGCTGTACAGTTTAAAACATACTTTTTACCCAACTTTCATAAATATAAAACTATACATCCAATATTAATAAAAGTCACATATTATTAATCATCATATTTCAAATACAAACATACCCAAAAATCATTAGAATCCGTTAAGCCGTTCGCATGGCCGTAGGAACCCCCAAAAATCTGGGGGGGGATAGCATTTTTACTCGCCAGGTATATTCTTATTCCGTAAACTAGGAGTTGTTTAACCCATTGTACAGCGCTACGGAATTTGCAGTTGCTATAGAAATGATTAAATAATAACATTAAAGGGTCACTACAGGGAAGGGATTTTACTTACCCGGATACAGCGCCGGCATATTCCTAGCTTAATTTTTAGCACGACATATGACAAACATTTTGTACTTTGCAGATTACTTTTTATATTTTTTTTATACATATACAGAGAGGCTGGTGCAAGGATTTTTGCCGCCCTAGGCAAAAAAAATAAAAATTTGCCGCCCCCCCCATATGTTCTGCCCACCATGTGACATCACAATGCCCCACCCATATACTCTGCCATATGGGCCAATGCAAGTCTTCACAAAGTGTCTTTTATCTGAAAAGACAGTGCGTTTATATTAAAAAGCCTACAGGCACAGGCTATAGACACCAGAACCACTACATTATGCTGTAGTGCTTCTGGTGACTATAGTATCCACTTAATGTGAGGTAAATTAGAGATTTGTGCCACTAATAATATATTGGATTGCCTACTTACCACCAGATGAGGACAATAGGCTGATGATGTGCTCTGTCTGGCTCCACAGTTCTGGTGTAGAAGAGGCTCTCAGGAGACTGTTTTTAACAGTGCTCACAACAATTAATGAACTGGAAGCAGCTCGATTTTTTTAGGGCCCCTTACACAGCTCAAGGTCTGGGCCCCGGGGCTTGACCGTGAGTATGCCTACAATGCCCACCCATAAATCCAGCTACATGGCCCACCCATGAGTTCTCTCACAGGAAGTGGAGTGTATGTGTGGAGGGGATGTTTTATGTGTTATTGTAGAGGATGCAATGTGTGTGTGTTCTTATAGAATGTAGTGTATAGGGATACCAATTTCTGTAAGGGATGTAGTGTGTTTATAGGGGATGCAGTGTGTGTTTGCGTGTAAGGAATGCATTGTATGTTTCTTGGTGTGTGTGAGTAGGAATGCATTGTATGTTTCTGTGTGTGTGTGTGGGGGGGGGATGCATTGTGTATGTGTGTAGTGTAAAAGAGAGGGTATGTGGGGTAGGATAGAGACTGAGTGGGGAGCTGCTCTTTATTTTATTTTTTCCTCTCCCCCCTGTCAATTATTGATTTCCCCTTCCCTCCTGTCCCTCCGTGTTCTCCCCTTCTGTCCCTTAGTGCCCTTGGCCCCCTGTAGTCCCCCCTTGGTGGTCTTCTCACTCCCCCCTTCCCCCTTAGTGGTCCCACCCTCTCCCAAACCCCTTAATAGACATTCTCCTCCTCCCCCCACCCCCTTAGTGGTAATCTCCCCCCAGTGGTCATTATCCTCTTTCTCCCCCCCCTTAGTGGTCCTTTCCCCCCTTAGTGGTCCTCCCTCTCCCAAGCCCCTTAGTGGACCTCACCCCTCCTCCCTCAGCAGTCCTTACTCCCCCTCCCCTGCACCTCTGGTCCTTACTCACCCTCCCCTGGTCCTACTCACCCTCCCCTGGTCCTTACTCACCTCCCCCGGTCCTGATTTCACCCTCCCCCTGGTCCTTACTCACCTCCCCCTGGTCCTACTCACCCCCCGGTCCTACTCCCTCCCCCGGTCCTACTCCCTCCCCCGTCCTACCCTCCCGTCCTTACTCCCCTACCCTGGTACCCCTCTCCCCTTTGTTCCTTACCCTCCCATGGTGTTCCTTACCCTCCCGCCTGGCCCGCCTCTACCTTCCCTCCCTCACCTGGTGGTCCTACCCCCTACCCTCCCTGGTGTTCCTTACCCCTCCCCTGGTCCTTACTCACCCTCCCTCCCTGTGTTCCTTACTCACACACCCCCCTCCTACCAATGTAGAGTGGCGGCGGCGCAGGACTTCTTCTGTTTCCTGTTCCCGGCCACCGGCGGACTGAAGGGAAGTGCTCACTCAGTGAGCACTTCCTGTCAGTCAGCCGGCGGCCGGGTACAGGAAACAGAGGTTCCTGTTCCACGATCCGCGCCGCCCAGCCACGCTACATTGAGAGACCGGTGGGAGGGAGCGCTCTGCGCTTCCCTCCTGCCGGTCACTCAAATCCACGGTGACTCCGGGCGCAGGCATCCGGCGCCCCCTGTTAAGGTGCACCCTAGGCGGCTGCCTAGGTCGCCTTACAGGTAACGCCGGCCCTGTATACAGATTGTGTAATACTGCCCCTGACTTAGGGTGACCCCATTTCCAGTCATTCAGTGACACTGTCAGAAATGCATTCCATACATTTTACTACCCGTCTCTACCCCTTCCATTTATATTAGAACTCCACCTACCCCTTCCATGAATATTAGAACCACCCCTACCCCTCCCATGAATATTAAGACCACCTCTACCCCTTCCATGCACAAAAGAACCCCACCTACCCCTTCCACACATATTAACCCCCCTACCCCTTCCATGCATATTAGTACCCCCCCAACCCCTTCCATGCATATTAGTACCCCCTAAACCCTTCCAATAATTTTTCTACCTCCCCCCTCCTCCCATCCATAGTAGTAGCCCCCCTAAACCCTTCCAATTATTTTTCTACCTACCCCTCCCCCCATCCATATTAGTAGCCCCCCTAAACCCTTCCAATTATTTTTCTACCTTTGTCCCCCCTTTTACCTGACATAGCAGGGGGACCTCTGGTCATCCAGCAGGCGCAGTGTCAGACTGAGTGCCGGGTAGTCACGTGACACCCGGCCAGGGCCGGTGCAAAGATTTTTGCCGACCGAAGCAAAATTAAAGTTTGCCGCCCCCTCCCATGTGATCTGCCATGTTACCTAATGCCAGTGCTGGAGTGCCGCCGTGTTTACATTAAAAGGCCTGCAGGGACAGGCTATAGACACCAGAACCACTACATTAAGCTGCAGTGGTTCTGGGGACTATAGTGTTTCATTAATGTTAGGTAAATTAGAGATTAGTGCCACGAATAATATGCTAGATTGCCTACTTACAACCAGATGAGGATGATGGGCTTTAGCTGCAGTCTGGCTCCACTGGTCTGGTGTAGAACAGGCTCTCTGGAGGCTGTTTGTAACTGTGGTCACAAAAATCAATGTTCTGGGAGAACGGGAAGCAGCTCCATTTTTTGGGGGACCTTTACACAGCTCAAGGTCTGGGTCACAGGGTCCACCTTCATGTTCCACCAATTGTTCACAGGGGGGTGGAGTGTGTAGGAGATGTCCTGATATGTGTGTAAGGAATGCATTGTGTGAATCTGTGTATGTGTAAGGGCTGCAAGGTGTGTTACAAAACTAGTAAATTGATTACAGGATAAAACTTACCAGGAAAGATTAAAGGATGTATAGCTTGGAGAAAAGACGAGACAAGGGGGGCATGATAGACACATTTAAATACATAAAGGGAATCAACACAATAAAGGAGAAGACTATATTTAAAAGAAGAAAAACTACCACAACAAGAGGACATAGTCTTAAATTAGAGGGACAAAGGTTTAAAAATAATATCAGGAAGTGTTACTTTACTGAGAGGGTAGTGGATGCATGGAATAGCCTTCCAGCTGAAGTGGTAGAGGTTAACACAGTAAAGGAGTTTAAGCATGCGTGGGATAGGCATAAGGCTATCCTAACTATAAGATAAGGCTAGGGACTAATGAAAGTATTTAGAATATTGGGCAGACTAGATGGGCCGAATGGTTCTTATCTGCCGTCACATTCTATGTTTCTATGTTTCAACCAATTATGCAATGGGCCATGATTCATTTAAAAGATCTAAAAGCGGTATATCTACCAGGAATAGAAAATACCTTAGCAGGCTTCATAAGCAGAGCAAGCATAGATGCAGGAGAATGGTCTCTGAACATGGAAGTATTTCTACAGGTAGTGAAGACATGGGGCATCACACAAATAGATTTGATGGCCACATCAGGGAATTCAAAAACCCCAAGATTCTTCTTGAGATTAAAAGACAACCAAGCAGAAGCCCAGGATGCCCTATCCCAAAGGTGGGAGTTCGAGTTGGCATACATTTTCCCACCGTTAACACTGATCAACAAAGTGCTGAGGAAAATATGGAAGGAGAATTGCATGGTGATTCCAATCATCCCACCATGGCCAAAGAGACATTGGTTCCCGCTGCTGTTATGTATGAGCCAAAGAGCCCCAATAATACTCCCACAGAGATGGGAATTTCTTGTACAGGGTCCAATAGTGCACCCGGATGCACAATCACTTCAATTAGCGGCATGTTTCTTGAGAAAATCAACCTCTTAAAATATGGATTATCAGAGTCAGTCTCCAATACACTGCTAAAATCCAGTAAAAGCTTTCTGTCACAAAGTATGGGATAAGTTCCTTGGGACTTGCCTCTAGTACTAAATGCTCTAACAAAAGTAACAGTTGAGCCATTGGAAGAAATGGGAATTTATTTACTTACCATGAAAACTGTGACGAGAGCAATCTCGCCACATTGCATTGGAGAAGCCTGGTTGCTTGCCTGTTGCCTTTGGACTATGGCCCCATGGTAAAACTTGTATTTTCCCCTGCAGAAAGGCTTGTTCGTGCCTTTCTGCCAGGGTGTTCGGTAAATTCTATGTACCGAACAAACGCACGAATGACTGGACCACCTGGGAGCTGGAGTGTATTGGCGATTTACCTCCCAGAAGCTGCTGTTAACCGCAGCTTAATTGACAATTACTGGGTGGTCGCAGTTACACCTAGCCGCCACACGATGGCGGTGTTATGGAAGCCCCCCCGGGTAGTCAGCGCTTGTTCTACCAAGCGGCAGGACACCAAAAACGGACACTTTGTCTTCCAAGCACCGCTGAGGCTGGAAGTCTGCAAACCCGTTCGGGAACCGAACAGCGGAGCATTCGGGACTTTTAGTGTTGCAATGTATTCGGTGTAAAAGTACCCAGATAGCCTGCCATGGAGCCTGTTTGTGGAATTAAAGACTTTGGCTCCATGGCGATTAAACTGTATTCGTGTGGTCTGAGCGCCGTTCGCTTAATAATGTGCGCTCAGACCTGAACTATCTGGGGATATGTTAAATGTATATATTTATTGTAACCTTTCCACATGGGGGATTTTAACAGTAATTCCTATATTGGTATCCCCACGTGCATAATGGCGATTTGCCTTTGTCCTGGGAGAAAATTGAATTACTTCTCAATTATCTCCAGGGCAGAGGGGAGGAAGCCAGGATGCATTGTGGGAATATATTGTAACTGTATGTCCAAAATGTATACTTGTCTGTCCTACAGTCTCCCATTTGGTCCCCAAGGGAGTGTCCACCAGGTGGGAGACCTGCATAAATACTGGGCAGGTAGCCCTCATTAAACAGACCACTGCTTGACCCTCAACACGGAGCCTTGTCTCGTCTTTGGGGGGGATTTACTGTATGCTGATAGAGACTGATTGCTAGGAGTGTAAGCCGCTTGGAGGCTTTTCCTATTCGTCTGCTAGCAGCTATTCGTGAGGTTCCAGTTCGGGAGTTTGGAGTGCTATATTGTATGCAGTTCGGGAGTTTGGAGCATTCCCTTATATGCGGTTCGGGAGTTTGGTGTTCTGCAGTAGCTGTGCATCTGAAAAAGGGAATATCGCCTAACTGGTTTTAACCCCTGGTGTACAAAACGGTCCGTTACAATTGGTGGCAAGCGGCAGGATCGTTCCTACAGCCAGAAGGACAGCTACAGGAGACACCATTTCTTTGGATTTTACAATTTGAGGGCAACGCATGTCTGAGTACAGCGACCCTGACAGCATCAGGATGGAATTAGCAGTTGAGTACGATGAGGGTGTCATGGATGACAGAGATGCAGTTTGCAAAGGCATCTGGTACCAGGCACTGGGCATTGTGGAGTACCAGCGGGGCGAGAGACTCCCCAAGGAAGACCAGCGATTGCAGAAGCGACTAGCCCTGCGGATGCCCTTCCTGGGAGAGCAGCAACTGGATGAATGGGTGAAGGAATTGGATCTCCGGGTATGGCAGGAGATGTGGCTGGAAGATGCCTACCAGGCGCTCTGGTGGTATGGGGCACAGTATCTGCCCTGGACAGCCGAGCATGACAAGCCAGAGGGAGAGGAGTTTGATGGTCCTGGCTTGTTATGGGAGGCTTTTTCAGAGCCGGAGTTTGGGAGCCCTACACAAGCCCGGTTCAGTGATCTCTTGGAGTGGAGGGAGAGCAGGTATGACTGGGACGACACTCATGAGATCGAGCAAGACCTGGTCCACCTAGTGACCCAAGAGATGGAGCTGGAGCAGGGCTACTAAAATCTGTTCCACTCCAGTGAGAAGGCTCAGCAGGGAAGCGGAGACCCAGATCCAGACCCATTCAGCTGGGCAGATATTGCAGAATGTTACTGGGAAGAACCCCAGGTGGCTGGTGGAGATGGGAGCGAGGTCTCTCCACCGGTCCTGCAGGGAATTGGGAGCCCAGTCTCCATTCCCCAGCGGGAGATACAGCAGGGAATTAGGAACCCAGTCTCCATTCCCCAGCGGCAGAGTATCCAGCAGGGAATAGAGAGCCCAGTCTCCTTTCCCCAGCAGCAGGACTCTGTATTGGGAGCAGAGACACGATGGCGGTGTTATGGAAGCCCCCCCGGGTAGTCAGCGCTTGTTCTACCAAGAGGCAGGACACCAAAAGCGGACACTTTGTCTTCCAAGCCCGGCTGAGGCTGGAAGTCTGCAAACCCGTTCGGGAACCGAACAGCGGAGCATTCGGGACTTTTAGTGTTGCAATGTATTTGGTGTAAAAGTACCCAGATAGCCTGCCATGGAGTCTGTTCGTGGAAATAAAGACTTTGGCCACATGGCGATTAAACTGTATTCGTGTGGTCATCTCCAACAGTGTGCTGGGGTTTGAGGAAAGAGATGTTGTGAGGGTGTGTAGTGCCACCTGGATATCCTTTTATAATTGCTCTCCTGTGTGGAATTGCTAATTGAAGTGCAGAAAATGTTAGAGAAAATGTGTGTATATTCGCTATTTGAGAATGAGAGGTGGAGTTCCTCTGCACAAGCTTCTAGAAATCTAGGGTGAGAACGGGAGGTGTCTTTTTGGATTATTTTATAGAATATGGACAAGTGCTTGGTTTTGAGGCTACGATTCTAACAGGTGTACTCAAAAGTCGTCAAGTCCCTGTCACCTTTCCAGAGACCTGTTCGAGAGTTGTGAAAGTGTGATATTTGTGAAAATCGAAAGTGAGCACAGGACAGGGCTGGGACTGAGAAATAAGCTCAGATAGTTGCCTGACCCCTGTCATAGTAACCATCCTGCCTGGTGTGAGATAAGAGGAGTTGTACAGGGTTCTGAAAGAGGCTATCAACATGCCCAGACAAAACTGGGTACTTTCCACAGTTGCTGCCAGCTTTTTAGGGTGGGGGTGATGTTGGGTTCAACAGGTATGTGGGTTTGAGGAAGGATTTACCCTTTTTATGCCATGGAACAGTGTATAGAGGCATTTAGAATCATTGACTTTGAAGTAGTACCCAGTGGATTTGGGGTTGTGGTGATGCCCATTCTTATATTCTAGTAAGGGTAACCGCCTTATGGTACGCTTTTAGATCGGGTAAGCCAATCCCACCTAGCAATTTTGGGCACATTAGAGATTTAAGTGGAGTTCTAGGGTGTTTCTGGTACCATATAAATGTGGTAAACATTTGTTTAATGGTAGTAAAGAACGCGTTGGGTATTGCTAAGGGTTTAGCCAGGAAAAGTACAAAATTTTTGGCAAGGTGTTAATTTTCAAGATATTGATCTGGCATAGCCAGCCAAACATTGGCCTATTCCAGTGGGTAAGGTCAGCTTTGAGTGTCTGTAGTATGGATGGGAAATTTAGGTTTTATAATTTGTTTAGATCATGTGGGAGCTGGACCCCAAGATATTTGACCACCATCTCTGCCCAAGCAAATGGGTATTTCTGTTGTGTTAATAATTAGAGTTGAGTGAACCCAAACTGAAAAGTTTGGGTTCATACCTAACATTACAGTTTTTGGACCACGGACCCGAACATGGACATTTCAGTGTATGTTCGTGTTCGAGTTCGGTGTTCGGCGATTTAATGGCGTGTTTTGAAAGGCTGCAGGGCACCAATCAACAAGCATTTGACTTGTGTGCCCTTAGAAGCCACCACAGCCGTGCCTACTAATGGCATGGCTGTGATTGGCCAGTGCAGCATGTGACCCAGCCTATATATATATAAGCTGGAGTCACGTAGTGCCGCACGACACATGTTATTAGTGTAGGGAGAGGATGCTGCCTCTTTGAGGGACAGATTAGAAAAGAATTCTGGTGAATCTGCAGACTACAGCGATTATTCAAACTATAGTGATTATTTTAGTGGGTGCTATACTACATTTTTGTACCCTGCCCTGAGCCCAGTGCCACAGACAGTGCAGTGCACTTGCAACTGCATGTGTGCCAGGCACATTACTTTAATCCTTTTCTGGTATCTCAGTGAGCAACATCTAGGCATTTCTAAATACTGCAATTTTTTTGGTGCTAAAGAGTACATTTGCATACTGCATTTTTTGCAGTCTAATAAAACCCTTAAATACTACTGTTACATTGTTGGTTTAAAAAAAGCACACTTTTTTGTGCTAAATAATACATTTGCGGCCTGCGGTGCACTTCATATCTGAGAGTCAAATAGAACCGTCAAATACTGTGGTTACAGCGCAGTTTTAAACATTTTAATTTTTTAGGTGCTAAATAGAATATTTGGACCCTGCACTTCATATCTGAGAGTCAAATAGAACCTTCAAATACTGTGGTTACAGCGCAGTTTGAACAATTCCAATTTTTTGGGTGCAAAATAGTAAAATTTTGGCGTGCACTTCATATCTGAGAGTCAAATAGAACCATCAAATACTGTGGTTACAGCGTAGTTTGAACAATTCCAATTTTTGGGGTGCTAAAAAGTAAATGTGTGGCCTGCACTTCATATCTGAGAGTCAAATAGAACCGTCAAATACTGTGTGTAACGGAGCTCCTTGTACTCCGACTGAGTACCCTCCGTTGACGGATGCTCCTAGCGCTTCCTGAGGACTCCAAGCGCTGCAGCAGACACCACAACCACCGCAGACTCCGCTACCGCCGTATCTTGACTGGAGTCTCGCCGTCTTCCTTCCACCCTGGATCAGCTTCTGTCCTCCAGGACTGTGTGGGAAAGAACTCTTCCTTCCACCCTGTACGAACCTCCTGCATCCAGGACTGTGTGGTGAAGACCCCTCCTCCAAGGAGAGCGTGTCAGGAACAAGCTCTTAAAAGAGCTAAGTGATTAAGCTGCAGAGATTCCCCTTTCAAGAACGAGACAAGGCTACGTTTTGAAGGGTCAAGAAGAACTGTCAAAACCTTTATTCCCTTGGGACCAGCCAATAGGGTCACCACAATAACATTGTTGTGAAACCTCAATAAAATCACAAACAGTCAAACCATATCAAGCAACACACAGTGACTTATCACAACACAATGGCACATGTTTAAAGGGGTGGGGGGGAGACAATATTTAACAGTAAATATCTCACCTGCCTGCAGAATTAGCAATATGCAAATCTACCCGAATATGCAAATGAACCAGTCTTGCAATTCAGGTAGTGCATATTGCTGTTGCTACCAACAGAGGGCACTAGACAAGTTCCATAGCCAAACCCACCTAGTTGGTAGCAAACCTCAGCAATACAAGAGAGCAGGCAATACATTACACAGTACACACACACACACACACACTATAAACAATTACATTACACACACCCTGCACCTATAATGGGTACAGGGTGACTAAACATAAGATAAATAAAGCAGCCTACATAAATAGTCTGTCTGAAGGTAGACTAGGGGCTTTAAAGCCAGATACATGAAAGAGTCATAGTCACAGGGGAGGAGGCTGGCAAGTAGGCCTCTCCAGGACCAAGTGGCAAAGGGCACTTCGTCACACTGTGGTTACAGCACAGTTTGAACAATTCCAATTTTTGTCTCCTGGTTGATAGACAAGATTGGCACCCCGTCTCTTCTCAGCTTGAATTTTAGCACATTTTGATGCCTTCTGTAGTGCTGTATGAACGGAATCCCAAGTGTCACGAAAAGAATCCAAACAAGTGTTCAAGGCAGGAATATCCGTGTCTGAAAATTCAGAAGGGAAAACAGTGGGGTGGTAACCCTGATTTACAAAAAATGGACTACGATTAGAGGATTCATAAGTTGCATTATTTCTGGCAAACTCAGCCATGGGTAAGAGTTCATACAAATTAGACTGATTGGCATTGATAAAACAACGTAAATAAGATTCTAAAGACTGATTGGCCCACTCTGCTGCGCCATTAGTCTAAGGGTGATATGCTGAGGAAAATGAAAGTTCTATACCCAATTGCTTACAAAAGGCACGCCAGAACCTAGAAATAAATTGGGTACCTCTGTCAGATACTATGTTTTTAGGCACTCCATGTAACCGAAAGATCTTTCAAGAATATTTGTACAAGATCTTGAGCAGATGGTCATTTTTTAAGAGGTACAAAATGTGCCATTTTTGAGAATCTATCTATGACCATAAGGATTGTGTTAAATCCATTTGAGCTGGGCAGATCCACCATGAAATCCATGGCTAAATGGGTCCATGGAACATTAGGTATAGGCAGTGGTTGTAACAACCCAGGAGGTGATTTGTGGGACGGTTTAGAAACGGCACATATTTGACATGCCCCTACATAATCTTTGATGTCGTTCCTAAGTGTAGGCCACCAGAACCTCCTGGAGACAGCAGAGAGAGCTTTATGGACTCCAGGATGACCTGCTGTCAGATTATCATGGAATAAACAAAGTACCTTTTTTTTTTTTTTAATGGTGGTGAAACGTACAGTTTATCCAGAGGTCTCTCCACGGGTGCCTGAGTTTGATCTGCTATTATGGCACAGAAGAGTGGAGAAGACACTTCAGAAACTGTAGTAGCAATAAGGCATTCTGGAGGTATGATAGGGAATACCTCTTGTTCAGGAACCTCATCTGTCTCAAACTGCCTAGACAGCGCATCTGCCTTGGTGTTCTTGGTCCCGGGCCTATATGTAATTACAAAATTGAATCGGGAGAGGAACAATGACCATCTAGCCTGACGAGAGGACAATCTCTTAGCGTCCCCAATATAAGCCAAATTCTTATGATCGGTAAAAATCAGAAGTGGCTCTTTGGAACCTTCTAAGAGATGCCTCCATTCTTTAAGGGCAAGTACAATGGCCAATAATTCCCTATTCCCAATGTCATAATTTCTCTCTGCAGGTGTTAGTTTTCGAGAGAAAAACCCACAGGGTTGTAAAGGCGCATCAGGACTTTCTCTTTGAGACAGAATGGCTCCTGTTTCTGACGCATTTACTTCTAGAATAAATTGTTTGGTTGGGTCGGGATGTGTCAGGACAGGTGCTGAGGCAAATAAAGATTTTAATTGCTCAAATGCCTCTTTTGCTTCCTTGGGCCATGAATTGCAATTTGCTCCTTTATTGGTTAGGTTGGTAAAAGGAGTGATTACAGAGGAAAAACCTTTAATGAATTTGTGGTAATAATTTGCAAAATCTATAAAGCGTTGTGTAGCTTTAAGGCCTTTGGGTAATGGCCATTGTAAGACTGCTTCCAACTTGCGTGGGTCCATTTTGAAACCAGACGGAGATATAAAATATCCAAGAAACTGTATCTCGGTCTGGTCAAACTGGCATTTCTCCACCTTACAGTAAAGGCCGTTCTTTAACAGGGTTTTTAGTACTATTCTCACATGTTCGTGATGTGTCTCTAGGTCTGGGGAATAGATGAGAATGTCATTTAGATACACTAAAACGAACATGTGGAGATACTCTATAAGGACATTGTTAATGAAATCCTGAAACACTGCTGGAGCATTGCATAGTCCAAACGGCATAACTAGGTATTCGTAATCTCCCATTCTCGTATTAAACATAGAAACATAGAATGTGACGGCAGATAAGAACCATTCAGCCCATCTAGTCTGCCCAATTTTCTAAATACTTTCATTAGTCCCTAGTCTTATCTTATAGTTAGGATAGCCTTATGCCTATCCCACGCATGCTTAAACTCTCGCCACATTGCATTGGAGAAGCCTGGTTGCTCGCCTGCTGCCTTTGGACTATGGCCCCATGTTAAAAGACATCTTTTTCACTGCAGAAAAGACTTATTCGTGCTTTTCTGCCCGCTGTTCGGTAGATTCTCGAATTTACTGAATGAACTCATATAACCCAGATAGGTATGCCATGGAGCCTATTCATGTAATAAAAGACTTTGGCTCCATGGCAATTGAACTGTATGTGTTTGTGGTCTGAGCGCCATTCAGTATTAATGTGCGCTCAGACCTAAGCTATCTGGGCATATGTTGCATGTCTGTATTTTATGTCATAAATGTAACCTTGTGTATTTTATTGTATTTTACGGTCTTTTTGCTGCCATGTGTTCAATGGAGTTTTGCCTCTGTTTTTGGAGATAATTGGATTACTTCACAATTATCTCCAGGATAGAAGACTCTGTGGAACTGGTTTTGGGCAGAAAAGCCATGCTTCCTGTGGTCACAAAGGACTACGATCTATCTTTTGAACCACTGGATCAATTTGTATGATTTTGACGTATGTTTGTATTTGGAGTATGCTGATTCTGAAAATGTAAGTTTTATGTGAATGTGATGCATACTTTTCAAGTTATGAATAATGTGGAAAAATTGTATTGCTCTGCTTGTGCTAAATTACATTACCCATTGTGTAAGGTAATTAAATCACCGGCAGAGGGGAGGAATTTGTGTGGGAGTGTCTGAGTGTATTGTATGTGTTTATTGGTTGTGTTCCAAAACCCTCTGGGTGGTACTAATGTGTACATAAGCACAATAAACCCACAGCTCTGACTGTTCACTGTTTGACCCTCAACACGGAGCTTTGTCTCGTTCTTGGGGGGATTTATTGTATGCTGTTCCAGTTCGACTGCTATGAGTGTAAACCTATTCGTATGGTTTTTCCTATTCGGCTGTTTACAGCATTCGTATGGTTTCCTGTTCGGCGGATTGGTGTTCGGCAGTAGCTGTGTCTGCATCTCTGGAAGGGGACGTTCGCCTAAACGGTTTTAACCCCTTGTGTGCTGAAACGGTCCGTTACAGCGGTCATCCACTCATGCCCTTCCTTAATTCTGACTAGGTTGTAAGCACTTCTGAGGTCGAACTTAGTGAAGACTCAGGCTCCTTTCAACCTGTCGAATAACTCAGTAATAAGGGGAATGGGATAGGCATTTTTTATTGTTATTCTATTCAAACCCCTATAGTCTATACAAGGGCATAGGTCTCCTTTTTTAGAAAGGAAGAAGAACCCAGCCCCAGCAGGTGAAGAGGATCTACATATGTGACCCTTTCTGAAAGCATCCTTTATGTACTCTTCTAAACAAAGATTTTCTTGGGGAGATCGTGCATATACTCCTCCTTTAGGAGGCATAGTGCCTGGTAACAAATTTATGGCACAGTCGTAGGGTCTATGTGGTGGTAATACCTCTGACTGAACCTTGTTGAATACCTCCTTTAAGTCCAAATACTGCGGTGGGATTTCTGTGGTTAAGGGAGGCGCTATAGGTATATTGATGGTACCAATTCATTGTGGCACCTGTTTAAAACAAACACCTCTGCATCTCTCACCCCAACTCATGATTTCTCCTTCAACCCAATCTAAATGTGGATTATGTTTCTGGAGCCAAGGGAAACCGAGTATTATCGGACATATAGGTGAAGATATAATTCGAAAAAACATTTCTCCAGAATGTAAGATACCAACTGAGGCAGTGGGTTTCATGCGTGATGAGATGCTGGGTAAGAGGTCTCCCATCGATAACCTCTACTGCTACGGGTCTATCTTTCTGCCTTAAGGACAGGAGATATTTAGCAGAGAACTCCTTGTTGTAACGGACCGTTTTGCACACAAGGGGTAAAAACAGTTTAGGCGATCGGCCCCCTTTCCAGAGATACAGGCACAGCTACTGCAGAACACCAAACTCCCGAACTGGATACAAAATAGCACTCCAAATCCCGAACTGGAACCTCCCAAATAGCTGCTAGCAGACGAACAGGAAAAGCAGACAATCAGCTTACACTCCTGGCAATCAGTCTCTAACAGCATACAGTGAATCCCCCCAAGAACAAGACAAGGCACTGTGTTGAGGGTCAAGCAGTGGTCTGTTTAATGAGGGCTACCTGCCCAGTATTTATGCAGGTCTCCCACCTGGTGGACACTCCCCTAGGGGACCAAATGGGAGACTGTGACAAAGGACAGACAAGCAGACAAATAGGACACACAGTCACAGTATTTCCCACAATGCATCCTGGCTTCCTCCCCTCTGCCTTGGGAGATACTTGGGAAGTAATTCAATTATCTCCCAAGACAAAGGCAAAACTCCATTACACATGTGGGGACACAAAACCAGTATTATACTTTAAAATACATAAAGTAACATTTATTACATAAAACACAGACATGTAACATATCCCCAGATAGCTCAGGTCTGAGTGCACATTATTAGGTGAATGGCACTCAGACCACACGAATACAGTTTAATCGCAATGGAGCCAAAGTCTTTACAGTCAGTTTCATACGAATGGGCTCCATGGGATTCCTATCTGGGGTATAACATATTCGAACAAAACTACCGAACACCGGGCCGTTCGTGCACTTCCACCGAACAAGAAGGGAGGTCGGCGGCTTCAGCGGTGTTCGCGCAAAACTGTGTCCGATTTTAGTTCCATGAAAATAGGGGCGAACACCGCTGTGCATTCGTATGTTTAAAATGGCCGCGACCTCGTGTTCGGGATACGAATGGCGGCCACCCAGCATTCGTCAATTAAGCTGCGGTTAACCGCAGCTTCAGGGAGGTTAATTGCCGGCACACTCCAGCTCCCAGGTGGTCTATTCATTCGTGCGGTTGTTTGGTAGATTGAATCTACCGAACAACCAGCAGAAAAGCATGAATACAGCTTTTCTGCAGGCGAAATAAAGTCTTTTAACAGGGGGGCCATAGTCCAGAGGCAGCAGGCGAGCAACCAGGCTTCTCCAATGCAATGTGGCGAGATTGGTCTTGTCACACTTGTCTAGAAAATTCTCCGCTGCCCCAGAGTCAATCATAGACTCACACTGTACTGCGATTTTCTTACAAGACAAAGTAATTCTTATAAGGAAATGGTTCTTAGTCAATTTAGGGGACATATACATCACACCTAAGGTCAGTCCCCGAACGTGCCTTAGGTGCGCAAGTTTTCCGGCCGAATCGGACATGAAAATCTTTGATGTCCCCTTTTGCCACAATACAAACAACCCCTCGTTGCGTCTGTGTTGTCTCTCTGCCTCAGTGAGTTTAGCAATGCCCTGTTGCATGGGTTCAGGTTCTGGAGGAGGAGCAATGCTAATTACCACTGGGTTAGAGAAACAAGGGGCTATGGATAAGTTAGGACGTCTAATATGTTGTTTATTTTCCTCTCTTTCTCTTTCGTTATTAATGTCTATCATGAATGCAATAAAGTCATTAAGGTTAACTGGAAGATCTCTGGCTGCGGTCTCGTCTTGTATATTCTCCGCTAAACTCCGCTAAACCTTCGGAGAAAGCAGCCACCAAACCGCTATTGGTCCAGTCAACCTCCAAACCTCCATTACGCCAATGTCCTGAACTCTATGGCGTAATCAGCTACAGAGCGGTTGACTTGTTTTATTCTCATTAGGGCTCTGGCAGCGTTCTTTTCTCTCCCTTTTGACTGAAAAGTAGCTTTAAATGCTGTTAGGAATATATTGTAATCACGGGCCACTGGATTTCCACTCTCCCATAAGGGATTAGCCCAGGTTAAAGCCTTACCCGTTAATTGGTTCATTAGATAGCCGATTTTTGATCTATCTGTAGGGAATGAACCGGGGAAGCTTCAAAGTGGTAGTCAATTTGGTTTAGAAAACCTCTAAATTCCTTAGAATCACCTCCAAAACGAGAGGGAGGTAAAAGGGTTATGGACGTTGGTTTGTGTGCCACAGGTGCTACTACAGGTGGTGGAGCCACAGGTGGTACAGGAGGGGCCTCCAGATAGGCAGTTCTCTGGAGCAAGGTCTGGAATGCTTGGGCAAACTGATCTAACCTGTGGTCCATATCCTCCACCGTACTCTCACAGGCAATCATATGTTTGCATTGTTCCGCAGCATCCATGGCCCTTTCATGATGTCACGACTGCTAGTGTGGTCCAACACGCAGAAACTATGTAAACGTATACATATAAAAATCAAGGAAATAAAAGGACAGAGCGTAAACCGGACCTTAGAATGGCCAGACTAATATGCCTCCCACAGAGGACAGCTTGTCCTTGTCTCTGGGCAGCCTGGCACACATGAGTGACTACATGCTGCAGTGCATGCGCAACGACTGGATCCCTGTTACAAGGACAACGTGCCTGTAACGGACCATTTTGCACACAAGGGGTAAAAACCGTTTAGGCGATCGGCCCCCTTTCCAGAGATACAGGCACAGCTACTGCAGAACACCCGAACTGGAACCTCCCAAATAGCTGCTAGCAGACGAACAGGAAAAGCAGACAGACAATCAGCTTACACTCCTGTCAATCAGTCTCTAACAGCATACAGTGAATCCCCCCAAGAACGAGACAAGGCTCTGTGTTGAGGGTCAAGCAGTGGTCTGAGGTGCTGGCACACCCAGCCTGGTTTTTATTACAGTCTTGCAAATACAGTATCGCCCACAGGGAGGTATAAAACAACCAATCACATCACAGTTACATCCCACATATTCCCTCCCCTTATTCTGAGAGGAAACTCAATTACACATACAGTTAAAACATACTTTCTACCCAACTTTCATAACTCTAAAACCATACATCACATTCACATAAAATTACATTTTCACAATCAATCCATTCAGGGGAACAACATATTAAAAAATGGCATGAATCAAACCAGGGGTTCAAAAGTTAGTAAAAAGTATCTTTTGTACCCTGGCTGGCAACATGGCTATCTGGCTCAAACAGGTTTTACAGAGCCCTCTATCCTGGACAATGGGGAAAGTAATCCAATTATCCAGGGATAGAGGCAGACTCCATTGAGCACATGGGGACACAAAGACAGTAAAACACTTTAAAATACATCAGGTAAGACACCTTACATTAAAACTATACATTTAACATATCCCCAGATAGCTCAGGTCTGAGCGCACATTATTAAGTGAATGGCGCTCAGACCACACCAATACAGTTTAATCGCCACGGAGCCAAAGTCTTTACAGTCAGTTTCATACGAATGGGCTCCATGGGATTCCTATCTGGGGTATAACACATTCAAACCAATCTACCGAACCCCAGGCAGAAAAGCACGAATTAAGCTTTTCTGCAGGTAAAAAAAGATGTCTTTTAACAGGGGGCCATAGTCCAAAGGCAGCAGGCGAGTAACCAGGCTTCTCCAATGCAATGTGGCGAGATTGCTCTCGTCACAGTGCCGTCCTTAATTCGAAAGATGATCAGAAGATGCGCAACTACAAGCGCACGCTGGTAGACGTGCTGCTGAGGGCATTCACAACTGATACCGGGGGCTCAGTGGAAGCACAAGGCGAAGGCAGAGGAGGAGGAAGAGGTCCCCAACGCAGCTGGGGCACCGCCAGCACCTCAGAAGGCAGGGTTAGCATGGCCAAAATGTGGAAAAGCTTTGTCAGCACGCCACAACAACAGGCAGAAAACCAGCTGATATGGAACGTCTTAGCAGGAGGCAGCATTTCAGCAACATGGTGGAACAATATGTGTGCACACGCCTACACGTACTGACTGATGGCTCTGTCCCATTCAACTTCTGGGTCTCCAAATTGGGCACATGGCCTGAGCTTGCCCTTTATGCCTTTGAGGTTCTGGCCTGTCCTGCAGCCAGTGTATTGTCTGAACGTGTGTATTCGAATCAACCGCACGAACGCTATGGGAACTGTAAGCTCAGCCGCCATTTCGGGACTTACACGTGTTCGCGGCCATCTTAACTCCCGAACAGCGGTGTTTGCCGATTAATGTCTGGAACTAAAATCGGACACTCAGACGAACACCGCTGAGACCTCCATACCTTCGGGAAAGTATCACCAAATCTACCGAACGACCGGGCGTTCGGTAGAAAGGATTAACAGCAGATGGGGATTTCAGCGAACCCAGGATGGTATACGGATGGCCGGCCATTTGGGAGTTTTTACCCACGTTCTTAGACCGACTGCAAGGCCAGCATTCATGGAACTGTTTTCGGCTACTATACCCGTGCAGTCGGTCAAAACTTCTAAGTCCTATATCTCCCGAACGGGTGAACCGATTGAGCTGATTTTTTCATATGTTGGTACCTGAACTATAATCTATCTGGGGTACATCCAAACTTTGGGGAAAAACTGTTCTTTTTTAATTATGTTATGTGGTTATCTGAGGGGAGGGAATTTACCGAATGTATATTGCATGGATTGGTTACACTGCTAATTATGTGGGTGTCTCCCTTGCATGGCCAAAATCTCATAAAAGCAGAGTGTGTGTCATTAAACAGC
The DNA here is from genome assembly GCA_933207985.1 of Pelobates cultripes. Taxonomy (NCBI): domain Eukaryota; kingdom Metazoa; phylum Chordata; class Amphibia; order Anura; family Pelobatidae; genus Pelobates; species Pelobates cultripes. The sequence continues at coordinate 8,591,529 of OW240917.1, forward strand.
AGTTCTTCTTGACCCTTCAAAATGTAGCCTTGTCTCGTTCTTGAAAGGGGAATCTCTGCAGCTTAATCACTTAGCTCTTTTCAGAGCTGCACCTGGCTTCCACTCCTGATCCAGTAGAAGGGAATAGGCGACTCCATTACTACACAGCAACTGCCAGGAAGAAAAGGACGTCCCTAACGGCTGGTACCCTCTCTACACCAGGGTAGCCGTTACAGCTACCTCCTTCTCCGCTTCCACCTACACCGCCACGGTCACCGCGTCCTCAACCTCCTACTCCACATCCACTACCTACTCTAAGAGCAGGGTGCAAAAGCGGAGCAGCCGTCCCCTAGACAGTACGCCTGCAACTGCCCACTGCACCCAGGGACCGAGCATACCAAAGCCAGCTCCAATGAGTTCCTGGCGTGGCAGTTCTTCAGACAATGTGCTGACAACAAGACACGAGTGGTTTGCACGCTGTGCAATCAGAGCCTGAAGTGAGGCATAAATGTTCTAAACCTGAGCTCAACCTGCATGACCAAGCGTTCAGCTGTCCATCTCCCAAACAGGAAGTATGCCCCTACCCACCCGCGATCTCTGGCCCTGAAAGCCAGCATTTCAAAATTCCTGGCCTTTGAAATGCTGTCATTCCGTCTGGTGGAGGCGGACAGTTTTAAAAACCTGATGGCATTATTGGATTGCAAGGAATGCACCGCAAATGTTGCTTTTATTATATATGCCCCAATATTTTGGGCTACCCCAAATTAAAAAAATAAAAATACAAAACAAATAAAAAAAAAACCACAATGTTGGCTACCACCTCCTCCTCCACCGCCGCTTCCACCTACACTGCCACGTCACCGCCTCCTCAACCAAAGGGTCACTTAGTATAAACTATGTACACAATAGCAGAGGCTTGTGAAGGCCTTTTCTCCATGCATCAGGAGTTGAGCTCAGTTTGAACAATGAAAGAATACCCTGCACTCAAACCCTCTCTCAAATGGATAATTCTGGTGATCCTCCTGACAGCCATGCTTTAGATTTTGATTTATGTTCTTCCAAAGCTAAAATCAAAGATTCCATCTAGTGCTATTTCATGGCTCAGCTGTATTTTTAATTTTTATGTATTTTATGTTTAACCCCTTCAGGACAGGTGACGGACGAGGTCCGTCACAGAGGGGAGACCCTTAACGACGGGTGACGGACCTCGTCCGTCATGCGGTAAAATTAACCCCGGATCGCCGCTATCGCGGCGATCGCGGGGTTAATGGTGCTCCCGGTATGCCTCTGCATTAGAGGCATACCGGGAGCACCCGGTCAGGCTGCCCAGCACATGTGCTCGCTCTGACCGCAAGTCAGAGCGAGCACATGTGCTCTCTATACTCACCTACCAGCTCCCTGCACTTCCGGGTTCTGTGTGAAGTGCAGGGAGCCGGATCAGTGCTGATCCTGCCCCCTGCTGGAAAAAAAAATAAAGTTAATTTAAAGTCCCCCCCCCCCTTACCCATTTTAATAAAAAAATTAACCCCTTCCCTGCCAATTGATCACTGACTACAGTGATCAATTGGCAGGGATTACATTTTACTATGATCTGATTTTTTTTTTTAACCCCTGAGGGTTAATTCTTTTTTTTTTTAACCCTCAGGGGTTAAATTAATTAAATTAATTAATTAAATTATTTTTTAATTATATATTTAGCTAGCTGGGGTAGGTGGAAGTTAGTGGGGAATTGGGGGATTTGGCGTTAGGCTAACTAGGGGTTAACGTTAAAAAAAGTTTTAAAAGAAACTTTAAAAAGTTAAAAATTAAGCTTAAAAAAATGTTTTAATAACATTTAAGTAAAAAAAACAAAAAAAACACACTTTACCTAGTCCAAATAAAAATTAACCCCTTCCCTGCCAGTCGATCACTGCCTACAGCGATCAAATAGAAATCACAGTATTATACTGTGATCTAATTTTTTTTAACCCCTGAGGATTAACTTTTATTTATTTTTTTAACCCTCAGGGGTTCAATTTATTTAATTAATTAATTTAAATATTTTATAACTATATATTTTGCTAGCTGGGGTGGGTGGGAGTTATGGGAAAATGGGGAATTTACTGTTACTGCTGCGTACTGCTAGTTAGGGGTTAACGGTTAAAAAAAAAAAAAGCTTAGAAAAATGTTAAATCTGTAAAAAAGTTTTAAGAAAGTTTAGGAAAGTTTAAAAAAAAATTATAAGCAAAACAAAAGTTTAAAAACTAGTTTTTAAAAGTAAAAAAGTTATAAAAAGTAAAAAAATACATTTTAAAAACGCTCATTACCACTACACCTGGAGCAAACTAGAGAAAAAATTATCCCACGCCAAGGTTCAAAATATGCCTTTTGAATTACCCCAGTGTGTATTCTTTAATAAATAGTATGTGTTTGTGGGTAAGTTTCAATAACCAACCGTCTAAACTACTCCAAATTGGAACATGGACACAGCGTAAAACTTCAAAGTTAGAAAAAAACTGAATGGCTGCGTCTCAAATGCGCCCCTTCAACATCCACATATACCTGGCAAAGGTACATACGGGGGTATTGCTGTACTCAGCCGACATAGCTGAGCAACATATGAAGTATTATACAGTCGTAGCACACATAAGGTTTGCAAAATATACTGTGCAAACTCACTTTGTATGTCAAAAAGGCAGAAAAAACGCTTATTACCACTACATCTGGTACAAGCTAGCGGAAAAATGATCCCACGCTAAGGTTCAAACTATACCTTTTGAAACACCCTGGGGTGTCTACTTTAAGAAATGGTAGGCCTTTGTGGGGTAGTTTGAATTTAAAACCTGCGAAGATGCTTGGAAATTGCACATAGGCCCAGCGTCAAAATTCAAAGTTTGGTAAAAACGGATATGGCTTGGTCTCCTATATGGCACTGTAGCTTCACAAAATAGTGCCAAAGACATTCATTGGGGGTGTCTTTTTACTCAGAAGACTTAGCTGAGCATAATTTGGGAGGTTTGAACTTAGTGGCACATATGAAATATACAAAACGCCCAGCAAAAATGCAATCCGTATGTAAAAAATGCACAAAATTATTTTTTACCACATACTTTGGCATATATTGGTGAAAAAATGGGGGCATGTTAAGGCACAATATGCACCTTATAAGATACCCTGGAGTGTCTACTTTTACAAATGGTAGGCCTTTGTGGGGGTTTTTTGAACAGTCAAACTGTTATAATACCCCAAAATGGAAGCTAAGGCTCATTAAATCCATCTCTCAAAATTCTACTGTGAATACTGAAAAGGACAGGTATCCTGTATGGCACTGTAACTTCACGAAATAGTGCAAAAGACATACAATGGGGGTGTCATTTTACTCAGCAGATGTAACTGAACACAAAATAAAACTTTGTACAGGAATAGCACACACCAACTTTACAAAATATACACGAGAATTTCTCTGTTATAAGTTTGTGTGCCAAAAACCAAAAAGAACACAATTTTACTCCAATATTTAGCAGAGATTGGCGGTGAAATGGCTATGTAGAAAGTGTCAAAACAACCCTAGGTAAATAGCCCGTGATGTCTACTTTATATAAATATATACTTTTGTGTGGCAATTTTGTTTTCTCTTATGGCTATTAAGCTTACAAGACAAACTTACCAAATTCTAAAATCGCTCCACATTAAAAGTTTATTTTACTCCTTGTGCTTTGTGACCTGTAACTACCAAAAACACCTTAAAATCCCAGACACATTATATATTCTGTAAATCAGAACAAATAAATAAATTTATTTTTAATTACTTTCCTTAACCTGCACTAATTATGCACACATTATTATTGCAAAAACTGTAAAAAAAAAAACCAATATTTCTTTTTTTTGCATTTTTCTGTATTTTTTTTATAATAAGTAATATATATATATATATATATATATATATGTTATATCAAATTAAAGCCCTTTCTGTCCTTTAAAAAAAAACAGTATATAATATGTGTCGGTGCAATAAATGAGAGAGATGCAAATTGCAGTTGAACGCAAACAGGAAGAAAATGCAAAAATTGCTTTTGTCATTAAGCGTAAGTCAAGCATCTGAAGCTGTGTCCTTAAGGGGTTAAGTGATGTTCCTACCCACATTTCATTTCCTTTTGCAGCCCTCTAGCCCTTTCCAGGACTTTAGAGCCATTTTTGTGCCCAAAAATTCGGGTCTCCATTGACTTCAATGGGGTTCGGGTTCGGGGTCAAGTTCGATCCCTGACTTTTATCGAAGTTTGGCCAAACCCGCCGAACATCCAGGTTTCCGCTCAACTCTGTTAATAATTTAATTTGATTGTCTACGTGTATAGGTAGGATTTCACTTTTAGTGTAGTTGACTAGAAAGTTGGAGATGTTATTGTACATGGAGGGTTCGTCAAAAAGGCATGGCATAGAAGTCAGCGGGTTAGTTATGGTAAAGAATAGGTAATCTGCAAAAGCTGCCACATTAAATTTGTGTGTCTAATTTTACTAGATGAATGATGGGGTTATTGCAGATCACTTGGAGGAAGGGCTGTAAAATAAGAATAACGAGGAGGGGTGAGAAGGGGCACCCCCTTTCTAGTGCCATTCCAGATGGAGCTAGGATCGGAAAGCTGAACATTCACCAGTATTCTGACCGTCAGGGTAGAGTACAATGCTGACATCTATAGCAAACGGAAAGCAAGGTGCGTGGGACCATTTGGATAGATGGAAAGAGTTTATCATCTTCGTGGTATTGTTTTTTGCTTGATTCCAGGTACAAATCCTGCCTGGTAAGGGTGGACTAGTTCCTGTAGGAGAGGGCGTAGTCTAGTGACTAAAATCTTAGTGAAAATGTTTAAGTCAACCTTGATTAGAGAGATCGAGTGGTAGCTCCTGCAGTTTGTTTGGTCTTTGCCCTGTTTGATGATCCCTATCTTCTTTGCAGTTTGGCTATACACTCCATTAGCATTTCCCAGCACCATTGCATTGCCTAGGAAAACCAATGATGCTATATAGCCATTAACTCCTAGATCCCTTACAGGTGCTTGCGGGAGACATACTGCGTCTCCATGGCAACTAGAGGGGAATGAGCAGCCCACAGAGGAGAAACTTAGGGGACAGATATACATGGAAATAATACACTTAAACATAAGACTACTTGTTATTTATGAAGAGGTCTGTTATAGATTTCAGAATAAGGATGATGTGACTACAGTATATGTAGCGGGCCGAGGGTATCCTGGTAGGTTACCTCAGCTAATGCAGAATGAAGAGACCCATTTTCCCCCAGTAACTGGATGACACACTGTTCCAGCGGTATAACAACAACTTTATTGGCAACACTCAGCTTTATACCTTCTCCATGCAAGAAGTGGAACACACGCATTGACAATGTCTCCCTGGGTTCTCCCCCTCCCAGCGGTCACACAATGGAACCGTTGTTCCCGCTACTCGGTGCCCCTCCCAGAGTCCTTCCCCTCCCAGGGGCCTGTGAGGGTGCCAGTTCCTACCACCCCTCCCTATGTTTTCTCACCTCTGGTGACCAGGGGTCTTCTTCCCATGAGCCTCTATACCTGGGAGTCCCAGTCCGGGAAAGCTTCCTACCTCTGTGACTCTCAGCCACAGAAAGGTCGCCAAACCGCCATTGTCCCCAAGCGACCCCCAGACCGGTACTCAACACGAACAGTCTCTGTTCACATGGTCCCTGGGTGAATCCAGGCAAGGGAAGTGTCCCCTTTTGGGACACAAATGCCCCCTTTGGCTGCCACTCGACCATATGTACTGCGGCCACCAAGGGAAGCACTCATTAATTATCGGTACACTAATTAATTATGGTCGAGTCCCTTGCGGTTTCATTCTTATGTTGCCAACGATCTAATTAATAGGTGCGAACGTTCCAAGAGCCACTGGGGAGGGCCTTGTTCAGGAACCGAACAAGACAAGAAGCAATTTGTGAATACTCATCCTGGATGGCGTTCATCTAACGAACTGGTCTTCACCCAGGGTAGGCATGTGCCGAGGCTTCCCTTGCGGTTTGCAGTTTTCACACCTCGTTAGCGAGGTATGAAGGTTTAAACAACACATTTTAAATGGGATCTTGGGGTGGTCCCCATTTGGGAGACGAACGGAACATGTTCATATGAGCTCTCCCGAATGGGGAGCAGGTAAAACATACACAGATTCACAAATACATGGAGGGAAATACAGGCAATCACATAAAGACAATTGTAGATTATGCTAGCTTTAGTGTACCAAAAATCTTAATTTTATTAATGACAGGAGGAGAGTATTTGCTTAAGTCTCTCTTTATTAGAACTCCACAGCAGCACAGAAAAAAAACAATCAGAAAAAAGTTAAGTACTATAAAACTCCCCTCCCCATGCATCATTTTGTCTTTCAAGCTGAGACAAGAACAGAATAAAAGGCAGAAAACATAATGGGGAAGAAACAAAGTCCTAGATACGATGAATACAACGATGTCCACCATCCGAGAAGAACTGCCAAACCAGATAGCGTTGATGGACTGTAAACTGAAACGAGAGAAAACCAGAATCGAACAGGTTGATTATCCAATGAAATGTACTCTGAATAAACATGTAGGTACCCAATGTACCAACCAAAAGTACCTTAATATGTAGATATCCCAACCCTACTTATGAAAAAACAGACATAAGAACAGGCGACAGGTAGCAGAGACAACAAGCAGAGTTGCATACGTACCTGATTATTCCAAACTATTAAAATTAAACAAGGGAGGGATAAGAATGGGTGGGAAATACTCGCCTCCTGTCATTAATAAAATTAAGATTATAGGTACACTAAAGCTAGCATAATCTACAATTTTATAACATGACAAGAGGCTTTGCATTTGCGGTTTTAACGCTCAGTCAACAAATCCAGCGCTGTTTGTTTCGCTGGTACCTATTCCGGGAGCTATCCGAGCAATCCTAAATGGATTGTCCAACTGCGATAAATGACAATAGACCGATCGATGAAGATGCCAGTTGACGAAGTATCCCAAATACGGAAGAAAACACCATCCGCTAATAGATCCATTGTATGTGGGGTTGCGACCTGTTTCCTACCAGCCAATCCATGAGCTGCCAAGCTGACCAATTAGCCATTTCCCTGTAGTTATAAAAAGTCGAAGGTCATTAGCGGACCTAGGGCCACGATAAGACACTGTCACCATGTCTCAACTCTTGATGTGTAAGGTTGCTCCACCAATCGTGCCCGGGTCACCCGGCGATGTGGTCTTGCAGGCAGATCTTCAATCTCAAGGAATGCGCCTAAGTCCACCACCAATTCCGTAAGAGAACCGAGCAGGATCTTTCGTTCCCTGATGGCCTACCCGGTGAGATGTCTCATCTGAGAATACATTTATTATGCAGGAAAGAGTGGCAAACTAGCTCTATCCCAAGTGATTCCAATATTCCAACTGGACTGTGTAATCCATGGCTGCGGTAGAGAAAGGACTCCAAAAAGGACGTCCAATCAGGGTCCCAAACTGAACTTATGTGGAACGGTGGTCGACTATTCTGGAATTAGTGGGTCCCGGAAATATTCAAAGGGATGGGAAACGTAAACCGGAGTGGAGATTCCCCTCCAGATGTCAACGTCTAAGAGTGATAAGATGTACAGATTCAATGGCGATTGGGACCTGTATAACAAATAGTCCTCACGTGCTGTAGTGAGAGAGTGAAATAGTCTGACTACCCGTCGTACGATTCTGTTCCATGCCCGACCTGTCAAAATTTATGTAGGGGTTCCTGGTATACATGCCACCTACAAGATAGGGTATAACATAGTGAGACCCTTAGGTCCCTGTACCCCTGACTGTCCGGGCACGTATCTCCCAGAGTAGGCCCTAGGTCAAGGGACCCAGGAATGTGATTTTGATAATTGAAGTCAAAGTCTCCCTATAGAGGGATACCTTCCTTCTTAGCTTGGAGTCCCACGAACACATAGAGTTCTCCAATACGCAGGCAAGGTGTAAAGTCCCTTCGCTCATGACAAGTGACTCCAGAGAGCAGATATAGCGAAAAAAGAAGGGTCTAGCTTCAGTCGTCCGAACCATGTGTTGTCCCGTTTGAGAATGTCGGCATCCCTATCTGAGTCTGCTACACATCCTGAGCCGTACTCCAGTGGTAGGTTGTGACCCGACTTTGACGTCTGTGTAGGAGTCGGGGCACACCAGGTTCCTCCATAGAGTCTCGTAGGTCTTTTTGATGGTAGTTGAAAAGGTGGGTTAGCGCGAACCCAAACCAAAACGGCTCCCATGAGGGATATATAGAGTATAGACGGAGGGCCCTCCATCTCTGAACCATGTTCTCCAGGTATGTGCTCAGAGGAGTAGGGGCAGTCCTGCCATCTTATCCCAAGATTATAATGACCAGGGAACACAAGACAACCGGGGTTTCTGGTCTTACCATGCGATCCATGCGTATGGTGTACTTTCAGACCGGGTAGTAGGCCTTCCCTAGTCTTGTTACCCGAGCAAGGCAGTGGCCGTTTGCTCCATGAAGGTCTCCATATCTCATGTCATCTTGATATGGGAAAAACTGTCTGCGCAGTTTGTTTGCAATGATCCAGATATCCAAAACAGAATGCAATTTTCTGTTTTATATAGCGCAGAATATACCAAAACCTGCACTCTTGTAATACCCGAGGCTCATCCGTTAGCCGTACCATCTCCAGGAGTGTGTGTAAATAAGTGGGAGTCTCCCCCCATTATACCTCTGTGAGTATATTTCTCGAGTGTGGTACAGTGGTCCGGATCCAGTAGATCCATTACAAGAGATAAAATAGAGGGATCCAATCTAACTATGTATATCCTGCATGATCAGGCAGCCCTCTATAACGAAATCAGTAGCACGGTCGTTAGATCTAACTGAATGCAGGAGAGACGCCCCTCTATGCAGTCATCAAGGTCTTGTACGGGTACAAGCCTGTGTGATAAATAAATGGATGGCACCATAGAGCGTTGAGTGTACGAGAGAGCCGCGCTCTCTAATAATGTGACCGAATTCCGTGTCAGCATCCGGCTCATAGCCTGAGCGGGCCGCACCCGTTAATAACCAAACAGTAGAGTCTACATCCGTGACCGGTTCTCTCTATGAGAATGTATCACTCCAAACATGTACTCTGTATCTAGCTCAGTATCAGGCTGAGGTTGAGGGAGGGCCACGCCTTCTAATAACAAATCAGTGTCCGGTTCTGTATATGAGAGGGGTTCGCTCTCTGTTCCTGAAAATAAAATATTATATATACACATTCTCGGATCGAGGTGATGGAGGGTTGCACCCTCTTGTGATCCAAACTAGAGTCTCTTAGATACTCACGGTGACCAAATGCAGGGGTACACCAATTACTAATATCAGCATAAGACTGAGGTCCTTAGGTGGGTCTCTCCCTGACCACGAGACCTCTCTCTGAAACGCTTACCTGAAAAGGAATCAACTGGTAGTAAACCAGACCGATGGCAGATGGGATAGTATACAACCTTGGGCCATGTCCATTCTAAATAACAGAAATGGATGGTGTAAAAATGCAACCTTCGGAAACAATGATGGAAACTACCAACTGACTGCCCGGATCCCATGCGCGCGCGGGGTCCAGGATGACCGTCGGTAGCCTGAGGAAAGCTGGAGACGTTCTCCACAATCCACGAGCACCCGGGAGGTCAGAGGAGGTCAAGTTAGGCCTCTCGACAACCCGAGCGATAGGAAAAGGAAGGCACGAAAACAAAAACAATAAATGTAGATAAGGGTAAATACGTAAATTCTAACTCGGATAGAAGGCAAATAGCAGGCCGGAAGGAAAGCAAGTAAGCCCCACTGAACAGGACCAGGAGCTAACCTTACGCAGGAATAACTGATATCTAGATGGATACCGGGAGGCAGTTAGAGGGTTAGGTGTTAAAGACAAGGAAACTTCCCCTGTAGGCATCTGAGTACCAGTCCCAGCCTGTGCAAAGTTCTCTTTGGAGATATGCCGTTGCCGGGCTGGTGTAAACCGTGGATGCGTGCCCGGGTTCTTCATAAGAATTCTTGCCCTTCTTATCGTCTCGAGCTCCCCTGCGACCGAAAAAAAAACCAAAAAAACAAAAAAACACGGGACCGCCGAAGATGAACTTTGCTGTCCCGGAGCTCGGGGATCAAAGGAGGCAGATGCAGTCAGCCTCCTGAAGCCCCCGAGCGGTGCACACAGACACCGCCAGACATAAGGACAAAGGCGGAACAAAAAATATAACAACGAGCATACACAAAGTTGGGAGATGGACAGGGGGGACAAGGCCAAGGGGATAGAGGAGACAGGAGGACCCCAAAGACCCCCCCAGAAATCCAAACTACATATGTTTATAACAGTGATAGCCTGAAGTTACAGGTAAAAATAAAGTCCCACAAGGGTTTTAACAAAACTGCATGTGTAAGGAAAATACTGCATATAAAATGAACCCCACAAAGCCTAAATAAAAAAATTCTGAAAAGATATTGAATATATAAGCATAAAAATCCCACAAGGGAAAATTAAATACTGAATATGAAGAAAAAAAAAATCCCACAAGGAACATAATATTGTATTATAAAAATAAAATCCTACAAGAATAACAAAACTGCATTATAAAAATAAAATCCCACATGGATTATAACAATACTGCATTTAGAAGGTTAAAATACTGAATATAAGCAATAAAATCCCAAAGCCACCCACTATAAGCAGGAGGCAGTGGTACTCTGACCTGTACTGACTGCAGAGCAGCAAAGAAAGAGGAAATGATGCAATGGGGAGGGGAGTTCTATAGTAACTGTGGAGCTCTAGTAAAGAGAGAGACTTAAGCAAATACGAAGCCTCCTGTCATGTTATAAAATTCACGGATGAGCACAGTATATAAGATAAGTTTGCATAGGTCATTACAAGTGAACAAAAGGTTGTAAGAAAGATTTGTTTTTTTAAAAGGGTAGGTGTGCTTAATGTCTGATTGTGATAATGGAGATAAGTGCCAAGAGAGTATGTAATGTTTATAAAATTGACTCCATAATTTGTGCAAAAATGCTGAGGGACCTGAGTGAAGATATTAAAGGGATTTTGTGAATATTAATGAGCCATAGTTAAAAATATCTAATATATAATATAAAGTGAATCTGAAGATAAAAGATGTCTGTAAGTAGAAGCTAATGACTTATAAATACTAAAATAAAAATGGTAAAACATTAATGGTAAATACAACATTTTTTAAATACATACCAAAATTAAAATCATTTTCAAAAAAGCTCATGAAATATACACCCTGTTCCAAATTATTATGCAAATTCTATTTAAGTGTCACAAAGATTAAATATTTTATTTTTCAGTTTGATAAAATGCCTTTTGTCACTGGATTGTTATGTGACAAGCTGCCCAATGCCCCCGGATGTTGGAGGAGCCTGATTGCCAGCCTTCTTCCTCATGACTATGGCCCTGGGGCGTAGTACCATTTAAAAAGACTATTTGGGGCTTATTGGCTTCTAAAAACTGTTTCTGCCCATTTGAATCCATGGGAAGGTGTGTGTGACGAGAGCAATCTCGCCACATTGCATTGGAGAAGCCTGGCTGCCCGCCTGCTGCCTTTGGACTATGGACCAGACTTTATGTGAATGTGTTAACCCAGATAGCTATGACATGGAGCCCATTCGTGTAGTTAAAGACTTCGGCTCCATGGCAATTGAACTGTGTGAATAGGATCTGAGCGCTATTCGGTAGTTTTGTGCGCTCAGATCCCAGCTATCTGGGGATATGTGAAATGTCTGTGTGTTATGTGTAAAAGGTGACTTTATGTATTTTAAAGTGTTTTACTGTCTTTGTGTCCCCATGTGCTCAATGGAGTCTGCCTCTATCCCTGGATAATTGGATTACTTTCCCCATTGTCCAGGATAGAGGGCTCTGTAAAACCTGTTTGAGCCAGATAGCCATGCTGCCAGCCAGGGTACAAAAGATACTTTTTACTAACTTTTGAACCCCTGGTCTGATTCATGCCATTTTTTAATATGTTGTTCCCCTGAATGGATTGATTGTGAATATGTAATTTTATGTGAATGTGATGTATGGTTTTAGAGTTATGAAAGTTGGGTAGAAAGTATGTTTTAACTGTATGTGTAATTGAGTTTCCTCTCAGGATAAGGGGAGGGAATATGTGGGATGTAACTGATATGTGATTGGTTGTTTTATACCTCCCTGTGGGCGGTCCTGTATGTGAAAGGCTGTAATAAAAACCAGGCTGGGTGTGCCAGCACCTCAGACCACTGCTTGACCCTCAACACGGAGCCTCGTCTCGTCTTTGGGGGGGGGGATTTACTGTATGCTGCTAAGGACTGATTGCCAGGAGTGTAAGCCGCTTGGGAGCTTTTCCTGTTCGTCTGTTAGCAGCTATTCGTATGGTTCCTATTCGGGAGTTTGGAGTGCTACCTTATTCCCTTGTATGCAGTTCGGGAGTTTGGTGCATTCACTTGTATTCAGTTCATGAGTCTTGGTGATTCTACAGACAATGTGCCTGTCTCTGAAAGGGGGATTATCGTCTAAGCGGTTTTTATCCCTTTTGTGCAAAACAGTCCGTTACATTGTGTCTCTTCCCCTCCCCCGTTTCCTGTCAATTGTTCTCCAGCAGGGTGTTGTCCCAGGCACACTGCCAAACCAGTTGGAACTGACTGCTTTTGTCCCTCCTTGGTTTCTCAACAGCCCTTGCTATGCTTTACCCCATGTAAAATTTACTCTGTTCATGGGAGCTGAGCGTTGTTCACCTAGATTGGGCTCTCAGATCCAAACTATCTGGGGATAGGTTAAATGTGGGGGTTCTGTGTAATATAATAAGAATTATGTATTTTTATGTACTTTTACGTATTTTTGCTGTTAGTGTAAAATGTAGATATTTTTTGTACCTGGAGATAATGGAGTTTACTGCAGTGCCTTAAGCCAATTATCTCCAGGATGGAGAGGAGGGATTTCATTGTGTATGTGGGAGTGTTATTATGTTAGTGTTTCCATTGGTTTGTGTTCCTTTTGTCCTAGTTTACCACCAGGTCCAGGGGGTGTGCCTCTGGCCTGAAAACATGTATATAAGGAGTAATAAACGCTCATTGGAGTCAGATCATCTTGTACCTTCATGAAGTTTCAGCTCATGTTTGGGGGATTGGAGAACTACATTGCTATAATCACTATACTCCCAGGGTAATCACAAGAGCCTGTTCCTGTTCTCTGGAATTCGGAGAGGTCGACCTACTGGAAGCTGGACCCTGGTCTTGGGTCCAGAGTGGGTGGAGTCCTCGGAAAGCACTAGGAGCATCCGTCAGCGGAAGGTACACGGTCGGAGTGCCAGCGGTTCCGTTACATTCAGTTTAACGCATGGATGGCATTGTGTCTCAGGGCTCTTTTGATCACTGAAAACAATCTCGGACACCTGTGATAATTAGATTGCCAGGTGAGCCCAATTTAAGGAAAAACTACTAAAGGAGGGTGTTCCACATTATTAACCAGAGCACCATTTTCATGAAATATGGGGAAGAAAAATGAGCTCTCTGCTGCCGAAAAGAGTGAAATAATTCAATGCCTTGGACGAGGTATGAAAACATGAGATATTTCACAAAAACTTAAGCGTGATCATCACACATTGAGGAAGATTCCTGCCAGATCCATGCATCAGATCAAGAAAGCAGCTGCTAAAATACCATTACATAGCAGCAAACAGATATATGAAGCTGCTGGTGCCTCTGGAGTCCCACGGACATCAAGGTGTAGAGTCCTCCAGAGTCTTGCAACTGTGCATAAACCTTCTATTCTGCCACCACTAACCAATGCTCACAAGGAGAAATGGCTGAAAAATACATGAAGACTAATTTTCAAACAGTCCTGTTCACTGATGAGTGCCGTGCAACCCAGGATGGTCCAGATGGATGGAGTAGTGGATGGCCACCCTGTTTCAACAAGGCTGCGACGTCAGCAAGGCGGTGGTGGAGTCATATTTTGGGCCGTAATCATGGGCAGAGAGCTGGTCGGCCCCTTTAGGGTCCCCGAAGGTGTAAAGATGACCTCTGCAAAGTATGTCGAGTTTCTGACTGACCACTTTCTTCCCTGGTACAGAAGGAAGAACTATGCTTTCCGTAATAAAATCATCTTCATGCATGACAATGCACTATCTAATGCTGCAAAGAATACCTCTGCATCAATGGCTGCTATGGGGATAAAAGGAGAGAAAGTCATGGTGTGGCCTCCATCCTCCCCTGACCTCAATCCTATTGAGAACTGTAACGGAACTTCCCGTACTCCGACCGAGTACCTTCCATTGATGGATGCTTCCTAGCCTGCACCGAGGATCACAAGCACCGCACTGGACACCACAACCACCACAGACTCCAGAAACGCTGTAGCTTAACTGGAGTCTCGCCGTCTTCTGTCCACCCTGGATCAGCTTCTGTCCTCCAGGACCATGTGGGGGAGACCTCTCCTCCAGGAGAGTGTATCAGGAACAAGCTCTTAGAAGAGCTAAGTGATTAAAGCTCAGGGGAGTATGCAGAGCATAGCAATCCCCAGTGTGAGTATAGCTGTTACGGTACCCTCAGCATGAAATGTACAAACTGCTGTTTAGTGAATGCTCCCCGTTCGCAATAACCCAGGCTGCATGTGTATCCAGTGTAATCATACGAACTGCAAGCAAGGAAACGCTGTAAACTCATGAACGGGATCCGTACAGGCACTTCACTCCACGAGCTCCAAACTCACGAATCGCCAATAGCAGCCGAACGCAGGTATCTCCCAAGCGGCTAATAATCCCATCCAGCAGTCTCTAGTCGTCGGTAATAAATCCCCTTAATAACGAGATCAAGCTTCGCATTGAGGGTAAAACAAGAACTGGCTTTACTGTGGGCTACCTGCCCGTATTTATGCAGGTCTCCCACTTGGTGGACACTCCCCTAGTGGACCAAATGGGAGACTGTGACAACAGATAGACATATGGCAGTTCAGGACCCACAGACACAAAATATTCCCAGCATGCAATAGTAATTCCTCCCCTCTGCCCTGGAGATAATTGAGAAGTAATTCAATTATCTCCAGGACAGAGGCAAATCGCCATTTTAAATTCAACACATAAAAACACATAAAAACAGATAACTTTACATTTGTTGAATACTATCCATTCGTATCACATATCCACAGATAGCCTGGATCTAAATGCATATTATTGGCGAATAGCGCTCAGATCCCATTCGCATAGTTCAATCGCCATGGAGTCAAAGTCTATTACAGTACTTCGGTATGCGATTGACTCCATGGGAAGGCTATCTGGGGTAAGTCCATTCGTGCATTTAAACCTCCCAAACGGCCGGTGTTCGCACACTGTCGATTGAGAAAGGAGGTCGACGGCTTCAGCGGTGTTCGGTTGAAAAACTGTCCATTTTCAGTTCCATGAAATCAATGCCGAACACCGCTGGTCTTTCGCATGGTTTAAAATGGCCGCCGCCTCGTGGTCGACATACGAACGACGACCACCCTGTATTCGGTTTTAATTGAGAAGTGTCTGTGGTTAACTGCAACGTTCTAATTGGGATCAATAGGTTAACCAGCAGCACACTTCTCTTCTGGGTGGCGGTCCGTTCGGCAGAAAAGTCAATTCACTTGAACAAAGGCATACGAACGGGTAATTTCGTGAAAAGGCAAAACAGACGAATCCAGCAATCTTAGTCTATACAGATGGATCTGTCACAGCTGTCCCCTCCAATCACGAGACAAGACTACGTGTTGAGGGTCAAGAAGAACTGTCTCCACAGAGAGATTATTGCTGCTTTTATGCAGGATTTTACAGTTTAGACACCCACTGGACCTTGTGGGGCACCGACAATACAGTTACAGCAACCAATCATACACAAGATGACAATAGAGCACACCCAGCAGTTACAGTGAATTCCTCCCCTCTGCTTAGGAGATAATTGAGTTAATTAACTGTATCTACTCAATTATCTCCAAGCTGAAAAGTTACACTTTATATATATTTTCATAACTTTGTGAGTTTACATGCAATATCAATAAACCAGCATAATTGGGGGACAAACATATCCAAAAATCACTTGAATCGGTTAAGTGGTTCAGGAGATAGGTGGAAGTCATGACCGAGGAGGGACAAAACAGCCAGTTCCAACTGGTTTGGCAGTGTCCCTGGGACAATGCCCTGCTGGAGAACAATGGGACAGGGGGAGGGGGAAGAGGCACACCTTCCCATGCATTCAAAGGGCAGAAAAAGTGTCCCAAAAGATTCAATATGTCCATACACTGTTTTTAAAGGGCCATACACCCATACATAGTCATGTGGCAGGAGGCTGGCAATCAGTCCTCTCCAATGCCCAGTGGCAATTGGCAGTTTGTCACATATCTCCCCTTTGGGGGGGGGAGAAGACTAACCAGGCACCTGACCTTCTGTCGGTCAGTGCCTACGTTAGTCAATCCACCCACCCACCCACAATAAGCAAGTGCCAGAGTAGCCCACCCACAATAAACAGTTACAACAGCAGCCCACCCACAACAAACAGTTACTGCACCTGGGTATCCCTCTGGGGTGATGAGGCAACATTCTGTTGGGCCTTGGGGGGCAGAGGCCAGCTGCGCTCTGCCCCGATGCCAGCGCTTCTGCAGGGGTAACCTGGTGGGGACTTTGCTGTGGAGGAGAGACATCACTTACCCCCTCCTCCTTGTACTCCGGCGATGGTAGCTGGGGATCTGGACAGGCTGTCCAGCATACCTGTGGGTCAGGCACAGAGTTCCATTTGCGCTGTCTGGGAGATTGATAAGCTGCCGCTGGGGAGAGAGGGTGCTGGCCTCCTCTCCCTGAAGAACACACTGCTGCTGGGGAGAAAGGCCGGCTGCCTCCTCTCCCTGCAGGACACACTGCTGCTGGGGAGAGAGACCGGTTGTCTCCTCTCCCTGGGGCTCACTCTGCCACTGGGGACTGAGTCCGGTTACCTCCACTCCGCTGGGGAGAGAGGCTGGTTGCCGCTGGGGAGAGAGGCCGGCTGCATCCTCTCCCTGGGACTCACCCTGCTGCTGGGGAGTGAGGCCGATTACCTCCACTCCCGGTAGGGAACACTGCTGCTGGGGAGAGAGACCGGTTGTCTCCTCTCCCTGAAGGATACGCTGTTGTTGGGGTGCAAGGACAGAATACTTTGCCATCTCTGCCTGTCATTCTGCTTCCTTCTGCATCTCCTCGGCCACGACTCTCCTCAGTTTCTGTATACGTTGCTCCATTGGATTGGGTCCATAGAGAGCCAACAGCTCCTTCAGTAAAGTGTCAATCCGTACGTAACTGTACCAATACTCCAGGCTTGCTTGGTGTTCCCAGGATGCTGCTCCTCACACTAAGCCATCCCACCGCTGCCACCACTGTAACGGAACTCCCCTTACTCCGACCGAGTACCTTCCATGGATGGACGCTTCCTAGCCTGCGCCGAGGACCACAAGCACTGCACCGGACACCACAACCACCGCAGACTCCACAACCGCCATAGCTTAACTGGAGTCTCGCCGTCTTCTGTCCACCCTGGATCAGCTTCTGTCCTCCAGGACCATGTGGGGAAGAACATTGTGAGTTTAAATGCGATATCAATAAAAGTTATATTTTTATAACCAGCATAATTGGGGGACAAACATATCCAAAATTCACTTGTATCGGTTAAGTGGTTCAGGAGATAGGTGGAAATCATATTTTGACCAAGGAGGGACAAAACAGCCAGTTCCAATGGGTTTGGCAGTGTTCCTGGGACAACGCCCTGCAGGAGAACAATGGGACAGGGGGAGGGGGAACACCTTCCCATGGATTCAAAGGGCAGAAAAAGTGTCCCAAAAGATTCAATATGTCCATACACTGTTTTTAAAGGACCATACACCCCAGGGCCATAGTCATGTGGCAGGAGTCTGGCAATCAGTCCTCTCCAATGCCCAGTGGCAAATGGCAGTTTTTCACAAGACCCTTTGGAGCATTCTCAAGCAAAAGATCTATGATGGTGGGAGGCAGTTTACATCCAAACAGCAGCTCTGGGAGGCTATTCTGACATCTTGCAAACAAATTCAAGCAGAAACTGTCCAAAAACTCACAAGTTCAATGGATGCAAGACTTGTGAAGCTGCTATCAAATAAGGGGTCCTATGTTAAAATGTAACGTGACCTGTTAAAATGTTTAAAACATTAAAATGTTGTTATAAGTTTGATTGAAATAGCTTTCAGTAAATATGCTGCCAACACAACTGTAGCGGAGAGCTGGTATTACACAGCCTATCTCCACTTTAGATCCCAGGGAGGTTCAGGAACAAGCAATTATAAATCCATAGGGTAAAGTATCCAGCAAGCAAAATAACACAGCAGTATCCCAGCAGCAATCTCAATAACTGGATGACACACGGTATCAGGAGCAGAACTAAAGATTTATTCACACGAGACTACGTGCCTTTTAAAGCCTGCTCCCATGCAAGGGAGGGATTTCCATTAATTTGTACAGTAGCCAATCCTGCTCTGGTAACCTCCCACACATCTCCTCCCCTCAGCCTGCATCATAATCCCCTTATCCAGTACACCAATTCCCCCCATTTCTGGATGTACCCCTAAACTTAGGGGTACCACTTTAAATTATACAGCCCCTGGTAGCCCTGATCTGGGTGAACAACATATCCAAAAATCACCCAGATCAGACCAGGAGTTCGGGAAATTCATGGAGGAAATAAAATTACCGACCGCACTGGAGAGAACAGCCGAATGGGGTTCCACGTGATGGGGCCCTGCGGTCGGTCCTGGAGTCAGGGAATAAACTGCATGAAAGCCTCTAGCTACAGAGACTAGGGAGGGTTCGCCTGAATATATTTCTATCCACCGAACGAGGGGCCATTCGGTAGGTTGGAACCGAACGGACTGGGCTTGTGGAGGTTCAGCGGTGTTCGCCTAGTCGAGTGCCCAATTTGAGTTCCAGACACTCGACGGCAAAACACAGCTGTTTGGGAGTTTTAAAATGGCCGCCGCCACGTGTTCGTTTCCCGAATGGCGGCCACCCCCGAGAACAAAGGACGGCTACTTAGCTTGTCAATTACCCATTTGCAACAATGTTGCAATGGGTAATTGAAGGCACACTTCACACAGGGGAGGTCTGACTGTTCGGTAGTTTCATTCGAACAAACTAAGGGAATGAAACTACCTAACATTCTGACGAATAGAATACATTAAACACATAGGACTTTACTATTTCACACGAATGCATTCAAAAACATGTAATTCTCATGACAGCCCAGTGCCATCCGCTACAACAACAAATGACAATTTTCAGTTCATTACAACCTATAAAGTGTTTTGAAACGTACTGTGCGTAATGATTTGGACCAGTGCATTGTAAGTTTTTTATGTTTAAAAAAATACTGTTATCATTAGGTGATTTGTTCAATAAAATTTGAATTGTACTCTTAATAGTTGATAACATGAGAATTATGCTGACTGTTATTTACATCAATTTAGGTAAATGAGAAAAATATAATTTGCATAATAATTTGGAACAGGGTGTATAAGTAGTTCATATAGTATATACATGAAAGATTTCATAACTGTGGCCACAGGTATGTCCAACTTTCCTTCTCTAAAAGCAAGCTAAATACTTGACCTGTGCACCTTATTCTTTCACACAAGGACATGTGTAACAATTTGTAAATCACATGATCGGTACAGCAATTGATTCTGTGTCTTATATGGTACCGTTTACCCGTATAGGGATGGTAAAAACTTTTTGCTGGAATCATATGCCGGCATGTGACACACCCCAGACATCTCATACACCCAATATTTTTCCCTTCTCACTGGATTATATGAGGCCCGTCTGTACTAGTAGGTCTCTCAAGATCCTGTTTCTTCTATAAGAAAATATAGGTTTTTGATGGATCGCTACTGGTGAAGAAGGGTCTCCACTGATGATGTTCCAATTGTCTCGCACAGCTTTGGCTAACAAGTTGCTTGCGGAGTGGAATTTTGTAGGAATTATTGGTCTTGATTTCAATTCCCTACTTTTTTTGAGTCTTACGATTATTGTGCTTATATGCTGCTTTAGCTAAAACTCTGCCTAAGACCAGCCCCATGTGATGATTTTGTCATACATATTTTGTATTTGTTTGGCACATTGTTCCTTGGAAATTTTGTCCCTGCAGACTTACCTAGACCAGCAATCCCGGTCCGGGGGGAACTGCCTCAGGAGACAGGCAGTCCCCCTGCTTCCATATCGGCGCTCCAGGGCCATGTGATCGCAACGGACGTCGCATTCACATGGCTGCAAAGTAGTATATTCCATCTCTTTAGGCAACTTGACATGTGGCCCCCTAGTCTTTCACAAAGTGTGGTCTCTGTTTTGCAAATGTAATTAAGTCCACAAGGACATGTTAATTCGTAAATCATATGGTCCCTACGGCAATTGATTCTGTGTCTTATATGGTACCTTTTACTTATATAGGGGTGGCAAAAACTCTTTGCTGGTATTATATGTGACAAACTCCCCTTTTCAAGTGAGTTTGCCATGAGTTCTTGGAGGGGACTAGTTGCCAGCCTTTTGCCCTGTGACTATGCCCTTTCTTTCGGCTAAAAACACAATTTGTGCCTTTTTCCCTGCTTTGGTGCAGTATATGGGGCTTACCAAATGGATTAGGCTTATGGTGTTTGTTTAAACTGACAAACAGCCAGACCAACCGCAAGTGGAGTGTGAAGCCTGTTAATCTCCCAGAAGCTGTGGTTAACGCAGCTTAATTGACGAACGGCTGGGTGGTCGTCGTTCGTATAATCGAACACGTGGTGGCGGCCATCTTGTTTAATCAAAACGCATCCAGCTGTGTTTTGTCATCGAGCGCATGGAACTAAAATCGGACACTAGATGGTACGAACACCGCTGGGGCTTCCATCTCCAGTTAAGTTCAACTGGAACTGCACAAATGGAGCGCCATTCAGTAGATTTAATCTACCGATCCAGATACACCCACTGACTGTGCACGAATTGCTCCGTTCGACTAATGGAACATCACTTTGTCTGTTTTAAATAGACCGGCCACACAGCCTAAATCTCTGGAACTGTTTTGGGCATGAAACCATGTGTGCCGTCAGTCAAAAGAGACTTCCAGGAATTTCCTGAACCCCTGTTCTGATCTCGGTGATTTTTGGATATGTTGTTCTCCCAGATCAGGGCTATCAGGGGATGTGTTATGGTGATATGTTGCATTTTGGGGTACTTATTGGACTTTATAAAAAAAAAAAAATTCAGTCTAGGGATAATTAAGTTATTGAATTATCTACCATAATTGTATCACAGGCAGAGGGGAGGGATTGTGTACTGTATGTGGGAGTGTCGTTCATTGTTACACTGTTTTGATTGACTTGTATACTTTGTGTCCTGTGCCCAACAAGGTCCACCTGGGAAACTTGTATAAAAGGCAGTGTGCCTCCATTAAACAGCGTGTTGTCCTGTTATTGGAGGGAAAGACGGTTTACTTCTGTGTCTGCTTTCCAACTTGCAGGAGATTCAACAGGGAAAGTCCTTGTAATGACTAGAGCTAATTTCCAATTTGGCTCCAGGAAGGAGTGGTTCCAGGGCACCAGTCAAGCCACGGCGAAGTGCTGTGGTTTGTCCCCTGTTCCAGCTAGGAAGCGGCCCTTGGCGGAGGTCCCCACCCAAGGGTGCAGGGAGCTCTGTTACATCATCATATCATTTTTTTTTGTTGTTTTTTTTTTTTTTTTAAATCTGGCTGTGGTAGAATGATATATGAGGGTCAGATATGTCTGCAATAAAGCTGAGGGAGGAGATATGCATCTAAGCACAGAGATGAGGGGTTTGTTATTCAAATGAAAACAAACATTTGGGTTGATATCAATAAAAGAAGGGAGGGTTCAGAGAAGAAATAGAGATATACATGTATGTGAATAACTCAATTAAATACAGGGCTAGTAAAACTATGCATGTAGGTGACTAGAACAATCAAATACAGGGATGGTAAAACAGATAAGGACATAAAGCAATGCACCCAGGATATACAAAGTAAGGCTAATAAAGTGTGCAGAGAAAATAAAATAAGTATATTTACAGGATCTTTAAAATTAGAATTGAACGATGATGTGCAGGATAGAATCTTAGTATTATCCTCCAGAAGGCTCTGTTTATGAAAAAATGGGTTAACCCTAGCTGGACCTGGTACCCAGACCACTTCATTAAGCTGAAGTGGTCTGGGTGCCTAGAGTGGTCCTTTAAGTGTGTGTGCATCTGCATGCACTGGCGTACATACCGCGGTCGCAGGTAACCCCTGCGACCAGGTGCCAACCG
The DNA here is from genome assembly GCA_933207985.1 of Pelobates cultripes. Taxonomy (NCBI): domain Eukaryota; kingdom Metazoa; phylum Chordata; class Amphibia; order Anura; family Pelobatidae; genus Pelobates; species Pelobates cultripes. The sequence goes on from OW240917.1 coordinate 8,613,835, forward strand.
CCATGTGTTGCGGCCTGGCCCGTGCGCGGGGGGACCCCATGGATCAATTTTCGCACCGGGGCCCCATGGGTCATGTGTACGCCACTGGCTACAATACATAAGTCTGTCAGAAAAACTCTATTTACTCTGAAAGAATGCAAGTAATATAGTTAATGCCACTTATTATGGGGTGGCCAGGTGGAGTTCTAAATATCACTTATTTAAAATAAATAAAGATATTCAATCCATAGATCATCATTATAACTTTATTGTAGTAATGGTAGATGTAACTTGTTTGTATTACAATGTATGTGGGGTGTATTCTAATATTTTCAGTGATTCCTTGACCTGTGATATACCCACAAGGGAAACTCCAAGTACCATAACCTCTGCAGCCTTATTGGAACTACAATAGACTGTTGTGGTTATGGTACTTGCACTGGCCCTTGTAAAAAATTACTCTATTCTATGTCTGCTGTGACAAGAGGAAAATGGATTACAATATAAAATTAATATTTATTATTATTTCATCTTGTAGTTACATCATTACTTTTCCTCCGGTCTTAAAATGTACGAAGATAATTATTTTGTTGAAACTGGAGAGGTTATTTACCCTTATGATATACGTTACCAAAATTTCCACTCCAATGATACAACTCAGAATATAAGTTTGTTAGGAACCTTAACACCATGGAAAAATGAAGATCAGCAACTGGTCATCAACACACAATCTATCAAATGGAAGAACGAGAAGAATGAGGTCAGTTCAATATCTAAAAAAAGGAAATAGATTTGTTGACTTTCCCTCTCCTCCCCCACTCACCATTATTATTGTGAGGGGTGGTAGGATGGATACTAGTTAGGGTGTGTTTATAGAGGCTTCAGGATCCATATCCTGCAGGAAGGGGGCAATATATATTGGGTAATGTCTTGCTTTCATCATATTAGTACCACATCCACCTGCTGTTAATGGAATAAAGGCATCTCCCACTTTTTCTACAATAATGTCAGCACCAATGTGTAATATGTCCACACCCATATAATTATTTTGCCTTCGCCCACTGGTCATTGGGGTGGTTAATTGGCACTTCTTTCTAATGGTTCTTTTGAACCCCCACCCTCTTACCATAGCTTTAGACAAGTGGGTGAAAAACAGCATTAATTTTTCGAGGCAAATGAACGTGCCCCCACCTGATGCCAAAAAAAATATATTTAGTAACTAGTTTGTATTTCCATGTAGGCAGGGTATTATAATCTACCGCTAGACTGCCCTTTTTTCTTGTGTCACAAAGGGTGGCAAGCATTAACTCTAGAGTGGTGTACAATTACTCCTTCCACCTAATAAAAAAATGCCACATCTGGATACAGCCTCTCCAGGTTCTCACTTTCTGCTCTGTAGGACTTTTTTCTGTCTTGTTCTTTATAATAATGATTATTGGCTTGCTGCAGCCTGATTTAACCCCTTAAGGACACATGACGGAAATATTCCGTCATGATTCCCTTTTATTCCAGAAGCTGTGTCCCTAAGGGGTTAAATTGTCTGTAACATCCTCGAAAAGCTTAAGACTGTTACCTTTGGACCTGTAGCTCCCTATATCTCTCTCCCCAGTGGACATGTCACTCTTATTCTCATGAGAGAATTATTCTGATGAGAAGAAATGTATCACTCTTTGCTGATCGAACGTATGTTCCATCATTTCAAAAGTGGAATCCCATCATCTTGGTAAAGAAGATGATGCTGTGGCAAACCTACTTGTTCTTGATGTTCCCTCAAATTTTGAATATCCTCCACACTGCAGTGAAAGTGCCCAACAATATCCCTTTGATCACAATTATGACACATCCTCAAAATTGGCAACATTGATGTTCTGCCACAGACCTTTTGTTTGTGTAATATATATATATATATATATATATATATATATATATATATATATATATATATATATATATATATATATATATATATATATATATATATATATATATATATATATATATATATATATATTTATTTGTGTTCGGGGCAAATAGCCGTATATGGAGTAAGGTTCCAGCATAAGGTAGGATAGTATAAAGGGAGCAAGTCGGTTGTGGTGTGCCGAGACCGACGATACGGTAGGCCTGTAAATAAAGAGGGCCCACCAAGGAGTAAGTAAAGTAAATGGAAAGAGAAAGTGTTGAAATGAGGAGTGGGTGGGAGGGTCATTCTGATGCTGACCTCAAGCGATATGAGTCAGGTAAGGGGTGTCCCTTATATAGGGGAGTGAATTAATTTAAGCCCCTCCCACAAATACAGGCCAAACGGCCTTAAAACTTGTGTTCGGGGCAAATAGCCGTATATGGAGTAAGGTTCCAGCATAAGTGTAGGATAGTATAAAGGGAGCAAGTCGGTTGTGGTGTGCCGAGACCGACGATACGGTAGGCCTGTAAATAAAGAGGGCAAAAAGAATAATCAAAGATTTAATACAGTCAACAATATATACAAATTAACCAGACATTTCCTTAAATGCATTACGGTATTTAATTCCTTGAAGGATTTTGAAGGTAGGAATCTAGGACCGCAACTGGACACCATTTGTTGTGGGTAGGATAGTATGTTATCTCTACTGTTGGTGCGTGTTGACTTGTTTCGGAATGTGGTAGAGCCAGTAGGTAATGATATATGTGTTTACATACGTGGGATCATTGAAGACAATGATCTGTCTGAGTGGTGGTTATGGTAGTGGATTCTCTGGCCTGAGATAGTCATAAAAGGCAGTGTGCATGGCTGGTAATGGCCGACTTGGTAGTATAATTGAATGGTTGTAGCTCTAATAGGTCCGATAAGGATGGAAAAGTTGGATGGCTATTGGTAATCTCCGAGTGGAACGTGGTGGGATGGTATAGTATATTCTTGTATGGCATGATAGCATGAAGTTATGGTAGTTTTGGCCATAGGTTATCCTGTGTTGTTGAATGCCTGTAAAAAATATAACTAATGGTGTGTGAGATGGTTTTAGTTTAAGGTGGCAAAAAATGAAGCAAAACCTAGGAGAAATGTTATGACACAGGTTGAGCTATGTCGTGTCCCAATGAGATTCTTTAAAGCCAGGTGAATAGCTGTGTTATGCGTTCTACAAGTATGGGATGAAAGTGCTAGGTGGGATAGTGCATGCTATGCTGCATGAGTATGTCTAATCCATGATTTTGTCTCTGGAACGAAAGAGTGGCCGTGACTGTATGGGCGGCTGTAGGAAGCGTATGATGAACGTGCCTGGAATATAAATGAGACAATTGTCGGCAGGGATGTATACCCCCACCTGGTACATGAAAGTAAAAGAAATGTGGTAAGTGGCCAAACAAGTGAGTTCCCCAGCAATACCATGATCGTATGGATGATGAGTGGCATTTGTTGATGATATGACATGTGCTTAGTTGTCTGAGTAACAACGGATTGATGACCCTGACCATGATTTACCCCATGCCACAGCAGCTGCTTTTAGCGGAGAAAGGATTGCCCATTTTATGCCATGTAAGTGCCAGTTTGTAGGGTAGATGGTAGCCGTTTACTGTGTTGATGATATTGGTCTTACTTAACGAAGCTTCAACCCATGCTTGAGTGATAACTGTAAAGGTAGATCAATGGTGTGTATAGTAAGGAAACTCCTCGGAGGGTATGAGGGAGTGGAGACTTGGGGTAGCGAAGGTGTGTGGTGCCAATAAGTCTATGGTTAGTCTTTGTTTAAGGGAAGATTCCCTTGTGACAATACCAGTGTGTTTGGTGCCATGCTGTAAATGGTGGAGATTGGAAAACCCAAGTAAAAACCCCTCTGCAAATCTTGGCTATGTGTGTGTTTACAGCCGACGGTTCTGTTGTGCTGACTGTAAGTGAGGGCATGCTATATTCCTTGAGGGTTTATTTATGATACATGTATGGGAGCCCTTTGAAGCTCCAGAGCCTTAGTAAATCTACTACAAGTCTGGAAGGATGATGAGTCAGTAGTGTTGAAAATGCATTGGTGTGTACAGATGGTGAGTACGTTATTTGTAAGTTGTATTGGGACACATGGTTTGTCATGTGCCCTGAATGATTTGAACATATAGGCAACAGTCTATATGCAATGCAACTACTAATACCAATTGTCTCTGGTAGTTCAGAGGTGCTGGTACCTGGAGCCTGAGAGTGCTTGTCCGTTTGTTTGGGAGAAAATCCCTTTTATATGGGTACCTGCACAAATAAGCATCTCCTACATATTCCAAATGCCAACACAACCAAGGGATGGTCAGTTCCCGATTTACCTAGAATCCCTGGGTCTGACCATCATAGATACATCATCATACATATATATGCCTTGTTTCCCCAATGTGCCGGGATCATATGTGCAGGGTTAACGTCTTGTACCAAGAAATGATTGTACCAGGTAACCAAGTTTCGGTTGGTGCTGGTTGTACAGTAGCGTGAGGCCCAGCCTTGTGAGGGCTGTGACCAACTCGAAATTGCCAGTCTGTCATAAAATTTTTTGCCTCATGAGTTTATGAGTGAGGCTAGCATGGCCTGGGTGTCACCTGAGTTGATGTTGCTGGGCCTTCCCCTGCCTCCGTGTTGTCCGTTGATGTATGGAGGAGTTTGAATAACTCTGCTTTCCTTGCTGTGGCAGGGTAGGGGATTTGTCACCTCCTTAGGTCGGTGGTAATGTGTGGGATCGTCCAGGATCTGATTGCTGCTGGACTAGCAACATCTCCTCTGCTTGAAGGTGTATCAATTCTAGCCGGGGTGCTAGGAAGAGGTGATTCTTCACCATCTTTTTGAGAAATACTTAAATAACAATAAAGATTGCAATTATTATTTGTACCCAGGGGTCTTGTACTGGCTTGCTAGCTAAGCCGTAAGGCGAAACGATTAGGCTTGGTGTTTTTTGGTGACTGGTGAGGCCCTGCTAGTTGCCAAGTGGCTTGAGAGGCTCTATCTATGCTTGGCGCGAGGGGATTTTTTGTGGCCACCGAACGTTGTGGCAGGATGTTGGCCTCTCGGTGACAGTAACCAGAAAATAGGAAGGGGAGTGACAGGTGAGGCCCTCTCTATGAGAGAATGCGAGGCGGCTAGCTCACGAGTGGCCCGAGGGGTGTATGCCTCCGAGTGTGAGGTGGGGTGTTGGCCTCACGGGACCACTAACCAAAGCGTAAAGCAGAGAAAACAGGGGGTAACACCTATTGGACCATAGAACCCTAATTGCTAGTACATTACTACTACTCCAGGGAAGGTAAGAGATGGATAACTACGTGAGCAGGTGTACGTACCTGGTAGTATGGTATTGAACCTGACAATCCGTATAGGTTTTTTAGTAGTAACTGTAACCTGAATGGATAAAATCGTATGGCATAAGGAAATATGGCATAGACCAAGCTTATCTTAAAACATACAGTATATGTGAAAGTAAAGTGCCGTGATATGTAAATATTAAACATCATATCCATACTGGTTAAATATGTATCAATCTTAACCCATTAAGTGCAGTGTATGTGAACCATATTACCAGTTATGTATATACAGATGTGTGTGCTACTGTGTAATAATATGTGTATTTATAAACAGATGTTGATATACTGCTTGCTATGTGAATTGTTGTATGCCTTATTGAATGGTCAGTGAACATGGTGTTGCAAAAGGCAAGTGCACTGGAGATCTACCGAGTGCCCTATAGGTGGCAGTGTAGTTGATACTGATTGGTATGTGAAATGTTGCTTGTCTGTTGACCTATAGGGGTCAGTGTTTTGGTGTTTGTAAAACCCCATGAAAATTGTCAATGTACTTGACAGACCTGTAGTTGGCAGTGTGGATAGAACCACTGTTAGTCTTGATGTGAAATGTAAATTAAACCTGAAGTTGAGCCCGTGTTGGAGTTTAATTTATGGTTATGTTTATGTTTAAAACAATCTTATGTGTAATTTATATTGGCTGGTAATGGTATATGACATGTGAAGACAGTTTTGCTGTTGACCAGTAGGGGTCAGAAATGCTGATTGTATGGTAAAATACCCTTTAACCCCTGAAGGATACATGACATGTGTGACACATCATGATTCCCTTTTATTCCAGAGTTTGGTCCTTAAGGGGTTAATCCAAATGCAAGGTTAACGTGAGATTTTGAGAGTGACCTGTAGGAGTCAGTGTGGTTTATGTGAAACATTGTTTGTGAGCTATGCCCCAGCATTATAGTTGTATGACAGGGAAACAAAACAGTGCCCGTTTGACAATATACAATAAGTGAACATAATAGCTTAATAACAGTCATTGTAACAAACCAAAGTTCTGTTCGTGGGTTGTAAACGCACGAAACGTGTGTGTAGTACAATAGTAAATGCATGAACTAGTTCCCGTTTGGTAGAAAATTGCACGAACCGTGAGCCTGGTATGTCAGGGAAACAAAACGAAATGAGCAGTGAGATTCGAAATGCACGCACAGAATTGCCTAGTATGTTTAGGCAATTGAAACAGAATGTGTTCCCGTTTGGGTGTATGCTAATGCTCGAAATGAGCCAGTGACAGATATAAACAAGTGAATTTAAACGAATGATATGCATGAACATGCAATGGTTTTAGGACAGTTTTAGACAAAATGCAGCCGTAAAGTGAGGACCTGACCCGTGCATGGTGCCGTGGGACTGATGCCTGGCGTAACGGGTAGGTCGACTTACGGTTTGTGAGTCACTTGGAGACCATCCACAGCGATAGATTGAAGAAAGAATGTGGAAGGCCAGAAAAGCCTGTGGCTGAATTCCTGACACAGCTCAGCTTAGAAAACCTCATGGAGTAATCAGGTAAAATGGCGTCTGGATGTGCGTCTTATGGAAGTGGAAATCATTCTGATGCTGACCTCAAGCGATATGAGTCAGGTAAGGGGTGTCCCTTATATAGGGGAGTGAATTAATTTAAGCTCCTCCCACAAATACAGGCCAAACAGCCTTAACCCCTTAAGGACGGAGCCAAATGTACACATTTTGAACAAAACAAAATGTAAACAAAACCTGGCATTTGCGCTACATGTCTGTCCAACCGTAATACACCTCTTTCATAGTAAATGCACCCACCCTTATTATATATCATTTTATTCAGGGGAAACAGGGCTTTCATTTAATATCTAATATTTAGCTATGAAACATAATTTAATATGAAAAAATGGGAGAAAATACGATTTTTTTGATTTTTTTAGTTCTAAATTGCATTTTAAAGGTCAGTGTCATAATACTGTTTGATTTTACTGCAATAAAATACACATATTTGTATTTAGTAAAGTCTCACGTGTAAGACAGTACCCCCTATGTACAGGTTTTATGGCGTTTTGGGAAGTTACAGGGTCAAATATAGCACGCTACATTTGAAATTGAAATTCGCCAGATTGGTTATGTTGCCTTTGAGACTGTATAGTAGCCCGGGAATGAAATTTACACCCATAATGGCATACCATTTGCAATAGTAGACAACCCAAGGTATTGCAAATGGGGTATGGCCAGTCTTTTTTAGTAGCCATTTCGTCACAAACACTGGCCAAAGTTAGCGTTAGTATTTGTTTGTGTGTGAAAAATGCAAAAATGCCAATTTTGGCCAGTGTTTGTGACTAAGTGGCTACTAAAAAAGACTGGACATACCCCATTTGCAATACCTTGGGTTGTTTACTATTGCAAATGGTATGCCATCATAGGGGTAATTTTCATTCTTGGCTACCATAGGTCTCAAAGGCAAACGTAACCAATCTGGCTTAATTTTAATGTGAAAACTGTAATGCAAGCCTTATATTTGACGCTGTAACTTTTGAAAGAACCATAAAACCTGTACATGAGGGGTACTGTTGTACTCGGGAGACTTCGCTGAACACAAATATTTGTGTTTTCCAAAACAGTAAAAAGTATCACAGCAATAATATTGTCCGTGTAATGCTGTTTGTGCGTGAAAAATGCAAAAAACTTCACTTTTACTGGCGATATCATCGTTGTAATACATTTTACTGTTTTGAAACACTAATATTTGTGTTCAGCGAAGTCTCCCGAGTAGAACAGTACCCCCCATGTACAGGTTTTATGGTGTCTTGGAAAGTTATAGGGTTAAATATAGTGCTAGCAAATTAAATTCCCTTTACTTTCGCATGGGTTGTCAGGCAGGTCCCGCTAATTGTAATTAATTAAGATACCTAATTATGTAAAAATATTACATAAATATATATGTAGAATTAATATATGTATATATACGTATGTGTATATATATGTATATATCTATATAATTTTTTTTAAATATTTTTATTTATATATAGGTATATATATAGTGATATATACGTATATATTTATGTATATAGAAAAAACTAGTTACGGCGCACTCAGACTTGTAAATAAATAACTAAGAAGGCTAACGCCTATCTAAGAATAAATATGGGGATTTAGTTCCACCATATGGCCATATGATGTTAAGCCCACTACTACTTCAAAGTACCCCAATATCAGTGGGTCCTACGCTAATAACAAAAATGTGGGAGATAAATTAAATAGTACTGGTGCTAAACATAAGCTACAGTGTATTGAATTCATTTCTTTGTAAGAGCAAAGTGAGTATACAATAGTGATAAAAGCAATTAAAAACAGTGTAACAACTAAACAATTAAAGTGTTGGTGCTTAAATGAGTATACTCACATTTGCAGATAATATCTGTGCTGCATAAAGAAAATAATAAAAGTGACATGACTATAAAACTCCTCCTATTTATACACACCTGTGGCCACCTCTAAAGAGGTCTCTGAAGCTGGGGGGCCTGGGCGGGGTGCTTAACCCCAAAGGAATCTATTTATGTATATAGATATATATATTATTTCGTTCTACGTGTATTTTGATATATATATATATATATATTAATTTCACAAAACAGTTAGAACGAAATAACACACATCTATATATTTTTTAATTATTTATTTTTAATTATTTTTAAAATTTTATTTTTTAACGTATTTACATTTTTATTTTTTTTATATTATATATAAATATATATATAACAATAATTATATATATATTTAATCAGTATCAGTCTACGTGTAATTTGATATTAATATATATATATAATTATATATATATTAGTAGTAAAATACACCTAGACGGTGTATGTGTGTGTATGTATATGTGTATATATATACTTAGATCATATATATATAATATATACATATGATCTAAGTATATATAATTATTTTTTTTTACACCATTAACTTATTTTTATTTTATTTTCAGCCAGCAGGGGGACCACCTGTAATTACAGGCAGCCCCCCTGCCGGCAATACAGAAGCCAGCTATCCCCGGCCATGCCATTGTGGGGTCCTCGCTAGGACCCCACTCTCACATGGCCGGGGGGCTTCAACGAGGACGGATGTGCATCGGGGGGCTCCCTGGGAGTCCCCCCCACCGCGATCGCCGGCGTGGGACCGCCGGCGACCGGGTAAGTTAACAAAAACCGGAGGGCGTACAATTACGCCCGACGGCGTTTAGAGCCGCCTATTAGAGGGCGTAATTGTACGTCCTCCGGTTTTAAGGGGTTAAAATATATATATATATATATATATATATATATATATATATATAATAGGCATGGGAAAATGAAAGTGCACTCTCTTTGAGTTCTATAGTTTTAAATATCAGGACATAATATCATTCATCCATCCATAGCAGGTCTTAAAATTAGGTAAATACAACCTCAGATGAACAACAACACATGCCATATTATGCCAAGGTCATGATTTATATAACAAAAATAAAGCCAAAATGGAGCAGCCATGTGTAATAAACTAAGTACACCTTATGACTCAATAACTTGCAGAACCACTTTGAGCAGCAATACCGTGACATAATCTTTTTCTGTCTGACATCATGAGTCTCTCACCTCATTGTGTAGGAATTTTGCATTAGGTCATTGAGGTTTGCTGGTATTGTTTACGCACAGCTCTCTTAACCCGATAGCGCGTTCATGGCCTGCTATGCTGTCCCTGTTTAAAACCTCCCAAGCGTGCCCGCTCACTCCCATGCTGCATATCACGGTGGGGGAACCTGCCTGTAGCAAATCAGTGGAGATCTGCACTGATACAAGGTGTCAGCCAATGATTTAAAATCACTGACTGACACATTGTCCCTGCCCCTCTCTTCACTTCACTCTGATCTGAGGCGACAGAGGTAGAGAAATCATTGAAATGTGTGTCCAGACTTTTAAAACTTTTAATAAATTATTACAAAGTTTTTTGTTTTTTTTAAAGTGATTTCATTAACCCTTTCAGTGCTGATCACAGCATTGTGATCAGGCTGATCATGACATTTAGTACTTTTGTACTAGTGTC
>OW240917.1:8624254-8650425 GCA_933207985.1 Pelobates cultripes
TCAACACATGAGTACAAGCAGCACGCCTACTCTAAGCCGCCATCCTCCTCCTGGTCCAGCATCTTCAGCCACGTCAACCACTGCTGTCCTCCTTGTACCCTCTCAACCATCCGCCACTCCGCCTCCTGCCTTGAGCAGTTCCGCTCATCTTCCCACAGTCATGTGTCTGTCAAGGACATGTTTGAGCGTAAGAAGACAATGTCAGAAAGTCACCCCCTTGCTCAGCGTCTGACAGCTGGCTTGTCCGAACTATTAGCCCGCCAGCTTTTACCATACAAGCTGGTGGAGTCTGAGGCGTTCAAAAAATTTGTAGCTATTGGGACACCGCAGTGGAAGGTACCCGGCCGAAATTACTTTTAGCAAAAGGCAATCCCCAACCTGTACTCAATTGTGCAAAAGGAAGTAATAGCATCTCTGGCACACAGTGTTGGGGCAAGGGTCCATTGACCACTGATACCTGGTCTGCAAAGCATGGTCAGGGCAGGTATATCACCTACACTGCGCATTGGGTAAACCTGCTGACTGCTGCCAAGCATGGAATGCATGGCTCTGCAGAGGAGTTGGTGACACCGCCACGACTTGCAGGCAGTCCTGCTGCCCACCTCCTCTACTCCTCCTACTCCATCCTCTTCCATAACCTCCTCGGCTGAGTCCCTCTTCTGCCGCGCAGTGCTTGCTCCACATGCGCCTTTCCCAGCTCCCCAGGTACTATTTCACATCCCGGATACGGCAGTGTCACGCCGTCTTGGGTTTGACTTGCTTGAAAGCAGAGAGTCACACCGGACAAGCACTCCTGTCCGCCCTGAGCGCACAGGTGGAAAAGTGGCTGACTCCGCAGCGACTGGATATCGGCAAAGTGGTTTGTGACAACGGAACAAATTTGTTAGCGGCATTGAAGTTGAGCAAGTTGTCACATGTGCCGTGCATGGCACATGTGTGTAATCTGATCGTACAACGCTTTGTGCATAAGTACACAGGCTTACAGGACGTCCTGAAGCAGGCCAGGAAGGTGTGTGGCCATTTCAGGCATTCCTACGGCCGCCTTGCGATATCCAGCGAAACGAAAAACATGCCAGTAAAGTAGCTTGATTTCGACAGCCCGACACGTTGGAATTCAACACTCCTAATGTTCGACCGCCTGCTCCAACAAGAAAAAGCCGCTAATTAATATTTGTATGACCGGGGTGCTAGGACAGCCTCTGGGGAGCTGGGAATTTTTTTGCCACGTTACTGGACGCTCATGCGCAATGCCTGTAGGCTCATGCGTCCTTTTGAGGAGGTGACAAATTTAGTCAGTAGCACCGAAGGCACCATCAGCGACATCATACCATTTGTTTTCTTCCTGGAGCGTGCCCTGCGAAGAGTGCTGGATCAGGCCGTAGATGGGCGTGAAGAGGAAGAGGAAGAGTTGTGGTCACCATCACCTCCAGAAACAGCCTTATCAGCATCGCTTGCTGGACCTGCGGCAACGCTGGAAGAGGATTGTGAGGAAGAGGAGTCAGAGGAGGAATGTGGCTTTTAGGAGGAGGAAGAGGAGGAGCAAGACCAACCACAACAGGCATCCCAGGGTGCTCGTTGTCACCTATCTGGTACCTGTGGTGTTGTACGTGGCTGGGGGAAGAAAATACCTTCATTGACATCAGTGAGGAGGAGGAACGGGAAATGAGTAGCTCGGCATCCAACCTTGTGCAAATGGGGTCTTTCATGCTGTAGTGCCTGTTGAGGGACCCTCGTATAAAAAGGCTGAAGGAGAACGACCTGTACTGGGTGTCCACGCTACTAGACCCCCGGTATAAGCAGAAAGTGGCGGAAATGTTACCAAATTACAACAAGTATGAAAGGATGCAGCAAAATAAATTGAAAAAGTATACTTTACACAGCGTATAAAGGGTGATGTCACAGCACAAGCGGGGAATCTAACAGGGGAGAGGTGGAAGTCATCTCCACTCCTCCCATGACCACGCCGGCAGGATGGGGCGGCTTTGACGTGTTGTTGATGGGACATGGGACCTTTTAAGTCTACGCGCCATACAGCCCTTAGGATCCACCCTCAGAAGGCGACTTCGACCGACCATTTAGCAGACTACCTCACCTTAACTGCAGATATCGACACCGAGGAGCGATGAACCCATGACTACTGGGTGTGCAGGCTTGACCTGTGGCCTGAGCTATCCCAATTTGCGATAGAACTTCTGGCCTGCCCCGCTTCAAGTGTCCTGTCAGAAAGGACCTTCAGTGCAGCAGGAGGTATTGACACTGAGAAGAGAAGTCGCCTAGGTCAAAAAAGTCTAGATTACCTCACCTTTATTAAGATGAATGAGGGATGGATCCCGAAGGGACTGACACTAGGCGATACATTAGATTAAAAAAGGCCTGATGAGATGAGCTGCCTTGGGCTAAAAATGGTCCACACGCTGCTGTATTTTAGCTCTGAATGCCGGTTGACTTGCGTGACTTATCCGCCACCAACTAGGGTTCAAGCCGCCATGTTTTAGGGCACTTTCTGCCTGTGAAACAACATCAATTATAGATTGAATAGCAGTTAGTTGTCTCAAAGCGGGTGTGTCAGGCTCACAGTGGATACTGTGCCCAGTGCCACCACTCACTCACTGGTGTCACAATAGCTTGGATTTAAAAACAAAAAACTTTTTTCACTGTTATAGATTGAATAGCAGTTAGTTATCTTCAAGCAGGTGTGTCAGCCCTATAGCGTGTACTCTGCCAGTACGCTGCCACCTCCTCTACTCCTCCTACTCCATCCTCTTCCATAACCTCCTCGGCTTAGTCCTCTTCTGCTGCTGCGTCTTGCTCCACATCAACGGATAGGGGGCGTGACAGTGATTAAACTGATAACAATAGTACTAAACACACCACTCCTATCTGGTGGTACATTAGATTGCACGCGCAGTGCCCCAAATTTGTTGTGATCTGTGAGTAAGGTAAACGGTTGTCCATACAAGTAGGTTGCAGCTTTTTGAGGGCCCACACCACCGCCATACACTCCTTTTCAATGGCAGTGAATCTACTTCGCTATGCAAAAGTTTACGGCTTAGATAAAAATCAATGCCGTGTACACGTCCACTGATAGGAGACGCGGAAGGTATTAAACTGATAAAAAATAGTACTAAACACACCACTCCTATCTGGTGTCACATTAGCTTGACCGCGCAGTGCCCCAAATTTGCAGTAAGAGGACCGACCAAGCCTCTTCTTCCATCTCCCTGTTACAAAAATCAATGCCGTGTACACGTCCACTGATAGGAGACGCGGAAGGTATTAAACTGAACAGTCTCTATTCTGCTCTTGCATTTCTATTTCTTCATAGAAAACGAAAAATTCTGAGAAGACGTTGGCAGGGCTATTCACTTGTGTGATCTGTCATGAATTGTCATTTGAATGTTATTTTGAACTGTGGGGCACAAGAACTTGAATCTGACAAAATGGCTGCCATATACACGTCCACTGATAGGAGACGCGGAAGGTATTAAAATGATCAGAACAATACTAAACACACCACAAATAAGGTTTCTCTCCTGTATGGCTCCTCAAATGATGCTTAAGATTAGAAGCGGCTGAAAAGCATTTCTCACACTCAGAACAAAAATATTTTTTTTTAACATTCTCTCCACTTTGAACGAAATGACGTTTGGGAAGAGATTAACATAATTAAACACAGGCAGTAAAAATACAGTTTTTAGCCATACCCTGTAACTTTAAAACTACACATCCCATCTTCATAATTACATATTTGGAATCAGCACACTTAAAACATAAACATAACCAAAAAATCAGCCAAATCCATCCAGGGGTTAAAAAGTTAGCTGGAGGTCCCTTTATGACCGACCGCAAGCACATTTTCCTGCCCAAAACAGTTCCATAGATTTGGGCTGTGAGGTCGATCTATTTCAGGCTGAAAAAACGACTAAGTCCCATCGCCGAATGGGACTTAGTCTCTGCAACTAAAACCAGTGGGGAAAGGTAAGAGCTCAGCGTTGTGAGGAAATGTGTGATTTTAGTTCCATAATTTGGCTACAGCTGACCTGCGTCGAATGATCAAAGATGGCATATGCGTGTTCGGCAAACGAACAAAGACCTCCCAGCATTGTCAATTAAGCTGCGGTTAACCGCAGCTTCTGGGAGGTAAATTGCCTGCACACTTCCACTTCTGGGGGACACGGCCTGTGTGGTACTTGGTTCAGTAAGCCCCATTTACTGAACCAAGTGGGAAATAGCAAGGCAGGCACAAAGGGTTTGCACCAGGTCTGGGGACACAGGGGACACCGTCTTAAAGGGGCCGTGTCCCCAACAAGTCTGGGGACACGGCCTTAAAGGGGCAGTGTCCCAATCTTCCTGATGTCCCAAAAAAGGTGTTTAAAGGGCCAGCACCAGTCACATAAAGAGTCCATAAGCCCCAATATGCCCACCGACAGTCTTAAAGGGCCATACACACCAAATAAAAGTGCATACATTTTCACAATCTCCCAGGGGCCATAGTCATGCGGGAGGAGGCTGGCAAATAGGCTTCTCCACAACCCAGGGAAGCAGGGCAATTTGCCATTTAAAGGGCCCGTTACAAATAGCAGTTTGTAACAAGGTGTCAATCCATATCTGCCAAGTGACCCGATGTAGGGGGAACAGTCCCTATTCTGCTCTGTGTCAGTGTGTATCAGGTCTCTGAGGACAGGTGTCAATCCATATCTGCCAAGTGACCCTATGTAGGGGTAACAGTCTCTATTCTGCTCTGTGTCAGTGTGTATCATGGTCTCTGAGGACAGGTGTCAATCCATATCTGCCAAGTGACCCTATGTAGGGGGAACAGTCCCTATTCTGCTCTGTGTCAGTGTGTATCAGGGATCCTTAGGACAGGTGTCAATCCATATCTGCCAAGTGACCCTATGTAGGGGGACCAGTCTCTATTCTGCTCTGTGTCCGTGTGCATCAGGGGCTCTGAGGACAGGTGTCAATCCATATGTCAAGGTGTCAATATGTCATATGTCAGGTGTCAATCCATATTGATTGTGATTTAGGAATGTTAGGTGATTTCTGCCCTTTATGGATTAAAACCAGACTCTGTATCAACTGTGTAATTTTCCATGGGAGTTTTGCCATGGATCCCCCTCCGGCATGCCACAGTCCAGGCGTTAGTCCCCTTGAAACAACTTTTCCATCCCTATTGTGGCCAGAAAGAGTCCCTGTGCGTTTTAAAATTCGCCTGCCCATTGAAGTCTATGGCAGTTCGCGCGGTTCGCCAGTTCGCGAACATTTGCGGAAGTTCGCGTTCGCCGTTCGCGAAACCGAAAATTTCGGGTTCGCGACATCACTATTGATTATGTGGCATATTGCCAGGTTGTCGGAAAAGCAGCGCACGGACTGCCCTTTCCACAACCTACACCAAGTGAGAGCAGCAGCAACTATAGGGCTGAGTTAGTGTAAAACCCCTCAATGCCCTGTGTTTCTGCAGGGCCAAGTCCCCCAGATCCATTCTGTGCCGAAAATGGCCGCATATCCCGCGGATGATACCGCGTCTGTCCAAACAACCGGTGACTGTGAATCAATCTGCGGGAGGAACATGCTCCTCCCATTCCAGCCCGAGAGGAATTTGTACCACATCTGGAGGTCAGCGGTCGCAGGACAGTCCAAGGATATGTGGACATGGTCGTTAGAGAAGGTGGGGAACAGGGCGAGGAGCCTGGAAATGAAAGCCCTGCCCTGGGGGATTATGCGCATGGCGAAATTTAGTGAACCCAAAAGTGATTGTAATTCTTTACAATTGCAAGACCCCATGTGCATGTAGTGACTAATATCGTGTAGGATGTGATCGATCTTAACTCTTGGGAGGCTGGCCATCATAGTTGATGAATCTAGCAAAATACCAAGAAAGTTTATGATCGTGTCCTGAAGCTTGACTGCTTTGTCTAGACTACATGGGGGGTTGTAATTAGATTCGATGAACAAAAAATCGTCTAAGTAATGTATCACATTTGGACACCTGTAGGTATCAAGGAGGAGCCAACACAAAGCTTCTGCGAACGTGTCAAAAATCCTCGGACTACTCTTAGCCCCAAAGGTGAGTTTTGTAAAAAAGTAGTAGGCGCCTTGCCACTTAACACCATGCAGGTGCTACAAAGAGGGGTGTATAGGTAACAATTTAAAAGCATTCACAATATCCGTCCTGCTAAGCCAGGCCCCCAACCCTGCCAATCTGATAGTCGCAATAGCGTCACCAATAGTGGAGTATTGAAGGGAAAATTCCTCAGAGGGAATCAATGAGTTTAGGCTGGAAATGACTGAAGAGTGAGGTGCGGATAGGTCAATGATGAGTCTTAGTTTCTCCGAATTTTTACTGGAAACCAGCCCGATAGGGTTAGTTCTCCAGCTGGAAATGTGGGGTTACAAAAAAAAGGCCCAATGACAACCCCCTGATTCACTTCAAGTAGTAACAAGGTGACTGAAGTAGGGTGATTAGTGGCAGACTGCAAATTGTGACACTCTAATACCCCCGTTGGCATGTAAATGAGCCCTGTGTGAAAACCCTGGGTGAGACCTGTGCATAAAAATTCCACAAGGTGTTTGGAGGGGTGAGTGGACAGCATACATGCAAATACAGGAATGTTCACCGGAGACAAGTAAGGTTTCTGGTACATTTTATTTGGGCACATGGATTTCGCATGTGCCCTGAAACAATGCGAGCATACGTGTAATAAGCGGCAGGCCCTGTAACCGCAGGAGCCCTCATTGAAGTTGTTGCAAATCTGAGATTTGCCTAGGTACACTACTGGACGACCCAGTTTGTCTCTGGTCTGTTTCTCAGCCCTTGGGGGATGCTGTAAGGATGAGCCAGGAGCGCTGTCCGATTAGCTGCGTGAGCAGGTGACGTACATATGGCACAAGCTGGTGTCCTAAGCCCCGCAAAATGTCTGAGGAACAGTTCATTGTCCAGTTGGCTCCAATCCATCTGGATGTCATACTGGGACAACGTGACCGACACTTTTGATGAAAAGGACTTGTGGTAATCATAAAAAGTATAGCCACCATACTTATTACCTAGGTCCACCAGCTTATGCATATATAGATAGTCATGTCCCAGATGGTTCGCTGGCGAATAGTTCCTGGCGAACATCGCTTGTTCGCGTTCGCCACGGATGGCGAACATATGCACTGTTCGGTCCGCCCCTATTCGTCATCATTGATTAAACTTTGACCCTGTACCTCACAGTCAGCAGACACATTCCAGCCAATCAGCAGCAGACCCTCCCTCCCAGACCCTCCCAACTCCTGGACAGCATCTATTTTACATTAATTGTGAAGCTGCATTCTTAGTGAGAGGAGGGACAGTGTAGCTGCTGCTGATTTGATAGGGAAATTGATAGCTAGGCTAGTGTATTCAGTGTCCTCTAAAGTCCTGAAGGACTCATCTGATCTCTCTGAACTCACTACCCCCCACACCCTCACTACCCCCCACACCACCCCCAGCTTCACTACCCCCCACACCACCCTCAGCCTCACTACACCCCACACCCTCACTAGCCCCCCACCACCCTCAGCCTCACCACCCCCCACCACCCTCAGCCTCACTACCCCCCAAACCTCAGCATCCACCACCCCCACACCACCCTCAGCATCATCACCTCAGCCTCACTACCCCTACACCACCCCCAGCCTCACCACCCTCAGCCTCACTACTCCCCCACACCCTCACTACCCCCCCCACACCCCCAGCCTCACTACTCCCCCACACCACCCCCAGCCTCACTTTACCCCCCACCTCACTACCCCCACACCCTCAGCCTCACTACCCCCCACACCCTCAGCCTCACTACCCCCCAAACCCTCAGCATCACCACCCCCACACCACCCTCAGCCTCACTACCCCACACCCTCAGCCTCACTACCCCCCACACCACCCTCAGCATCACCACCCTCAGCCTCACTACCCCCCACACCACCCCCAGCCTCACCACCCCCAGCCTCACTACCCCCACACCACCCCAGCCTCACCACCCCCAGCCTCACTACCCCCCACACCACCCTCAGCATCACCACCCCCACACCACCCTCAGCCTCACTACCCCCCACACCCTCAGCCTCACTACCCCCCACACCCTCAGCATCACCACCCTCCAGCCTCACTGCCCCCAAACCATCAGCATCCTGCCCCCCCACGCCACCCTCAGCATCACCACCTTCAGCCTCCCCCCACCACCCTCAGCCTCCCCACCACCACCCTCAGCCTCCCCCCCACCACCCTCAGCATCACCCCCCCACCACCCTCAGCATCACCACCCCCAACCGCCCTCAGTCTCACTACCACCCACACCACCCTCAGTCTCACTACCACCCACAGCCTCACCCTTTCCACCCACAGCCTCACCCCTTCCACCCACAGCCTCACTACCCCCCCCACACACCACCCTCAGCCTCACTACCCCCACACCACCCTCAGCATCACCACCCTCAGCCTCCACCCCACCACCCTCCGCATCACCAGCCCCCACCACCCTCAGCCTCCCATCACCACCCTCAGCCTCATCCCCCACCACCCTCACCTTGATGCACCATCCTCCTCCAGCTTAGCTTCGGGCACCTCTCAAGTTACCATTCGCCCGCCTGCCGCCACCACCACCAACACTAGCACCACAGCAGCTTCACTTGGTATGTCAGAGGACTTATTTACACATCAGTTGGAAGAAATGAGTGATGCGCAACCATTATTGCCAGAGGATGTAGATAACAGGGATATGTCTCAGTCAGGCAGCATTACACACATGGACGTACGGTGTGATGATGATGATGTTGTACCCGCTGCTGCTTCCTTTGCTGAGTTGTCAGATACAAGTGAAGCGGTTGATGATGACGATGCGTCCGTGGATGTCACGTGGGTGCCCGCTAGAAGAGAAGAAGAACAGGGGGAAAGTTCAGATGGGGAGACAGAGAGGAGGAGGAGGAGACGAGTTGGAAGCAGGGGGAGGTCGTCGCAAGGAGCTAGTGGCACAGTCAGACAGCATGCATCGGCACCCGGGGTCAGCCAGACAGCACGCCAATCAACGCATGCTGTTGCCACCACCAGAATGCCGTCATTGCAGAGCTCAGCAGTGTGGCATTTTTTTGTGTGTCTGCCTCTGACAACAGCAATGCCATTTGCAACCTGTGCCAAAAGAAACTGAGTCGTGGGAAGTCCAACACCCACCTAGGTACAACTGCTTTGCGAAGGCACATGATCGCACATCACAAACGCCTATGGGATCAACACATGAGTACAAGCAGCACACAAACTCAAAGCCGCCATCCTCCTCCTGGTCCAGCATCTTCAGCCAGGTTAACCACTGCTGTCCTCCTTGCCCCCTCTCAACCATCCGCCCCTCCGTCTCTCGCCTTGAGCAGTTCCTGCTCATCTGCCCACAGTCAGGTGTCTGTCAAGGACATGTTTGAGCGTAAGAAGCCAATGTCACAAAGTCACCCCCTTGCCCGGCGTCTGACAGCTGGTTTGACTGACCTCTTAGCCCGCCAGCTTTTACCATACAAGCTGGTGGAGTCTGAGGTGTTCAAAAATTTTTTAGCTATTGGGACACCGAAGTGGAAGGTACCCGTACGAAATTTCTGTGCACAAAAGGCAATCCCCAACCTGTACTCGATTGTGCAAAAGGAAGTAATGGCATGTCTGGCACACAGTGTTGGGACAAGGGTCCATCTGACCACTGATACCTGGTCTGCAAAGCAAGGTCAGGTATATCACCTACACTGCGCATTGAGTAAACCTGCTGACCTCATCATCCTCATCATCCTCCACATCATCTTCCACCCACTCCTCAATAGTGATGTCGCGAACCCAAAATTTTCGGTTCGCGAACGCGAACTTCCGCAAATATTTTCGCGATCCGGCCGTACCGCCATAGACTTCAATGGGCAGGAAAATTTTAAAACACACAGGGACTCTTTCTGGCCACAATAGTGATGGAAAAGTTGTTTCAAGGGAACTAACACCTGGACTGTGGCATGCCGGATGTGGATCCATGGCAAAACTCCCATGGAAAATTACACAGTCCTCAGAGACCATGATACACACTGACAGAGAGCAGCATAGAGACTGTTCCCCCTACATAGGGTCACTTGGCAGATATGGATTGACACCTGTCCTCAGAGACCATGATACACACTGACACAGAGCCGAATAGAGACTGTTCCCCTACATAGGGTCACTTGGCAGATATGGATTGACACCTGTCCTCAGAGACCATGATACACACTGACACAGAGCAGAATAGAGACTGTTCTCCTACATAGGGT
Source organism: Pelobates cultripes (assembly GCA_933207985.1). Classification (NCBI taxonomy): domain Eukaryota; kingdom Metazoa; phylum Chordata; class Amphibia; order Anura; family Pelobatidae; genus Pelobates; species Pelobates cultripes. The sequence goes on from OW240917.1 coordinate 8,634,539, forward strand.
CACTTGGCAGATATGGATTGACACCTGTCTAAAGAGATCATGATACACACTGACAGAGCAGAATAGAGACTGTTCCCCTACATAGGGTCACTTGGCAGATATGGATTGACACCTGTCCTCAGAGACCATGATACACACTGACAGAGAGCAGACTGTTCCCCTACATAGGGTCACTTGGCAGATATGGATTGACACCTGTCCTCAGAGACCATGATACACAATGACACAGAGCAGAATAGGGAATGTTCCCCCTACATAGGGTCACTTGGCAGATATGGATTGACACCTGTCTTCAGAAATCATGATACACACTGACACAGAGCAGAATAGAGACTGTTCCCCTACATAGGGTCACTTGGCAGATATGGATTGACACCTGTCCTCAGAGACCATGATACACAATGACACAGAGCAGAATAGAGACTGTTCCCCCTACATAGGATCACTTGGCAGATATGGATTGACACTGTCCACAAGGACAAGCTGCAGGCTTCCTGGCAGGGCCCATACACGGTGGTAGAGCAGGTTTGTGATACCACCTTTGTGATCGGTGCGGTCACAGGCACGGGAGGCAAGCACATGCTCCATGTGAACATGCTCAAGCCATACCACCAGTGCACGTTAGAGGTAACCGCGATCTGTGCACCTGCCACTGAAGATTATGATAATTTGCCACTCCCAGATCTCCTAGACCTTGAGTGCCAGAGCGGAGACCTGGGAGAAGTACAGTTAGGAGAACGGTTAGACCCCCAGGAGCGAACCCAGGTCCAAAGACTAATCCAGGACAAGGGGGCCACGTTTTCCAACCTACCTGGGTACAGTCCGTTAACCACTCACAAAGTTGAAACCCTAGACCAGACCCCCCTTCGCCAAACCGCCTATCGCATACCCGAAGCAGTTAAAGAAAATATGCGAAAGAAATTGAGGAAATGATGCAGCTAGGGGTGATAGAACACTCTGACAGCCCCTGGGCCTCCCCGGTAGTACTAGTACTGAAACGGGACGGCACGACTGTGTAGACTACCTGGAGGCTAAACGATAAAACAACCTCAGACGCCTCGTCTATGCCCCGGATAGACGAGCTCCTAGACAAAATGGCCAGAGGCCAGTACCTCACCACAATAGATCTGTGCAAGGGGTACTGGCAAATTCCATTAACCGAGGACGCCATCCACAAGTCGGCATTTGTCACCTCGTTTGGCATGTATCAGTTTAAGGTCATGCAATTCGCGATGAAGAATGCCCCGGCTAACTTTCAGAGGATGGTAGATCGGCTACTGGATGGGTTTCAGGAGTATGCCTGTGCCTACTTGGATGATATAGCCATTTTAGCTGCTCCTGGCTCGAACACCTGACCTACATAGGGACTGACCCTAAAGCCCAGTAAGTGCCATATAGGAACGCGTAAAAACCTCCCCAAGATAGTAGTATGGGCCCCGGAGTGTGAACAGGACTTCCAACAGCTCAAGACGGCGCTCATTAAATCACCTGTACTTTCTGCTCCTGATCCAACTAAACGCTTTCTCGTCCATACAGACGCTTCTATGTTTGGATTGGGAGCAGTACTGAGCCAAGTCGGAGCAGATGGCGGCGAGCAACCCGGGGCTTATCTAAGCCGGAAACTTTTGCCCAGGGAAGTAGATACACTGCCATTGAAAAGGAGTGCCTGGCGGTGGTGTGGGCCCTCAAAAAGCTGCAACCTTACTTGTATGGACAACCGTTTACCTTACTCACAGATCACAACAAATTTGGGGCACTGCGCGTGCAATCTAATGTGCCACCAGATAGGAGTGGTGTGTTAAGTAGTACTATTCTTATCAGTTTAATCCCTGTTACGTCCCCTATCCGTTGATGTGGAGCAAGACGCAGCAGCAGAAGAGGACTCAGCCGAGGAGGTTATGGAAGAGGATGGAGTAGGAGGAGTAGAGGAGGTGGCAGCAGGCCTGCCTGCAAGTCGTGGCGGTGTCACCAACTCCTCTGCAGAGCCACGCATTCCATGCTTGGCAGCCGTCAGCAGGTTTACCCAATGCGCAGTGTAGGTGATATACCTGCCCTGACCATGCTTTGCAGACCAAGTATCAGTGGTCAGATGGACCCTTGCCCCAACACTGTGTGCCAGACATGCCATTATTTCCTTTTGCACAATCGAGTACAGGTTGGGGATTGCCTTTTGTGAAAAGAAATTTCGTCCGGGTACCAGTGAGTGAGTGGTGGCACTGGGCACAGTATCCACTGTGAGCCTGACACACCCGCTTTGAGACAACTAACTGCTATTCAATCTATAACTGTGAAAAAGGTTTTTTGTTTTTAAATGCAAGCTATTGTGACACCAGTGAGTGAGTGGTGGAACTGGGCACAGTATCCACTGTGAGCCTGACACAGACGCTGGCAGACAACTAACTGCTATTCAATCTATAACATTGAAAAAAGTTTTTTGGTTTTAAATGCAGCTATTGTGACACAATTTAGTGAGTGGTGGCACTGGGCTGGCTATCCACTGTGAGCCTGACACAGAAAGGTGGCGGGCGGGCGAACAACTTCATTACATTACACAGAAAAAAAGACTGATGTTGTTACGGTTGCCTCCAGGCTGGCTGGAAGTTGGACCGTAGAAAGGATGCTCCTATTGCTCACCAAAGGACCATCAGCACCGTAGACACCATAAGTACTGCGTAGACACCATAAGTACTGCAGACTCAACAAACCACAGCTGCTGGGCTAGGATCTCGCCGTCTGCTATCCGCCCTGGACCTATGACCAGGCATCAGTAGGTGAATCCCTTCCTTCTGTAGAGCGAAGCAGGATCAGGAACAAGAGCTCTTACAAGAGCTCAGTAGTTAAGGGAGTATGAAGAGCATAGCAATCCCTGTAGTGATTATAGCTATCCCCTACAAACATGAGTCAAGGATGCAAGTAAGAGGGTCAAGTCATTCTGTTTATTGGCACACAAAGAACCTTCTTTTATGCAGGTTTCCCTGAGATAGAACCACCCACAGGGTTTTACACAAAAACCAATAATAAACGTACATTCCAGAAACACTCCTAGCAATTACCCACAAGAATCCTCCCCTCTGCCTGTGATCTAATTATGGTACACAATGGGTTAACATAATTAAACACCGGCAGTAAAAATACAGTTTTTATCTATACACTGTAACTTTAAAACTACACATCCAATATTCATAACAATTGCATATTTGGAATTAGCACACTTAAAACATAAACATAACCAAAAATTAGCCAAATCCATCCAGGGGTTAAAAAGTTAGCTGGAGGTCCCTTAATGACCGTCCGCAACCACATTTTCCTGCCCAAAACAGTTCCATAGATTTGGGCTGTGCGGTCGGTCTATTTCAGGCTGAAAAAACGACTAAGTCCCATCGCCGAATGGGACAGTCTCTGCAGCTGTAAAACCAGTAGGGGAGAAGGTAGAGCTCAGCGGTGTTCGCGGAAATGTGTAGCCGATTTTAGTTCCATGAATTTGGCTACACATACCGCTGACCTCGTCGAATGATCAAAGATGGCCGCCGCCACGTGTTCGGCAAACGAACAAAGACCTCCCAGCATTGTCAATTAAGCTGCGGTTAACCGCAGCTTCTGGGAGGTAAATTGCCTGCACACTTCCACTTCTGGGTGGTCTGCCTGTGTGGTACTTGGTTCAGTAAGCCCCATTTACTGAACCAAGTGGGAAATAGCCAGGCAGGCACAAAGGGTTTGCACCAGGTCTGGGGACACCGTCTTAAAGGGGCAGTGTCCCCAACAAGTCTGGGGACACGGTCTCAAAGGGGCAGTGCCCCAATTTTCCTGATGTCCCAAAAAGGTGCTTAAAGTCACATAAAGAGTCCGTAAGTCCCAATATGCCCACTGACAGTCTTAAAGGGCCATACACACCAAATAAAAGTGCATACACTTTCAGAGTCTCCCAGGGGCCATAGTCATGTGGAAGGAGGCTGGCAAATAGGCTTCTCCACAACCCAGGGAAGCAGGGCAATTTGCCATTTAAAGGGCCAGTTACAAATAGCAGTTTGTAACAGATGTTCTAGCCCTAAAAAGGGCTTTTTGGGGTGCTGTCCTTACAGCAGAGATCAGATGAGTCCTTCAGGACTGTAGTGGACTCTGTATACCGTAACCTAGCTATGCATTTCCCTATCTAATCAACAGCAGCTACACTTTCCCTCCTCTCACTAAGCATGCAGCTTGAGAATGAATGTAAAATATCCAGTAGGTGGGAGGGTCTGCTAGGGAGGGTGTGCTGCTAATTGGCTGGAATGTGTCTGCTGACTGTGAGGTACAGGGTCAAAGTTTACTCAATGATGACGAACCACGCATATGTTCGCCCACCGTGGCAAACGCGAACATGCTATGTTCGCCAGGAACTATTCGCCAGCGAAACGTTCGGTGCATCGCTACTCCTCAACCCTGCACTCCTTGCCGGTATGCACACTGCAGAAAGCCACAGCAGTTGGCAACTGTGTTTTTCCAGCATATAAAGTCTGCAAAGGACATATGAAAATTGTTTTAGAATTTCCTCCAGGCAACAGTTTTCCCTATAAACTGACCTCTCAGTTTGACTTGTGAGGGTATTGCCCCAGAATTACAATATTGTTGAAGTACCTCTTGAACTACCTAGCTATTGATCACTGGTTTAAATATAGCAGCTTGTTATCTGGTATTTTCTAATGTAGACAATATCAATCTGTTTTCTATCACTTAGATCTGTGTAACAAGTGAAACAATATTACAAGTGACCGATGTAGTAAATTTGAATCAAAGTTACACTTCAATTTGACTCTCAGATATGAAGTGAACACCCCAAATATACTATTTAGGGCCAAAAAAAGAAAAATTTACTTTTTAAAACTCCAATGTAAGCAGCAGATTAGCAGCAAAACAATTAGAATGTTTACCACTGTGCAGTAAGCGCACTATTAAACGCTTCGATTTGACTCTCAGATATGAAGTGCACCCCACTAATGTACTACCCCACTAATGTACTGTTTAGCACCAAAATAAAAATTACTTTTTAAAACTCTGATGTAACCGTGGTATTTGAAGCTTCTATTTGACTCTCAGATATGAAGTGCACCCCACCCATGTACTAGTTTGCAGAATTCTTTCCTAAGCTGTCCCTATTAGCGGCAGCATCCTCTCCCTACACTAATAATACCGCATGTGCGTGCGGCGCTACGCGACTCCAGCTTATACATAGAGGCTGGGTCACAAGCTGCACTGGCCAATCACAGCCATACCATTAGTAGGCATGGCTGTGATGGCTTCTAATGGCACACGAGTCAAACGCTTGTTGATTGGCTGCCCTGCAGCCTTTCAAAACGCGCCATTAAATCGCCGAACACCGAACTCCATCCCAAACATACAGTGATATGTCCGTGTTCGGGTCTGGGGTCTAAAATATCTAATGTTCGGTACGAACCTGAACTTTTCAGTTCGGGTTTGCTCAACTCTAATCAGGACATCAAATCATTTGATGTCCTGATGAAAGTTTGCTGATGTAAACTGAAACGTTGACAATTTCTATGGATTAAAACCCTTTTAGTTTTTTACAAGTCCTTGAGTGCTGGCTTAATTTGGCAGATTATATATATATATATATACACATATATACATATAAACTGTCTTCCATTCATGACCCTTTTTAATTCTTATCAGGTTATACGCATTCCTGAGATCGAGTTTGGTAAAGATCTTGGTGTTTTTTAACCTATATGTAGTCTGTGTGTATCTTTATGTCAAAGGATGCCAGAAGACAGGAACAACGAGGAGTAGCCGAAGTCAAGGGATGCCAGAGGTCAGAGTAAACATAGTCAGAAGCCGGGGTCAATAACAAGTAGCAGTTCAAACAACAGGAACACTGGTACAAAGCACACAACAGGATCAAAGACTTGATCCTGATCACAGGGCGAGGCTGAGTTTAAATAAATGTACATATAAATTTTTCAGCGCTTAGTAGATAGTCCCCTTAAGATTAAAAAGGTGCATATATATGCAAACAAATGAAAAAGTCTAGCACAAGAAGTATCCAAAAAGTATAGTTCAGTAACAGAGTCCTGCAATCCAGATAACGTTGTAATATACAGGAGCTCAGAAGCATGTAGTAATACCTTAGAAAAAAAGAAACAAAGAGATATACATAGCGTGATACTGTATCAAAAGTTTAATTTCCCAGGAAGTATAAACAAAAAAGAGAGAAAACCCCCCAACTATAAAAACTCGTACCCTGTATAAAATAAAATACTCATCGTGATGGATCAAATAGAAGAAAATCCTTTGTGTCCCTTCGTGTTTCTATTAAGGATAGCCCCTCTCTCGGTGCACTCGGGAGGGCTGTCTGTAATGTTCTCGATGGGAAAACGCTGGCTGGAGGTCCGACTTCTGTCTGGCGTTAGTGAAGTATGTGAACTCGAAAATCTTCTGGATAAATGATGATAGCACCCTATCAACGCGTTTCGCCCTTCTAACGAGGGCTTTTTCAAGATAGGTGCTAAAAGTCTTGTTCGGCAGTTTTATATTTTGCCGGGCAAAATGAATTCAAATTCCTTAAGGGTATACACCCCCTTATTATAAAACATATCGAAATAAAATACAAATACAATGGTTTATACAAACGGGAACACATAATTTCCCAACTATGCATATAAACTCATACATATTAAAAACAATATTCGTCTAATGTATTATAGGCTAAGCTTAAACTGCTAATGCCATACAAAAACACAAGACATAAAATAGTCTAAACAATGAAAATGGTGTACATATGCAAACAGAATACTTGTGGATATCACTAACTTAAACCAATATATATTCTTAGATAAGGCCCAGAGGAGGCGGGCTGAAAAGCTAGCCGGATAGGAGGCATGTGTGGGTGTGGTGAGTGTAGGTGTCACATGTGGGGGGTGTCACTTAGGATAGGGGTGGGGTGGGGTCATATAAAGGGCAGTCATTTTGTCCCTTACCTCAGCCATCTTAGAATAAACGGCTGGTAACATCTTCCTCCTTGCTGCCTGTTACCACTGCTTGTCTCACGGCCAGGGCATGGACATTGAAGCCATCTTGTCTGCCCTCAGGGCTGAGGCCCTTCAAGATGGGGGACTTCACCTGCAGTCCCAGCTGGCGCGGCTGCAGGGTGCTGCTGGGTCGGCTGTTCCCTCTGTCTCCAGCCCCAGCGTTCAGCGCCGCCGTGCACGCCCCCCTACCCGGTATAGCCCCTCGCGGGAGGGTCGGGTGAGGGGTAGGAGCAGGAGCCCTGTGGCCGGGCCGCGCGCCAGTTCCCAGGTGGCCGCGGCCGGCGAGGCCTCCCCCACTCCTGGCACTTCCTCCCCGAGCGGGGCTCGGGGAGGCCGGCAGGTGGCCGCGCGGCGGTCTGATGCGGCCCACGCTGCCTCTCACACACCTCCCCCGCCGGTCTCGCGGGCATTGAGGAGGGCGGCGGCGAGACCGGCGTTCGGGAGGGCTCCAGCAACCAGAGCTTCCCGGCATGCGGCTCCCGTGACCCGTGGGTTGCTAACCCACTCCTCCGGTCGGGTGAGTAGGCCGCAGGTCGGCAGGGTCGTTTCCGGGGGGGGGGGGTCTGGGGGCCATGGGAAGACATCTGTGTCACTTCACCCCCACAGCAGCTCCCCTCCTGCTCTGCCCTCCTTCCCTGCCTCCCCTGGGCCTGCTCCTGGCACTTCTTATAATGCCACCCCACCTACAGTGGGTCCCTCTGGGGTTGGCACTTCCCCTCTTCCCACTGTCTCTGCCCCATCACTCCACCCCTCCCCCTCACCTGCCCCCCTTGTGTCAGGGATCCTCCCTGGTACTCCTGGTCCTGCCCTTGGCTCACTGTCTGCCCCATCTGCGGGCTCTCTCAGGGTGGGGGTCCATCATGGTTTACCTGTCCCTCCCCATCATCCTGGGCCTGATCCGGGCACCCTCCTTGACGGGTCCCATTCCACCCTTCCTGGCCCTACGTCTGTTACTTTACCATCCGCCTCTCCAGGTACTTTCACGGTGGGTGTGGGAGGGTTGGGTTCCTTTTCACCTTTACTTTCTTCACAGAGTGTCCCTGGTCGGGTGCGTTTCTCTGACGCTGGCGCTGGTGCAGTCCCTTCTGCGGTTACAGCTCCTGTGGTTCCGCCGCAACCTGTGGACCGGGTTGTGGGGTCGCCGCAGCTGCCGTCACATTCCATTGCCTCTGATGAGTACGCTGGTTTATCGGGGGATGCCTTAAGGGGTATTGGTGCAGGGGTCTTACCTCAATGGGACGCTTTAATACAAACCATGAGACAAGTTTTACAGTCTCTGGAGCAGGGTCATCGTCCTGGACTGGAGCCCCCTTTAGCCCTTGACGATCAGCTGCGGTCAGGGTGGGCGGCTGCTGGTGGTTCTGACCTTTCAGGGGTTGTAGCATTGCCCTCTGCTGCCCCCGCAGGGCCCAGTGGCCCTGTGGTGCCAGTTCCTCCAGTGGCGGAACTTGAACCATCCAAAGGATCCTCGGATGACGCCGCGGCATCTTCGGGGTCAGGGGTAGCCCCCGCTGCGCATGGGGCGGCTTACATGTGCTGGTCAGGCCCTCTAGGTCTCCATTTGACTCCGGAATTGCGCACCAAGATAGAGAAAGGGGAATTCGTTGAAATATTTTCCTTACTCCCTATGGAGGATCTGCCTCGTGTTGATCCTGCGGCAAAAGACTCCGAAAAGGAGAAGGAGAAGTTTAGGTATCGGAAGATACCAAAAACTTTTGGTAATTGGATCAGGGCTTTTTCTATCCTGGCGAGTGTGATAGGCGAGAAGTCCCCCAATAAATGCTCATCCCTCTTTTGCTATCAGGATACGATATGGAACGCGTGCCGGACCTATGGCGGATTAGGCTGGTGGCGCTATGATGAGCAGTTTCGCCAGCGCATAGCGGTCCGCCCATCGTTGAGTTGGGACCAGATGGACATCGGCTTGTGGTTGGCCATCATGACCCGCCCGGCATCGCATCAAGGGGGCCTCTCGTCCTTTCTCGGGGAGGCCGGCGCAGGGTCTGCGACCACTGCGTCGGCCAATCAGCGTCGAACGGGCTGCTGCTGGCAGTATAACGACGGGCAATGTAAATTCGGCGCGGGTTGTCGTTTCAAGCACGAGTGCTCTGGGAGCGGCGGATCGCACCCCACCTCCAAATGCTTTAAGCGGGGCAGGACTGGCGACAAGGGTGACGCCATGGGCTCTAAGGGCGAGGACGCCAGTGGACGTCGGCGCGATGCAACCGTGGTTAAAACGTTATAGAAATAAAAAGGCGGCTGCCTTACTCCTGGAAGGTTTTTCGTTTGGTTTTTGGATTCCCCATCAACATCGTCCGGCGTCAAAGGTATGCCGGAATTTGCGTTCGGTCTATGACCACCCTGGGGTGGTCAGGGACAAGTTGGCTAAAGAAGTGGCTTTGGGGCGTATGGCAGGCCCTTTTCGGGAATCTCCTCTCCCTGATCTCCGGGTGTCGCCATTAGGCGTCGTACCCAAGAGAGAACAGGGAAAATTTCGGCTCATTCATCACTTATCGCACCCCCAAGGGGGTTCTGTAAATGATGACATTGCATCAGAATTATGCCGTGTTTCTTACGCCTCATTTGATGCTGCGGTTTGTATGGTCAGGGATGCCGGATCGGGGGCACTCATGGCAAAAGCAGACATCGAGTCTGCTTTTCGTCTTTTGCCGGTTCACCCGGGGTGTCATCACCTCTTAGGTTGCTATTTTGAGGGGCATTACTATGTGGACATGTGCCTCCCGATGGGCTGTGCGATATCCTGCTTTTACTTTGAATGTTTTAGTTCCTTTCTTGAATGGGTGGTGAGAATGGAGTCTGGTCACAACTCCCTCCTTCATTACCTAGACGATTTTTTGTGTGTTGGTCCCGCGCACTCCTCAATCTGCGCACATATTTTGCAGTCATTGGCGGATGTGGCCTCTGGGTTTGGTGTGCCTCTGGCGCCCGACAAGACAGTTGGCCCTTCCACGTGCCTGTGTTTCCTGGGAATTGAGATTGATTCAGTTATCGGGGAATGTCGGCTCCCAGTGGACAAACTGGTGGACTTACGGGGGTCTGTGCGGGAAGCGGGCTCCTTGCGAAAGATCACTCTTCGACGCCTTCAATCCCTCTTAGGCAAGCTGAACTTTGCCTGTCGGATCATGCCTATGGGCAGAGTATTCAACAGGCGCCTGGCGGCTGCCACGGCTGGAATTTCGAAGCCCTTACATTTCATCCGCTTAACCAAGGCGCTCAGGGACGATCTGGTAGTCTGGGCTGTTTTCCTTGAAACTTACAATGGAAGGTCTTGTTGGCAGCAGCCTGAGGTTTCAAATGCCGCGCTTCACTTGTTTACAGACGCTGCGGGTTCCTCTGGCTTTGGGGCAATCCTGGGGCCTCATTGGTGCGCAGAGCCGTGGCCTGTATCGTGGGTCGATTCAGGCCTTACCAAGAACTTGGCGTTCTTGGAGCTCTTCCCCATCTTGGTGGCTGTTCACTTATGGGGGATGGAGCTCAAAGACAGGCGCGTCGTCTTCCACTGTGATAACCTGGGTGTGGTTCAGGCCATCAATAACCTGACGGCCTCTTCCCCTCCGGTGGTTAGGCTATTGCGTCAATTGGTTTTGCGATGCTTGTCTCTGAACATAACGTGCCGTGCTGTGCATATTCCTGGGGTCATGAATACCACGGCTGACTCTCTTTCTCACTTTCAATGGCAGGTGTTTCGGAAAGCCGCTCCGGGAGCAGACTTGGAAGGCCTCCCCTGTCCCGGAGAACTATGGTCCCTTGGCCTGAGCGGATAAGGGAATGGATACGGTCCTCGGTGTCTGAGGCGACTTGGGTCCGGTATGGTAAGGCTTGGGGGGAATGGGTTGCTCTTGAGCAGGATCATGGAGGCTACGCTTCCCCGGCGGAACGAGTTCAAGGTTTGTTACATTTGCTTTGGTTCTGGGAGGCTTGCGGGTGTTCGCCGGCTACTGTTTCTGGGAAGCTTTCCGGTCTTAGTTTCTGGTTTAACTTAACTCGGGTGCCGGATGTCACTAAGGATTTCTTGGTTAAACTTGCGATGCGTGGTTGGCGTAGGGGCCCTCGTGGGCAGGATTCTCTTGGCCGGTTTCAGGGGCATTGCTGCTAGGAATTGCCTCAGTGCTTCCGCAGATATGTTATTCTGCTTATGAAGCCAGTTTATTTCGGTTGGCCTTTATTTTTGCCTTTTTTGGGGCCCTCCGGATTGGGGAACTAATCAGCCCTAGCAGGGGGATTCCGGGGGGTTTGTTATTTCACGATGTGTTCCTCTTGGATGGTGCGGTGCGTTTCTTGATACGACGGTCTAAAACTGACGTTGTTGGAAAGGGTCGCTGGGTTACCCTTCGCACCATCCCTAATTCGTCTGTTTGCCCAGCCTCTGCGTTTCAGTCCTACTGCTCCATACGCCCGAGTCTTGCGGGTCCGTTGTTAATGCACGAGGATGGTACTTACCTGTCTCGTTTTCAATTCCTCCGGGTATTTCGCTTGGCACTCGATATGCTGGGAATCCCGAGTGGTGAATTTGGGGGTCATTCCTTCCGGATTGGGGCAGCTACTGAAGCTTCTCGGTTGGGTTTCTCTGATCAAGTGATTCAGAGGATTGGGAGGTGGGAATCTGGGAGGTTTCGTTCTTATATCCGGCCCACGCGTCTGATGGGTGCCCCCCTTGTGTTTTCTCCGCAGGGCCCGGCCGACGGATCTGGCTGATTGGGCATTCGTATATCTACTGGGCCCACCTGCGGGCAGGGGTACGCCCGGGTGGGACGCGACTTGGAATTCCCCGGGAGCTGGCTGAGGTCCGATGGTTCGGTTTTCGGGGCATGCGCTGGGGCCAGCTCTTGCCGGAGGTGTTACAGTTAGCCACATTGTTGGGGGCCCCTGATGTATTGGTGATACACCTGGGGGGAAACGATCTTGGGGCGCTGCCTGCTTGGGGGCTTGGTGAGCTCATTAGAAGGGATTTGGCGCGCTTGCTAGTCCTTTTCCCACAGCTCTGCTTAGTCTGGTCAGGTATAGTATCTAGGAACTATTGGCGCCGCGCGAGGGATCAGGGGGCGATTGAGCGCTGCAGGGTTAAAATCAACAAGAGGGTGTCCAAATTTGTACTCGGGGTTGGGGGTGTCACAGTGCGACACCGGATATTTGAAAAGGAAGCGGCGATCTATTTTCGCCCAGATGGGGTTCATCTCACGGATGTGGGTTTAGATTTATTTAATCTGGCGCTGCAGGACGCGTTAGAGCAGGCCATGGCGTTGGTGGGGAGTCGCGCCCGCTGATTTAGGCTTAAATGCAGCAGGCGCTAGTGGCGGGTATGGTCCTTGCCAAACCAGTTGGAAAACGAGTACACTGGAAGAAGGAATGCTGGGTCTGGTCCCTCCCCTAACCTCGGAGAGTTGTGGTAATTGGGCGTGCTCCCCGTGCCAGTAAAAGGCGGCCAGGGGTTGGCATGGGGTATTGGAAGGCCAAGGTAAAAGGCCTGTTATCTTGGACGAGGGGGGAGGGCAGGTACCCTGGAAGGGGGTACTCTAGAGTTATTATGGGTCGGTTGGCAAGGACAAGTTCTCGAGTAAATTATTGGTTGATTTATTTATACTTGTTATTATAAATAAAGCTGTGGCCTGTTTTATACCACACTTATGTCTCTTGGTTTTAATTGGGGGGAAATCGGGAAAATGTAATTATGATTGCATTGGTTCGCACCACACAGTAACCACTACCTACACACATGTCTTAACCTTAAATGTGGACTCAGATGCTGGCATACATTTCTGATGGTTAATTCTAGCTGCAGAGTAGTAAGACTTATTGAAAGTTGTTCATTAAAGCAAAAAACCTGATTCCAATTTGTGTCCCTACACATAAGAATATCTATACAAAGGGAAAAATATAGGAACCACTAAAAACTACTATCATATAAAAACCATGTACAGTGCAAAAATTACATGAAAAGATATCTCTAGTTAATATAGATAGTAGGGGATCCTAACATATATATAAAGATAAATATGGTACTAAGTGTAAATATGTACCTACTAGTCAAGAATGCAAATTCCCACTCCAATTTAAACACTGTAGGAATGGATTCATATGGTTAAGTGTGATATGCATAATTATATAATGTAGGCTGACAATAGTTTTAATTTGTTATAATATATTAGCTAATTCTAGCTCTGCATTAAGACCTGAAGGAATCAGGGTCTTAAGTGTGTAAATCCAATACATCTCCCGGTATGTTAAGGTTTTCCTCAATTCGCCTCCTCTCCATGGTATTTCTATCCTTTCTATACCACAGTATGATAGAAGTGTTGGATCTCCATTATGGTGTATTTTAAAATGATTGGAGAGGGAGTGTTTTTCAAAACCCCTTTTGATGTTATAGACGTGTTCTCTGAGTCTAATTTTCAGTGCTCTTTTAGTTTGACCTACATATTGGAGGCCGCAAGGGCACTCCAACCTGTAGATAACTTGTTTGGTGTTACATGTAATACAACTTTTAATGTCAAACGTTTCTTTTGTAACCGAGGACTGAAAGGTGGTATAATTTTTCCCTCTAGAACTTGATTTACATATATTACAGTCTCCACACTTATAGAAACCTTTTTGTCCACTTAAAAAATGATTGGGTCTTGTGGGTTTATTATAACTGTGTACCAATCGGTCTTGCAATGTAGGGGCCCCCCTAAAAATTACCATCGGTTGTGCAGGTAAAAGGGTAGCTAGAATCGGGTCCTGTCAAAGCAAATGCCAGTGCTTTTGTATGCTTGTTTTAATATAATTTGCTTGTGCACTATAATTAAACACTAAAGGGCACAGATTTTCTGCATCTTTATCTGTTTTGACTTTCCCCTGTTTGGTTTGTAAAAGGGTTGTACGTTCTATACTGCTTACTTTCTGGAGAGCTACTTCCAGTGTTTTTTCGTTGTAATCTTTTTCTATAAATTGTTGTTTGACAATTAAGCTAGAATTAACCATCAGAAATGTATGCCAGCATCTGAGTCCACATTTAAGGTTAAGACATATCTAAGAATATATATTGGTTTAAGTTAGTGATATCCACAAGTATTCTGTTTGCATATGTACACCATTTTCATTGTTTAGACTATTTTATGTCTTGTGTTTTTGTATGGCATTAGCAGTTTAAGCTTAGCCTATAATACATTAGACGAATATTGTTTTTAATATGTATGAGTTTATATGCATAGTTGGGAAATTATGTGTTCCCGTTTGTATAAACCATTGTATTTGTATTTTATTTCGATATGTTTTATAATAAGGGGGTGTATACCCTTAAGGAATTTGAATTCATTTTGCCCGGCAAAATATAAAACTGCCGAACAAGACTTTTAGCACCTATCTTGAAAAAGCCCTCGTTAGAAGGGCGAAACGCGTTGATAGGGTGCTATCATCATTTATCCAGAAGATTTTCGAGTTCACATACTTCACTAACGCCAGACAGAAGTCGGACCTCCAGCCAGCGTTTTCCCATCGAGAACATTACAGACAGCCCTCCCGAGTGCACCGAGAGAGGGGCTATCCTTAATAGAAACACGAAGGGACGCAAAGGATTTTCTTCTGTTTGATCCATCACGATGAGTATTTTATTATATACAGGGTACGAGTTTTTATAGTTGGGGGGTTTTCTCTCCTTTTTGTTTATACTTCCTGGGAAATTAAACTTTTGATACAGTATCACGCTATGTATATCTCTTTGTTTCTTTTTTTCTAAGGTATCACTACATGCTTCTGAGCTCCTGTATATTACAACGTTATCTGGATTGCAGGACTCTGTTACTGAACTATACTTTTTGGATACTTCTTGTGCTAGACTTTTTCATTTGTTTGCATATATATGCACCTTTTTAATTTTAAGGGGACTATCTACTAAGCACTGAAAAATTTATATGTACATTTGTTTTATGAAATGGGAAATTTCTTTTTATTTTAGCAGCTATCATTGTTTGAGTATATTAGGTTTTATTCCTATTGTTTGATCTGGACCACATGTAAATTATTACGAAGGTTCTTTATTTGTTATGCATGCGCTCTCTTTTTAATTAGTTACTGAGTTTAAATACCCTGCTAATGTCTGATCAGGTTCAGGTGCAGCACAGCCAAATTCAAGGTACAGCCCCCAGAGTGATAGAAAAGCCAGGATGAACAGGACCGGAATGACTTGCAGAATACAAAAGCTGCTGTGGCTCAGAGGTAGGAAGCAGGACCAGGACTGCAAAGTTCCCCAGTTCAAGTCCCTTGTTGGGATCTCCATGGGTGACCACGTCTAGCCGTCTGTTTGATGTGGCGAGAACCGTGACAGTACCCCCCCTTCAAGAACACCCTCCGGGTGTGATTTGGTTGCTCATCATTACCTTCCTCCTCTGAGAGATCAAATACATCATCAGGCAGGAGGTATGTTTTTCCATAGGCATCCATGCCATACGTACGGCCTTCTTCCAGGTTAGAGGTGAACACAGCACCTACTGTAGCCTTTGCTCTAGTAGTTCTCACAGGGGAGGTATTTGCAGCTTTCAATGCTTTTTCAAGTATTTCTAGATCCTGTTTGCATACAACTGTGCCATTTGAGGCATACGTGCAGTCAGGTGGCAGAACTTCTTTGGCAAGTCAGGAAGTGGTAATGGTGCTTGCTTGAGCAGAAGTGTCATCAGGAAGAGGTCTAGATGTTTCTGGAGCAGGAGGTGGAGATACCACAGGGGTACTGGTTGCAGGTTCTTGTGGGACACTGGTAACATTGACTGTAGTAGTTTGGGTACCCTTTTGTGTCACAAGACGGGGACACGGCTGGCATGCAGTGTACACAGGGTGGAGGAAAGTAGTACCCAGTCGGAGAGCTGGAGGTCT
>OW240917.1:8650525-8674629 GCA_933207985.1 Pelobates cultripes
TGACTGGGGATTATTGAGTGTACCAGCGGAATTCGTGGATTTAATACGGCCGATCCGCTACAGGCAGAAAGAGTGGCTTAAAATCCAATAAACCCAAATAGACTTTTTAAATGGCAATATGGCAGGAGGCTGGCAATCAGGCTCCTCCAAAAGCCAGTGGAGAAGGGCAGTTTGTCACAGGACCACATTCCACTCTCACCTTTCAATTCTTCTACTTCCTGTCCTTTTGCTTGGTAGCTATCCCCCATGCTGCCCTTCCTCAAGATTCCTAGCTCGTTAGAGCAGCTTCCTCACAAACCTATCGTTCCTGTAACGTTTTGTTTGTAATTGTCTCATTTATTGTTACATTTCCTCCTTTAAAATATTGTAAAGTTCTGCAGAATATGTTAGCACTATATACATGCCAATAATAATAATAATAATAATAATAATAATAATCTATTAACATTTAAATAGATTTATTGATACCTGAATAAATGAGAGCTATTGATTCTCTGACATACAATATACAATATTTTTGCAATGTTTATTGTGTGCTGTCAGCTGATTCACATGTTTTTCAATGTAATAAAATATAATATGACAGTATGTACCAGTTATATTGGATATTTCTCCTTCTGGACACGGAACACAGTTATAACAACACATATGTGTGCTTATACCTTTTCGGTACCCGGGCACACAGTTTTCTGAGCACCGAGACTTTGGAACCTAAAATAGAAAATGAAATATAACAGATTGTGAAACTGTTGTCCATCCAGCTTGGCATGAGAAAAGCACCTTGTATGGACAAGTGTCTGATTGCTGAAATGTATCCAACCTATGTAAATAGAAAGATGAAAAATGCACTTAAAAGTTAATACATAAAAACAACTTTACTGTCTCATTTCTTCTTCTACTGTGTATTACTACTCTAAGCATTTATGTTAACTGATGTGTGGATACAAATGGGATAATGTTTCCATATAATAAAAAAATATGCAAAGGTTGCTGGTATTGAGGTAACCTACCAAGAAACACCTCTAAAAGATCTGCTCAAGCGAAGTGACATATGCAACTTTGGCTGTCCATGAGGCAATTCCTGGAGGGATCAGCTGCGGTGTCCCCCAGTGCTGAACTCAAACTGAAAATCCCCTACAGCACTTTAAAACATTTGTGGAGACTGTGATAAAGTGAAGGCAGTTAGGCTTATAACAGTTAACCCTGTGTAGTATGTTTTGTAGGCAACACAAACCAAAGTTTAGTTATGGGCCCCTGGGGTGGAGCATTTGGAGAGCAGAGTGGGCCAATGCTCCACTCCTCAGTTTATACACAACTGGGAGAAATAAGGTCCAGGCCAGAGTTTTTTTGGAACTGTCTCCAACCCACTGCTCAGCTGCAGATAATCAGCTGTAGCAGCAGGAATAAACCCCTCCCTGCTAGGCAGGTAAAGGGGGATTGCTGGCTGAAACCTACACAACATCAGTTCAGCACAATAGGTTCCCCTCCTTGCCACAAAACTGACCGGTCAGGTTGCTAAAGCCTATCGAGCCATCCCTGACATAGACATCCGAAACTTCATAAACTGAGGCATTATATTCAATAGATTTTCATTTGTAAACTGAAAATTATGTTAACCAAGGCGTTTGTAAACCGAGGTACCACTGTACCTTCAACAAATGCATTACATACATATAATACATACGCACAGACTTCTGAATATAGTCACAGACTGCTGAACACACACGCACACACAGAATGGTAAATACACACACAGGCAGACTGCTGAATACACACAGACTGCTGAGTACACACATACTGCTGAATAAATACACACAGTCGGCTGAATACATGCACACAGTCCACTAAATACACACACACAGAATGCTGAATACACACAGACTGCTGAGTACACACACAGACAGAGTGCTGAGTGCACATAGACAGACAGCTGAATACATTCTCAGTCAGCTGAATACACACACACAACACACACACACAGACTGCTGAATACACACAGTTCACTGAATACACACACACACACAGAGAGACTGCTGAATACATACAAACTGCTGAATATACACACAAATACTGCATTGAGTGGGTATGTGTTTGTATGTACAGGTGTTGTGTGTATGTATATGGGTGTTGTGTGTGTGTGTGGGGTGCTCTGTGTGGGGAATGCTGTGTGTGTGGGAGGAGTGATGTGTGGAGGGGTGCTGTGTGTTAGGGTGCTGTGTGTGTGGGGGGTGCTGTGTGTGTGAGGAGTGAAGTGTATGTGTGTGTGTAAGAGGCTGTGTGTGTGAGAGAGATGCTGTGTGTGTGTGTGTGTGTGTGTGTGTGAGAGAGATGCTGTGTGTGTGTGTGTGTGTGAAAGATGCTGTGTGTGTGAGGTGCTGTGTGTGTGAGGAGTGCGTGCTGTGTGTGAGTAGGATTGCTGTGTGTGTGTGTGCGTGTGTTGCAGAGTTTGAGGGGTGCAGGTAGCAAATTTGTTTTTAATAATGCTATACCTTTATAAAATCTTCATCCCCCCTCCCTTCTTCTTACCTTTTGGTGAAGGAGTGGATAGACACAGCCAGCCCTGGTGGTCCAGTGGGGGTGATTTCTGTGTAGCCTGCAGCTCGTCTGGCTGCAGGCTGTCTCCTGTTCTCCCATGCACAGAATGCTTTGTGGAGTGTTGCCATGGTAACACGCGGCAACGCTCCATACAGCCTGCTCAAGGGAGGAGCGAACTGCCTTACCACCAGGCCATCCCACCCGCCTTACATGTCCCTCCACCTGCCTCCCACCCTTTCTCCCAGATCAAAGGGCCCTTCTGGCCCTGTTTTCTTGGGCCAGAAAATAGGGACGGCTCTCCATGGGCCAGCAGAGGAAATCAAAGGATCTCCCCTGTCGGCCTTGCATGCTGGGCAGCGCGATGGGGTTTTCATTCCTGTGCTGCCCAGCGTGCTCATCCCAGTGTGCCCATGTGGCCCACCACCTGTTCCCTCGATTCTATTCCCTCATATCTCATCCGTACTTTGTCTCCCTCTCATTAACATTTTCAATCTCTCCCTTTCCTCTGGCACATTTCCCTCACCCTTCAAACATGCAACTGTGACCCCGATTCTGAAAAAGCCCAGCCTTGACCCCAACTCCCCATCCAACTACCGCCCTATCTCGCTACTGCCATTTGCCCCCAAGATCCTCAAGAGAGTTGTGTATACCAGACTGACTGACTTTGTCGAATCCAACTCTCTGCTTGACCCCCTTCAGTCTGGATTCTGCACTGGTCATTCTGTTGAAATGGTTGTGACCAAAGTGTTACGGTTACCTCCAAGCTAGCTGAAGGCTGGACCGCTTGGATGTCCTGGTTCCTGAGTGTGGAGAGAAAGAAGTGCCGTTCCGTTCAGCATACCACAAGAATCCTGTGAATATAAAGCAATCCCACTAGCTATGGTACAGCTAGGATATCCTTGTTCCCACAAAACGAGTCGAGGCTGCGATTTGGGGGTCAAAACGAACTGGGTTTAATGGCACACAGGCATCGCTATTTATGCAAAACCCCAGGTGCAGGGACAGCCCCCTCTGGACCTGATGGGATACAGGGACAATACAAACAGTTGACCAATGGCATTACAATGTATCGTTTGAAATGGTCACTTCCCAGCTTGGAGATAATGACTCTAACGGTTATGGCAATTTAATTATCTCCAAACGCCCAAAATCCCACGTTTTATTGTAACATATAAAACAGTATAAAAATACATAACTATAACATTTTAATAGACACATATTATATTCCACCATTTGTTGGATAGCCCAGATCTGTGCGCAGCAGATAGGTGAATAGCGCTCAGATCTCACGAACGGGATAGCCAGTCTCTTCAATACAAAGTGCTTTCGTGCCTTTTTGTCCCGAACACGAGATGGTGGCCATGTTTTCAGGCTGGTGAATATAGAGCGGGACCTGGCCCTAAAACCCCTGCAGCGCGTAGCGGCTGAACAATTACGCGAATACCGCTCAGAGGATGGTTGTCCCAAGGTGACTAAAGAAACAATGAATTATTGTGAGCCAAACAGAGACCGCCATGAACCTTGTGGTTAACCGCAGACCCAACATTCTAATTGGGGCCACACGCCAGGGTGTAGGTGGTCCTCATTCGGGAGTCTTTCGGGAGTTTCAATTCGGTGAATTATTACCTGAACAAGGCCACTCGGAGGCCATCTCTGATCTTCCTCCCCGGTCCGCAGGCACATTGCACGGCTGGCAGGGGAGGGAGACCGGCGGATTTCTCGGGGGGGGGCAATTGCCCCGTTGCCCCCCCACTGGAACCGCCAATGAATATAGCTTGGTTGCTTCATCTAAGTGCTGCTTCTAAGTGTGTGGTTGTAGATATTCTGGAGATAAACTGGAGGTAATCTGAGGTATAAAGGAGGACAAAAAAATAAGATTTGTTTGATTTATATTATTCACCTCATTAACATGGCAGACTTAGTTCAGTGTAATAGTTGTTGTGACGAGAGCAATCTCGCCACATTGCATTGGAGAAGCCTAGTTGCCCGCCTGCTGCCTTTGGACTATGGCCCCCTGTTAAAAGACATCTTTTTTACCTGCAGAAAAGCTTCATTCGTGCTTTTCTGCCTGGGGTTCGGTAGATTTGTTTGAATGTGTTATACCGCAGATAGGAATCCCATGGAGCCCATTCGTATGAAACTGACTGTAAAGACTTTGGCTCCATGGCGATTAAACTGTATTCGTGTGGTCATTCACTTAATAATGTGCGCTCAGACCTGAGCTATCTGGGGATATGTTAAATGTATAGTTTTAATGTAAGGTGTCTTACCTGATGTATTTTAAAGTGTTTTACTGTCTTTGTGTCCCCATGTGCTCAATGGAGTCTGCCTCTATCCTTGGATAATTGGATTACTTCCCCCATTGTCCAGGATAGAGGGCTCTGTAAAACCTGTTTGAGCCAGATATCCATGCTGCCAGCCAGGGTACAAAAGATACTTTTTACTAACTTTTGAACCCCTGGTCTGATTCATGCCATTTTTTAATATGTTGTTCCCCTGAATGGATTGATTGTGAATATGTAATTTTATGTGAATGTGATGTATGCTAGCAGCTATTTGGGAGGTTCCAGTTCGGGAGTTGGAGTGCTATTTTGTATCCAGTTCGGGAGTTTGGTGTTCTGCAGTAGCTGTGCCTGTATCTCTGGAAAGGGGGCCGATCGCCTAAACGGTTTTTACCCCTTGTGTGCAAAACGGTCCGTAAGAGTTGTTATGCATTTGTTTCACGTTCCACTTTTTGGAGATTTGGATGCTGTCTAATCTGTAGACAGTTCTCTATATTGCAGCAGGAGATTGTATTTTTGAAGTCTGAGATTTGTAAATTATCTGGTAAACAAACTCAGGCTGGAACTGCTGCAAAGCCACTGCCGCAGAGACGTACTAGGAATGGCAGATGGATTACTGTAGGATCTGATAGACTTAGAGTTGTGGATAAAAGGCATATTGCACAGCCTGTTGCTCTACATAATTCATTTTCAGAGTGTAATGGTGTTATGGAGACAGGCTCAGGCACTGAGGGTAGTGGTGTTGTGGAGACAGGCTTGGAGACTATGGTGAGGCCTAATAGAAAGCAGTTGTTGTTGGGGAATTCCATCATAAGAGGTGTAGAGATGGACAATGGTGGTCTTGTGAAACGTCTTCCTGGAGCTACTGCTCACAGAGACTGGAAACGTATTTGTAATATTGCTAAGTGAGCAAAGCAGGAAGGGGAATTGGATGTACTTGTCCATCTAGGGACAAATGACCTGGCTTGCAATGAGGTTTCAAAAGGTTAAGAAGGTTTTTAGCGTTTTTGACAATGATATACGGCACGTTGCTTCCACACTGTAATTCTCTGAAGTTCTGCCTGTGCATAACAATCCGAATGACAGGCGGATGCGTATTAGGGAATTTAATTTGTGGCTTGGTGAATGGTGTCGGGAGCAAGGATTTGGCATTATTTCTCATGGTAGCTCTGTTTGGGATGGAAATAAACTGTACAAAAAAGATGGTTTGCATCTTTCTCAAAAGGGAACAAAGTGCAAACCAGTGAGCAGTTCAGAGTTTTTGCTAGGATGTATTTAAACTAGGATGGGTGGCAAAAGGGTGATAAAACATCAATCCAATTGCCCCCCAAAACCAGGACAGAAGGTGACTGTAGCAAGTGTGTTAAAAAATGACAAGCTTAGAGTCATGTCTACAAATGCTCACAGTTTAGGGAATAAGATCCATGAACTTGTGGCAATAATGGCAACTGATAACGTAGATTTAGTCGCTGTTACTGAGACATGGTATAATGAGAAAAATGACTGGGACATAGCAATACCAGGATACTTTTTATATAGAA
Organism: Pelobates cultripes; assembly: GCA_933207985.1. NCBI lineage: Eukaryota > Metazoa > Chordata > Amphibia > Anura > Pelobatidae > Pelobates > Pelobates cultripes. The sequence goes on from OW240917.1 coordinate 8,656,884, forward strand.
AATACAGGGAAGGCAAGAAAGGGGGAGGGGTGGCCCTGTATGTAAAGGATTGCATAAAATCTAGCCTAATAAAGGTTAGTTAGGCGAACATAGAGTCCGTTTGGGTTACATTAGAATTTGGTAATCACACAGTAACTCGTGTAGGTGTGATTTATAGGCCCCCAGGACAAATAGAAGAGTTAGATAATCTACTAGTTGAGGAAATAGCTAAAATGACAATGAAGGGCGAGGTTATCATCATGGCTGACTTTAATCTTCCTGATGTGAATTGGAAAACAAAAATAGCTGCTTGTGCCAGGAGCACACATTTTCTAAACTCCCTACTGGGATTGTCTCTAAAACAAGTTGTAACGGACCGTTTTGCACACAAGGGGTAAAAACCGTTTAGGCGATCGTCCCCCTTTCCAGTGATGCAGGCACAGCTACTGCAGAACACCAAACTCCCGAACTGGATACAAAATAGCACTCCAACTCCCGAACTGGAACCTCCCAAATAGCTGCTAGCAGACGAACAGGAAAAGCAGATAATCAGCTTACACTCCTGGCAATCAGTCTCTAACAGCATACAATGAATCCCCCCAAGAACGAGACAAGGCTCCGTGTTGAGGGTCAAGCAGTGAACAGACAGAGCTGTGGGTTTATTGTGCTTATGTACACATTCTTACACATTAGTACCACCCACAGGGTTTTGGAACACAACCAATAAACACATACAATACACTCAGACACTCCCACACAAATTCCTCCCTCTGCATGTGATTCAATTACCTTACACAATGGGTAATGTAATTTAGAACAAGCAGAGAAATACAATTTTTCCACATTATTCATAACTTGAAAAGTATGCATCACATTCACTTACATTTTCAGAATCAGCATACTCCAAATACAAACATACGTCAAAATCATACAAATTGGTCCAGTGGTTCAAAAGATAGATCGTAGTCCTTTGTGACCACAGGAAGCATGGCTTTTCTGCCCAAAACCAGTTCCACAGAGTATTCTATCCTGGAGATAATTAGAAGTAATCGAATTATCTCCAAAGACAGAGGCAAAACTCAGTTGAACACATGGCAGCAAAAAGACAGTAAAATACAATAAAATACACAAGGTTACATTTATGACATAAAATACAGACATGCAACATATGCCCAGATAGCTTAGGTCTAAGCGCACATTATTACTGAGTGGCGCTCAGAGCACACACATACAGTTCAATTGCCATGGAGCCAAAGTCTTTCCCATAGTCTTTCATTATACGAATGGGCTCCATGGCATAGCTATCTGGGGTATCACTGCTCAAACACGGCAAGCACCAAATGACCTGGCTTTCTTGTCTTTGCAGGGGAAAATAAAGTCTTTTAACATGGGGCCATAGTCCAAAGGCAGCAGGCGAGCAACCAGGCTTCTCCAATGCAATGTGGCGAGATTGGTCTCGTCACACAAGTCATTGAGGAGCCAACTCGTAAAGAGGCCATACTAGATTTAGTGTTAACAAATGGAGATTTGGTATCAGATATTACTGTAGGTGAAAGTTTAGGATCCAGTGATCATTAGCCAGTATGGTTTAATATAAGAACAGTGACTGAGTCAAACCACACAAAAGCAAAAGTTTTAGACTTTAATAAAACAGACTTTTCTAAAATTAGAATATGTGTAAAGGAGTCATTATCAGACTGGAGCTATTTAAATGGAGTCAAAGATAAATGGGATTATTTAAAAGTTGCACTATTGAAGGCAACAGAAAATTGTGTTAGGCTTGTCAGTAAAAGAAAAAAATTCAAGAAGCCACTGTGGTACTCCGCAGATGTGGCCAAAATAGTAAAAAACAAAAAGTTAGCATTTAGGAATTATAAAAAAACCCAGAGTGAGGAAGACAGAATGATCTATAAGATTAGGCAGAAAGAGGCTAAGCAAGTTATAAGAGCTTCCAAATCACGCACAGAAGAGTAAATAGCACAGTCAGTAAAAAAAGGGGACAAAACATTTTTAGATACACAAATGAGAAAAGGAAAGTAAAACATGGATTAGTTAGATTAAAAACAAAAGATGGGATTTTAGCGCAAGGAACGCCTTAGATCCCCCCCCCTCGGCCTCCATCTAGATGCTGGATAGCAATCAGATTGTGTTTCCCTCATGTTAAACTGTTTTTTGTTACACTATATTCTACCTTATTTTTTCGGTTTCATTTTTTTTTAGGAAGGTTCAGGCAGAGCATTACCTGGTCACTTGTGCAATACCTCACAGAATTCCACACTTCTCAGGGATACATAGGGATTAATAGCGTAGGCAGGGAGCCCCATCCAGTGGAGGGACAGTAAGACCTTAAAAGCAAGAGGACCAAACCTTGAGCCTCCTTGATCCCCCCCCAAACACCCTACAAGGTTAAGGTATGCGACATACAAGCAGATCGCACAACAAATAGGCTAGAAATAACTAGAGCATCGCCCTCAGCGCACGCAAGAGGCTGATAGCTACATGGCCTCATCGACGAGATACACTTGGAGGGTGAACAGTGGGGTATAGGTAGTGCCAGTTTTGACTTGGGATGAGCAGCGACTACTTTACGCCCAAATAACTGCGCACCTAGTTAGACGGTGATTAACATGAAATGTGAATGTCATTGTGATGTATCAGATTCTCTGTATTGTAACCCTGAACCCCTTACCCTACCCTTTTTTTCCTTCTGTACCCACTCCCTACTCTCCTTTGTGCTAAAAAAACAATAAACTCAATTAATAAAAAAACAAAAGATGGAAGGTATGTAGAAGAGGATAAAGGTGTAGCTGATTGCCTCAATTAATATTTTTGTTCAGTACTTACAGATGAAAATGAAGGAAAGGGGCCTCAGTTAGAAAAAAGGACAAATTAGTCATTTATTACATGTGAGTTTACAGAGTGTTACGGTATAACCCGGGTATCGAGGCTTAATACCGAATGAGGGATTCACCTTGATACGGGAATAACAACTCATGAACGCTTCAATTCACCGAACTGGAAAAATACACAAAATCCTTCTCTCCTTGAAACGGGACCAGCAACTCACGAATACTCCAATTTCCTGTATGGAGAATCATACGAAATTCTTCTCTCCTGAAACAGGCAAAAGAATAATCCAAAGTAGCCATCCCCCCAAACACGAGACCAAGCTCTGCCTTGAGGGTAAAACAGGAATCTGATTTATTGAGGGCTACATGCCGAGTATTTATGCAGGCCACCTGGTGCACACTCCCCTAGGGGACCAAATAGAAGACTGGGACAAGTATGGTACAGAAGCCAATCACAGTGGCTCAGGCATAAACACTCCCCTTTGTACAAGCAAACCCCTCCTCTCTATCCTGGAGATAATTGGGAAGAAATCCAATTAGCTCCATGGATAGAGGCAAATCGCCATTTTACATGATACAATAATAATACATAAAATTCAATAACTGTAAAACTACCGAATGTATTCAGTACATATAACGTATCCCCAGATAGCCTAGGTCTGAGCGCAAATTTTTACCGAATGGCGCTCAGATCCAATATACACAGTTCAATCGCCATGGAACCAAAGTCTTTCACACTGTTTTTTTGGTATATGAATGGCTCCATGGGATGGCTATCTGGCATAAGTCCTCTCATGAAATAAAAGTCCCGAACGGACCGGCGTTTGTATGCCAGATGACAAAGAAGGGAGATCGACGGTTTCAGTGGTGTTCGGGAGAAAAAGTGTCCATTTTGGGTTCCATAAGATTGTCGACGAACACTGCTGTTTATTCGTGCATATAAGATGGCCGCCGCCTCATGGTCGGCATACGATCAACGACCACCAAGAATACGGTTTCAATTAAGAGGTGTCTGCGGATAACCACAATGTTCTAATTGAGGCCAATAGGTTAACTAGCAGCACACTTCTCTTCTGGGTGGCCGCCCGTTTGGCAGTTTGTTCGTGTGACGAGAGCAATCTCGCCACATTGCATTGGAGAAGCCTGGTTGCTCGCCTGTTGCCTTTGGATTATGGCCCCATGTTAAAAGGCTTGATTTTCCCTGCAAAGACAAGAAAGCCGGGTCATTTGGTGCTTGCCCTGTTTGAGCAGTGATACCCCAGATAGCTATGCCATGGAGCCCATTCGTATAATGAAAGACTATGGGAAAGACTTTGGCTCCATGGCAATTGAACTGTATGTGTGTGCTCTGAGCGCCATTCAGTAATAATGTGCGCTCAGACCTAAGCTATCTGGGCATATGTTGTATGTCTGTATTTTATGTCATAAATGTAACCTTGTGTATTTTATTGTATTTTACTGTCTTTTGCTGCCATGTGTTCAATGGAGTTTTGCTTCTGTCTTTGGAGATAATTGGATTACTTCTAATTATCTCCAGGATAGAAGACTCTGTGGAACTGGTTTTGGGCAGAAAAGCCATGCTTCCTGTGGTCACAAAGGACTACGATCTATCTTTTGAACCACTGGACCAATTTGTATGATTTTGACGTATGTTTGTATTTGGAGTATGCTGATTCTGCAAAATGTAAGTTTTATGTGAATGTGATGCATACTTTTCAAGTTATGAATAATGTGGAAAAATTTTATTTCTCTGCTTGTGCTAAATTACATTACCCATTGTGTAAGGTAATTGAATAACAAGCAGAGGGGAGGAATTTGTGTGGGAGTGTCTGAGTGTATTGTATGTGTTTATTGGTTGTGTTCCAAAACCCTGTGGATGGTACTAATGTGTAAGAATGTGTACATAAGCACAATAAACCCACAGCTCTGACTGTTCCTGCTTGACCCTCAAAACGGAGCCTTGTCTCGTTCTTGGGGGGATTTATTGTATGCTGTTCCAGTTTGACTGCTAGTAGTGTAAACCTATTCGTATGTTTTTTCCTATTCGTCTGTTTACGGCATTCGTATGGTTTCCTGTTCGGCGGATTGGTGTTCTGCAGTAGCTGTGCCTGCATCTCTGGAAGGGGATGATCGCCTAAACGGTTTTAACCCCTTGTGTGCTGAAATGGTCCTTTACAGTTCGGTAGATTAAAAAAATAAACGAACGGGGAAGTACGGGCAGGCAATTACACAAATCCAATTAGCTCCATGGATAGAGGCAAATCGCCATTTTACATGATACAATAATAATACATAAAATTCAATAACTGTAAAACTACCGAATGTATTCAGTACATATAACGTATCCCCAGATAGCCTAGGTCTGAGCGCAAATTTTTACCGAATGGCGCTCAGATCCAATATACACAGTTCAATCGCCATGGAGCCAAAGTCTTTCACACTGTTCTTTCGGTATATGAATGGCTCCATGGGATGGCTATCTGGCACAAGTCCACTCATGAAATAAAAGTTCCGAACGGACCGGCGTTAGTATGCCAGATGACAAAGAAGGGAGGTCGGCGGTTTCAGCGGTGTTCGGGAGAAAAAGTGTCCATTTTGGGTTCCATAAGATTGTCGACGAACACTGCTGTTTATTCGTGCATATAAGATGGCCGCCGCCTCATGGTCGGCATACGATCAACGACCACCAAGAATACGGTTTCAATTAAGAGGTGTCTGCGGATAACCACAATGTTCTAATTGAGGCCAATAGGTTAACTAGCAGCACACTTCTCTTCTGGGTGGCTGGCCGTTTGGCAGTTTGTTCAGTAGATTAAAAAAATAAACGTACGGGCAGGCAATTACACAAATCCACACAAACGGGATTGCAATATAGTTCTAAGACAGGGGGATCTGTCACACAGAGGAAGAGGTTTTATTTCAACTGTCAAAAGTAAAGACAAATAAGTCAATGGAACCTGATGGAATACACCCAAAGTTATTAAAAGAGCTTGGTGGTGTACTAGCAAAACCATTAACATATTTATTTAACCAATCATTGTTAACAGGAGTAGTCCCAGAAGATTGGAAGTTAGTGAATGTTGTGCCATTCACAAGAAAGGTAGTAGGGATAATAAGCCTTACTTCAGTAGTGGAGAAAGTAATGGAAACCATGTTAAAGGTTAAGATTGTTGAACATCTAAAAATACATGGATTTCAAGATCAGAGACAACATGTTTACTTCAGGGAGATCATGCCAAACTAATCTTATTGATTTTTTTTGATTGGGTAACTAAAATAATAGATCAGGGTGGTGCTGTAGACATTGCTTACCTAGATTTCAGTAAGACTTTTGATACTATTGCATATAGAAGGGTTATCAATAAATTGCAATCTTTAAGTTTGGATTCCAATATTGTTGAATGGGTAAGTCATTGGCTGAGTGACAGGCAACAGAGGGTTGTAGTCAATGGAGTATATTCAAAGCATGAGCTTGTCACCAGTGGGGTACCTCAGGGATCTGTACTTGGACCCATTCTCTTTAATATTTTTATTAGTGATATTGCAGAAGGTCTTGATGGTAAGGTATGTCTTTTTGCTGATGATACTAAGATATGTAACTGGGTTGATGTTCCAAGAGAGTTAAGCCAAATGGCAAATGATTTAGGTAAACTAGAAAAAAAGTCAGAATTGTGGCAACTGACATTTAATGTGGATAAGTGCAAGATAATGCATTTTGGACGTAAAAACCCAAGGGAAGAGTACAGAAAATTTGATAGCGTCCTAACCTCAACATCTGATGAAAGGGATTTAGGGGTGATTATTTCTGATGACTTAAAGGTAGGCAGACAATGTAATAGAGCAACAGGAAATGCTAGCAGAATGCCTGGTTGTATAGGGAGAGGTATTAGCAGTAGAAAGAGGGAAGTACTCATGCCATTGTACAGAACACTGGTGAGACCCCACTTGGAGTATTGTACGCAGTACTGGAGACCGTATCTTCAGAAGGATATTGATACCTGAGAGAGAGTTCAGAGAAGGGCTACTAAACTGCTTCATGGATTGTGGGATAAAACTTACCAGGAAAGGTAAAGGATCTAAACATGTATAGCTTGGAGGAAAGACGAGGCAGGGGAATATGAAAGAAACATTTAAATACATAAAGGGAATAAACACAATAAAGGAGGAGACTATATTTAAAAGAAGAACAACTACCACAACAAGAGGACATAGTCTTAAATTAGAGGGGTAAAGGTTTAAAAATAATATCAGGAAGTATTATTTTACTGAGAGGGTAGTGGATGCATGGAATAGCCTTCCAGCTGAAGTTGTAGAGGTTAACACACCTCCTGTCTCTATCTCTCTTCCTACTTCTGGCAGCTGGTGATGTCTCTCCCAACCCAGGGCCCCTCACCTCATCTGCTCACACTAAAATAACCAGAAACCATGCAAACCTCCTCCAAATACACTGCAGTTTATCCTCCTCTACCAAAATTCAGTGTGCATTCTGGAATGCTCGCTCCATTTGTAGCAAAATTCAGTGTGCACTCTGGAATGCTCGCTCCATTTGTAGTAATATCAAATCTACAGCTATACATGACCTCCTCATCTCTAACTCACTCACAATACTGGCACTCCCTGAGACCTGGCTATCCCCATCCGATACCGCTACTCCTGCTTCTTTATGTTTCGGTGGTCTACAATTCTCCCATACTCCTAGACTCGACTGTAAAGGAGGTGGTGTAGGCATCCTTCTCTCCCCTCAATGTACCTTTCAACCTATCCTCCCTGCCCCTGTCCTATCCTTTACTTCCTTTGAAGTTCACACTGTACACTTTTTTAAGCCCACTCCTTTAAGAATTGCCATCATCTATCGCCCCCCCAGTCACTCTAAACTATTCATTGAACACTTTTCCTCCTGGTTACCCCACTTTCTTTCCTCTAGCACTCCCTCTCTCATACTTGGGGACTTCAATATCCCTATCAACAAGCTCAACTGCCCCGATGCCTCTCTTCTGCTCTCTGTAACCTCCTCCTTTGGACTCACACAGATTTCTTCCTAAGCAACTCACACTTCAGGAAACACTCTTGACCTCATCTTCACCAATCTCTTTACCACCTCTGATCTCGCCACTGTTCCATTTCCTTTGTCTGACCACCATCTGCTAACATTTAACATCTGCATACCCCATACCAAAATCTCACCACCATCCACTCTCCAACCTCGCAGAAACCTCAACTCCCTCGATCTCCAGCACTTCTCCACTAAACTCCAAACACTCTTTTTACCCATCTCAAATCACAACTGCCCTAACTCTGCAACCTCACTCTACAACTCCACTCTCTCCTCTCAACTTGACATCATGGCACCTCCTACAGTTAAACGCAGCAAGTGCCCCCAACTATAACCCTGGCACACCGTTACCTCCAAAAATGCCACTGTACACTGGAGAAGCCTGGTTGCTCGCCTGTTGCCTTTTGGACTATTGCCCCATGTTAAAAGACATCTTTAAACCTGCAGAAAATACTTATTTGTGCTTTTCTGCCGGGTGTTCGGTAGATTCAATCTAACGAACAACCGCACAAATGAATAGACCACCTGGGAGCTGGAGTGTGCCGGCAATTAACCTCCCTGAAGCTGCGGTCAACCGCAGCTTAATTGACGAATGCTGGGTGGCCGCCATTCGTATCACGAACACGAGGTCGCGGCCATTTTAAACATGCGAATGCACAGCGGTGTTCGACGCTTAATTCATGGAACTGAAATCGGACACAGTTTTGCGCGAACACCGCTGAAGCCGCCGACCTCCCTTCTTGTTCGGTGAAAGCGCACGAACGGCGTTCAGTAGTTTTGTTTGAGTGTGTTGTACCCCAGATAGGAATCCCATGGAGCCCATTCACATGAAACTGACTGTGTAAAGACTTTGGCTCCATGGCGATTAAACTGTATTCGCTTAATAATGTGCGCTCAGACCTGAGCTATCTGGGGATATGTAGAACGTATATGTTTTATGTACTGAATGTAACTGTAGGCAATTTTATGTCTTTTACTGTTTGTTTTCTGCCATGTGGTTAATGGAGTTTTGCCTCTGTCTTTGGAGATAATTGAATTACTTCTCAATTATCTCCAGAGCAGAGAGGAGGGATTGTGATGCATTGTGGGATGGTTGAAATGTGTAAGTCTGTGATTGGTCCTTTTACCCTTTGTGTCCCAGTCTCCCATTTGGTCCCCTAGGGGAGTGTCCACCAGGTGGGAGACCTGCATAAAAGCCGGGCAATTAGCCCTAGTAAACCAGTTCCTGCTTAACCCTCAAAGTGAAGTGTCGTCTCATTATTGGGGGAGGATTTATTGTATGCTGTTCCAGTTTGACTGCTAAGAGTGTAAACCTATTTGCATGGTTTTTCCTATTCGGCTGTTTCCAGTATTCGAGTGTTTGCAGTTCGGGAGAGTGGTGAGTAGCTGTCTGTGCATCTGAAAAAAGGGGAATATTGCCTAAATGGTTTTTTAACCTCTTGCGTGAAAAACGGTCCGTTACACACCTGTTTCACACTTTTGATTCACTTCTTCGCCCTGTGACTCCCCCTCCTTCCACCATCTTGTCCGCCACAAACTTTGCATCTCATTTCACTGAGAAGATCTCTACAATCAGGAAAGAGATCTCTAATCTTTCTCCAATCAGTATCAATACATCACCCAACCCCACTCCCCCTGCCATCCTAAGCTCATTTGCACCTGCTACAGCACAAGAGGTTTCTGCTCTGCTCCTGTCCTCCCGCCCCACCACCTGCTCCCTCAATCCTATTCCCTTGCATCTCATCCGCACTTTGTTTCCCTCTCTTGCTCTTCCTCTAGCTAACATTTTCAATCTCTCCCTTTCCTCTGGCACATATCCCTCTGCCTTCAAACATGCAACCGTAACCCCAATTCTGAAAAAGCCCAACCTTGATCTCTGTCGAAACTGCTGTGACCAAAGTATCCAACGATTTAATTGCTGCTAAATCTCGCGGCCAATACTCTATCCTAATCCTCCTTGATCTTTCTGCCGCCTTTGACACTGTTGATCATTAACGGCTTCTTCACATTCTCTGTAACTTTGGTCTACGTGATACTGCTCTCTCCTGGTGCTCCTCCTACCTCTCCCAGCGCTCTTTCAGTGTTTCTATCTCTGGCTCTGCCTCTTCTCCCCAACCCCTCCCTGTCGGCGTCCCCCAAGGTTCTGTCCTCGGCCCCCTACTGTTCTCTATCTATACTGCCTCCCTTGGTAAACTCATCAGCTCGTTTGGCGTCCAATACCATTTATATGCAGATGACACGCAGATCTACCTGTCCTCCCCTGATCTCTCTCCACCCACCTTGACTCGTGTTTCTGACTGCCTCTCTTCTATTTCCAACTGGATGGCTGCTCACTTCCTTAAACTCAACCTGTCTGTAAAGGATCCTTGCATTCGTGCAGCGATTATCCTTGCAGCTTCTCCCGAAATCCAACTGAAACGAAGTGATTATAACTCCCAATCCCCCAAACATGAGTCAAGACTTCATGAAGGGGTAAAACGATCTGATTTACTGTGGGCTACCCGCCCGGTATTTATGCGGGTCTTCCACCTGGTGGACACTCCCCTAGGGGACCAGATGGAAGACTGGGACAAAAGTAACACAGTAGCCAATCACAGTGGCTATAGCATAAGCACTCCCCTTTTACCTAAATCACTCCCTCTTTTCCATCCTGGAGATAATTAACTTAAGGTAGCAAAGAGAGCCTTAATTATCTCCAGGAAGAAAGAAACATGGCTTTTCTTATTTAGCAAAACAGAATAAAAATATATAACTTTCTTTTTACACAACATAAACTTTAAGTTCCACATATCCCCAGATAGCTTGGATCTGAGGGCATATTCTAGGCGAATAGCGCTCAGATCCCACAAACACAGTTCTCAGAATCGTCGACCGAAGTTTGACTTTCACCGGCCGTTCGTGTGTTTGCAGCCGACTGCAAGTTCCATACTATAGCTATCTGAGGTCGGTCACTTTCGCATACTTTCAGCGCACGAATGAAGTAGTACCCCTTCATTCGTGTGTTTTTCCACCGTATGAACGAGGATGGGCGAAGGTAGCAGCGGTGTCCGACAAAATAGGTAGCCGAAATCAGTTCCAGGGAATTCTCACCATTTACCGCTGTGCGTTCGACAATACAAAATGGCGATTGCCACGTGTTTGGTAGACGAACGCGGACCACCAGCTATTCCCCAATTAGTCTGTGGTTAACCGCAACAGTCAGGGTGGTCTATAGGCACCACACGACCTCAGTGGGAGGTCGGTGGTTCGGTAGTTCATTCGCATTTCTTGTTATTTCCACGAAATCCCGCTGTAATCCTCCAAATAACCGAACAGGCTTGTTCGTATAGTCTGTAAATAGGGGATTTCGTTACACAGCTCCCCCTTAGTCCCATGGAACGGCATACCTGCTTAGATCCTAACGGGTCGGCTAAGGAATGTCCCGTAGCACAGGAGAAACAAACAAAAAAGAACTACTTTTCCAGTTCAGTTTGCCGGGACAGGCCATCGGCATTGGCATTCTGCTTCCCGGGGCGATACTGCATTGTAAAATTATAGGGTTGCAGTGCCAAGCTCCATCGGAGTAGTCTGGGTTATCGCCAGCTACTCTGTTAAGCCAAATTAAAGGGTTGTGGTCAGTCAGCACTGTGAAAGAGCGTCCATACAAGTAGGGTTGTAGTTTTTTAAGTGCCCAGACTAATGCCAGACATTCTTTCTCCACAGTGGCATAGCTGACTTCGCGAGGTAATAGTTTTCGGCTCAGATACGCCACCGGGTGATCCATGCCATTGTCTCCCACCTGGCTCAATACTGCTCCCAGTCCAAACATTGAGGCATCTGTGTGGACGAGAAACCTTTTAGTATGATCAGGTGCCGCTAAAACAGGAGATGCACTTAACGCAGCCTTGAGTTTCTGGAACGCCTCCTCACACTCAGTGGACCAGACTACTTGTCGGGGTAGGGACTTTTTGGTGAGGTCTGTCAAGGGCTTGGCAAGGGCACTGTATTCCGCTACAAATTTCCTGTAATAACCTGCGGTGCCCAAGAACGCCATGACCTGGGTTTTCGTCCGGGGTTGAGGCCACTGGGCTCTGGTCTCTGTTTTCCTGACCCTACTCTGTGGCCTAAATATTGGACTTCAGCCATGCCCATGTGGCATTTCTCAGGCTTCAAGGTGAGCCCTGCATTCTGAATTCGGTTGAGCACTACTGAGATGTGCTCCAGGTGGGCTTCCCAAGTGCCACTGAAGATAGCTATATCGTCCAGGTAAGCACAAGTGAAGCCCTGAAATCCCTCTAGGAGCCGGTCTGCCATCCTTTGAAACGTAGCTGGGGCATTCTTCATCCCAAATGGCATAACCTTAAACTGGTATAGGCCAAACGGGGTGACAAATGCCGATTTTGGAATGGCCTCAGGCTCCAAAGGGATTTGCCAATATCCCTTGCACAAATCAATAGTGGTCAAATAATTCCCCCCAGCCATACGGTCTAGCAGCTCGTCTACTCTGGGCATGGGGTATGCGTCGGTAACGGTCCGATCGTTTAGCTTACGGTAGTCCATGCAGAATCTGGTGGTACCATCTTTTTTAGGAACCAGGACTACTGGGGAAGCCCAGGGGCTTTGGGACGGTTCTATGACCCCCAGTTCTAACATGTCCTGGAGTTCCGTTAACATGCTTTCCCGTACTGCCTCTGGAATTCGGTAAGGCTGCTGCCGCAGGGGTAACTGGCCTGGGGTCTCCACTCTGTGGACTGCCAGGGTCGTATACCCTGGGGCTGCTGAAAACATGCCCCCAAATTCCTTTAACAGTTGGGAAGCCTGAGCTTGTTCCTCGGAACCTAATTCTGGACTCAACTGTACCTGGTCTACTCCTGTGGGTTCCTGGGGAAGCATATCTGGTAAAGGGATACCCTCACTATCTTCATATGCTTGAGCGCATACCGCGGATACCTCCTCTGGTCTCTCGAGATATGGCTTGAGCATGTTTACATGGAAGGACCGCCGGATCCTTTCATCGGAACAGTCTGCCACAATGTACGTGGTATCACTGATCCGCTCTATTACAGTGTAGGGGCCCTGCCAGGATGCTTGTAACTTATCTGTTTTGATAGGTTTAAGCACTAGGACCTTTTGTCCCACTTCTAATGTACGGTCTCTAGCTCCCTTGCCATACCAGTACTTCTGCCTTTGTTGGGCGGTTCGCAGGTTCTCCCGAACTGTAGCCGGTCCCTCAGCTCTAGTACAAAGGAGACTATAGGGGTACCTGCTTGTTCCATATCACCTTCCCAATGTTCCTGTATGAGATCCAGGGGTCCCCGGACCCGTCTCCCGTATAATAGCTCGAACGGGGAGAATCCGGTGGACTTCTGGGGAACTTCCCTATAGGCAAAGAGCAAATGAGGGAGGAATCTTTCCCAATTCCTACAGGTCTCTGTGAACGTGATGAGCATTTGCTTAAGGGAGCCATTAAAACGTTCACAGAGGCCATTGGTTTGGGGGTGATAGGGAGAACTTAATATGGGTTTTACCCCACAGCTCTGCCAGAGCTGTTGGGTAACCACCGCGGTGAATTGCGTTCCCTGATCTGACACTATCTCCCTAGGGAATCCCACCCTAGTGAATACCTGAACTAGTGCTTCCGCTACCGTCTCTGCATGTATATTTGACAGAGCTATAGCTTCGGGGTAGCGGGTAGCGTAGTCCACCACAGTAAGAAAGTATTTCTTACCGGATGGACTGGGTTTACTGAGTGGCCCGACTAAATCAACTGCCACTTGGAAAAATGGTTCCTCAATAATGGGTAGGGGATGTAGTTTTGCCCTGGGGTGATCCCCTCTCTTCCCTACTTTTTGGCATACTTTGCAGGTCCTACAATAATCCTGCAAATCTCTAGTGACCCCTGGCCAGAAAAAGGACTGGGTGAGTCTGTCTCTTGTCTTTTTAATGCCCAAGTGACCTGCTAGGGGAATATCGTGGCTAATCCGTAACAGTTCTACTCGATACTTACGGGGCACTATTGACTGTCTTTTTTCTACCTGGCCCGCTCCTGTTCCTGTCCCCCCAGTCACTCGGTACAGTAAACCCTTTTCCCAGCTAAACCTTGCCTGATCTCTGTCTCCCTGGGGTTGTTATGTCTCCCTCCGATACCCTTTTAAGGTGGGATCTTCCCGTTGCGCTTGCTCAAAGTCTTGAGGGGTACCCCAGTAAGAAGTATGGTCAGGGGGAATCGTCAGAGGGTTATCGCTTACCTGGTCATGGGTTGAGGGGGAGGCTTCCATAGCTCTGGATTGCTGCCGGGTGGTAACAGGTAGTGCTCCTTCGGTACTGCAGGCTGCCAATTGGGACGTCAGGCATCCTAGATCATTCCCCAGCAATACTTCCGCGGGCAAATCTGGCATGATGCCCACTTCTACGGCCTTGGCCCCTGTACCCCAATCAATGTGAACCCGGGCTGTTGGTAGTTTATGAATTGCCCCTCCGGCCACCCTTACAGCAATGGTGCGTCCTGTGTGCTGGGTCGGGGTGACCCGGTGTGGCTGGACCAAGGTAATAGTGGCCCCGCTGTCTCTCAGTCCCTGAGCCTCTTGTCCATTTAGTTTTACTGACTGGCGGTTGTGCGCTCTGTTATCCCCAGCCGCCTGTACAGGGTTCACCTCATGTAAGGTGGCCCAATTCTCACTGTGGTTACTGGGTGTTTCTTGAGTCAGAGAGTTGTAATCCTCTTGCACACAGTGTGCGGCTGCTTTGGTTGGTGGTACCGGTGCCCGCCCCCAGCGATCTGTAGTGCGTTGTGGGCAGTTAGGTTTGATGTGCCCCACTTGCTTGCACCCATAACACATTGGAGCAGTCTTTTGGTACCCCGGGGTTGTGGTATTGCCTCCCGGTGGTGGTACCCTCTGTGGCATAGTTGGCGGGCCAGATGCAGGCCACTGGCCCTGGACCCCTCGGTTTCCATCCATCCGCCTGCTCTCATGAAATTCGTCTGCCAGCCTTGCTGCCTCCTCCACCGTTTTTGGCTTTCTGTCTCTGACCCAGTCTCTCACCTCCGCTGGAGTATAATCAAAAAATTGCTCCAGTAACAACAATTGCACAGCATCCTCTAGGGTAGTTGCCTGATTCCCCTGCATCCAATTACTGGCAGCGCGTTGCATACAAAATGCCCACTCTGTATATGAATCCTTGTCTCCTGAGGGCCCGGAATTTCCTTCTATGGGCTTCAGGAGTTACAGCGTACCGAGCTAACAAAATCTCTTTTATCTTTTCGTAGTTTTGTATATCCCCATCTGGCACAGCTCTCAATGCTTCGGCTGCTCTACCTGATAGTTTACTACTTAATACTGCAGCCCATTTAGCTCTTTCCAAATCTTCTAACACACATTGTCTTTCAAAATCTTGCAAGTAATTATCAATATCCATCACACCTTCCACAAAGGTTTTAAATGCAGCGTAGTTGATTTTCCGCTGACGCCCCATTGTAGATCCAGATAGCGACAATATATCCACAGGAGGTGATCTGTCTCTGGCTTCTCGTGCTTCCCTGGCATTCTGTGACTCTGTAGTTTGTGCCAAGATCTGTACCACAATCTCTGGTGCAGGGTTAGGTCCTACCAGGCTGAGTCTCCATCTCACATCCCTCTGGAAATCTGTTTCCTCTGCATTCGCCATTTGTGGTTCGCCGGTTTGATCGCTCTCCAGTAGTTCGGCTATTAACATGGCTTTCGGTTTGTTGCTTGCCACTATGCCTCGAGCTTCCAGCAGTTCCTTCAATGTATTTCGTTTCAAGCATTCGTATCTATGCACCATTCACCACTTGTTTCAATTCGGTACGTCCGTTCGGGAGGAAATCCCGCCGCTTGCCACCAGTGTAAAGGATCCTTGCACTCGTGCAGCGATTATCCTTGCAGCTTCTCCCGAAATCCAACTGAAACAAAGTGATTATAACTCCCAATCCCCCAAACATGAGTCGAGACTTCATGAAGGGGTAAAACGATCTGATTTACTGTGGGCTACCCGCCCGGTATTTATGCAGGTCTTCCACCTGGTGGACACTCCCCTAGGGGGCCAGATGGAAGACTGGGACAAAAGTAACACAGTAGCCAATCACAGTGGCTATAGCATAAGCACTCCCCTTTTACATAAATCACTCCCTCTTTTCCATCCTGGAGATAATTAACTTAAGGTAGCAAAGAGAGCCTTAATTATCTCCAAGAAGAAAGAAACATGGCTTTTCTTATTTAGCAAAACAGAATAAAAATATATAACTTTCTTTTTACACAACATAAACTTTAAGTTCCACATATCCCCAGATAGCTTGGATCTGAGGGCATATTCTAGGAGAATAGCGCTCAGATCCCACGAACACAGTTCTCAGAATCGTCGACCGAAGTTTGACTTTCACCGGCCGTTCGTGTGTTTGCAGCCGACTGCAAGTTCCATACTATAGCTATCTGGGGTCGGTCACTTTCGCATACTTTCAGCGCACGAATTAAGTAGTACCCCTGCATTTGTGTGTTTTTCCACCGTATGAACGAGGATGGGCGAAGGTAGCAGCGGTGTTCGACAAAATAGGTAGCCGAAATCAGTTCCAGGGAATCCTCACCATTTACCGCTGTGCGTTCGACAATACAAAATGGCGATTGCCACGTGTTCGGTAGACGAACGTGGACCACCAGCTATTCCCCAATTAGTCTGTGGTTAACCGCAACAGTCAGGGTGGTCTATAGGCACCACACGACTTCAGTGGGATTTCGGTGGTTCATTCGCATTTCTTGTTATTTCCACGAAATCCCGCTGTAATCCTCCAAAAAACCGAACAGGCTTGTTCGTATAGTCTGTAAATAGGGGATTTCGTTACACTGTCCAAAACAGAACTTCTAGTTTTTCCTCCTTCAAGTGCTGCTACTCCTGTGTCTGTCTCCATCCAAGTCAACAGCGCTACTATGACCTCTACCTCCCAGGCTCGCTGCCTAGGGGTTCCTTCTGATTCTGATCTCTCTTTTACTCCCCATGTTCAATCGAAAGCCAAATCCTGTAGCTTCCAACTCAAGAACATAGCGCGCATCCGCCCATATCTAACGCCGGACCCGGCTAAGGTACTGGTTCATGCTGTTGTTCTCTCTCGCCTTGACTATTGCAATCCCCTTCTCACCGGTCTTACATGTTCCCAGCTTGCACCGCTGCAATCTATAATGAATGCGGCTGCGAGGCTTATTTTCCTGTCCGGTCGCACCTCCCACGCCTCCACGCTCTGTCAGTCCCTGCATTGGCACTTGCTTACAAATCCCTACATAATGCTGCTCCAACATACCTATCCTCCCTCATACACAAGTATGTCCCATCGAGACCCCTGCGCTCAGCCCAAGACCTACGCTTATCCTCTGCCCGGATCCCCACCTCTGATGCTCGTGGAACTCCCTTCCCTCCTCAATCAGACTTTCACCCAGCCTCCACTACTTCAAAAAATCTTTGAAAACTCACTTCTTCATTAAAGTGTATCAATTAAACTGTCAGCAGGTTTCTCATCCCCCACCCCATGACTCCGTTCCTGCACCTGTCAAAAATGACCTACTAGGCACTCAATAAACCCTTCTGTAACAAACTGTTTAATTCCCCTACTTTAACCCTTTTTGTCACTATACCCCACTCCCTCTAGCATGTAAGCTCATCGAGCAGGATCCTCAACCCCCTCTGTTCCTGTACATCAGTGGTCTGATCTCAATTATGTGTCTGTTAGTCCACCCATTGTACAGCACTATGGAATTTGTTGGCGCTATATAACTAATAAAATAATAATAATAATAAAGGAATTTAAGCATGCATGGGATAGGCATAAGGCCATCCTAACTATAAGGTAAGGTCAGGGACTAATGGAGTATTTAGAAAATGA
>OW240917.1:8678518-8716557 GCA_933207985.1 Pelobates cultripes
GATCATTATAATACCCTCAGTATCCCAGGTAAGGGGACTCATACCGAGCTCAGGTTTAAATTCACACAGTATATTGTAAATAGAAAGTGAAACAGCGGTCATTCATAAATAAGCATATTAAACCAATTACTGCTAACTGTCTTCCAGTTGGATACGTGCAAATACTACAGGCAAAATGATACGCAGTATTATGTATTATATATAAACTGAGCTACCACATTACAGAGCTCCACAGCTGTAAAACTCACAGTAATATGCAGTGTGTACGAGTGGATCAGAGAGCTCCACAGCTGTAAAACTCACAGTAATATGCAGTGTGTGTGGGGGTATCACAGAGCTCCACAACTGTAAAACTCACAGTAATATGCAGTGTGTACGAGTGGATCAGAGAGCTCCACAGCTGTAAAACTCCCAGTAATATGCAGTGTGTATGAGTGGATCACAGAGCTCCACGGCAATAAAACTCACGGTAATATGCAGTGTGTATGGGGGTATCACAGAGCTCAACAGCTGTAAAACTCACAGTAATATGCAGTGTGTACGAGTGGATCAGAGAGCTCCACAGCTGTAAAACTCACAGTAATGTGCATTGTGTATGAGTGGATCACAGAGCTCCTCCACAATAAAAGTACCAGTAATGTTCATAGTGGTTTATCACAGCGCTCCATTGCTAAAAAAAACCCCCAAGAGTAATGTGAATTTTGCACAACAGTATCATAGAGCTCCACTGCAAAAAAGCAATATAATGTGTATTGGCTGGATGTGTGTTCTGTCCCCTCTTCTGCTTTCCTTTTTTGCTAATGTGATAATAAAGATTCCCGGAGGTCCATCAAGTGATAATAATGATTTCCCGGTGGTCCAGCAAGTGATAATAATGCTTCCCTGGTGGTCCAGCAAGTGATAATAATGATTCCCCAGTAGGTCCAGCAAGTGATAATAATGGTTCCCTGATGGTCCAGCAAGTGATAATAATGCTTCCCTGGTGGTCCAGCAAATGATAATAATGCTTCCCTGATGGTGCAGCAAGTGATAATAATGCTTCCCTGGTGGTCCAGCAAGTGATAATAAGGATTCCCCAGTAGGTCCAGCAAGTGATGATAATGATTCCCTGGTCATGTGATGATAATGATTCCCTGGTGGCCTAGCAAGTGATGATAATGATTACCTGGTGATCCAGCAAGTGATGATAATGATTCCCTGGTGGCCTAGCAAGTGATAATAATGATTCCCTGGTGGTCCAGTGATGGAGTTTGGTGGAGTGTTTTTTGGTCATGTATGGCAGGAGATTTGTTTTACATAGCTGGAAAGTGTAAGGATGAATATATTTCACTTGCAAAACCAAAGAAAAACATCTTAGACATGCTGTGTTTAGGACGGAGAGGTTGGTTTTCAAGCAGGGTAAGTGGCCCGAGGTTTGGGGACTCTGCAAACCTGGCTATCTGAGAGGTTGGTTATGCACTTAGAATGAACATTAAAATACAATTATTTATTCTCTTAATTTTTCACTCTCTCCTAGGTTCGGTTTGTGCTCTTTCCATTTCTGCCAGCCAGTTATCTATAGATGAATATGAGGGCAGCTCTGTCGTTCTGTCCACATCCTACAGTCTGACCAATCCAAAGGATGTTCTCCGGATAAAATGGGAATTGGACGGGACTTCGCCCACTACTCTCGGCGTATGCACCAAAAAGGAAAACTCTACCTCACATTTCCCATCAAGCGGTTATGAGCGAAGGATGCGTGTCGTGCCAGAGAATGGGTCTCTAATCATTAACCGACTGCAAAAGAAAGACAGTGGAAAATATAGAGTAACGATATATGATGCTTCTCAGTCTGACTCCGTTACCATCACCGTCACTGTGCTGGAGAGCGGTATGTAAAGACAGGGTAACATCCTATTCATTTCTATAATATAAACATGGCACATGGTACCACACTTTAGGATAACAGAGAACTCCCAGATATACTCACACACATGCATCCAGACACAGAAATGACACTCTTAAGGCTATGTATTTCTAGACACACTCACAGACACACAGTTACTCACTGATGGACACACAGACACATGCAGTTACCAATACACACTGCCAGACACCCAGATACCTATACACAAGACACACAGAAACCAAATACACAGCTCCAGTGCTACAGGCTGTACTCAGGATTCTTCTTCTCTCCACTTGGACTTCCTGTATGTGTTGGGAGTAAATGGCCTGACATAACCAGACATGGTTAGAACGAGAGTTGTAAGTACAGCTCGGTAAAGGATATTGTCCCTTAGTATGTTTTTATTTATATACAATTAGCTGAGACATTTCTGTCTATCCAACTGCATTAAATAGCATTAGAGTGAACCACCATGCAGGCTCCAGTGTTCGACCAGGCCTCTTAGCGGAGTACTGGCTAGATCCACCTTATGGTGGCACAAGTCTTATTTAAACTATCAGAGTTGAGAAAGTGTCACAGGATTACCTGTATCTTTTATTTGGTTTTAGATTTTCAAGACTTCAACACAACAATGACACCACAAACATCATTTGTTTGCTTCTGTCCGAGTAACATCACCAATATATCAAAATCATCATTGGCCTGGATTTTCCTGGGAACCCGCCTGTCATCTGTCTTCATTCTCCTGGCTTTCGTTTTCTGTAGCTTCTACTTCCGCCAGAAGATCAAGACGAGCAAGACACGTGGCAGACACTATTAAGGAATTCCCAGGAATCCACCCAGTATTCCATCAAAAACTATAAATCTCATTTTATCAGGGTGACAAGTCTAAACAAAATATCAGAATGAAGGTTCATCTTCTAAAATTTTTTGTGCTTAGGTTATTTTTTCTATGTGTTTTGCCAAAAGCCCATACACACTGGCGTCCAATATGAACAGCACATCATAACACAGTCCTATAAGAAGCAAAAAAGTGGTACATACCTCTGGGCAACTTACTTCATCTTCGTTATCTGGAACTCTTTGTATTGGACAAGCCAGGGTGTTCAGGAATCCACAGTGGCCACCAGATAGTTTCTGTTGCTGGACAGAACAAACAAAAAACAAACAATTCCTTAAAAAGTAGCAGAGGTCCCTAAGTATATCTTATATACCATGGAGGGGGCAGGAGATAAGCTGATATTTGGTCAGAGGAAATAACAAGGAGAAGGCTGGAGAACCTCAAACATGACCCCACTATACAGAATAACACAGCAATACAACTCACAGTAATGAGCAGTGTATGTGTGGATCACAGAGCTCCAAAGCAATACAACTCACAGTAATGTGCAGTGTGTGAGTGGATCACAGAGCTCCACAGCAATAAAACTCACAGTAATGTGCAGTGTATGATATCTCATAAGAAACAGTATCCCCATGTCCAAGTTGGTTGGTGTTTTGGAAAGTTACAGGGTCAAGTATAAGACTTGTCCATTTCCGTTTTTACACATTAAAATTTGCCAGATTGGTTGATTCTGAAACTGCCCAGGAATGAGAATTACCCAGCATCATGACATGCCATTTGCAAAAGCAGACAAAATGAATGGGGTATGCCCAGTCTTTTTTAGTGGACACTTAGTCACAAGCCCTGGCCAAAGTTAGTGTTCATATTTTTCTTCCCTAATGATATCATTGTAACGATACGTTTACTGTTTTTAGGTGTTTTATACAGTTCCTGGGTTAAATATAGGGCTTACAAATTAAATGCTCCGGACTTTCTGCCTGGGTTGTCAGGCAAGTCCCTCAAAGTATAAATAATAAAATCAAATAATAATACATATCTATAAGATGTCTTGGCACTCACCCCTGGTAGAGTTTTAATCCTGATAATTTGCCTTGGTGCAACCTGCATATACATATAAACCAAAGAAAAGGGTGCACTCTCAGGTCTTTTCAACGTGGTTTATTTAAATATTTGCATAAAATTTGTCCCGATCGACGTTTCGACCCAGGATCTTGAGGAAATCCCTCCAGGGTACAAGATACAGGAAGCCAATGTAAAGACTGACAGAGTGGTGTAAGAGGAGCGACTAGAGAGGAAAATCAGTATGGCAGCTAGTGCTAAATACGGTAAATTGTATTAGGTTAATCTATTGTAAGAGCATTGTGTATACAAAACTAAACAATTAAAGTGTTAGTGCTTGGATGAATATACTCACAATGCAAATCAATATGTGCCAAATGAAGGTTATAATAAAAGTGACATTACTATTCAAAAACCTCATACACTTTAGCTTATTTAGCACTATTTAATTTGTCTCCCACATTTGGAGTTAGTGTAGGACCCACTGATATTGGGGTACTGTGAAGCAGTGGTGGGCTTAACACAATATGGCCATGTGGTGGAACTCAATCCCCATATTTGTTTTCTTAGGTGATTTTAAGTATCCTGGTAAGATTATTGGTGTCTTTTTATGTGTGCACCGTAACTTAATTTGTATCATTTATTTATATTGGTCACTACAGCAGCACCATTCCTGTAGAATGCTTGTTTCGGTTGCGCCCCAATCCTGTTTGTCAAGGGCAAGGGGGAGAGCGATCTGATAAGGTCACAGTACAGAATCAAGTGGGCAAGTGGTGGGGCGAGAGGAAAGGAGAAGTGCAGCCATCTCTTGTTCAGTAGACAGGAAGAAAGTCTGAAGGGTAGGAAAGGCATGATCTAGGTGCGGTTGAGAAAGAGAGGGGCAAGGTTGGGACTTTTTTCCTTAACTGTTACATGTTTAGCATGTGTAATTATGAGTAATTATCCCCTCCTCCCCCCCATAATGGCCTGGATGGGACAGATTGGCTACGAGACTACCGGCCATTAGGGCGTACTATGCCACTCTTACCTTGTGTAAGCTCATATTGTGCAGGGTGTCATAGTACGCCCTAACGGCATTGTGACGGAACGCTGGCACTCCGACTGAGTACCTCCGCCAATCGATGCTCCTAGTGCTCGCTGAGGACTCCAAGTACTCCAACCGACACCATCAGCACTGCAGACCCCACTTTCAGCGATGCAACTGCGCCGGGGTCTCTGCTGTCTCCACCCACCCTGGACCCAAGGCCAGGATCCAGCTTCCAGTGGGTGAACCTCTCTTTCCCCAGAGAGCAGGAACAGGAACAAATCAAGCTATTGCAAGAGCTTCCTCTGGGGAGTAAGTGATTATAGCAATCCCAAGAGTGTAGGTATCCCTTCCCCCAAACATGAGCCAAGGCTTAATGCTGGAACAAGACTGATTTACTGGCACACAGAACTCACAATTTATGCAACACAAAACTCCTCCTCTGGGCCAGGCTAGATAATTGAGTTTCTACAATACACAAAGCTCAATTATCTGCTAGCCAGAAATAATACAGTTTCATAAAACACACAGGGACCCCAAAACATGCAATAACCCCATAAAAAGTATATCCTTGGAACTGGGGGATCTGGGTGAACCACATATCAAAAATTCACCCAGATCCGTTCAGTACTTTGGAAAATACAGTTTAATGCAGATTCTGCAGAACATATACAGGCTAAATAAAAAACAATCACTGTATAATGTATCCCCTGCTGTATAGTCCAAAACCACCGCACGATGTCTCTGTGCAACAAATACTGGCGAGATGGCACCGTGTTGAAAAGTCCACACAGTGTCTGTGAGTTAAAATGGCAGCCATCCATTGTTCTCACCATGTGCTTCTGATACAGGAAATGGTGGCCACCCAGTAACTCCACAGTATGTCCCCAGATGGTTCTTAAAAGGGCCAGCAGCAGCACAACACAAATCCATTATGCCCAAATCATGTCTTTAAAGGGCAATACATCCCAGGGGCCATAGTCACAGGGCAAGAGGCGGGCAAGCAGTCCTCTCCAGGCACAAGTGGCAATGGGCACTTCGTCACACATCTTCCCTTTGGGGGGAAGACTAAACAGGTACCTGACCTTCTGCCGGTCAGTACCTAGATTAGTCGGGCAGCCCACCCACAAAGAAAAATACGCAGAGTAACCCCCCACAATAAATGGTACTGGCCTGTAGGTTCAAGTTTGTAGTGGGACAGCGCAGCATTCTCGGTCTCCCTGGTGCAGCTAGGCAAACTGCTGGTGTTGCTTGGGGGGCAGAGGCCAGCGGCGCTCTGCCCTGCTGCCAGCTCTTCCACTGGGGTAACCCGTGGTAAGTCAGGCTCTGATACAGGGGAAAAGGGGGGGGCGAGGCTAACAGAGCTCTGCCCAGATGCCAGCTCTTCTGTTGGGAGGGGGTCAGTGGGTATCGCAGGCTCATCCACTGCCCCCAGGACCCGGTTGGGATGTAGCTGGGGAGGGGAAGTTTCACTTACCTCCTCCTCCTGGCATCCCTGCGGAGTTGGTTGGGGATCTGGACCGCCCGTCCAGCCTCCCTGTAGGACTGGCACAGAGACCGCGGTCCCATCTGCGCCAGTGTGGGTAGGTTTGTCTTCCCCCTCTCCCGGTATCTCTGGCTGCTGTTGGAGGGGGAGGCTGGTTGCCCCAACTCCCCAGGATGCTGGTTGCTGTAAGGTGGAGGGATTGACCATCACCTCCTCCTGGAACTCAGGCTGCCGCTGGGGAGAGAGACCAGTTGTCTCCTCTCCCTGTATATTATACTGCCGCTGGGGACCTAGGCTGACTGCCCAGCATCCCTGTAGGGCCGGCAGAGAGACTTCGGTCCCATCTCCGCTTGCCATTTCTGTGTGTCCCCAGGACAAGTCTATGAGGTTGCCCACCTCCGGCTGCTGTTGGAGAGGGAGGCCGGTTGCCTCCCCTCCCCAGGACGCTGGTTGCTGTACGGGGGAGGGATCTACCATCACCTCCTCCTGGAACTCAGGCCGCCGCTGGGGAGAGAGACCGGTTGTCTCTTCCCTCTGTACGGTGCACTGCCGCTGGGATGGGAGGTCGCTGCTCTCCTCTCCCTGTAACTCACTCTGTCGCTGGAGACGGGGTGTCAATACCCCCAAACTCCACAGTTGGTACTCGAAGTTCCGTGTGTCTTGGTTCTCAGCACTCAACATGCGCATCACTTGATGGACCACCTCATCTGAAGGGTTTGGGCCAAACCAGACCAGCCACGCCTTTACTTCCTTCATGAAATCAGCACCCTCATAGCACTGTGACAGGCGGATTTGCAATTCACTGGCTGCTGTCCAGGGTCTTGCTAGCTCCATGTTGCTGTAGGTATGGACGCTGCGCAGAGGCTAGTGTTGCCCTCAATTATAAATCCGTAACTCCACACGTTACCGGTGTCTCCGAGCTGCTGGTCCTCGCACTAGGACGCCATCCCACCGCTGCAACCAAATGTGACGGAACGCTGGCACTCCGACTGAGTACCTCCGCCAATCGATGCTCCTAGTGCTCGCTGAGGACTCCAAGCACTCCAACCGACACCATCAGCACTGCAGACCCCACTTTCAGCGATGCAACTGCGCCGGGGTCTCTGCTGTCTCCACCCACCCTGGACCCAAGGCCAGGATCCAGCTTCCAGTGGGTGAACCTCTCTTTCCCCAGAGAGCAGGAACAGGAACAAATCAAGCTATTGCAAGAGCTTCCTCTGGGGAGTAAGTGATTATAGCAATCCCCAGAGTGTAGGTATCCCTTCCCCCAAACATGAGCCAAGGCTTAATGCTGGAACAAGACTGATTTACTGGCACACAGAACTCACAATTTATGCAACACAAAACTCCTCCTCTGGGCCAGGCTAGATAATTGAGTTTCTACAATACACAAAGCTCAATTATCTGCTGGCCAGAAATAATACAGTTTCATAAAACACACAGGGACCCCAAAACATGCAATAACCCCATAAAAGTATATCCTTGGAACCGGGGGATCTGGGTGAACCACATATCCAAAATTCACCCAGATCCGTTCAGTACTTTGGAAAATACAGTTTAATGCAGATTCTGCAGAACATATACAGGCTAAATAAAAAACAATCACTGTATAATGTGTCCCCTGCTGTATAGTCCAAAACCACCGCACGATGTCTCTGTGCAACAAATACTGGCGAGATGGCACCGTGTTGAAAAGTCCACACAGTGTCTGTGAGTTAAAATGGCCGCCATCCATTGTTCTCACCATGTGCTTCTGATACAGGAAATGGTGGCCACCCAGTAACTCCACAGTATGTCCCCAGATGGTTCTTAAAGGGCCAGCAGCAGCACAACACAAATCCATTATGCCCAAATCATGTCTTTAAAGGGCTATACATCCCAGGGGCCATAGTCACAGGGCAAGAGGCGGGCAAGCAGTCCTCTCCAGGCACAAGTGGCGAAGGGCACTTCGTCACAGGCATTAACAGGTTAATTACAGTTTGGTATAGTATTTACTAAAGGAGGTGGATATGGTATATACATTAATATGTCTTCCACCCATGGAAGTAACAAAACATTAAGTTAATCAGTCCATAGGTTTATATTCTTTAGTATGCTTTTTGCCAACCTTATCTCTCTTGATTGCATGTGCAATGAGATGAGGAATGTCCTATAGGCTAGAAATCTTGTTATTGGAAGCATGGGTTGCATAATCGTACTGGATTTATTCCTTTGAATGTTGGGTGCAGTACATAACCTGATTTGGCCTGCATTGTACAACTGATTGCCTTAACCATAATCTGATGTAACTTAATAAATTTATCACACCTGTTTATAATAATGACTTGATATTGTGAATAAATCAGTCCTAGATTTGTTTTACTGAGTCTCCCTTCCTGATCTTGTCTGTAGTGAGCTATGTGTGTGTGTCAGTGAGCTTGTTCAGTGAGCATGTGTGTGTCAGTGAGCCTGTCTGTAGTGAGCGTGTTTGCATCAGTGAGTTTGTCTGTAGTAAACTTGAGTGTGTTAGTGAGCTTGTATGTAGTGAGCTTGTGTGTAGTGAGCATGTGTGCATCAGGGAGTTTGTCTGCAGTGAGCTTGTGTATGTCAGTGAGCTTGTGTGTGTCAGTAAGCTTGTCTGCAGTGAGCTTGTGTGTGTGTCAGTGAGCTTGTCTGCAGTGCACATGTGTGTGTCTGTGGGCATTTGTGTGTGTGTCAGAGAGCTTTTCTGTAGTGAGCATGTGTGTTTGTAAGTGAACTTGTCTTTAGTGAGTTTGTATGTGTAAAAGACAAGTGTGTGTGTGTGTGTCAGTGAGTTTGTCTGTAGTAAGCTTGTATGTGTGTGTCAGTGAGCTTGTCTGTAGTGAGTGTGTGTCAGTGAGCTTGTCTGTAGTGAGCATGTGTGTGTGTCAGTGAGCTTGTCTGTATTGAGTGTGTGTCTCAGTGAGCTTTTTTGTATCGAGCATGTGGGTGTCAGTGAGCTTCTCTTTAGTGAGCATGTGTGTGACAGCAAACTTGTCTATAGTGGTCATGTGTGTGTCACTGGGCTTGTCTGTAGTGAGCATGTGTGTGTGTGACAATACACTTATCTGTAGTAAGCTTATGTTTGTATATCAATGAGTCTGTCTTTAGTAAGCTTCTATGTGTATACATGAGAGTGTGTCTGTAGTAAGCTTGTGTGTGTGCCAGTTTGTCTGTGCTAAGTTTGTGTGTGTGTCAGTGAGATTGTCTGTAGTGAACTTGTGTGTGTGTGTGTCAGTGTGCCTATTTGTGTGTATCAGTGAGTTGTGTTTTTATATATGTATATATATATATATATACACACACACTCACACACAACATGGCACAATGACTTATGGAGCTGGAAGGTATTTTTTCCAGGGTTGCTTTGTAAGGAAATCTATATGCCTCTCTTTTTCTTTATTCAGAATAAATCATTTTAGTTTGAATAACATGAAGCCTCCATTGAGCATATATCAAGGTGATCTGTAAGCCTTGAAATAGCATTTTTACATATTCATTTTGCAACCGTAAGTCAGTCTTGTGATATGTAATGATGCATATTCACCACTAGATGCCACTGGCCCCACTCTAGAGAAAGTAAAATATTCTATTATCTCAAATCACAAGAACTCTAGATTCTCTCCAAATAAAATATGCATATTTATGTAGTGCGTAAAAATGCGCCAAAAGGTATGTACAGGTCTAAGTGTTTGTCACATGTTGTGTCATATTCGTACTGCATAGAAAAGAACCCCTTAATTAAGCAGTGACTTTTAAATATATTTTTTTATTTACACGAAAATCCAAGTACAATGTCACTAATAGCTTGTGCCTGACTCCAGGCTGCTAAGTGGAAGATGAAAGCAGAAAGCTTATCAATCAACAGAGCAATGAAATCAGCAGAAAGAAAACACTGAGAATATAGCGAAAATATTTTATCTCCTCTACATTGAAAGGTAGAGGTTACTCAGACCCCACAAAATTACACAAGGTGGTCCCCAACATCTTGTCAAGTAAGACAAAACTACAAGATATAAATGTTTATTTTGAGATTTGTGCTGGTTTTGAAATGACCATATTATAATAAATGCAATGACCAATTCTGCCTCTTCCATCGCAAAAACATAGTGTGCATCCGTCCATACTCAAAGCCAGATGCAGCTAACATGCTGGTCCATGCCACTGTCCTCTCTCGCCTTGATTACTGCAATCCGCTTTTCAGTGTTCTTACATGTGCCCAACTTGCCCCATTACAGTCTATAATGTGGTGGCGAGGCTCATATTCCTGTCTGCCTGCACCTCCCACAGCTTCACCTCTGTCAGTTCCTGCATTGGCTTCCCATAAGATATAGAGCTCAATTTAAAATTCTGTTCCTTGCGTACAAATCTCTACATAATGCTCCTCCAACCTATCTATCCTCACTACACAAGTATATAAAATCTAGGCTTTTATGCTCTGGCAAAGTACTACGTCTATCCTCTATTTCCACTCCCACCTCTGATGCTTACCTTAAACTCTTCTCAATGGCTGTGGAACTCCTTTTCTTCTCTGTTAGTACCTGTGGAACTACCTTCCCTTTTCACCCAGTCTCCATTTCTTAAAATAAATATTGAAAACTTACTTCTTCATGATTGCAAATCAACTAAATTGTTAATATCTCTCCTTCCCCCCCCCGGGCCCACACACACATCATGATTCCCCTTCTGCAACTGTCATTAAAACAATAAATAAACACTAAGTCTTCAGTGCATACTATTCAACCAACAACCAACCTACTTTTCTACCCTTACCTTTTGTGCCACTATACTATAATAATAATAATTATCCAAAAGTAGAGTGTCTGCTCAGCTGCCAAGAGCTTTCTACACACAAATAGATCTCACGTCGTAGGCTGGAGTAGGAGGTGGAATGGGACATGTTATAGCAATTGTGTAGCAGTGTTAATCACTTCATTTTATCGACCATGATACATGACCATAACAAAAGGCTCTTTGATACCCGAGCCTGCATTAGTTGTACATTAATTTAGATTAATTTCCCTTGGATCCAGCAGCCTGTATACATTTAAACTCACTGTCTGTCCTATTTTTTAGGGCATAGATTTAATGCACAGATGTGTGTAATGCATCGTAATAGCCCCCTCTGCACCTGATATCAACTTGAATTATAGACGATCTCCTGTCTAGAAACCATTAGAGATTATATTATCGGCTTGCTTTAAGCTTTATATTTATATAGACATTGACCTCATTTCTTGGCCCATATTACTTTCTAACATTTTATATTTTTAATATTGCTACATAACTTGGATTCCTTAAACTATTGTCACCATTGGAGACGGGGCTGATGTTTCCCGAACCAATCATAGGCATCATTCATGCAGGGCAACCATCAGGGGGGTGCAGGCTGTACCCTGTTAAGGGGCCAGTCCAGCTCTGGGGATCACATGGTGACCTATAGCACTTATTGTTCTAGTTGGAGAAATAACTGGACTACCATTATTAATTATATATACACACTCACACACAAACAAGATAATAATTGACACAGTTTATAACTTCATATAGTGCCAATGGTTTGGGGTTTTTTTTATTACCATTTCCGACGCTACCAGCCTCTCATATTCTTTCAAGCTTTCTGCATCTCAGGCATTGGTGTATTAGTCATCATCAATGTTTTCTCTCCCCTCTTTTTCCTGTTTAAATGACTTTAATTTATAAAAAAAAACCTTAATATTACTAATTAACAAAGAGAAAACTAAAACATACAGCAGACATACACAGCATTCACACACGATGATGAAACCTTCTTCCCTGGTCTCTCTGCATTGCTATTCATAATACTAATATATGAGCTAGAATTTTTTCTCTTTTTTTTCCCTTCTTCTTTTCTCTTCACCACCCAACCCCCTTTTTTTCCCCATTTCTCCCTTTTCTCTTTTCTCTTCCTTTTTTCTTCCCTTCCTCTTCTATGTATATTAATCTACTGCCGACAATTTTTTAACCACTTATTTATGTGAAATATTTTTTTTTTCTTCAGGTTTCTTTTCAAACCTCCCTCCATCCTAAGTTGTGAAGTTAGTAGATTTTTTACTATGTCCCAGGTTGGTAGAGTTTTAGTTCTCCACCTTCTAGCTATGGAAATCTTTGCTGCTATTAATGCGTGGGTGAAAAAGTGTTGTAAATCTACATTATACTGATAAATATTTAAATGTAATATAAGCATTTCCGGGGCAAGGGGAAAGTTAAATCCGGTTACCATTTCCATTTTAGACAAGAACACTTTCCAAAATTCTTTAAGTGGGGGGCAGCTCCACCAAATATGTACACAATCTCCCACTCCCAGATCACATCTCCAGCATATACCTGTTTTACTCTGGTCTATTTTGTTTAGACGGCTAGGAACCAAATAGAGTCTGTTAATGATCTTAAAATGTAGCTCCACTAAATTTAGGCATTTAATGCGCCTAGTAACTGTCAGCAATGCTCTATTCCAGTCCTGTCCATCAATTTTTTGTATTTTTAGATCTTTCTCCCATTTTTTTAACGTCGTCACCCTAGAGGGCGACTTGCATAAAAGGGCCAAATGCATAAACTATTTATATATATATATATACACACACTCACACACAAACAAGAAAATAATTGACACAGTTTATAATTTCACATAGTGCCAATTTTGTTTATTATTCTCTTACAACAATAAAAAGAAGTATTTGTGTGTAGTGTTCACGTTAGTATACAGTTGTGTGTTTATATGTACTGTTGTCAGATACATGCAGTGGTGTATTTGTGTATAGTGTTGGTGTTTGCATGCAGGGGTGTGTTTGTTAGTAGCGTTGACATTTGAATGCAAGGGTATATCTGTGCGTAGTATTGGCGAATGCAGTAGTATGTCTGTGTGTAGTGTGTGCGTTTGAATATAAGGGTGTGTTTGAAGTACTGGCGTTTGAATGCTGGGCTGTGTTTGTGTGTAGTGTTTAAATGTAGGGGTGCATTTCTGTGTTGTTTTATTTTTGGCATTTGGAAGCTGGGATGCACTGTCACACACAAAGACACAGAAACACACACTGACATAGACATGCACACACTCAGACACACACCAACACACAGGTAAACATACACACATTGACACACATACAGATACACGCAGATACACACACACACTCAGACCCACAGGTGCAGATAAACTCTGACACACACAAACAATGAGCTACACATACACACACATCCTATAAGTGACAATTAACATAATTTTAGCCACCTTCCTATTTCCTTACCTTTTGGGTGCATGAGGATTGATTCCATGGGGTCCAGTGGCAGCTGGCTGGTCAAGACTGATGTAAGTCTGAGGTTCCAGGCTTCCTTCTTCCCTCCTGTGAGTGTGTTTCGGCTCCTGCGTCCTGCATAGCTCTCAGCAAGCTAAGAGTAAGTGACTTGAACACATATCCTCCCAGCAGGCCATGGGGGAAAACTAACGCTGTGACTCGGGCCTGGTCTGGCCCAATATGAAAGAGCAGCGGGACCTGACCAGGCTCCTGATCTAAGAATACTCCCATGGGTCAAATACATGGGCCAGACTGGGCCCTCATCTATGAGTCCTCCCGCGAGCCATAATCATTGACACACAGGCCAAATGTTTGACTGTCGTGATTCTCATTTTATTCACTTTGACACACTGCAATGCAATTCCAAGCTGTAATACATGGCATCTGAGGCAGGACTGCCTGGGACGGGGAGTAATGGGTAGGAAATCTGTGTATGTTAGTTTCTGACTGTGTATGTGTGTTTAGCAGTATGTCAGTTTCCCAGTGTTTGTGTATCTAACTATGTGAGTGAGAGTGTGTATGTCTGATTGTGTGTCAGTTTGACAGTGTGTTTTTATGATTCGGTGGGCTGCGAGTATGTATTGTGTATACTGTTCAACTGTGTATTTGTTTGACACTCTGTGCGGGCACATCTGTGTGTCTAACAGTGTGTGTTTGTGTGTGCCTGATACTGTGCATCTGGGTATGTGCGCCTGACAGCGGTATTCTGTGTATGTTTGCATATCATGTATGACAGTTAATGTAGGTGTATCTGTTTGTGGCAAGGATTGTGTATCTAGTGGGAGGTTCCGTCCAGTTCTTTTGTGAGAGACCCTGAGATTTCTGATTTTCCACTTCTCAGGATTTAGGGAAGAAACTATTTCATTTTAATGTTATTAGAGATGTTTTGTAGAATGGTTTACCTCTCTTCTGTATATTTAATTTAGTGAACCCTCTCACACATTTTCCACCTGATTGTGACTCAGCACTGTTAGACATGATGATTTATAAATAATTCACACTACCGAGTCCACATTCCCTAAGTGCACTATGTGTATCCTTATCTCATTCACCCTGGAAGAGGGAATCCAGAATTCTGAGTCCACATTCCCTGAGTGCACTATGTCTGCTTATCTCATTTACCCTGCTAGAGGGAATCCAGAATTCTGAGTCCATGTTGCCTGACTGCACTATGTCTGCTTCTTTCATTCACTCTGCCAGAGTCCATGTTCCCTGGGTGCACTATATCTGCTTCTCTCATTCACCCTGCTAGATGGAATCCAGAGTCCATGTTCCCTGTGACGGATCACCTGGCACCCCGACTGGTCACCTCCGCCAACATATGCTCCCTAGCTGACGCTGAGGACCGTAGGCACCGCACCGGACACTACAAGCACCGCACTAGACACTCCACCGTAGCTTAGCAGGGATCTCTCCATCTTCCTCCCACCCGGGACCAACCTCTGATATCCAGGACCATGTGGGAAAGACCTCTCCTACTCCAGAGAGCGTAGCCAGAACAGCTCTTAGAAGAGATAGTGATTAAAATCCAGGGGAGTATAAGGAGTATAGCAATCCCCGGTGTGAATATAGCTGTACCCCTCCAATCACAAGACCAATCTATTTGTTGAGGGTTAAGCAGGAACTCAATTTTAATGGAGGCACTTTTATGCAAGTTTCCCAACAAGGGTGACATCCACGTGGACTTTGTTGGGCACAGGGACACAAAGTTAACAAACCAATAAAAACAGAGTTGTACAGTGAGACACTCCCATACAGTATACACAATTCCTCCCCTCTGCCTGGGGGATAATTAAGGTAGATAATGCATTAACTTAATTATCCCCTGGCAGAAAAACACAAATTTTTATAAAGTATCATAAGTACCCCAAAACACAACACATCCCCATGATAGCCCTGATCTGGGTGAACAACATATCCAAAAATCACCCAGATCAGAGCAGGGGTTCAGGAAATTCCTAGAAGACTCTTTTTGACCGACCACACATGGTTTCATGCCCAAAACAGTTCCAGAGAATTAGGCTGTGCGGCCGGTCTATTTCAAACAGTTGAAATACAGTTCGAATTACCGAACGTAATGGTTGATGAACATAGTCAGTGTGTGTCGCTTGTTCGTGGCCTTCGACTCACTGAACGCCGTTCGACTCCCGTTCGAATAGCCGAAGTTCCGTGGAAGGTAACTGTTCAGCTGTGTTTGTGCCGTTGCTTGTCTGATTTGACTTGTCTGACGAAAAAACACTGCTGAACACGTTCAACTAAACAAGATGGCCACCGCCACATGTTCAACTATACGAACCGTGACCACCCAGCCGTTCGTCAATTTGGCTGCAGTTAACTACCAGCCTGGGAGGTAAATAGGCTGCACACTCCACTTGTGTGTGGTCCAGCTGTTCGGTGGTTCAAAGAGGCACTTCGAACCACTTCGAAAGTTCGAAGAACAATTTTTAAAGTCCTAACAGGCACAAATAGGGTATCTCAACTGCAATAAATTAAAGGAGCCATAGTCACAGGGTAAAAGGCTGCCAAACCCCAGTGGTGAAGTGGCTTTCGCCATATTCCGTGAGTGCACTATGTCTGCTTATCTCATTTACCCTGCTAGAGGGAATCCAGAATTCTGAGTCCACATTCCCTGAGTGCGCTATGTCTGCTTGGTTCCTGTGTAACTCACTTCTATTTTATTGTAGGGAAAATGGACACTAGGATTAAAACTATGATCTACACCTTATCTTCTAAGCTTCTTTCACTCATGATTGCAATTAATAAAAAGGGAAGTTTGGAGTGCAGATATATACAGTGTTAGTAATGCTCCCTGCATCTTCTCAGCATTCGCATGGTGGGATTTCGGAGACGTTAATATTGGCACTTACCCACGGATTGCAGCATGTATACCAGCAGTGTCTTGTGGCAACTCTGGCACAACAGCTGGCGTTAGTGTTCCCACTGTTTCAAGGTGTCTTTTTCTTAATACCATGCTCATTTTGCATATCTAATTATTTTTGTGTGACATCACAAGGAGTAACATAAGTGAAAAAAATAAAAACTGAAAATGTGTTTTCTCTGTATAGAGGAGTCCACATTCCTTGAGTGCACTATGGACTCAGTGGCATGCTGCCGGTGTAGCAGTGTCTGCCGCTGTGTGTAAATACTAACTGTTAGAGCTCTTCTTCACCAAGTTGGGGGTTTTTGTTGAATACTTTAGGGTCTATAGAAATCTGATTTAATATGTCCTAATCCAAACCGGTAATAAATATAGTGGATTTTATTCACAATAAGATGCTGTCTACAACATGGAGTAAAGAATTTTCTACCAATTTTACTTTAATCACATTGAAGGTTCCACTCTGATATAATGTATTCTGGTTTTATTTTATCTTTTTGTTTTCCATTCTCCACAGAAGATAATAAACATTTTTTGTCTCTTCCACATATTATTCCTTGGCACGGCCACCCTATCACTATCATCTCTGGAATCGCTCGCCATCCGAGCCGTGCGTAGGGGAACAGGTGGATGTCTCCAAATGTCACAGTAATATCACATCTGCAAATAGCTTGCAAATTGAAACTCAGACCCTGAATGTCAAGGTTTGAGGGGGGTGGCAGCGAATGTGCAATGACGGGTGCTTAGATCTGTCACTTGCCATCACCAGGGAAACTAGCTGCCAAAAAAAAACTAACCCTTTCAGGGCTGCATAGTTTCATCTCAATACAATGGATGAAATGTTCCTTGGCTTGCAAACGGTTACACAGAAGAAAGCAAAGTGTGCAACTGCTGCAAAGAGAGCAGCTTTTAATGAAGTCTGCGTATCAGGACTACAGCTGACAGCCTTGGCTTCAGTAACAAAGATAAAACTCTGATAAATACATATGTTTCAGAATTTGGCAGTATCTCACGATTCAGACACAAACTCATGTCTTATTTTGGTTTGGGGATCGTTAATGAACTGGGATGTGAATGGAGGG
This sequence comes from Pelobates cultripes, assembly GCA_933207985.1. Taxonomy (NCBI): domain Eukaryota; kingdom Metazoa; phylum Chordata; class Amphibia; order Anura; family Pelobatidae; genus Pelobates; species Pelobates cultripes. The sequence goes on from OW240917.1 coordinate 8,696,090, forward strand.
CCCTTAGTGCAATGTGTGCACCCTACCATGCAAGCGGGGGACGACCAATTTAGCAAGCAGACAATAGCACTGGAACCTCTCAGGAAACCCATGCTTCTTGTATTTAACACATTCTGTCTGTGGTTTCATTGTGTAAATCTACATTTAAAGGGCCCCTCCTTCCTGTATGTCGGCTCTCACTAATCTGTCTCTAAATTAATGACAGTCTAACTGCACCTGATCCCAAGTCTTATAATTCTGTATGTCCAAAAACAAGCAAGGTAACACCAGCGGGCAAGGTCAGAAGCTCCATGAGGATCCTTGATTCTGGTGTAATAAACAAAAATCAGATCACGATTACTGGCACAAGATTATTATCCCCTTAAGGACAGAGGCAATTGTACAAGTTTTGAACCAAAATAAAACCTAGAATTTGACTATATGTCTGTTCAACCATAATTGTTTTTTGTCAATCTCTTTTTATTGAAATTTTCTTTTTTATCACAGCAATGTAGGTCGTTTTACACAAAGAAAGTAAGATAAAATTGTACATTTGCACGCAAAAACAGGTTGTTCATTAGCCAGTAACCAGGTATGTATCAAAGGAATTGCGAACCAACATTGGTACGTTATCAGGAGTGTGTGAAATGCTTAGGGAGAATGGCCGTGTGGTACAGGAGAGCTTAAGTGCAACCCAGATGGGATGTGGACATATGGCCTTCTTCTAAATGTGCCCTTAACCAAGAGTGGCTCAATACACTCCTTCTCAGAGGGGCAAGGCTCTCTAAAGTAAGGAAACACATAAACTGGGTATAAGTCAAGGCAAACAAGTAAAGTAAATCACATCATTAGCTAAACAGTGTGTGTTCTGGCTACTGCTGCGCAAATCGTCTCTCGGTGAAGTGAGGTATCTGGTGCAGAACATTGGTTGGTATCTTGTTTAGAAACGGGGAGGCCCAAGGACTTACAGAAGGTCGGGAACTCAGCCAGTATGGAAATATTATGTGTGACCACCAGGAATCTTATGTGTGATCTCCAGTGGTATTTTATTCTCGCTTCTCTTAGGATGCTGGTGACTGGGTTCAGCGATCTGCACCAATGTAGCGTTGATCTGGTTAGGTCTTAATAGATGGAGAGGCTTGCTCCTTCAAATGTTAGTGGCATCTTGCCCCGGACTGCCGTCATCAGGATTTTTTTGTCTTGTAACGTGGCGCAGTGTACAATCACATCTTGAACCATGTTCAGGCTGGTCTGCCAGAAGATCATAGGCGGTATATCCTGTCTATGTTAAATTTTTTAGCATGCGTCTGTGGCAGTAAGGAGGCCATGAATTGTCTCATATAGTAAGGTAGCTCGTCGGGTGTGACAGTGTCAGGTATCCCCCTGAGCTTAAGGTGGTTAAATCATGTCCTATCATCTAGGGCTATGTAGTGGAGAGAGAGTGCTTGTTGCTGGGCTTTTAAGGCCAATACAGAGTCCTATAGGGATGACAGTTTAATGTCTGAGATGTCGTCTTCCATGGACTTCACCCTGTAATTGACAGCTTGCACGTCCACCTTAATGGCTGCCACATTGGTTGCCAGCAGGCTCTTGATTTCCGTAACTAGATCAAGTTCCATTAAGTAACTGGGGCTGACCCGTTGGGATTCCCCATGGTTGTTTGCGCCCACTCTGGTGGTAAGTCAGGTGGTATGAGGTCTGCTGGTACCTTGGTGGCTTAGTGGTCTGCCGCTCCTGCCATTTTGGGAGGCAGTTGTCGTTGCAGCATGTCTTCTATGTTCCCGGACCCTGATGGCGAGTCCGGTGGTAGTTTTTGGAAAAGTCGACCCATCGATGCAGGGGCAGGTATGCGAGCTTTGGGGAAGTCTTCCACCTCCAGATCCTCTGGCGGCTCAAATCCACTCAATAATGCCGACCAATCTAGGGCTGCTGTGGATCTGCAGGCCTTAGGTCTGCGTTTCCGCCGATTCACCCGCGCTAGGTATACAAACGGCATGGGGGTATCTTGGTTGTGCTCAGCTAGTGCCCCCGGTCACGAGTAGGATATTTGAGGGTTTGAAGCAGTTTTTAGTTGGGAGTGGTTCAGCGTTGCGTCCGCTCCGGCTCGCGGTCAGGCTCCACCCCCTGTTGAACCATAATTTACCTCTTGTTAAGTGCAGCCACACTTATTATATATCATTGTGTTCAGGAGAAACAGGGCTTTTATTTCACATCAAATATTTATATATGAAACATAATTTAAAATGAGTAAAATCTAAAAAAATGCGAGAAATTAAGACATTTAGTTTTTTTTTCCAAATTCTGCATGGCATTTTAACTGTGAATGTCCTAATACCCTTAGCTGTTACTGCAATAAAACAGACATATTTGTATTCTATGATGTCTCACAAGTCCGACGATATGCCCCGTGTACAGGTTTGGAAAGCTGCAGGGTTTGCCCATTTCAGTTTTAACACATTAAAATTTGCCAGATTGGTTTGACGGGTCTAAGTTGCCTTTGAGACTGTATGGCAGCCCAGGAATGAAAACTACCCCCACCAAAACCATTTACAAACGTAGACAACCCAGTGTATTCAAAATAAATGGGGTATTTTCTGTCTTTTAGCAGCCACTTAGTCACAAACCCTGTCCAAAGATACTGTTTCACTAAAAAAACTGCCCTTTCACCGATGATATTATAGTCATTATACATTTTACTATTTAAAAAAAATAATATTTGTATTTATACAAATGGTGCTCCTCCTACCTCTCCCAGCGCTCTTTCAGTGTTTCTTTCTCTGGCTCTGCTTCTTCTCCCCAACTCCTCTCTGTTGGTGTCCCCCAAGGTTCAGTCCTTGGTCCCCTACTGTTCTCCATCTATACTGCCTCCCTTGGTAAACTCATTAGCTCCTTTGGCTTCCAATATCATTTCTATGCAGATGACACGCAAATCTACCTGTCCTCTCCTGATCTCTCCCCATCCCTCTTGACTAGTGTCTCTGACTGCCTCTCTGCTGTTTCTAACTGGATGGCTGCCCACTTCCTTAAACTAAATTTGACCAAAACTGAAATTCTTGTCTTTCCTCCCTCAAGTGTTGTTACTGCTGTGTCTGTCTCCCTCCAAGTCAACGGTGCTACCATCAGCTCCACCACGCAGGCTCGCTGCCTAGGTGTTCTCTTTGACTCCGACCTCTCCTTCAAGCCTCATGTTCAATCTATCGCCAAATCCTGTCATTTCCATCTCAAAAACATTGCGCGCATCCGGCCCTACGTAACGCCAGAAGCGACTAAGGTGTTGGTCCATTCCACTGTCCTTTCTCACCTTGACTACTGTAATCCACTTCTCAGTGGTCTTACGTGATCCCAACTAGCTTTGTTACAATCCATAATGAATGCGGCGGCGAGGCTCATCTTCCTGTCTGCCCGCACCTCCCATGCCTCACCCTTCTGTCAGTCCCTACATTGGCTACCTATAAAATATAAAGCTCAACAACTGTTTAACATGAAGATAAACTGACTATCATTGATGATATCATGAATTAGTGAGACCTGTAATTTGGAGCCTGACGGATTTTCTTGGAGGTGAGGTCTCAGGGTTGGTCTCACAGACTCCAGAGAGACGTAGACCAAAAATCCTAATAACTGGTGACCAGATTGTTATATAAAGCCAGTTAGTTTCATAAAAATAAATAGCAATGGGGTCCCCTTAAGCAAACTTCATAATCACTAACTTGGTGATGAATGGCTAGTGTTAGTAATCCACATGATGTGCAGGATTATTTTTAAGTGTGTATTGTGAAGCCCAGTGAATTAAGTTAGAAAGTGGAATATATCCACTCCTAGGTTACCTGATCTCCTTCAGACAATGAGCTTAGCCCTGCAGGGTTCACCTTGAGATAACTAATGGAAGCTCCTGTTTTGGAACTTACAGTTCTTCAACATTAGTAGTGGAGGCAAAGTTTATAAAAATATCAGCTCACCCCCTGCTTTGAAACAGAAAAGGAAGTTTCAATGGGTCATACCTTCCCTACAGTCAGGGAGTGGGGAAGACTGAATTAACTCTTCCATGTAGCTGTCAGCATTACATTAGCAGTCCAAAGATTGAAAAATATTGCTATAACAGCATTAGATATCTTCATTTTTGAAATATATGATTTAACAATATTTAATGTATGTGAGCAGAATCCTCTTCAACCTATCATTCCTCTACGTTTCCTACTTATAGTTAAATCCTCCCTCTTATAATATTGTAAAGCACTATGGAATCTGTTGGTGCTATATAAATGGCAATAATAATAATATTAATAACATTACTGTAAGCTGTAATGCTGTAAGGGGAAATGAGTGCCCGGACTTTACGATTTTACTGTTACCATTACATTAGCAGTCCAGAGATTCATACATATTGTTCTAGCAGTTTTAAATATCTTTATTTTAGAAATATATTATTTAACTGTATTTACTGTATGTGGTAAGCTGAAAAGCGACATTCTTTTAATATTTTTAGTAAGTTGTACAGCTACTAATTCCTTCAGGGTTCTTACAAATACCCACAAGCAAGGTAGTTCACCATTTTATTTAACTATTTTTGTCATACCTACTGTATGTGAGAAAAATCGCATGTTTGCTTTTTATACTAACATTTCAGACTCTGTATGAAATATTGCACAATAAAGGACACTGTATACTGTCTAATGTGTTTCATTTACCAAATATTTTTTAATAAAGAATGAGCAAATAGGTGGAAAAAAATGGTGCCAATTTAAATATTTTCAATTTTTAAGTTTGTCTGCAAAGCAATCCATACACAAATTTGCTCTGCTGTGAAATGTGTTTTTTATGACAGCTATGCATTTCTTGCATCAAATAAATTCTAAGCTAATATTTTTGCAATCAAAAAGTAGTCGCTAGAGAAAGAAAGTGTTTATATTATTGCCTAGTAAAACCTCTAGTGGTTGACAATCAGACAGTCACTAGAGGGACTTCCTGGGTTAGATTCCCCAATGTTTGCAGGTCCTACGTTAAGTTTAACAGAAGCTCCCATGCTTTGGCCTTTTGGAGAGGCTTAAAGACCAGTCTCTTACCCATTGATTATAGGCCTGATCCTAGGAGTCCATGAAAAAGGGGTTTGACAGCAGCATTCAATGGACAAGTTATTCATTGGTACTTTGATAACCCTGCTATGCCCTCTGCTCAGAGTACATTTGCATAATGCTTGTATGCAAATGTGGACAACAAAATAAGTAGTTAAATGTATATATTATTGTGTTTGGAGATGTTATTTGTTTTATATCGTTCTTTTAATTTTAATTTCTCATTCGCTAATGTTCTATGTATTTATATTTTATTGGAAGTTGTCACAGCAATCTAAATGTTATGAGCATATGGGCTAGTTCCTAATAAAAATAAAGAATGTATGTTAGTTCCTTTTTAACTGTGTCCTGTGTGGATTTTTAGGGATACCAGTAACAGAGTCTTTAGATCTGATGGCTGGCTGCACGATCCCTCTAGCCCGGGGGTAAATGAAGAGAGCTAGGCCTAAAAGCTGTAAGTGTCTTTGCAATGACAGAAGCAATCCCTATAAGAAGAGCTCCAGAGGAATAGGCAGAGGGGTTCGAAAGCTGACTGGGAAAAGAGTCTGGTCGGGTGGAAGAGTTCCAGAGAGACCCCAGTCAAGCTTTGGCAACTAGGGCTGAAGCGTGCTAGGCTCCCTGACCAACGGTTTGGAAGCGTATTGGATGGAGATACTCGGTCGGAGTACAAGAGCTCCTTCACATTAAGTGTCTCCACAATCTGTATCAAGATGATGAACGCGTAATTAAAAAGCTATTTTTTTTCGATAACCCTTGGAGAAAGGGTCCAATTATATATCTAGTTAGAAGGATTCCATAAGCATTAGAAATACATTTGTGTTATTATAACATTCCTAACATATTAACATATTCATAATAATATTGTAAATACTCCCTGCAATATTTTTTTATTTTGAACAGTGTGACGAGACCAATCTCGCCATATTGCATTGGAGAAGCCTGGTTGCTCGCCTGCTGCCTTTGGACTATGGCCCCCTTTTAAAAGACTGAATTTTTCCATGCAGAAAAGCCATATTCATGCTTTTCTGCCCGTTGTTCGGTAGTTTCAATCTACCGAACAACCGTACGAATGACTGGACCACCTGGGAGCTGGAGTGTGCCGGCAATTAACCTCCCTGAAGCTGCGGTTAACCGCAGCTTAATTGATGAACGCTGGGTGGCCGCCGTTCGTATCCCGAACACGAGGTCGCGGCCATTTTAAACCATATGAATGAACAGCGGTGTTCGCCTCTAGTTTTATGGAACTAAAATCGGACACAGTTTTGCGCGAACACCGCTGAAGCCGCCGACCTCCCTTCTTGTTCGGTGAAAGCACACGAATGACCCGGTGTTCGGTATTTTTGTGTGAATGTCTTATACCCCAGATAGGAATCCCATGGAGCCCATTCGTATGAAAATGACTGTAAAGACTTTGGCTCCATGGCGATTGAACTGTATTCGTGTAGTCTGAGTGCCATTCACCTAATAATGTGCACTCAGACCTGAGCTATCTGGGGATGTGTTACATACCTGTGTTTAATGTAGTAAATGTTACTCTATGTATTTTAAAGTATAATGCTGTTTTGTGTTCCCACGTGTGTAATGGAGTTTTGCCTTTGTCTTGGGAGATAATTGAGTTACTTCCCAATTATCTCCCAGGGCAGAGGGGAGGAAGCCAGGATGCATTTTGGGAATATACTGTGACTGTGTGTCCTTTTTGTATACTTGTCTGTCCCTTGTCACAGTCTCCCATTTGGTCCCCTAGGGGAGTGTCCACCAGGTGGGAGACCTGCATAAAAGCTGGGCAGGTAGCCCTCATTAAATAGACCACTGCTTGACCCTCAACACGGAGCCTTGTCTCGTCTTTGGGGGGATTTACTGTATGCTGCTAAGGACTGATTGCCAGGAGTGTAAGCCGCTTGGGAGCTTTTCCTGTTCGTCTGGTAGCAGCTATTCGTATGATTCCTGTTCGTTTATTTGAAGTGCTACCTTATTCCCTTGTATGCCGTTCGGGAGTTTGGAGCATTCACTTATTGGCGGTTCGTGAGTTTTGGTGATTCTACAGTAGCTGTGCCTGACTGTGAAAGGGGGATTATCGTCTAAGCGGTTTTTTTCCCCTTTTGTGCAAAACGGTCCGTTACAATTGGTGGCAAGCGGCGGGATCGTTCCCACAGACTACAGGACAGCTACAGGCGACACCATTCCTTGGATTTACAATTTGAGGGCAACGCATGTCTGAGTACAGCGACCCTGACAGCAACAGCATGGAACCAGCAGTGTCATACGAGGAGGAGGACCTGGATGGCCGGGATGCATTAAGGAAAGGCATCTGGTACCAGGCCCTGGATAATGTACAGTACCAGCGGGGTGAGAGTCTCCCAGTGAAGAGCAGCGGTTGCAGAAGCAAGTGGCCCTGCGGATGCCCTTCCTGGGAGAGCAGCCCCTAGATGAATGGGTGAAGGAATTGGAGCACCGGGTATGGCAGGAGATTTGGCTGGAAGATGCCTACCAGTCGCTCTGGTGGTATGGGGCACAGTACCTGCCCTGGACAGCCGAGCATGACAAGCCAGAGGGAGAGGAGTTTGGTGGTCCTGGCTTGTTATGGGAGGCTTTTTCAGAGCCTGAATTTGGGAGCCCTACACAAGCCCGGTTCAGTGATCTCTTGGAGTGGAGGGAGAGCAGGTATGACTGGGACGACACTCACGACATCGAGCAAGACCTGGCTCACCTAGCAACCCTGGAGTGGGAACTGGAGCAGGACTACCGAGATCTCTTCCACTCCATTGAGAAAATTCAGCAGGACAGCAAGGTGACAGAGCCAGAACCAGACCCATTCAGCTGGGAAGACATTGTGGATATTTTCTGGGAAGAACCCCATGTGACCGGTAGAGGTGGGACCGAGGTCTCTCCACCGGTCCTGCAGGGAATTGGGAGCCCAGTCTCCATTCCCCAGCGGCCGTGTGATTTATTGGGAATTGGGAGCCCAGTCTCCATTCCCCAGCGGGAGATATTGCAGGGAATTGGGAGCCTGAGCTCCATTCCCCAGAGGCAGGCTGAGTTACAGGGGAAAGAGATAGTCGCTCCTGTCCCCCAGCAGCAGAATGAATTGCAGGGAATTGGGAGCCCGAGCTCCATTCCCCAGCGGGAGAAATTGCAGGGAATTGGGAGCCCGAGCTCCATTCCCCAGCGGGAGATATTGCAGGGAATTGGGAGCCTGAGCTCCATTCCCCAGCGGCAGGCTGAGTTACAGGGGGCAGAGGGAGTTGTTCCTGCCCCCCAGCAGCCAAGTGATATGCCGGGAAGGCAGTGGGAAGTCCAGGGAGAGGAGAGCAGTGTCCTCCCTCCCCAGCGGCAGCGTGATTTTTGGGGAATTGGGAGCCCAGTCTCCATTCCCCAGCGGCAGTATGATGCTTTGGGAATTGGGAGCCCAGTCTCCATTCCCCAGCAGCAGCACAGATCATTGGGAATTGGGAGCCCAGTCTCCATTCCCCAGCGGCAGAGTGTCCTACCGGGAATAGAGAGCCCAGTCTCCTTTCCCCAGCAGCAGGACTCTGTATTGGGAGCAGAGACAGTCGGTCTCCCTCCCCTACAGCTGGAAGTATGTATGGGAGAGGAGCTTGTTACCCCCTCTCCCCAGCGGCAGCTTAATGTACAAAGGGGAGACAGTAAGCCCCACAACCGTGCAGATGGGACCGTAGTCTCTACACTGCCAGCACAGGGGGTAGGGACGGTCGGTCCTGCCCCCCAGCGACAGGGCTGTTTAGCCAAAGGGGAGACAATCGGTCTCCCCCTCCAGCAGCAGAGATGGGTAACCAAAGGGGAGACGGTCGGTCTCCAGCAGCGGGACTGTGCAGCTAGAAGGCAGGAGCTAAAGGGGAGACAGTCAGTCTCCAGCAGCAGCAGCAGAGCGGTGTATTTAAAGGGGAGACAGTCGGTCTCCCCCTCCAACAACCAGGCTTCCACCAGGCTACCCTCCCAGTAGCGCTGGCAACAGGGCAGAGTGCCGCTGGTCTCTGCCCACGCAGCAACCCACCAAGTCAGCGTACCCGTACCCAGCACAGCCGTGGTGAGGCACCTGGACATGGACAAGCTTCCCCTTTACCCAGGTGTAGTAACCATTTATTGTGGGTGGGCTGTGCTGTTGATTATTTGTTGTGGGTGGGCTGCTGGACTAACAAGGGCACTGACCGGCAGGAGGTCAGATACCCTGTTAGTCTGTTTGGAAAAGGGGAGAGATGTGACGAGACCAATCTCGCCACATTGCATTGGAGAAGCCTGGTTGCTCGCCTGCTGCCTTTGGACTATGGCCCCCTTTTAAAAGACTGAATTTTTCCATGCAGAAAAGCCATATTCATGCTTTTCTGCCGGTTGTTCGGTAGTTTCAATCTACCGAACAACCGTACGAATGACTGGACCACCTGGGAGCTGGAGTGTGCCGGCAATTAACCTCCCTGAAGCTGCGGTTAACCGCAGCTTAATTGATGAACGCTGGGTGGCCGCCGTTCGTATCCCGAACACGAGGTCGCGGCCATTTTAAACCATACGAATGAACAGCGGTGTTCGCCTCTATTTTTATGGAACTAAAATCGGACACAGTTTTGCGCGAACACCGCTGAAGCCGCCGACCTCCCTTCTTGTTCGGTGAAAGCACACGAATGACCCGGTGTTCGGTATTTTTGTGTGAATGTCTTATACCCCAGATAGGAATCCCATGGAGCCCATTCGTATGAAACTGACTGTAAAGACTTTGGCTCCATGGCGATTGAACTGTATTCGTGTAGTCTGAGTGCCATTCACCTAATAATGTGCACTCAGACCTGAGCTATCTGGGGATGTGTTACATGCCTGTGTTTAATGTAGTAAATGTTACTCTATGTATTTTAAAGTATAATGCTGTTTTTGTGTTCCCACGTGTGTAATGGAGTTTTGCCTTTGTCTTGGGAGATAATTGAGTTACTTCCCAATTATCTCCCAGGGCAGAGGGGAGGAAGCCAGGATGCATTGTGGGAATATACTGTGACTGTGTGTCCTTTTTGTATACTTGTCTGTCCCTTGTCACAGTCTCCCATTTGGTCCCCTAGGGGAGTGTCCACCAGGTGGGAGACCTGCATAAAAGCTGGGCAGGTAGCCCTCATTAAACAGACCACTGCTTGACCCTCAACACGGAGCCTTGTCTCGTCTTTGGGGGGATTTACTGTATGCTGCTAAGGACTGATTGCCAGGAGTGTAAGCCGCTTGGGAGCTTTTCCTGTTCGTCTGGTAGCAGCTATTCGTATGGTTCCTGTTCGTTTATTTGAAGTGCTACCTTATTCCCTTGTATGCCGTTCGGGAGTTTGGAGCATTCACTTATTGGCGGTTCGTGAGTTTTGGTGATTCTACAGTAGCTGTGCCTGACTCTGAAAGGGGGATTATCGTCTAAGCGTTTTTTTTTCCCCTTTTGTGCAAAACGGTCCGTTACAAACAGTATTATTTTTAACTATTGTGTAATTATACTTTGTTCTCATTAGTTGTTTGAGCAGTCATTACTGTATTAAACTGTATGTCAAACTGCTGCGATTACTGCGCAATGCGGCAGAAAATGTTTTTGCTTTATACATCAAATACGTGTCTGCTTGGTCATTTCTATTGTGAGAATGAAGCCTTCAAGATGGTTTCTCTGGGGCATCTCTTGCTCAGACTCCTCATCAGTGTAATTTTAATATCGTCTTTTTCATTATCGAGTTATATTGATGTGGGAGCAGGACCACAGCGTTATCCCACCCACCATCTCTGATGACAAGAAATATCTTCCATAGACCAAAAAAAATCTCACGTCTCTTACCGTGCAATGGTGATGAATATCACATTGAGCAATGCAGGTATTATCAAAGATGTCAAATTAGATACTTTACTTCTTTTTTGCAGAAGTAGATCAAACATACTCAACTGCTCATTTTTGAACCCCAGATCCAGAAGATAAGATCATGGCATTTACACTTTTCCATCATGGAGTTTTAGTTTTAGATTCATGATCATAGAAAGGCAGCATTAACGATTTTGTTTCTTGGTAACCATGAAATCTAGATCTATTTCTAATAAAAGTGTGGTATGAGCTCTATGAGACGTGAAAGGTTAAAATTATCCACGTGACAAATGTAAAGTAAATTCAGTGCTGGGATGACATGCCTCATGCTAAGTGGACTTACCTCCTTTGCAGGAGGTTCCACCAATATTACATCACCATTTCCCCATTCCGGATAGAATATCTCTCCAACATTGAAAAGTATGAGATGGAAGCTGAGGAGATACTACTTTAAGAAAGAGACAAGGATATTTTGAGGTGTCCATTGTTAACCAAGGGCATGTCAAATATGCTAGAAGCAGAGGAGGGAACTAGAAAATGGACTGCATGAATGGAGGGAGCAATGAAAGTATGGAGGTGGGTAAGGCACTACATTAAAGGGATACGAGCAACATAAGAGAAGTAGGAGTGCGGAGAGGATTCACAAAGTAAGGGGAGTAAGTATGGAACTGGGATAAAATAATAGAAATGGAGGAAGAGACCTGCTCTTTTAACTCCCAGATATGGTTAAATCCAATAAACACCAATCAAAACATAGAAATCTGTTAAAACTGTCAGTAATTATCAGATCTATTGTAAATGAATTAGATTGTATCACAATCTTTGCTACGTGGTCGCTGGTCCTCAAGAACCATTAGTTGTGCCAAGTATTGGTATCATCTTGTTCTTTCCAGTTAGATAGTTTCCTTTATTTTCGATCTTATGAAGCAGCTAATAAGTATCTCTACCAATGTTTACTTCCGACTACAGCCCATGTAGGGCTGTGCCTCCGAGCCTGAACCCCATCTTTCTGTGAATTATGTATTGCCTGGCAGAACGCACTGTGCCTCATGTGCACAGAATACAATGCTGGAATCTCATTAACTCTCAATCATTAGCTAACAGATTAAAACAAATGTGTTCTCATGCATAACCAATGGGATAATTAATAATTACAATTATCCGTTGTCACATCTTAATTGCTTTAACTCTTTCTATGCTGCAGCGATGCTGAGCCCCTGAGAAGATACATTTAACACAAGGCAAGCTAAAGCCCTCCAGGTGTTTAAAGATAACCCCACATCCTGGCTTTGCATAAAGGGACTTGTATTGCAAAGAGAGACACCATACAAAGAGCCGTAAAAAAACAGCTAATGTGATTAATTATTGCCAGTTTAAAATGTCATTTAAAGTTTAATACACTGTGTACAACTTCTGTAATCAAAGTGGTCTCCCTGCATTTCACATGTTCTTATGATTACTAGCTCCCCAAAACCCAACTGTACCCCAAATTGCTCAAAATTGGAGTAAAAGGGGCTGTTTGAAAATGAATTACCTAAGCATCCATGGTCCTTATAACCTTTATAGATGGAGCAGCAATATCAGTCATCATATTTGGTCGTCATATTGACCACCATAGTCTATTTATTATTATTTTTTTTTTTTTATTCCAGTTTGTCCAACCATTTTTAATAGGTGAAACGATTCGGAAGAAACAAGATGGTACTGGGACAAAATTTGGTTCTCCAAAATCAATTTTTGTTTTCTTCTGGCCAATCAATTTGAAGATTCATTTTTTGGGGGGATTGCATTAGTCTAGTTTTTGGTTCCAGTGGTTAGGCATTGTATTGCTATAATACAGTTCTAATCAAAATTACACATCATCAGAACTAATATGACAGAGATTTTATTCCACCAGAGTAGAGCGGGCACTTACGGGTTGACATAAAAAGTAGTTAGAAACCATATGCAGTTATTAAACCCCCCATTGAAAACCAGGTTTATTGTCAAAATTTGCAGACTTCCAGATGTTTGCAGTGAACAAACAAAAGCAACTGAAATAGCTCAACACAACGGATGCTTTAAATAATTTCTACAAATTCAACAGAAAAGGCAAATTAAAATGACTTCTCCACTCTCTAAATTATTCAACCCCTTCGTGGCAATCATCTTTATTTCTTGGTAGAGCAGGTAGGAGGCATTGGCCTCCAGTTCCGTAATATTCTTGGGTTTGTGTGCCGCATTCTTCAAATCCCACCACAGATTTTCTATGAGGTTCAGGTCAGGTGACTGTGATGGCCACTGTAGAATTTTCCAGGGCTTCTCCTAGTAACTATAGTTTATTAAAATGAGCTAAGAGAATGTTTAGCAAAAAAATAGAAAAGGGATACTGTAACAAGTTGATTTACCATTACTATAAATTATAATCAGATTCAATTTGCATAGTAGCATTTAACCCTAGAACAAATATCAAGATTTGCTTAACGATACCATAGGAAATACTTGCATCTCTGGCAGTTACTAATCTATAATAAACAGAACAATAAAGTAATAGAATAGAATATTATCATAATTACAACAACAACAAAAAAACAGAAGGGGTTTTACCCACTGAATCGGGTAATATGGGAAACTGACAATAGAATTACCCATTTTACTCCCAAATATTTCAGCTAAAATGAAAGTTTGAGGATTTCTGTTGCTACTTTACAAATGATGAATCTTTGTCAATGCTTTTTTTGATTAATAAATTCCAATGAGATTAGACTCCAGGTTACCTGTGGGACCACTTTTTTCCAGGTCTATCCTGGGTATTGCCTCAGGTGGAAAGCTTCCTTCTTTCCCATCCATGTCTCATCATGTCAGTTTCATACAATGTCTCGTCATGTCAGATTTCATACAATGTCTCGTCATGTCAGAATTATTCATTTTATACAATGTCTCGTCATGTCAGAATTGTTAATTTCATACAATGTCTCGTCATGTCAGAATTATTCATTTCATACAATGCCTCGTCATGTCAGATTTCATACAATGTCTCGTCATGTCAGAATTATTCATTTCATACAATGTCTCGTCATGTCAGATTTCATACAATGTCTCGTCATGTCAGAATTATTCATTTTATACAATGTCTCGTCATGTCAGAATTGTTCATTTCATACAATGTCTCGTCATGTCAGAATTATTCATTTCATACAATGCCTCGTCATGTCAGATTTCATACAATGCCTCGTCATGTCAGATTTCATACAATGTCTCTTCATGTCAGAATTATTCATTTCATACAATGTCTCGTCATGTCAGATTTCATACAATGTCTCGTCATGTCAGATTTCATACAATGCCTCGTCATGTCAGATTTCATACGATGTCTCGTCATGTCAGAATTGTTCATTTCATACAATGTCTCGTCATGTCAGATTTCATGCAACGTCTCGTCATGTCAGAATTATTCATTTTATACAATGTCTCGTCATGTCAGAATTGTTCATTTCATACAATGTCTCGTCATGTCAGAATTATTCATTTCATACAATGTCTCATCATGTCAGATTTCATACAATGTCTCGTCATGTCAGAATTATTCATTTTATACAATGTCTCGTCATGTCAGATTTCATACAATGTCTCGTCATGTCAGAATTATTCATTTCATACAATGTCTCATCATGTCAGATTTCATACAATGTCTCGTCATGTCAGAATTATTCATTTTATACAATGTCTCGTCATGTCAGATTTCATACAATGTCTCGTCATGTCAGAATTATTCATTTCATACAATGTCTCATCATGTCAGATTTCATACAATGTCTCGTCATGTCAGAATTATTCATTTTATACAATGTCTCGTCATGTCAGATTTCATACAATGTCTCGTCATGTCAGAATTATTCATTTCATACAATGTCTTGTCATTTGTCTTTTTGTGTGTTATTTCATGCAGACTCGTCCCATTGGGATGGCGGATAATGGACATTAACAAAAACATGAAATTATCTATTAAATGCCAAAAAGATGGAACGCTATACTCACCGAGCAATAATTCATCAAATGCTACATACCTGGTGTTAAACCTGTTCTGGATCCATTGCTTGATAAAAGGTCAGCAGACTGTAAAACGTGCTTCACCTGGTCTCAAAATCTCAGACTAAAAGCTTTATAACAGCTCTGAGAATCTCAGTTTCCAACGCAATGATTATAAAAATTATCAAAACTTTACACAGGTGAAAAGAGACATCAGTAAAAAGTTGCCACAGTCTGGAGACTGCCAAGTGGACATGAAGTTGTTTAAGTCTAGATGCCAGATGGATATTTCGTTATTAAAAACCAATTAAAAAACAAATACAAAGATGCTTTGCGTCTTCAGGAGAAAGAAGATGCCAGAATCTGTGATGTAATCAAATAAAGAAAGACACATTTCACCCACAAAGCTTTCAGTGAAGCACGCCCATGGGAATTATCTGTAATTCAAACTGGAAAGACTACGAGAATGTAAAACTAAAGCTGTGGTGATCCAGACCATGCAACTGATATGTATCTGTATATAATTTTAAATATGCAGTCTGAAATCATCACATAGAACCTCTGACAAATGCCTCTGACAAAAGCTATGAAAGCCATTCCATTTTGTGAAAGAAACTAATCTGGTTCCTGGGTTGTCAACGTGAACGTGAGATGGTGCACTGGATGGTTACCTATGGTTACCTTCGGAATGCTATGCTAATTGATATTGGAGCAAAGTTTCATAAGTTTTTGAATAGCAATTTTAGTGTAACTGCTGTGATGCCAATTATAGCCCAAAAGCCGTTAGTAATTCCAGGTGTATATGGTTCATTTTGAGTGAAACAGACCTAACAAAAATAACTTTTTGTCATAGTCTTTCGTTCAATAGGTACTAAATAATTGTGTCTGATTTGTTTATAAATAATAGCAACTTTAATGAGGAAATGAACACAGTAAGCCCCCACCCAAGGTTGCTATCTCCGTTGTTATTACACACCGCTATCTCCGTCATTGGATCTGCCTCAGTAGATTGCACTTGCACTTTTAGGTATGGTAAACTGCTTAGCTGGCTGCATCTGTATTCGGAGGGACCTATCTACCTGGCTGTGTCTGTATTGGGAGGAGGCTATTTACCTGGCTGTGGGTGTATTGGGAGGAGCCTATTTACCTGGCTGTGTCTGTATTGGGAGTTGCCTATTTACCTGGCTGTGTCTGCATTGGGAGGAGCCTATTTACCTGGCTGTGTCTGCATTGGGAGGAGCCTATTTACCTGGCTGTGTCTGCATTGGGAGGAGGCTATTTACCTGACTGTGTCTGTATTGGGAGGAAGCTATCTACCTGGCTGTGTCTGTATTGGGAGGAGCCTGTTACTGTCTGTGTCTGTGGGGCCTATTTACCTGGCTGTGTCTGTATTGGGAGGAGCTTATTTACCTGGCTGTGTCTGTATTGGGAGGAGCCTATTTACCTGGCTGTGTCTGTATTGGGAGGAGCCTATTTACCTGGCTGTGTCTGTATTGGGAGGAGCTTATTTACCTGGCTGTGTCTGTATTGGGAGGAGCCTATTTACCTGGCTGTGTCTGTATTGGGAGGGGGCTATTTACCTGGCTGTGTCTGTATTGGGAGGGGGCTATTTACCTGGCTGTGTCTGTATTGGGAGGAGGCTATTTACCTGACTGTGTCTGTATTGGGAGGGGGCTATTTACCTGGCTGTGTTTGTATTGGGAGGAGCTTATTTACCTGACTGTGTCTGTATTGGGAGGAGCCTATTTACCTGACTGTGTCTGTATTGGGAGGAGGCTATTTACCTGACTGTGTCTGTATTGGGAGGGGGCTATTTACCTGGCTGTATCTGTATTGGGAGGGCTATTTACCTGACTGTGTCTGTGTTATTGGGGCTGACTTACCTGGCTGTGCTGTATTGGAGGCTTAATTTACCTGACTGTCTTCTATGTTGGAGGAGGGAGCCTATTTTTGTGACTGTGTCTGTATTGGAGGGAGGGCTGGCCCACCTGACTGTGTCCTGTATTGGGGAGGGGCTATTTACCTGGCTGTGTTTGTATTTGGGAGGGCTTGTTTACCCATTTATGTCTGTATTTGAGGAGACCCTATTTACCTGACTGTGTGTGTGTCTGTCATTTGGGGGGGCTATTTACCTGGCTGTGTTTGTATTGGGAGGAGCCTATTTGCCTGGCTCTGTCTGTATTGGGAGGAGCCTATTTACCTGGCTGTGTCTGTATTGGGAGGGGGCTATTTACCTGACTGTGTCTGTATTGGGAGGAGCCTATTTACCTGACTGTGTCTGTATTGGGAGGGGGCTATTTACCTGGCTGTGTCTGTATTGGGAGGAGCTTATTTACCTGGCTGTGTCTGTATTGGGAGGAGCCTATTTACCTGGCTGTGTCTGTATTGGGAGGAGCCTATTTACCTGGCTGTGTCTGTATTGGGAGGAGCTTATTTACCTGGCTGTGTCTTTATTGGGAGGAGCCTATTTACTGCCATGTTCTACTCTGCCCTAT
The DNA here is from genome assembly GCA_933207985.1 of Pelobates cultripes. NCBI lineage: Eukaryota > Metazoa > Chordata > Amphibia > Anura > Pelobatidae > Pelobates > Pelobates cultripes. The sequence continues at coordinate 8,713,465 of OW240917.1, forward strand.
TTGTATCTCTGTAGAAGAAATAACTCTAAACAGATCTCACTGCTCAGCTATCACTTTCCAGGATATAATTAAAATCGCATGTTATACTATTAGTCTGGCTCAGGGCCGCCATCAGGGGGTGACAACCATAACGGTTGTCACGGGCCCAGCGTCCCTGGGGGACCCGGCCGCCCGGGCCCCACGTGTAGCAGCGGAATTGCCGCCGGTGCACTTGCACCGGGGCCCACAAGATGATGGGGCCCATCGGGTGGCCCATGCACTCAGGACCACCCGATGGGCCCTATATCTTCAGGAGCTCAGTCAGCGTTGTGGCCGTGGTATAGCGCGACCGGGCCCCTTTAAAAAAAAAAAACGCAGCCGCAGCAAGTGCTGCTGGGAGGAAGTGGTCACTCCGCGTGGGAGGAGTGCGCGCCCGGCAGTGAGGGAGAGCCTGCCGACTCCCAGTCCCAGTCCATCAGCCCCAGCCACCCTCCTGCAACAAAAATGTAAGAAATGTGAGCTATGTGTGTGTGTGTGTCTATGCATGTATGTATGTATGTCTGTCTGTATGCATGTCTGTATGTATTTCTGTATGTATGTATGTCTGTCTGTATGTATGTATATTCATCTGTATGTCTGTCTGTATGTATGTTCGTCTGTATGCATGTATGTCTACGTATGTCTGTCTGTATTTATGCATGTATGTCTGTCTGTCTGTATGTATGTCTGTCTGTCTGTATGTCTGTATGCATGTATGTCTGACATACATATATACATACATACTGACATACATACATATATACATACATACAAACATACAGACATACATTCACAATGACATACATAATAACATACATACTGACATACATGCATACAGACAGACATACATGCATACAGACAGACATATATACATTCATAATGACATACATGCATACATGTATGTCTGTATGTATGCATGTATGTCATTATGAATGTATATATGTCTGTCTGTATGCATGTATGTCTGTCTGTATGCATGTATGTCAGTATGTATGTTATTATGTATGTCATTGTGAATGTATGTCTGTATGTTTGTATGTATGTATATATGTATGTATGTCAGTATGTATGTATATATGTATGTCAGTATGTATATATGTCTTTATGTCTGTTTGTCTGTATGTATGTATGCCAGTATCAATGTATGTCTGTATGTCTTTCAATATGTATGCATGTATGTCTGTATGTATGTATATATGAATGTATGCATGTATGTATGCCAGTATCAATGTATGTCTGTATGCCATTATGTATGTATATATGTATGTCAGTATGAATGTATGTTTGCATATCATTATTAACGTATGTCTGTGTGTATGTATGTATGGATGTCTGTATGCATGTATGTCAGTATGTATGTATGTCTGTCAGTATGTCTGTATATATGCATGTATGTCCGTCTGAATGTATGTTTGTATGTCTGTATGCCATTATGCATGTATGTCTGTGTATGTCTGTATGTGTGAATGTATGTGTGTATGGATGTCAGTGTCTGTATGTCTGTCAGTATGTTTGTATGTATGAATGTATGTATGTATGTCTGTATGTATGTGTGTGTGTATGTATGTTGGTGTCTGTATGTATGTCAGTGTGTATGTATGTATGTGTCTTTATGTCCTCATGCATGTGTGTCTGTATGTATGTTAGTATGTGTCTGTTTGTCACTACGTATGCCTGTGTGTCTGTATATGTGTGTATGTCTCAGTATGTGTGTCAGTATGTATGCCTGTATGTGTGTATGTCTGTTTCAGTATGTGTGTCTGTTAGTATGTATCTGTGTCCTTTTGTATCAGTGTGTGTGTTTGTGTCTGTGTGTGTATTCCTGTGGGCAGTATTTGGAGGCGGACCCTGTGGGCAGTATTTGGAGGCGGGCCCCAGGGGGCCCAGACCCTGAGCTGAGTTAGGGGCCCCAAAACTTCTGGTGGCAGCTGATCAGTGTGTGTCAGTACTAGTTGGGGCTGATCAGTGTGTGTCAGTACTAGAGTTGGGGCTGATCAGTGTGTGTCAGTACTAGTTGGGGCTGATCACTGTGTGTCAATACTAGAGTTGGGGCTGATCAGTGTGTGTCAGTACTAGTTGGGGCTGATCAGTGTGTGTCAGTACTAGAGTTGGGGCTGATCAGTGTCTGTCAGTACTAGTTGGGGCTGATTAGTGTCTGTCAGTACTAGAGTTGGGGCTGATCAGTGTGTGTCAGTACTACTTGGGGCTGATCAGTGTGTGCCAGTACTAGTTGGGGCTGATCACTGTGTGTCAATACTAGAGTTGGGGCTGATCAGTGTGTGTCAGTACTAGTTGGGGCTGATCAGTGTGTGTCGGTACTAGTTGGGGCTGATCAGTGTGTGTCAGTACTACTTGGGGCTGATCCAATGTCTGTCAGTACTAGTTGGGGGCTGATCAGTGTCTGTCAGTACTAGTTGGGGCTGATGGGGTGTGTGTGGTACTACCAAATTGGGGCTGATCGGTGTGTGTCAGTACTAGTTGGGGCCTGATCGGTGTCGTCGGTACTAGTTGGGGGCCTGATCGGTGTATGTCAATTTTACTTGGGGCTGATCAGTGGTGTGTGTGGTACTAGTTGGGGCTGATCGGTTGTGTGTCCAGTACTAGTTGGGGCCTGATCAGTGTGTGTTGGTACCAGTTGGGGCTGATCGAGGTGTCTGTCGGTACTAGTTGGGGCTGATTACTGTCTGTCAGTACTAGTTGGGGCCTGATCGAGGGTGTGTGTCAGTACTAGTTGGGGTTGTCGATTGTGTGTCAGTGTTACTAGAATTGGGGCTGATCAGTGTGTGTCAGTACTAGTTGGGGCTGATCAGTGTATGTCAGTACTACTTGGAGCTGATCAGTGTGTGTCAGTACTAGTTGGGGCTGATCAGTGTGTATCAGTACTAGTTGGGGCTGATCAGTGTGTGTCAGTACTAGAGTTGGGGCTGATCAGTGTATGTCAGTACTAGTTGGGGCTGATCAGTGTGTGTCAGTACTAGTTGGGGCTGATCAGTGTGTGTCAGTACTATTTGGGGCTGATCAGTGTGTGTCAGTACTATTTGGGGCTGATCAGTGTGTGTCAGTACTAGTTGGGGC
>OW240917.1:8716657-8737065 GCA_933207985.1 Pelobates cultripes
ACCAGATTTAAGTGGTGGCACTGGGCATCGTATCCACTGTTAGCGTAACACACCCGCTTTAAGGACACTGACTGCTATTCAATCTATAACAGTGAAAAAAGTTTTTTGTTTTTAAATCCAAGCCATTGTGTCACCAGATCTAAGTGGTGGCACTGGTCACCGTATCCACTGTTAGCGTAACACACCCGCTTTAAGGACACTGACTGCTATTCAATCTATAACAGTGAAAAAAGTTTTTTGTTTTTAAATCCAAGCTATTGTGACACCAGATATAAATGGTGGCATTGGTCACCGTATCCACTGTTAGCGTAACACACCCGCTTTAAGGACACTGGCTGCTATTCAATCTATAACAGTGAAAAAAGTGTTTTGTTTTTTTAAATCCAAGCTTTGTGTCACCAGATCTAATTGGTGGCACTGGTCACCGTATCCACTGTTGGCGTAACACACCCGCTTTAAGGACACTGACTGCTATTCAATCTATAACAGTGAAAAAAGTTTTTTGTTTTTAAATGCAAGCTATTGTGACACCAGTGAGTGGTGGCACTGGGCACCGTATCCACTGTGAGCTTAACACACCCGCTTCAAGGACACTGACTGCTATTCAATCTATAACAGTGAAAAAAGTTTTTTGTTTTTAAATGCAAGCTATTGTGACACCAGTGAGTGAGTGGTGGCACTGGGCACAGTATCACTGTGAGCCTGACACACCCGCTTTAAGGACACTGACTGCTATTCAATCTATAACAGTGAAAAAAGTTTTTTGTTTTTAAATCCAAGCTATTGTGACACCAGATGTAATTGGTGGCACTGACTGGGGAAATAGGCACAGTATGCACTGTGAGCCTGACACAGAAGCTGGCAGCAGTGGCAGACAACTAAGTGCAATTACATTACATAGAAAAATAAATTTAAAAAAAGCATACCCTAACCCTAACCTAGCTATGCTTTTCCCTATCTAATGAACAGCAGCTACACTTTCCCTCCTCTTACTAAGCATGCAGCTTGAGAATGAATCTAAAATGGATGCCTTCCAGGAGGTGGGAGGGTCTGCTAGGGAGGGTGTGCTGCTAATTGGCTGGAATGTGTCTGCTGACTGTGAGGTACAGGGTCAAAGTTTACTCAATGATGACGAATAGGGGGCGGGTCGAACCGCGCTTATGTTCGCCCGCCGTGGCGAACGCGAACATGCTATGTTCGCCAGCGAACCGTTCGCCAGCGAACCGTTCGGTACATCACTACTCCTGTTACATTTCTTATCTAGAAAGATAGTTTCACAAAGGGCAGAAGGAAAGATTGCATCTTAACTCTCTCTATTTTAAAATCATTTCATTTATTTTCTTGCATTTTTTTAAATGATCTACATCATGTATTAAAATAAACATAGCTTGTCTCTTTAATTTTATTTAAGTTGTCAACATTTTGGAAACATGCTGAGATAATTAACATTCAACATTCACCAATGTCTCCATTCCGATAGTTAAAGGGAAACTATAGTGCCAGGAAATCAACTACGATAGCTTCCTATAGTGCCTCCTATCTGGTGCCCCCTCAGTGTTGCAGAAGGGGCCTTCTGTGATTTACCTGTGAGTCCAGTGGCAATGTCTTTCAGTGCTGGCTTGGACTACGCCTCCGCTTTCCCCCCCTCTGATTTCAGCCGACGGAGCAGACCTAATATACTTTCCTATGGGGTTTTGGCTAACGCTGGACGTCCTCATGTATAGACAACCAAAAGTTGCCCAACGACCTGGAAGTCCCTCTAGTGGCTGTCTGGTAGACAGTCACTAGAGGTGGAGTTAACCCTAGCAGGTAATTCTTGCAGTTTATTATAAACTGCAATTACCTTTGCAGGGTTAAGGGACCTGGGACACTGCACCCAGATTACTTCAGCTGAAGGGCCGTGGGTGCCTATAGTGTCCAATTAAGGAAAAAAGTAAGTATATGACTGACTGATATATGTATATATAACAGCAATCACCCACTCAATCTTTATATCTCCACCAATTTAAATAAAATTTAGTTACAAAATATTAATGGATTTCAAGATGGGAAGACAGGTTTAAAAGACTGTAATAAATTAAGGAAGATACAGGACATTAATGAACAGAGAGCGTCTTTTACTTAACATTACCTGTCACAATGCCTACAGTCTGTTTACCAGACGTCTAATGGAGAGAAAAAAAATACATTTCATTTTCTCACCATAGTTATTCTACAAGAAGTCATTTGACACTAGTTCTGTGTAACCTCATAAACGTTCCATAAAGGGAAATTGAGACATGATAATGAAATCATAAATCAAGCTGACACAATGAGGGCTAAACAAGAGACAGTCACACCACCAAGGAGCTAAAGCTTAATGGTGTTCCGATTCAGAATATAGCTTTTTAAAGGAGCACTATAGCGTTAGGAATACAAACATGTGTTGGACTATCTTTTAGTGTTCCAACTAGTGATGTCCCGAACGGTTCGCGAACGGTTCGCGAACGGTTCGCCACGGACTCATCATTGAGTAAACTTTGACCCTGTACCTCACAGTCAGCAGACACATTCCAGTCAATCAGCAGCAGACCCTCCCTCCCAGACCCTCCCACCTCCTGGACAGCATCCATTTTGAAGCTGCATTCTTAATGAGCTGTCCAGGAGGTGGGAGGGTCTTGGAGGGAGGGTCTGCTGCTGATTGGCTGGAATGTGTCTGCTGACTGTGAGGTACAGGGTCAAAGTTTACTCAATGATGAGTCCGTGGCGAACCGTTCGCTGCGAACCGTTCGCAAACCGTTCGGCAAACCGTTTGCAAACCGTTCGGCGAACCGTTTGGCGAACCTTTCGGGACATCACTAGTTCCAACCTCTGTCGAGTAATGAGGTGATTAAACTTACCTTTTCCCTCTTTTTGTGCTGTTCTCGTCATGGCTGGCCCCACCTCCATGGCTGAGATAATCAATCTTGGAGATATCAGCCAATGCAATGCTTTCTCATAGGAAACCATTTGGAGACTATTGAACATGCGTGGCACAACTCCACATTGCTCCAATCAGCATCTCCTCGTAGAGTTTGCAGGTTAACCTTTGGCATTTGTAAGAAACTGCAAACCTTCCTCGTAGTATGCAGAAGACCCTGCTACATGGATTGAGAAAGACCAGCATCCTCTGACAGAGCCAAGTAAGAGAGGTGGAGCAGCTTCCAAAGCAGGGGAGGAGTAAATATTCTCTGTGTCTATTGTTGAGCTTTCTTTGGCTTTATACCAAGACCATGCGTTATTGTCAGAGCCAGTAAATGTCAAGCAAAGCAATATTGCCCTATATTTTATATTCATTTTTAAGGTGTTTTTATGTGAAATTCAAGTTAGTGTCAAGTTTGTGTGCTTGATCGTTTCTGCAGGTTTCAGCCTTGTCTGTTCTACAATGCACACAGCTAACTAGATTTGGGCACTCGATCTCTAACAAATCACAACTCCATATCTCCATCTGGCGAATTAACGAAACAAATAAAACAGGCAATAGATGACCCATTTCATTTTTTTTGGTGATTTAGAATTCTGTCCGTGGTGCAAAGAAAAAGAAAGATGATTGAAGATTAAGGGACAGCCACTAAATATTGATTTCATTCACAGATTAAGTGAGAAGTAACCAACAGCAGGAAAAACATAATCTATCTATATATATGATGTACAGTATTTAACAAATATATAATAGGTACATAGAGATTGTTGCTGTTCCTCCTTTTTTCTTCCATTGGTTACTTCTTCTCAGTTAATCTGTAACCAACTGGTGTAGCAATCCGCTCATTATATTATATTTATATTAACTTTTGTCATTTGGTTGTTCTCTGATCAATTCGTAGCCAGCGACTAATCCATCACATTAATCTGATCAAGACATCACTGGCCCACACCTCACTGGTGAAACAGTTTTAGAAAATAGTTTAATAGATTGTGTATGAGGCCATTAATCTGGCAAATATCGAGGGATTCACAATTCTTTAAGTGCTGGGTTTCTGCCTTGTGACGATCCCTAGTGCACACCATATACATTGTTTATATAGAAATCATTTTTTCATTAGTTTTTCCTCTGAATGCTCCGCAGATTTTGTCAGATTTAAAGCCTTACTGCGCTGTCTAATGGTCTGTACGGTGAGGGTATATTGTTCCTTTTTGTAGATTTAGAGAGCCACACTGAAGTATCTGATAATGAAGTCACGATTACATGTCAGAATGTCCTCTTCAATGCACTCAGCCCAGACTCAGCCTTAGATTTCACTGTAATTGAGGTTGTTTAAGCTGCATTGACACTCAGTCTCTCTCACACAACATGCAGATTATCTGTGCTCCTCTTACTATCCCTAGACAGAATTCTAACTCGAGGCTTTGTTAACGCAGAAACATCACTTTGTTCCTCTGTAAGATAAAGCCAGTTGACTAATTTAGTCTTAATCTAGTCTATAAACCAAACATTTTCAAATGGATACCTTATTTCCTTTCCTGCCCCATTCAGAATAGTGTCTGTAGAACATTTTATTAAACTCTCTCTATCACCTCCACTAGAAGAAGAATTTCCAACTTTAATGCACTTTCTGGGAAAAAATGGACCCCATACATCTTTTATTTTGTTATGAAGATGTTACATTTACATAATTGGAATAAATAAAAAAAAAAAACAGAAATGAAAACGTCACCTTTCAATGTCCATCTTACCCTACAAACCCTACCTGTAGGAAATGGTCTTCCAGTTGTGAGGTTACCCATGGCTCGTTGTTCCTACTTTCATCCTTTGCTTCCTGTTTGTGTCAATTTTGACACCAAGCAAAGACTGCGTCCAGACCTGCATCGATTTAGCGTTGATTCCGGCACTGAACGCTGTTTCCATGCATCCTTTCATCAATTTTTGTCATTCTGGCATCCATGCATACATACATTCTGGGTGCCACTGATGCCAGACCTAAAAAAGTCTTCACTGAGCTCTGGCTCACATTGTCCCTCTTGTGGTCTCCTTAGTGATTCCAATTGTGTGTTCTTTGCTCAGTGTGTTCTCTCCTATACTGACTGGACCACTGCCACGAGTAGGGACTAGGAGAGATTCCTGCCGCACCTCCTATAGGCTTACTGAGAGGCAGGGCCAGATTAAGAGCCCAGTCGGCCTGTCAATTATGATGGGCCTATTTACAGAATCTTATCGACCAAAAACACTAAAACAATCATACCTCCCAAGCATCGTGTATCTGATGGAGATGGTGTTGGAGGGAAACTCAAAGGATGCAGCTATACGAAAACACATACTCTATGCATATCTCTCTCTAATTTATGCTTTCATCTTTCAAGTAAATCCATATCGTCTAACAGCAGTGTCCACGTGATCAGACCTGCCAAAAGGGGTGAACATGCCCAAAAAGGGGGCATGTTTGTCCAAAGAATTGGAAGGCCAGCCTGGCAATCATGCAGGCCGTCCAACTAAGGGCATACTATGCAGGTAGTACCTTGACAAAAATGCATCAAATGATGCACCTACTCCACATTTTCTAAGGACTGTTCCCTAGCTCTCACATGTCCACTTGTCTCCTTTTTCTTCTTACTAGCAGGCAGAAGTTCCTGGTATGTAGTCTGGGACAGAGAAAACGTGTATGTAGTGAGTGTAGAAGAAAGGGGACATGCCACAATGTTAGAGAGACCAAAGTCTGCATTATCTAAACTTTTATTGTCAGCCAGTCCACACAAGTTTTGTTCCCATGCATCCCTCTTAAGCTTCCAAACTTAAAGGGACACTAAAGTCACCAGAACAACTACAGCTTATTGTATTTATTCTGGTAAGTAGAATCATTCCATTCAGGCTTTTTGCAGTAAACACTGTCTTTTCAGAGAACATAACTCTGATGGCTACTACTTAGATGGCTGCTAGATTCAGTGTCTCCACCCTCTGCATGCAGACACTGAACTTTCCTCATAGAGATGCATTAAATCAATGTATCTTTATATGGAGATGCTGATTGGCCAGGGTTCTGTTTGACTTGTGCTGGCTCTGCCCCTGATCTGCCTAGTTGACAGTCTCAGCCAATCCTATGGGGAAGCATTGTCATTTGCTCAGACCACCACTTCTGATGATGTCAACAGAGGCAGAGCCTGCAGCTGCAGACTTGAATACAAGTAAGATTTTACTATATTTAGGGAAGCAAGAGGGGGCCAGGGGGGCTAGATGGTGGTTTTAACATAATAGGGTCAGAAATACATGATTGTGTTCCTGACCCTATAGTCTTCTTTAAGCAAGAGTATGTGAAGAGTAATTAGGTTTGCCACCTTTCTTGGAAAAAATATCAGCCTTAAACATTTGTATAATTAATTAGTTATGCGTGACATCACATGATGTAAATCACAAGGAGTGACATAAGAGAAAATTCTGTAAAATCACCAACAAACTACTTACAGTTTGATTCTGCTGTATAGATGGATTGCTCCCAGTGTCTCCCTGTCTCCCAGTGTCTCAGTTTCGCAAGTCACCCAGTCTCTCAGTGTCCCTATGTATCACAGTGTCAGTGTCCCCATGTCGCCCAGTCCCCTAGTCTCCCAGTGTCTCAGTGTTCCCATTTCTACAGTGTCCCCATGTCTCAGTGTGTCCCCATGTCACTAGGATAAAGGGGACACAGTGATACATGGGTACACTGAGAGACCCGTGGACACTGAGACACTTGGGGACAGTTGGGGACACTGGGAGACATGGGGACACAGACACTGGGAGACTAGGGGAAACAGAGACATGGGGACACTGAGACACTAGGGACACTGGCTGGGGCACATGGGGACACTGGGAGACATGGGGACACCGTGTCCCCAGTTTCTCCGTGTCCCAATGTCTCAGTGTCTCTCATTGTCCCTATGTCTCACAGTGTCCCCATGTGTCTCAGTGTCCCCATCTCTTTCACTGTCCCCTAGTGTCCCCATGTCTCGTGGTATCCCCTAGTGTCTGTGTCCCCTAGTGTCTCAGTGTCCCCATGTGTCCCCTAGTGTCTCAGTGTCCCCATGTCTTTCTGCTGCCTTTCCCCCATCCCTCACTAACCTGAGCTGTAGAGCTGCTGTCTGGACTCTCTGTGCTTGTGTAGCTGCTCCCCCGCAGATCAGTGAGTAGAGAGAGGCAGGGAGGGATATGCTGTAACTTCCTATCCCTGCCTCTCTCCACATACAGCAACTCCTACTGGCCGGTGCTGGTATTGCAGAGTAATCTCCGTTTATACGGAGAAAAATATCTGCATTTGTATTGCGGTATTACTGCAATACCGGCACGGCCAGGCATCCTCAAATACCGGCTGTGCCAGTAAAACACCAGTCAGGTGGCAAATTTAAGAGTAGTGTGTAAAAAATAAATAAATTTGGAAATACATTTTTTTTTTTAAATGGACCTGCAGCTCCATCAGCCCCTAAGTTAATCCAGCCCTGCCGAGAGGTACGACAGGAATCTACAGGATTCTCACCCTTCGAACTGCTGTTCGGAAGGAGAGTACGAGGATCCCTAGACTTAATCCGGGAACACTGGGAGTGAGCCTTAGATCAGGATGGGACCCCTATCATACCTTATGTGCTAGAGTTCCATGACTGCTTGATGACTCAGAACATACGTACCAACCTCCAGGCAGCGCAGACCCGCCAGATATTAGTAATGTGTGAAATTAGTAATGTAAGATATAAGTGATGTAAGATATCAAAGATGTATCATACTAGTGATGTAAGATACCAGTAATAATGTTCAGTGAAGTCAAATTCCAGTGATGTAAGATTCTGAGTTGGTATAAACAGTGTAGCACTGTATTCAATGAAAGGACCAGGAATAACATTTTACAGATAATAAATTATTAATTATATAGCGCCAACAAATTCTGCAGCGTTGTACAATGGGTGGACTAACAAACAAAGATGTAATTGTAACCAGACAAGTTGGATGCACAGGAACAGGGGGTTAAGGGCCCTGCTCAATGAGCTTACATGCTAGAGGGAGTGGGGTATAGTGGCACAAAAGGTAAGGGTAGTATTAGAGAAGTAATGACAGTTGCAAGAGATGAATCAGATGGGATCTATTAACAGTTTAATATATACGCTTTATGAATAGAGTTGAGCGGACACCTGGATGTTCGGCTCCGGCAGGTTCAGCCGAACTTTGAAAAAAAGTCAAACTTGACCCCAAACCCGAACCCCATTGAAGTCAATGGGGACCCGAACTTTTGGCTACAAAAATGCCTCTAAAAAAGTCCTGGAAAGGGCTAGAGGGCTGCAAAAGGAAGTAAAATGGGGGTAAGTGTAGGACAAGTGCCCTGCAAACAAATGTGGATAGGGAAATCACTTAAAATAACATAAAAATTTAAAATACAGCTGAGCCATAAAGTAGCACTAGATGGAATTTTTGATTTTAGCTTTGGAAGAAAGCATGGCTGTCAGGAGGATCACTAGAATTATCCACTTTAGAGAGGGTTGGAGTGCAGGGTATTCTCTTTCATTGTTCAAACTGAGCTCAACTCCTAATGCATGGAGAAAAGGCCTTCACAAGGCTCTGCTGTTGTGTACATGGTTTATACTAAGTGACCCTTAGGTTGAGGAGGCGGTGACCATGGCGGTGAAGGTGGAAGCGGCAGTGGAGGAGGAGGAGGTAGCCAACACTGTTTTATATATATATATATATATATATTTTTTTTTTATTTTTTTTTTAATTGGGGTAGCCCACAAAATACTGGGACATGTAAAAAAAGACAACTCTGTTCCACAGAGCGACTGACCCGTGCATGCTGCAGCTGAAACTCCACTATTGCCTGCTTCTGCTTGCACAGTCTCATGAGGCAGTGAGCAGGAAGGCCAAACAGGCGAGCAACAGCAGGAGATGAGGAGGAAGTGCGCTAGAAGGTGTAACGGCGCCTGGCATATTACCGAGAGCCACCCTCAGAGGAGATTGTCAGCAGGACCTTTTTGGAGGTGCAAGCCTATGTCCTTGCCAATAGACAGAGGGCGACCTCCATGAACTCAGATGAAGGAAGAAGGGAGCAGAGGGCGCCGGGAAGCACAACCACCCTACATACATACAATGCCTTCAAAGACTTCAAGGATGCAGAAGAAGGCATCAATGACTTTTTACAAGACTTTGAGCGCCAGTGCTTACTCCAAGACGTGGACCCCAGCTACTGGGCCACCATCCTGGCCAGCAAACTAGTGGGGAAGGCAGCGGATATTTACCGGGCTGTACCAGAAGATCCCTTTATTACCCAAATCCTCCTGGCCCGGTATCCGGTCACCCCCGAGCAATACCGCCGAAAGTTTAGGGAGACCCGGAAAGGGGAGAGGGACTTCCGGAGTGGGCATGCCGCATGACAAGGGCCACCCAGAACTGGCTCAACTCCAATCAATCCAAGTTTCCGGAGGAGATCACCCAGTTCCTCATGCTAGAGCAAGTTTTCAATGGGCTCCCCAATGACAAGGCGACGACACATTAGTTTGTCATCCATATCAACTTTCGATGCCATTTACTGCGCCTACCATGGTGACCATGGGTAACAGGGAATCAGGGTTTGATTCCTGAGAGGGAGCCTGAGAAACAGCTACCACATTCAAGGAAGGCAGCAGGCACGCAAATGACCCACTCCCGACGCGGAAGGTAGTGACGACAAATAATACAGGACTCTTTAGCAATACAGGACTCTTGAAATCCTTTAACTCTGATCAATTGGAGGGCAAGTCTGGTGCAGAGCGACTGTCCCGTGCGTGCTGCAGCTGAAACTCCACTATCGCCTGCTGCTGCTCACACAGTCTCTCCAGCATGTGCAAGGTGGAGTTCCACATTGTGGGCACGTCCCATATGAGGCGCTGAGCAGGAAGGCCAAAGTTACGCTGCAGCGCAGTCAGGCGAGCAGCAGCAGACTGAGAACGCCGAAAGCGCACACAGCCACTACAGTGAATGTCACATCCTTTTCCAAGTTGCTAATCAGTCTGGTGATGGCTTCTGGTATCCAGTACTCTTTTTACTGAAGCTGCATCAGGGTCCTTGTATGTGGCCACACAAACGCTGGTGCTCAACACCAGGGGGCGTGTGGTTACCCTGCACCAGACCCTGCTAATCCATTCCACACTGTGACTCCTAACTTCAACATTAGGCATACTGGGTTCCGGTTGTCCAACTGCCGTCCAGACAGTGTCTGGGTCCCGGTCACCGGACTGCGAAACTGCAAATGGCTCGTTAAATCTGTTACGCTCCATCTGTTACTTGGATAACTGTGGGAATTTTAAAGATAATACATGCCGATGAGTGCTAGGGGACGGCCGCTGCGCTTTTGCACTCTGCTCCCTCTTATGCTGTCCTGGTGCCTCTTGTGCGACCAGTGCCTCTTCCTCCAAACTGCACACATCACTCGCATCACCTTGATTCCATGTGGGGTCTAGGACCGCATCATCCTCCACATCATCTTCCACCCACTCCTCAACCCTGCCCTCCTTGCCAGTATGCACACTGCAGAAAGCCACAGCAGTTGGCACCTATGTTTTTCCAGCATGTAAAGTCTGCTAAGGACATATGGAAATTGTTTTAGAATTGTATCCAGGCAACAGTTTTCCCTACAAACTGACCTCTCAGTTTGACTTGTGAGGGTATTGCCCCCGAATTATAATATTGTTATATTGGTATTTGACGGTTCTATTTGACTCTCAGATATGAAGTGCACTGCAGGCCGCAAATGTACTATTTAGCAGCCCAAAAAATTGAAGGTTTAAAAATGCTATGTCACAGCACTATTTGACGGTTCTATTTGACTCTCAGATATGAAGAGCACACCCAAAATGTACTATTTAGCAGTTTAGCAGCAAAACATTTAGAATTTTTTCAACTGCGCTCTAACCACACTATTTGAGTCTTCTATTTGACTCTCAGATATGAAGAGCACGCCCAAAATGTACTATTTAGCAGTTTAGCAGCAAAACGATTAGAATTTTTACAACTGCGCTGTAAGCGCACTATTTGACGCTTCTATTTCACTCTCAGATATGAAGAGCATGCCCAAAATGTACTATTTAGCAGTTTAGCAGCAAAACAATTAGAATGTTTACAACTGCGCTCTAACCACACTATCTGAGTCTTCTATTTGACTCTCAGATATGAAGAGCATGCCCAAAATGTACTATTTAGCAGTTTAGCAGCAAAACAATTAGAATTTTTACAACTGCGCTGTAAGCGCACTATTTGACGCTTCTATTTCACTCTCAGATATGAAAAGCACGCCCAAAATGTACTATTTAGCAGTTTAGCAGCAAAACAATTAGAATGTTTACAACTGCACTGTAACCACACTATTTGACGCTTCTATTTGACTCTCAGATATGAAGAGCACACCCAAAATGTACTATTTTGCAGGTTTGCACCCAGAAAATAAAAATGTTTACCACTGCACTGTAAGCACACTATTAGACGCTTCTATTTTGTAACCGAGTAAACTTGCAGAAGCCAGACACAGAGAGATGGATGCAGGTTTTCAGGAAGTAAGAGGTCTTTATTAACATACCGTTCGGGTCTCAGATGAACTAACGTTCCAAAACAGGTGTGAGGGCCGAACACATGGAGTACATGCTTTTTATAGAACTATAACGCCTCCCATTAATAGCTCCACCCACACATACCTTAACCAATCGGTGGACAAGATTTGGATTTCCTTATATGGGGAGACCACATGGCTCATCCGAAACAAAGGAGAAAGGAATGTAATTTCAGTTCCTGCATTCCTGCACATGCTCAGTACATTGATGACAGTATTTTAGCTACGTGTAACTAACTAACTGATACAACATAAACATATGTCACGTGGAAATCTCGGCCTACTAAATTTACATTTCACTGAAATTCCATCACAATTGTAGATTATGCTAACGTAGTGTATCTATAATCTTAATTTTAATAATGGCAGGAGGCGAGTAGTTTGCATAACTTTCTTTACTCATGCCTCCAGCAGCACAAGTCAATCATTAAACTTTTAACCAATCAAAATAGAGCACATAACTATATATAAAGCTCTGGTTGTCACATGACTTCCTCTTTCTTTGAATTGCGATCAGTCCACATAAAGTCAGGAGATAAAACCTAAGTCCGTAGCGATATAACATTTCAAACTTGTTCCATGGAAGTCCCAACTTCAATTAAATCCAACTCCAAACGGATTAACACATATCGAACTGAACTTGATCCGTAAGATCCAATATCCAGTTGGACAGTCTGCCAGCAGTTATATTTGAATGACATAACGGAAGACAGTTCATGCTCAGTTGAATCGTCCCCGTCCTCTGCTCCGAGTGCCCCTTGTGCGCAAGGATCCCCTTGCGAAGTTGGCTCTTGCGGATGGGAAGAACTGCTGTGTAGTGTATGGACGACTGGGGCCGCACATGGCCGCGTTAGAGTTCCCTAACAGGCAGATCGCTCGCTGTGCCCATTCTCTAATGTCGTGTGCCTTGAGGGTCGTCTCCTGCATAAGTGCCAAATCTGCGAAGTATAGTATCCTTGCTAGAGGGCCTAGCATGTCCAACATTTTGTCCTGGACCGATTTCATACCCTTCTCAACACCTTTCCTTGGGTATCTGCCCGCGCGAGACATAAATACCCCCACTGTGGTATCAAACTCTGGGGTGATGGCTATCTTGTCCGGAAGCACGGGACGTGGGCACTCTGCTTTAAGCTTGGCCCGAACCTCCTTGTCCATCGGCTTCCTCAGCCAAAACTGTATAAATTGAGTTAGATGGTCCGGCAGGCTCCATTCTGATGATCTGGGGTGTCGTATCTGGCGTGGATCGAACATGGGGTTGCCTGTCCCGTCCAGAAACACCCCATCGTCGTATACGTCCGTATTCAATCTACGTGTGCTTTTGCTGCCTGAGCGGCCTGCCCGTTCGGGACCTTGGTCGAATTCTCCGACCTCCTGAGGCATGTCATGCCAGTCCTCCTCCTCCGAGGGAGAGTCCTCTGCCCTCCATTCGTCCATGATTTCCAGTGAAGGTGGAGATAGTTGTTCCTCATCCCCTGAGGAAGCGTGTTGTGGAGGAGAGCGGTCCCGGCGCCTTGACTGGCGCCTCCGCTTCCGCAATGCCTTCCCCTCACATCCTTGGAGGGTCGTGTTGGATCCCTGCCATTGGCGTTTGGATGCCCCAGCGTGGTGTCCGCCACCTCCGACTGTGTTTGTGTTATCATTTTGGCCAAAACTTTTTCCACAGACGCCGACACTGCGGCATTAATCATGGCCTGGAAATCCATAGATGGTGATGGAGGAGCGTCTGACATAGTGGCAGATAGTTCTTCCCGTCTGTGGGGAGATAGAGTATATGTCAGTGCGTATGTAGTTATACAGTGGCTTCCACGTACAACTGGGGGTCACCCAGGTACCATATGATCAGTACCACTATGAGTTTGAATAGTGGTCTGTAGAGGGGGTCATCCTCCTATTGACCGGGGTGCACGGTCATTAAAGGTTGGGACGAGGCCTGGTAATGGTCGGGTCGAGGCCCGGTACTGGTCGGGACGAGGCCTGGTACTGGTCGGGACAAGGCCCGGTTCTGGTCGGGACGAAGCCCGGTATAGGTCGGGACGTAAGCCCGGTGATGGGAGGTGCCAAAGACCTCAGTGCGCTTATTTTTAAGGTGTCACCCTTGTGTGGAAATTTCGCCACTGTGCGGTCTTTCACCAATATGCAATGAATTGCGTGGATCACCCCAGTTGCCGCATACAATAAAGCGTACTTCGTTATTAGCCCCTGCTTGGGCGTGGGGACACCCCTGTGTACGATTTGTCACAAGTGCTAATGTCAGACTTCTTATGTATATTGGTTTTTTTTTTTCTTCTTTTTTTTATTTATTTGTCCTCTTGTGAGAATGGGTCTTCACTGTGTGCACCCATGTGGTTCAATCACCAGTACCCTCAGTGAGAGCTTGCCATTGGGTATTGCAGCCTGAGCAGGATGAGAGTTGTCCTGCCAATCAGTGGGAACTTCTTAGCAGAGTACTGTACAGGTAAGAATCCCTTTAGTCTGTTTTAGTAGCTCATCTGATGCCCAATGCTATGTCCACAGAGGCTCCCCTAAGGGGGGTTAAGGGGAAAGAAAATAACTGGAGTATCCTATGCCAGTTCATGGGAATCACGAACTGGCAAACTAAGATGGCCGCCGAGGATCTCGCGGTCTAGCAAGATCCAAGATGGCCACCGTTCGCGGGTAAATTTTGCCGCACGGTCCGTGATCGCGGTCCGCGATCGCGGCCCAGTGGTCCTGGCCGGCACCCCCTGTGTCCCCCACCTACCCCCCCAGCCCCTGGAACCCTTAAGAGAGCCTCTTGGTCCCGAGCGATCGCGGTAAAACGCAGCGATCGCGAGGGACAAACAGTAAAGAGGCAGGCTGTAGTGTGCAGTCCCAGGGTAGAGGACAATATCAATAAGTGGTTAAAGTTGAAGAAACTGAGGGAGTAAGGTGACAGAAGTAGGGTATAGTTAAAGGGGACACAGCAGGTTAAAGGAGGTAAATAAGAATCATTTAAAGACACAAGACAGGATAAAGATGCACTGATAATAGAAAAACAGTGAGAGCAAAATACTCTGACCTGTGACTTGGATGGAAGCAGCAAAGTAAGAGGAAGTCATGTGACAACCAGAGCTTTATATATAGTTATGGGCTCTATTTTGATTGGTTAAAAGTTTAATGATTGACTTGTGCTGCTGGAAGCATGAGTAAAGAAAGTTATGCAAAATAGGAAGCATCCTGTCTCTCAGATATGAAGAGCACACCCCAAAATTGACTATTTAGCAGGTAAGCAGCAAAACAATTAGAATGTTTACAACTGCGCTGTAACCGCACTATTTGATGCTTCTATTTGACTCTCAGATATGAAGTGCACCTCACTAATGTACTATTTAGCAGATTAGCACCCAGAAAATAAGAATGTTTACAATTGCGCTGTAACCGCAGTATTTGACGCTTCTATTTGACTCTCAGATATGAAGTGCACCCCACTAATGTACTATTTAGCAGTTTAGCAGCAAAACAATTAGAATTTTAACAACTGCACTGTAAGCGCACTATTTGACTCTCAGATAAGGCCCTGGGGAGTCAGCATAGCTAAACGGACAAGGGCACATGTATGAGTGTGGGGATGGTGCTAGTGATTGGCTATATGTGTTTAGGGGAGTGGTTATGGGTTTGTAGTGGGGCAGGGATCATCTTACCTCAGTGCCTTTTGGGATTCTGGCCAGCAAACAAATTCCCACCCACCCACCCACCCTAATTTTCTGTTTTTGTTCCGTCACAGCTAGCGGGGAGCGTGTCCTTGCCAACAGGGTTGGGGAGCAGATGGAATGTCATGAGATGGACATGGTGGGTCTCAACTTCTCCTGCTCTGTAAGGTAAACTTTTAAGTTACCGAATAGGACGTGCCCACCGAGCAAAAAGCCGTCTGGTGGTAGAGCATTTAAGATGATGGGAATTTTTGGTTTGGACGAGGGGGGAGGCGAGACACCAGTGGGTAAAGTTTTGGTGCATAGACACCTGGTTAAGTTCGTTGGCAAGGACGGTTATTTAAGTTGGAGGCTGTAGGGCAATAAGTGTAATTTATACGTTAATTTATATGTTAATTATGGTATGTATATATATTTCTCTGTTTATTTATATTTGAATTAAAGAAAAAGAATAAAGTTCGGATGAGTCCTACAGTTGTAAGTTTAATAAATGCTGTGGCCTGTTTCATCCAATATTCATTGTTTGTCATTATTGGGGGGAGATTTGGGGTAGTCTCCTTACTCTTAGTCGCACCACATTCCCCGCTACGTACATACATGAAGAGCGCGCCCCAAATGCACTATTTAGCATATTAGCACCCAGAAAATACGAATGTTTACAATTGCGCTGTAACCGCAGTATTTGACACTTCTATTTGACTCTCAGATATGAAGTGCACCCCACTAATGTACTTTTTAGCACCCAAAAAAATTTAAGTTTTTAAAACTGCAATATGACATAGGTATTTGACGCTTCTATTTGACTCTCAGATATGAAGTGCACCCCACTAATGTACTAGCTTGCAGAATTCTTTCCTAATCTGTCCCTGAAAGGAGCAGCATCGTCTCCCTACACTAATAAGTCCGCATGTGCGTGCGGCACTACGCAGCTTATATATAGAGGCTAGGTCACATGCTGCACTGGCCAATCACAGCCATGCCATTAGTAGGCATGGCTGTGATGGCTTCTAAGGGCACACGAGTCAAACGCTTGTTGATTGGCTGCCCTGCAGCCTTTCAAAACGTGCCATTAAATTGCCGAACACCGAACTCCAACCCGAACATACAGTGATATGTCTGTGTTCGGGTCCGGGGTCCAAAAAACTTAATGTTCGGTACGAACCCGAACTTTACAGTCCGGGTTCGCTCAACTCTATTTATGAAGAGTTTTTTATGATTTTTTTGAAGGAGTGGAGACTGGGTGAGCATCTAGCAGAGAAGAGAAGGGAGTTTCACAGGAACGGTGCAGCCCTGAAGAAATCTTGAAGGAAGCATCAGAGGTGGGAGTACGGACAGAACATAGACGGAAGTCTTCAGCAGAGCATAAGGGCCTAGACGGGACATACTTGTGTATTAAGGAGGATAGATTGGTGAAAGTATTAATGCTTAAAAAATGTTTATTCTCAATGTTTCTGAATGATTAATGTACATTGTTTGTGGTATTTAATAAAGTAGGTCTGTGGTTTATTTAACGCAATTCCCCAGCCTTGTTATTCCATAAAGTGCTAGCTGATGACATGATGGGGTATAGCGTCACTATTGACAGTGTAGCAGTCAGGAAATAACTGGCAGCAGCTGTGGAGTTTATCAGATAATGATTGAGACTATTTAACTATTACAGCGAAGACATCTGTTTGTAAAACCGAGGGGAATCGGAGCCACATCATGGAATTTAGACCAAGATCTGCCATTGTGATTAAGATTGGCACACAGTGCAATACTCACTCACTACCTGTCTCTGGTGAAAGCCCATCATAATGTAGCATTGTTTTCAAAGAAACTGCATTATCTAATGCAAAACTCTACAGGACTGAACAAAAAGGCCCTGCAAACCACACTTAACTTGGACTGAATCTGTAAGGTTGTGTCTAATACATTAAAAAAAATCACAGATACATTATGGCATTACGACCTATTTCTGGAATAATCACTGGTTGACTGTGGTAAGCTCACTGTCAATCTCTCAGACTGCATTGAGGTATCTCTCAGCATGGCCAAGTTTGCATTAGTTTTGTGTTTGTACGTTGTGTCTTCCTGTATCTGAACTTGTTTGCTCTTAAACTCCATGAAGTGCAGGAACATTTTGTGCTTGTAGGTAATAGACAAAAAAATAAATATGTGGACCGTGCTTAGATAAGGTTTCAGGTCATGCTAAAATATAGTGTCATTTTTTTACATCACGCTGGGCTCTCCACAGCAGAATCTCTGTAAATATCAATATGGCCTCATGCACACACTGGGCACACTGGACTGAAATATTGATATTTTGTTTACACAAAACAGACTACCAGACTAACACAGCAAGGCAGACTGAAATATGGCACCTAGTGTGTGGGACTGATGAGGTACTGCAGTTTCAGCATTACATTCAAAACTTTACAGCAGTTTAAAGCAAATGTCACCTACTGGAGTCTTTACATACTTAGCAAGAACCCCAATGGTGACAGCTCTGCTTGGCTACGGGGTGCAGGGGAAGGTGAGTGTGGCGGGACCGCTGCCTAACTGTGAATTGCGCTTCTCTTATGTGGGGTTGTGCCCTCCTGGAATGTGTGTTCCTTTGGTAATCTTCTCCCTTTCTCTAAATTTTGACCTTATATCCTGCGAAGTACCTTTTAACCACATGGGGGCGCTCCGGCGCACGGAGCCCCGTGTGCTGGACCACCACGATACTCCATTTTGAATGTTTAGTTAGAACGTTCACACCTCGCTAACGAGGTGTGAAAACTGCAGACCGCAAGGGAACAGTGTTGTATTCATGTGCATGCAAGACCACAGGATTTTCCATAGAGAGAGCCTCATTGCCTATAACCATCAGTAGAGGAAATGACAAAACATGATGGTGGTAGCTCTGCCTTTTTTTCTGGTTTTGTCAGGCACAGGGAATGTCTTTTGATTGCATTGACATTTCAGTGAAATTCGAACACAGTTGATGTGAGTATTTCATAAAGATTCTATCTATATGAAATACTTATTTTGGAGGGAGGGTGACAGAGCCGCTTTAATATATTAAACCCACAACTGTTACAACATGCTCTATATCAATAGGGGAGTCAAACTCAGGGTTGATCCAGGGTAGGTGCACATGTTGCACAAAGCCCAAGAGCCAGAATATGGGGGCTCTGTAAGGAGCGAGCCAATAGCTTGTCACAGGGGGCTGCCTGGCCGCCTCAGGGTGCCCCCAAAGGGGGTGCACTTATTGACTAAGGCAGAGTAGGCACCTGCTAACCTGGATGGCAAATTATGCCAGGGGGAGAGAGGAGATGTGCAGCGGTGGCAAGGGAGCACTGATGTAGTCCAGTTCCTAACTACTCCCTTGCACACCCTAATATGAATATGGCCTCACTCACCTCAGCATCACTAAACAAGGGAGCAAGGAGGAACTGGGAGAACCCCCACAGGAAGAGGACCCACAAGAAATAAAATTAATTTGTGAGTGTATGTGCATGAATGTGTAAGTGTGAAAGTGTGTCTGTCAGTTTATGTGTGTGTGTGGGTGTCTGTCAGTGAGAGTGTTTCTATTAGTGTAAATCTCAGTGTGTTTGTTTGTCAGTGAGTGAGTTTCAAATCAGTGAAATTGTGTGTCTATCATTGAGAGTGTGTCAGTGAGAGGGTCTGTCAGTGAGTGTGCTTGTCAGTGAGTGTGTCTGTTAGTGTGTGTGCCTCAAATCAAACAGATTGTATTTCAAATGAGTGAGTATGTGTGTGCCTGTCAGTGTGTGTGTTTTAAAACAAACAGATTATGTTTCAAATCAGTGAGTGAGTGCGTGTTATTGAGTGTGTATTTCTCAGTGAGTGTTTGTCTGTCATTGAGTTTGTGTGTGTCAGTGTGTTTTTTAAATCAAACAGATTGTGTTTCAAATCAGTGAGTTTGTGTGTCTGTCAGTAAGTGTGTCTATCAGTTTGTGTATTTCAAACCAGTGAGATTGTGTGTCTGTCATTGGGTGCGTGTCAGTAGGTTTTGTCTGTCAGTGAGTGTGTGTCTGTCAGTGAGTGAGTATCTGCCAGTGTGTGTGTGTTTCAAATCAAACAGATTGTATTTCAATTCAGTGAGTGGGTGAGTGTCTGTCAGCGAGTGCGTCTCAAATCAAACAGATTGTGTTTCAAATCAATGAGTTTGTGTGTCTGTCAGTGAGTGTGCCTATCGGTGTATGTATTTCAAACCATTGAGTGCATTTTAGTGAGTGTGTATCTGTCAGTGAGTATTTGTCTGTCAGGGAGTGTGTGTCTGTCAGTGAGTATAGTTTGTAGGTATTCACCGAGACCATCTCTGTCACCCATGTCCGTCACTGTCAGTATCTGTCATTTACTCTCGTCCTTTGCAGTATACATGTATTGCCTGACTGGTTCCCCTGTGTGACATGCTTCCTTTTTTGTTCTTTAAAGGTAAATTCTTCTTCAAAACCACATAACGTGGACCTCCAACCTTGTCATGTCTTAGACGTGGTGCTGTGTGTGATCTCGTGTGTCAGCGTCTCCTTAGAGTCACACAAATTAAACCGTTCTATGCTTCACCTGGAGAATAATGACACAAGAACGGAAGAACATTTTTAGAATTGCCTATTTCCCACATGAAAACCCTTTGTTGTCAGAAGTGCGTCCTACTGCAGGCAGGTCTGAGCTTCTTTTAGCAACACAGTGTGACTCACTGACATCTGCTAATAAATGTCTAATTAGTGAATAGATTCCTTATCGAGACTTTAACCCTGCGATTGCCAGAGCTACATACATTTTCCATTTATTTCTGCCTCAATCCAGAGTGGAATAAAATCAGCAAACGGTGTCTGTTTAATGAGACAATCTAACTGAACAAACAGCGACGCTAATCATCGAAGACATCTGTGCGCATCGACTGCGAGGATTCCAGAACAGGGGCTCTGAGACTGAGAATTTCCACATTAGATAAAGATAGATTGCTGAATGAAGACAGTGGTTATTAAAGTCTCTATTTATGCTGAAGCACTGAATTTAGCAGACAAAATGGCCTATTTAACTGCTCCCACAGTGTGTCTTCTGTCTTCCTGAATCCAATATTCCTTCTTACCCAGAGCTGGAAAATTGCCCTCCATGGTACGTGCCTCAGGCAGTGTGCTATAATGGGATTTCAGGGTGAGGTTATGTATCTTATATTATTATTTCATCTTCCATTCAAAGATGAGCAAGG
>OW240917.1:8739106-8751610 GCA_933207985.1 Pelobates cultripes
AAAGAGGCTGTATGTGCCAGTACAGGGAGTTCCTGTTTTAACCCTCAAAGTGAAGTGTCGTCTCATTATTGGGGGAAGGAGTTATTGTATGCTGTTCCAGTTTGACTGCTAGGAGAGTAAACCTATTCGTATGGTTCCTATTCAACTGTCTACAGCATTCATATGCTTGAGAGAAGGTATACGCTTCTCTGGTTTGGTGATTGTGGTGTCGGCTGCAGTGCTTGGAGTCCTCAGGAAGCGCTAGGAGCATCTTTCAACGGAGGTACCCAGTCGGGGTGCCAGGCGATCCGTTACAGTCACCACGTGTTCATTTGCGCGAACGGCGGCCACCCAGCATTCGGCAATTTACCTACAGCAGGCTCCCAGCCTGGGAGGTAAATTGCCTGCACACTTCCACTTCTCGGTGGTTCGCCTGTGTGGTACTTGGTTCAGTAAGCCTCATTTACTGAACCAAGTGGGAAATAGCCAGGAACAAAGGGTTTTAACCAAGTCTGGGGACACTGGGGACACAGGCTTAAAGGGGAAGTGTCCCCAACAAGTCTGGGGACACCGTCTTAAAGGGGCATTGTCCCTAAGCCCCAATATGCCCACCATACACACCCGGTCCATAGTCATGGGGGAGGAGGCTGGCAAATAGGCTCCTCCATAATCCAGGGAAGCAGGGCAATTTGTCATTTAAAGGAACAGTTACAAAAGGCATATTGCAACAGTCCACAAATTATGCTGGTTATAAACATATACGTTTTATTAATATTGCATGTAAACTCACAAAGTTAAAAAAAATGTCATAAAAGTATTTTTCTTTAGCTTGGAGATAATTGAGTTGATACAGTAATTAACTCAATTATCTCCCAAGCAGAGGGGAGGATTCTTGTTGTAAAAAGTGGATGTGATTATCCATGTGCTTGTATTTTATTGGTTTTTAAATTTACAGTTCCAGTGCCCCACAAGGTCCACGTGGGTGGTAACCTTGCTGGGAAAGTTGTATATAAGCAGGAATAAACACTCATTGGAGTCAGTTCTTCTTCACCCTAAATCTAGAGTCCTGTCTCTAGAACCGTCTCTCGAAAAATTAGAATTTTTCAAACTGCTATCTCACAGCAGTATTTGACGGTTCTATTTGACTCTCAGATATGAAGTGCACAGCAGGTCGCAAATGTACTATTTAGCACCAAAAAAATTAAACTGCGATGTAACCACAGTATTTGACAGTAGTGATGTCCCGAACGGTTCGCTGGCGAATAGTTCCTGGTGAACATAGCTTGTTCGCGTTTGCCCCGGATGGCGGTCCGCCCCCTATTCGTCATCATTGAGTAAACTTTGACCCTGTACCTCACAGTCAGCAGACACATTCCAGCCAATCAGCAGCAGACCCTCCCACCTCCTGGACAGCATCCATTTTAAATTAATTGTGAAGCTGCATTCTTAGTGAGAGGAAGGACAGTGTAGCTGCTGCTGATTTGATAGGGAAATTGATAGCTAGGCTAGTGTATTCAGTGTCCACTACAGTCCTGAAGGACTCATCTGATCTCTCTGACCTCACTACCCCCCACACCCTCACTACCCCCACACCACCCTCAGCCTCACTACCCCACCCACACCGCCCCCAGCCTCACTACCCCAGCCTCACTACCGCACCCTCTCGGCCTCCCGCTGCCCCCACCACCCTCAGCATCACCACCCCCGCAGCGCCTCCGGCCATACTTTACCCCCGCACCCACCTCGGCCTCCACTGCACCACACTGCACCCTCCATTACCCCCACACCACTTTGTGCACGCCCCAGCCTCACTGCACCCCCACCACCCTCAGCCTCGCACCCCCACACCACCCTCAGCATCACCACCCCCAGCCTCCACTACCCCCTCACCGCCCCCAGCATCCACTTTACCCTATACCACCCACTCTGCTCACTACTTACCCACACAGCCTCACTACCCCCCACACCCTCTCCGGCATCACCACCCCCACACCACCCTCAGCCTCACTACCCCCCACACCACCCTCAGCTCCACTACCCCCCCACCACCCCCAGCATCACTACCCCCCACACCACCCTCAGCCTCAATACCCCAGCATCACCCCCGCAACCACCCTCAGCATCACCACCCCAACCACCCTCAGTCTCACTACCACCCACAGCCTCACCCCCCTCCACCCCTCCCGGCCTCGCACCCCCCCTCAGCCTCCACACACCCGCCTCGGCCTCACTGCCCCCCCCCCCCACCCTCAGCATCACTACCCCCCCAACCACCCTCAGCATCACTGTGATGAGAGCAATCTCACCACATTGCATTGGAGTAGCCTGGTTGCTCGCCTGCTGCCTTTGGACTATGGCCCCCTGTTAAAAGACATCTTTTTCCCTGCAGAAAAGACTTATTTGTGCTTTCTAGATTCAATCTACCGAACAACCGCACGAATGACTGGACCACCTGGGAGCTGGAGTGTGCCGGCAATTAGCCTCCCAGAAGCTGCGGTTAACCGCAGCTTAATTGACGAATGCTGGGTGGCCGCCATTCGTATCACGAACACGAGGTCGCGGCCATTTTAAACATGCAAATGCACAGCGGTGTTCGACGCTTAATTCATGGAACTGAAATCGGACACAGTTTTGCGCGAACACCACTGAAGCCGCCGACCTCCCTTCTTGTTCGGTGAAAGTGCACGAATGGCCCGGTGTTCGGTAGTTTTACTGGAATATGTTATACCCCAGATAGGAATCCCATGGAGCCCATTCGCATGAAATTGACTGTGTAAAGACTTGGCGATTAAACTGTATTCGTGTGGTCTGAGCGCCATTCGCTTAATAATGTGCGCTCAGACCTGAGCTATCTGGGGATATGTTAAATGTATGCTTTTAATGTTATGTTTCTCACATAGTGTATTTTAATAGTAATTCGTGTGTTAGTATCCCCACGTGCATAATGGCGATTTGCCTTTGTCTTGGGAGATAATTGAATTACTTCTCAATTATCTCCAAGGCAGAGGGGAGGAAGCCAGGATGCATTGTGGGAATAAAATGTGACTGTGTGTCCTATTTGTCTACTTGTCTGTCCCTTGTCACAGTCTCCCATTTGGTCCCCTCACTACACCCCCACCACCCTCAGCCTCACTACCGCCCTCCACCCTCAGCATCACTACCCCCCCAACCACACTCAGCATCACCACCCCAACCACCCTCAGCCTCACAACCCTTAACCACCCTCCGCCTCACTACCCCCCACACCACCCTCAGCATCACCACCCCCAGCCTCACTGCCCCCCACACCACCCTCAGCATCACCACCCCCAACCACCCTCAGCTTCCCCGCTACCCTCCAGTATCACCAGCCCCCTCCTCAGCCTTACTGCCCCCACCCTCAGCCTCACAGCCCCCACCCTCAGCCTCACTACCCCCCACTGCCCTCAGCCTCACTACACCCCACACCCTCAGCCTCACTACACCCCACCCTCAGCCTCACTACACCCCCACCACCCTCCGCCTCACTACACCCCCACCACCCTCCGTGTCACTACCCCCCACACCACCCTCAGCATCACCACCCCCAGCATCACCACCCCCAGCCTCACTACCCCCACACCATCCTCAGCATCACCACCCTCAGCATCACCAGCCCCCACCCTCAGCCTCCCCCCCACCACCCTCAGCATCACCACCCCCCAATTTCACCCCACACCACCCTCAGTGAGGCTGGTGGGGGGGTGGGAAGGCTGAGGGTGGTGAGGCTGGTGGGGCGAGGCTGAGGGTGGTGAGGCTGGTGGGGGGGTGGGAAGGCTAGGGGGGTGGTGAGGCTGGTGGGGGGATGGTGAGTCTGAGGGTGGTGAGGCTGGTGGGGGGTTGGTAGGCTGGTGGGGGGAGGCTGAGGGTGGTGAGGCTGGTGGGGGGGAGGCTGAGGCTGGTGGGGTGGTGGGGGAAGGCTGAGGGTGGTGAGGCTAGTGGGGAAATGGTGGGTGGTGAGGCTGGTGGGGGGGTGGGGAGGCTGGTGGGGGGAGGCTGAGGGTGCTGAGGGAGCCTACCTTCTCTTCCCTGGTGGTCCAGTGGCCACTTCTTCCGGTCTGCAGCTCCGCAGAGCTGCAGACCGTGTAATATCGCGAGACCATCTCTGATTGGCCAATTCTCGCGAGACACATGGTCTGCAGCTCTGCTCACTGTGGAGCTGCAGACCTGTGTCTGCGATGGTGGCCAGGCAGCCAGGAGGGGCCTCGCACCCGGCGGCATACCGGGCAAGCCGCCGGGCCCCCTCCTGGTGTCAGGTCCTCGGTCACTGACCGAGGACCTGACACAGTCTGCCATAAGGCGGTTTAGGCGGCCGCGAGGCCCCAGCCAGCGCGAGGCCTTAGGCGGCCGCCTAAACCACCTAATTAGAAAGCCGTCTCTGTTTGCGGTTGTTTGCGGTGCGTTAAATGGGGAGTTTGGTCTGTCACTGTGAAGCGGGCGTAACCCTTACACTACCTGATCGATACAACATCATACCTGATGTTTTAAAGCACGTTATTCCAAACAATTTAGGAATGTTAGGTGATTTATGCCCTTTATGGATTAAAACCAGACTCTGCATCAACTATGTAATTTTCCATGGGAGTTTTGCCATGGATCCCCCTCCGGCATGCTACAGTCCAGGTGTTAGTCCCCTTGAAACAACTTTTCCATCACTATTGTGGCCAGAAAGAGTCCCTGTGGGTTTTAAAATTCGACTGCCTATTGAAGTCTATGGCGGTTCGCCCGGTTCATTTGCGGAAGTTCGTGTTCGCGTTCGCCATTCGCGAACCGAAAATTTTATGTTCGCGACATCACTATTTGACAGTTCTATTTGACTCTCAGATATAAAGTGCACCCCACTAAAGTACTTTTTAGGAGCAAAAAAATTGGAATTTGTCAAAGTGCGATGTAACCACACTATTTGACGGTTCTATTTGACTCTCAGATATGAACTGCACGCCACAAATTTACTTTTTAGGAGAAAAAAAATTTGAATTTATCAAAGTGTGATGTAACCGCAGTATTTGACGCTTCTATTTGACTCTCAGATATGAAGTGCACCCCACTAAAATACCTTTTAGCACCAAAATTTTTTTAATTTTTAAAACTGCAATGTCACAGCAGTATTTGACAATAGAACCATTACATTTATCCAGATTATGACAATTACTCAGAAACTGGCAACGATAATAATGTTTAATTAAAAGATGTAAAAAAAAAAAAAAAGAAATTCAAATATACATTACAACTAAAGGCATACTATGCTAAACAAGTACCAGATATAATTCTTGCAGTTTTAATGTGGGTCTCTTTCCTCCTTTCTCGTTCACTATGTACTCTCTGCAGGTGTCCTGTGACTCAATAACGCTTTGACTATTCTCCTCCTGTTCCCTGCCTCTAGCATGCATCTCAAAACCAGTTAAACATTTTTTTTTATTTATTTGCCAGGCTTACAGATAGAACTGCAAAAAAAAAGAGATTCACAGGTGTCACAACATAGTGAATGCAAAATAAAATATTTATTGGAGATCAAAAAGGACAAAAATTTATGGCCTCAGGTTGAAACGTTGTATTTCTTTTGTCCTTGTATGTACGTAGTGGGGAATTGCGATGCAGCCTATAACAAAACTAACCCCATTCAACCCCCCAATAATGACAGACCACTTAGTATGGATGAACAGGCCACAGCATTTATTATCACAAACTAAATTACTGCATAACACATCCATAACTTTATTTATTAAATCTCTTCTTTCTGTAACCAAAACGTTAGACATAAATAAGCATAAATTAACATATATACATATATAACTCCACACATAGTGTTATACAGTGACCCAACCGTCCTTGCCAATAAACATACAGTGGTTCCTAATGTAGAATATTGCATATTCTATGTTTCTATTGATTATATATATGGATGTGTGGATTGACATAAGTAACAGATGGTATCAATAAGTCACAAGGCTTTCTTTGTCCGAGAGCTCTGGAATGTGGATGTGGGGGTTTTGTCCTTATATGGCTAGAGTTATATGCTGACGTTAGTATTAGCACTTCTATATAGTAACAGAGGGACACGAGGTCTCTCAGTCTAGTTTTGTCTTGGCTTGGCTCTGTACAACGATGTAACTCTCCCATCAGAAGTACAGCAATTACCATCTGCTGTTGAATGTCCATTATCCTGTAACATCCTATATTATGTTTTATGTATCTGTAACTAAGAATAAACCTGAAGAAACCGTAAGTCAGATTGTGTATTACTACTTTTCAATAATATAGACATATATTATTGTGGCGAGCATTTGGCCCAAGAATATATATACAAAAGACGTATATATATCAATCAACTGAAGACAAGAAGAAATTAAGAAAGAGTCTACATTAACATCCATTCATCTAGTTTTTTACACCTAATCACCACTTCCTCTCACCTCCCCCCTCGTCATAAAATCATATCTTTCCAATGCCCGCCATCAGCCGACCTTATCCACGCTCGATGGGCACGACACCTCAGGCAACCTAATGTTAACCTTTTGAAGCAGGGGAGGTTGAGACCTTAAAAACTTGTTCATCTCATTCCATATACTTAAACCTAACCCCTCAAACTCAATTGGCAAGGACATACCCCCGCCACAACCACGCTGTTTTACACCTAAAATCAGCGGGGGACCCCACCACAACCAGCCATGGCCTGTTCCACCACTGCTAGCAGTGCCAGATCAACATAGAATAAGTACTGCACCAGGAAATTAAATGACCATTCGTGATCAATCCAATAACACAACATAGCGCAAAATATATACATACATATATACACATACATATACATATATATACATATACACATATACATAATGTTAGACTCCTTATGTAGCGTAAAACTCACAGGATTTAAAGCCGTCCCAGGCTCTATATAATGTGCAGGAGGGTGCCTAAAAAGGCTAAACGATATCCTTGAGGAGAGCAGCACAGGATACAAAGTGCAGACTCCAAAATTTATTGCACAAATAAACAATTAAAACAGGGACAATATGCAGTGTATAAATAGTAAAATATACTAGGCACAAAGCCTAAATAAAACACTGCAGAGGAAACAAGAAAAAATACCAGATACAATCCTTTGATATAGCAGCAATCGCGTTTCATCTCCAGCCAGAGTCGTCCTCAGTGCACCATCAACATAGGCCTCATCCGACCTCCAGCAAGCGTACCCATCCCCTCGAGATAACTAGGCCACATCCGGCCACACCCCAAGGTGAACTGGAATCCCCCAAGCCAAAACAAGAAACCCACCTCGACCGATTCCCGACTGCAGCGCACCAGGGCACTCACATTGTTGAGCGCACTGCCAACAGGAACAGGTGATAGCCTCAGTCCGTTCCCCTGAGCACCTCTGGTAAGAAACAGAATGTGTAACATGTCCAGATTCAAGAGCACCCTCAGATTGAAGAGCACCCCATACAACACCGAACCCATATCAATCCACCCAGAGATGACAAAAACCCCCTGGTACGTCCAAGAGGCGGGACAGCCGACCCCGTACGAGGAGGACCACACCCCGCGGTGAGAAATCCATTCGGAGACCAGCAGGGTGAACCTGAAGGAACCACCACCCTGACTCCCAAAATTCGAGCCCCTGAACCATTGGCGCAGGCACGCCAAGCCTGGCGGCGACCGTAGCCATCCCAAACCAGAATAAATGCCCCTCGAACACCCCACCAACTTTCAGGCAATTGATGGAAACCTGCAGTGCCTCCGATCAGAACGGAATTTGTCAGGCCATCCTGGGAACCCGTTACACCGTGTTAGGAGCCCAACCATTACCCCGTGCATTCCATCCACCTTAGGAGAAAGCGGAAAAGCCAGGGCACGTCGACCCCTAAACATCCAAGAATCGCACAGATTCCATCGACGCATCAGCCACACCGCAACTGACTTACCCGTCCCAACGACAACAGCAGTCGAGCGGCGAAACCTGAAATAAGTTCGTCCACCAAAACACCCCACCACTTGCCGACAACTGTAACCTGAACAGGAAGCCGAGCCCTGCCAATCACAGAAATCACCCCTAGCGCCCTCAACAGACGGAACCAAACATGTAGATGAGCAGTCCACTCCCGGAACCTACAAGGAAACGTCCCCATCCGTCCCGATCACTCCCGCCAGACTGGAGTGGGCCCCACGCCGCCTCATAGGGCGACCCACGGACCAGCTTCATCAGACCGTTGGACCAGGCGACCACCTCCACTGCCCCAACATCGACCCCGTGACACCTCTGACCGAAGTATGCCCAATAATGACCAAGACAGAGCGTCGGCCACCACATCGGGAATACCCGGACACAAAAACCTAAGACCAGCCGCCCTAGATTCAAACAGCGCCAAGCCAGGCGCTGCCACCAGAGTAACCCTGGGGTAAAGTGTACTGTTACATGACAAGACAGCCCGCACTGCCCCACGATGGTCCCAAAGGAAAAACCCCACCTACCTGTTCTAGAGCCGGGCACCCCATGCCTACCATGCCACCAGAAAGGGGAAGTTCCAAGAACCCCAAAGTCCGCCAGAAAACCGATTCCTTGCCAGTGTAATGGGCAAGAGTCAGCACACCATTGAGAGCCCAAATTGGCCCAAAACCCTGCAAAACCTACGGATATAGCCTGGGCCACGGAACTCCGAAACTCATAAAACTACCCCAGGAAAAACACTGTAGCAGCAGAGTGCGGACATGCTGCACCGACGGCCCTACGCATAAATGACATCGGGAGCAACCTACATGAAGGCACAGAACCACCCAATCCTGACCGTCGGGAACACAACCTGGAAACAATAAACCCGACGGGCGTACCGGCAGCAGCCATAAAACTGATTCCACAGCCGCCTTTGTCAGCAAGGCCCTGCAGCCCCACCCACGCAGCCCGCTGTGCCGAGCCATCATCCCAAACCTAGCCCCTGGAAGGAAACGACAACTGAGCAAATAAGTAATCTGGGCACCACAGCGAACTCCAGGGGTACCCTAAACGACTGGGAAGTAAACTTATAAGCGTGCTTGGTAAACTGGACCCACATCACCCGATGGAGCTCCCACATAAACTGAGGGTCTCCATCCCGACTGATTGCAGAGAGGACAGAAAAACACGCTGTGCTGAGGGGCCAGGTGAGCCCCAAAGAAAACCCAGCGGCAAAACCCATGCGGCCCCAGGCCAAGAAGGGTCGCACTGCCAACCGTTGATGAAAGTGCAAAACGTACCTCCACCAACCCAGCTTATCACAGGGACGATACGTGTCCCGAGAGTGTCCTGACCGCTGAACCACGCAGCGCCGACTCGGGGAGCCCTGTCCGATATGTGCCCTGGATATGTGCTCCCCACGACCATCCCTGAGCCCCTAATGTCCCCCTTAGTCAAGGGACCCCCGTGGCAGGAGGGAACAGCTTTCGATACAAAACCCCATTCTCCATCCGCTCCCTAGCGGTACGCGCAAGCCAAGCGGGCCACATGAGCTCAGCAGCCCAGAGTCACGTGAACCTGGGAGGCATCGCCGGCGCTATCAGCTGCGCCAGACGCTGCGGGAAAGCATACCTAAATGTATAATACATACAGAAAAAGGAAAGGGGGTACCCAAATTTTATTTTATTGTGGATTCCCCATATATATATATACAGACAGTGTATTTTTTTTTTTTTTTTTTTTTTTTTTTTTTTTTTTTTTTTTTTTTTTTTTTTTTTTTTTTTTTTTTTTTTTTTTAAATTGAATTC
Source organism: Pelobates cultripes (assembly GCA_933207985.1). Lineage (NCBI taxonomy): Eukaryota > Metazoa > Chordata > Amphibia > Anura > Pelobatidae > Pelobates > Pelobates cultripes. The sequence continues at coordinate 8,748,839 of OW240917.1, forward strand.
TACCCCTGCACTTGACGTAGGATTCTTTATTTTTTTATTTTTTTTATTAGTCCAATAGGTAATTTACCTTGTATTTCTGTCCTGTAATTTTTTTCCCCCTGTCTGCATCAATTTTTTTTTTTTTTTAGGAAGAAAGGAAGAAAGAACGTACGCACGCGAAGCGCTAAAAGTAGGGAAATGTACTCACCGGACGCAGCCTGGCGATCCAAGCCCAGCACTGCGCTCACAGAAGGCTGAGGCAAAGAAACAGCAGTTCCAGCATCCACAGGAGACATCAGCTGTGATCCAGGCGCCACCTGATGGACGGATCCATGAACTGCAGCAGCATGCTGAGAAGAAGCAGCAGAGAAGATGAGAGCCCACGCCCCAGAGGAGATGGCCGAGGTAAGTGACCTGGGGGAGGGAGGGGGTTCAGTCAAGCTAGAGGGGCAAGGTAGAGGGGGGGGGCACAGAGAGGATGCAGGTAGGGAGGGATAGAGAGGGAGGGGAGGATTAGAGCAGGGGGGGGAGAAAAAAATGGGCAGGAGGAAGGGGGGACCAGGGGGCCCAGGCAAGGGTAAGCTGGGTCCCCTGGAAGAAAAAGGAAAATAAAGTCAGCACTAAGAGGGAGGGAAGGAGAGACAGAGCCCTGGGAGCCTTCCTCACTGGCAGAGGAGGCTCCCGACGGGCAAGGGGACCCCCCCCCAGCGGCCCGCGAGGGCCCACTCACCTCCCCGCCGGCTGCGGGGGATCTGCATAGTTGCCGGGCGGCCACCCGCCGCCCGGATCGCGGGATCCGCCTCCCACCGCCCCCGGCCCGCAATCCAGCACTGGCGGCCGGGGCGGTTGGTGTGGAGGGGGGGAGAGGAGTAGGCCGCGCGGCAGCCGCACCAGGAGGCCGCACGGCAGTTGTAGGCCGCATCCCCGGCCTGGAGGTAGTAGGCGGCCCAGTAAGTAGCTGGCTGGGCGGCCATGGGGGTAGCAGGCCGCGCGGCAGTGGCAGGCCTCGTGTCTAAAGGCCGTGCCACCCGCGCGGCCTCAGTAGGCCTCAGATCCCGGCCCCCCAGTAGTAGGCCGCGTGCCTGCAGCCCCAGACACGCGGCCCCCGCGGTGCCCCGGGCCCAGGCTCCTGCTCCTCACTGGGCCCAGGGAGTAGGATCCAGGGACAGCCTGGATGGCGGGTGGGAATGCCTGCCAGTGCTGGTGCGGCCCCCAGGGGCAGGGGCCGCATGGGAGGCAGCAGGGGAGACCGCAGGGGGTGCTCCAGGGGGAGGGTAGGCCACGGGGGGTGCCCACACCGGCAGCCATACCTCCAGTAATGTTTGTAAATTGCCTCCACAGGTACCGGCCACCATCCAGCGCAGCAGCAGCCCTGAGGGACGACCGGATCGCCTCAACATCCATCCCTCAGGCTGTGTCAATCTGCAGGCCCAGGCAAACAGGAGCAGGAGGACAGGAAGCTGTTTGCTGGCCCGAATCCCAAGTGGCACTGAGGTAAGACCTCCCCCACACTAACTTACACAGAACATAATCCCACCCACACACTCTTTCCCATCCAATCCCATGCATCTATCCCCACACTCCTACATGTGCCCTTGTCCGCTTAGCTGCGCTATCTCCCCAGGGCCTTTTTGATCTCTATTAAATATTTTTGTGCCTTTATCCTGCGTTGTGACTCCTGTAGACCTCTATATTTCTTGTTCCTGGTGGGCTGCAGACCCCCTTCCACAAAGCCCACATGTAAACATTCTTGTGTGCAGCACACCTCTTACTTTATACAGATAGAACTGGTTACTACCAGTTTCCAGGACAATTCATTTGTTTGAAATGAATCCAGTGCTAAAATTATCCAGGGAATATTTGCTAAATGGTGAAACTCATAGTTTATAATGTTATTCATATTTCAAATCCATAACAATTCAACTCTTGCTTTTACACTATTATTGCACTAAAGTTATACTCTTATAAGTGTTTTTCTAAAACCAATTTCTGCTAATTTGCTTAACATATGGCATATACTTTCATAAAACAAAGAAATACAAACTGTAGATTATGCTAACGTAGTCTACCTATAATCTTAATTTTAGTAATGACTGAAGGCAACTTTTTTACACAACTCTCTTTACTGAGAAAACTCCAGCAGCAAAACAAGTACACATTCCACAAAAGGCCCTGCCAGTCTAAGCTCCTGCTCTTTCTTGTAGTGACAGTAATAACAAGAGAGTCAGAAATAGAAAAACAAGTCATAAGGAACCATGAAAAAGAATGTAGCAATCCATGAACTGGATGAGGAGTCGTCCAGAGAGACTGCAGAAGCGGGTCTTGCCATGGCAGTAAACGATCACACTGAAAGGAAACAAAAAGAAGTGAAAGGCATCTGAAATGGTACGTTGTCCATCTTACAATAACCATGTAATAAACTTAAATTAAATCAGGCTAAATAATTCAACACAATAAAATGAATGTTAATAATAGCAGTAGATGTGCTATCGCTAAATCCTAGCAGTGAAAATTACAAACCAAGAAACAGAAAGCCAAGGGTGGGAAGGAAAGAAGGGTGGGAAAATATTTGCCTTCTGTCATTACTAAATTTAAGATTACATATACACTACCTTAGCATAATCGACAATTTTACTACATGACAGGAGGCTTCATATTTTGCATTTTTAACGATGATGGTTTAGAAAAGTGAAAGAAGCATGAGAAGAATGTCATTCATAAAACACACTAAATATTTATCCCGCGTTCAAACTGCACATTGCCTAATGTCGGCAAACAACCAGACCAGTGATC
>OW240917.1:8751710-8801124 GCA_933207985.1 Pelobates cultripes
CCAACCATAGACAATAGCCAGCGAATTCATCTAGCCAAAGTCATAGAGTCGTAGAGACGCTATTGTGGGGCTTGACATAAAATTATAGAAGCTGGTCTGAAAGCGAAGTCTGTAAAGGCCCGGTAACCTCGATGTACTGTACGAATGTATTAACAATGTACATCTGAGGGACTACCAAAAAGAATGGATAAAAAACTGTTGTAGAGTCTGATATATCATGGCACGAGATAGAAAAGGGTACACCACCCAGAGAGAAGGAAAAAAACATCCACGTCGAACACCCAAAATACGACAGAAGTAAATAAGACATAACAATAGCGTAAGCTCAGACGAAAGTAGTCAGAGAGTCCAACCCTTATTATCTGGCCAACCCCAAAGAAAACGCAGTCCATGTCTGAAAGGGGCGGTAGGGTTATATAGGTGCAAGGGGTCTAGACAACATAGACAAAATGAGACAAGCCAGAGGGTCCTTGAATGGGAATGTGATTTTTCTATATAGCTGAATGGGACTGGGGATCCCAAACGTTATGCTGTATTATAAAGCATCATTATTAACCCATAGCATATCTATCCTATCTTGCTCATATAGACTTCTTTGGACTAGACTGGAAGAAGCATGTATCTATCTGTTCAAATTGGATAAGATGCTGTGGTCAACAGTAGTATCTACAAAACAACATAAGCACGGCATGTTTTCCTTTAATGCTCACATATTGGAAAAGGCGGGCGCCAAATTTAATGGGAGAAAATACGATTTTATCTATGGTTCCAACACAGGTCCTAACAGTATTTACACCATATCTTGATTTGCAGGCTTGGACCTCCTGTGGAATCTGTAAAGTGTATATGTTGTGCTCTCCATTAAAAGTTTCCCAGATATCCAAAATTAATTTGCACTTCCAATTTGTGAATTATTTACTTATCTGCAGATAAAAACCATCTTACTGAAATATAATGTTAAAGCATTGGATCTCATGAAAATAACTCCAATAGGTCGCTTTTGTATGAATACACATTTAAAACTTAGACTCCTGTCTGCATGTTATAGTGCTTTTAGGGACTTAACGGAGATTTAACAGATATTGTAAAATTACCTTACATGTTAAAATGGGAAAAAGGTCTCCATCTCCCTACTTATATGGTTAAAAGCCATGGAGGTGATGAAAAGATCTTCTAGCAGCATCTCCCATCTGGAGGCTTATTGTAAATTGATTATTTAGTACCTGCCAGATTGTCACACTTCTATAGTGATTCATCGTCGGAATGCTGGAGATGCCCATGCTGAAGATAGAGGTTCTTTGGTTCATATGCTTTGGTCCTGTCCTTGCTTGGAAAGCTATTATTATTATTATTATTATTATTATTGCCATTTATATTGCGCCAACAGATTCTGTAGCACTTTACAATATTTTGAGAGGGGGGATGTAACAATAAATAGGACAATTACAAGAAAACTTACAGGAACAATAGGTTGAAGAGGACCCTGCTCAAACGAGCTTACAGACTATAGGAGGTAGGGTATTAGAAACATTAGGACATGAAATATCAAGTAGGAGTGAAGCAGAGCTGGAGGAGAGAGCAAAGCAATGTCCCATAGGAGAGAGCAGGAGACAGGTATGTAAGGTAGAGATTACTCTGGGAGGCCATAAGCTATTGGAAACAGTTTGAAGTGGCAATAAATGCATTGCTGGGATTTTCCTTGATTCCTACACCAGATTATACGTTTCCTGACGGGATGAATCAATCACACTGTACAGTATTAATTCACATTCTTATAGCGTTTAATTGGAAAAAACAAAACATCCCCCTAAGTTACGAGCTGTGCTGGTAAGGGTAGATACGTCTGGCCAATATGAGCAAATAGCTAACAGGCTGAGGAGTAAAGACAGAAAATATAATAATGATTTGAAGGGATGGCAAAAAAAATAGATATGTATAATCTTTATAACCTTTCTTGCTGCCTGTCGACCTCTGAATAGATAGCTATGATTTAAGGGATGTATTTCAATTTGAATTTGAAGAAAGTTAAATTTGAACAATAGTAAAGTTAAGTGAATGTGTATTTACTACTCGCGACTTTGGATATATTGATGAAACATGTAATTAAGTAATCAGGCATGTGTCCCTAAAATCAGATATTAGAATTACAAATTTTATTGGAATGTCTCTTTCATTCTAGATATTTTCATATTTATTTATTTTTGATGTTTTGATTATATGTTTATTTAAAGGTATGATTGGATAAACTGAAGTCTACAAGGTTTTATGCTTACAAATAGATCTAATATGACGACCAGGAAGTAGGAATTAATGTATTCTTGACTACAGGTTTAGGTTTATTATTACTGAAGTTTTTTGATAGTAGCAATGAATATAAGATTTACACTTTTGTACATGAATATGTTGTATATGATTATTGGAACGTATTGGAATATGTTATCCCTACATTCTGTATATGCATATATATATATTTATATATATATTTTAGCAAAAGGTGTGATGTAACTGAAAAACTATTGTAATGGCATATTGATTTCTGAAAAATGTAAAAATTCTATAAAAAACATATATTGAAAAAAAATATATAGCTGAATGTACCACGTTAATAGACCAATCTCAATGACCAAGCTAGAAGGGAAGGCACAGATAGCACAGGATGGGAAAAACAGGTGCTGTAAACCCTTCCCCAAACTCTAAGAATTCCAAGTGGAGATGTAGCATTGGGAGCCTATGACCCCTTTAAAATGACCTTGGTTTATAGCAAAAAAGGTCATGAGGTAGTTGCAACCAATCTTGAAACCACCATCTGCTCTGCTAGAGGGGAGCAATGAGGCGAGTGTAATGGAGTACTCGCGCCAGCATGGAGAACAGTGGGAAGGCATAGGCCCCTTCGCTCGGATAAGGTTGAAGGAATTCATCCACTGCCTCTCAGTCCGGATTTGGGAGCCTACTTGAGTACATTGGGAGGCTGTCAGTTGGTCCTGGATGCAAATAGATCCCTAAGGGATGGTAATGCATGGAAAATTTTAGCTGTCTAGATGCCCGTTGCTGCAGTCCCGCCAGTGGTGAGAGAACCAGCCTGCTGTGAGGTTGGTGATCCCGGGAAGATATTCTGCTCAAAGAGTGATGGTGCATGAGAGACAGAACCTGGAAATGTATTTTGGTGCCTCTGACAAGGCCCGGTATCTGACTATGCCTAGGCAGGTGATGTATGGAACTGTGGGGAATTGTCCATGTGGAGTAGAAGGCAGAAGTTGTGTATGCGTCTTTCCAAAACGCATAAGGCACAGAACTTGTTGTCCATAGATGCAGAAACGGTATTTGACAGGGTGGAATGATCCCTCCTCTTCAAGACTCTCAAGATGATGGGATTTGGGCCAAATTGGTTACTAAGCATGAGAGCTTTATATTCTACCCAGCGTGTTAAAATTCGGGTGAATAGCCTGCTGTCAAAACCAGTACAGATATAAAAATGGCACAAGACAGCGGCACCCCCTTTCACCTCTTCTTTTCATCCTTGTCTTAGAACCTTTTTCTCCAGAGTTTTGAAAACCCCAATGCAGAATATAAATTCACGGTTTCAAAACCCCCAATGCAGAATATAATTAGCAGCGTTTGCGGATGACCTACTCTTCTCAATAACTAAACTACAAGTTTTGATGCCTCCAATTCTTGATGAAATCTCTGCATACAGTACACTCTCAGACTTTCAGGTAAATTTTGAGATTCTCCCCTTGCAAATTAATAACACTACACTTCTCACTCTTCAGGATAAAATTTCCTTTCCTGTGGACAGAGTGTCAAATATCTGGGAGCCTACTTGCCAAGTGATCTCTCCAAACTTTTTGAATAAAACTTCCCACCCCTCTTCCAGCTCATTACAACAGAACTGAAGGCATGGCATAAACTAATATTTAGCTGATTATGCAAGATACACATTCTTAAAATGAATACCCTCCCCAATAGCCTGTACACCTTACAAACACTGCCTATTGCCCTCCCAAGACACTTCTTTACTAGAGTACATAAGAATTTTACCTCCTTAATTTGGGCAAACACCCCAGAATCTCCTCCAAGGTCCTAATGGGACATAAACCACAGGGGGGTCTAGGTCTGCCCAATCTGGAAGCTTGTTACCAAGCGGTGATCCTCACAAGAATATATGAATGGGTGGGATCCAATAGCAACCACCACTGGTTGCAACTAGAGAGAATGGAATTCCGAGTACCCCTCCAAACCATCCCATGGAGGGTTGGTGGCAGGGATGTTCTGGACACTCTCTACACTAAACAACCCACCATGGTGCCGACATTAACAACATGACACCAAATCAGGCGCTCTGTCAGTCTAACCATCTCCCCTTAACCCATTAAACCCCCAGTTCAAGCCAGGGTGGAGTGGGTCCACATTTCCAATACCAAAAGATTCCCACTACCTGAGGTGGAAACCACACTCAATACACAATGGGTTAAGCCAATTGAGAAAATATTCACCACTCAGGAGATCTCTCAATTGCAAAAGTTTCACTACACCCAACTCAAACATTTGATAATTTCCCATCTCTTACTATCCACTGGGAACAGAGACCAAACTTGATTTGAGAAACTCTGTACAAGCCGCATGATCAAAACCAAGCACCTATCACTAATGTATAACCTCATACTACATGACAAGCTACCCACACAGCCCCAGTTTATAGAAGCATGGTGTCAGGAATTAAACATACCCCTCACTGATGCAGAGTGTCATAAGCTGCTCTCCAATATATTTCACATATCTGTTAGCAACTCTACCCACGGAACCAATCACAAGTGAATCTCCAGATGGCGCTATATGCCTGTGAGACTCCACAAACTCTTTCCCACTTCCCCTGACGCATGCTGGAGGTGTGGGACCCATAAGGGTACTCATGGCCACATTTGAAAAGATCCAACAATATTGGCAAAGACTTACCACTCTAACACACTCAATAACAGTTATCGGATTCCACACCTCCCCCACAAAAAAACTCCCCCACTCATACCTCGTTATATCCCCAAGCCAATGCACGCACTGTTGTACCACCTTTTCATGGCAGCGAATGTATTGATCCCAATCTTGTGGAAAAAAGAGTATCCACCAACAATAAGGGATTGGATCCAAAAAGTTGAATCCATTAGATTGATGAATGAACTGACCTCATCCCTATCCCAAACCTATTTCAAATACCAACAAAACTGGGCTCTGTGACGAGACCAATCTCGCCACTGTGCATTGGAGAAGCCTGGTTGCCCGCCTGCTGCCTTTAGACTATGGCCCCATGTTGAAACGCTTGATTTTCCCCTGCATAGACACGAAAGCCGGGTCATTCGGTGCTGGCCCTGTTTGACCGTTGATACCCCAGATAGCTATGCCATGGAGCCCATTCGTATAATGAAAGACTATGGGAAAGACTTTGGCTCCATGGCAATTGAACTGTATGTGTGTGCTCTGAGCGCCATTCAGTAATAATGTGCGCTCAGATCTGAGCTATCTGGGGATATGTTGAATGTACCTGTTTTGTGCAATGGCTGCACAGTTATGTTTTTTATGTGTTTTATTGTCTTTTGCTGCCATGTGTTCAATGGAGTTTTGCCTCTGTCCTTGGAGATAATTGGATTACTTCCCAATTATCTCCAGGATAGAAGACTCTGTGGAACTGGTTTTGGGCAGAAAAGCCATGCTTCCTTTGGTCACAAAGGACTACGATCTATCTTTTGAACCACTGGACCAATTTGTATGATTTTGACATATGTTTGTATTTGGAGTATGCTGATTCTGAAAATGTAAGTGTTACGGTACCTTCAGTGATAAATGTACAAACCGCCGTTTAGTGAATGCTCCCCGTTCGCAATAATGTGGTCTGGTAGCGTATGCAGTATAATCATGCGAACCGCCAGCCAGGGAACACTCCAAACTCCCGAACGGTACCTGTGCGGCTCCTTCCCTTCACGAGCTCCAAATACACGAACTGCCAATATTAGCCGAACGCCAATATCTTCCAAGCGGCAAATAATTCCAAAGAGCAGTCTCTAGTCGCCGGTAATAAAATACCCCCAATAACGAGACCAAGCTCCGCATTGAGGGTAAAACACGAACTGAGTTTACTGTGGGCTTCCTGCCCGTATTTATGCAGGTCTCCCACTTGGTGGACACTCCCCTAGGGGACCAAATGGGAGACTGGAATAGCAGACGGACATGGGGACATTTCAGACATACAATCACACAATATTCCCAGCATACATCACAGTTTCCTCCCCTCTGCCCGGGAGATAATTGGGAAGTAATTCAATTATCTCCCAGAGCAGAGGCAAATCGCCATTTTAAATACAAGTCACAAAACATATAAAAATATATAACTTTTTAACTGCCGAACATATTACATTCGTGTAACACATCCCCAGATAGCCTCGATCTGAGTGCATATTTTTGGCGAATAGCGCTCAGATCCCATACGCACAGTTCAATCGACATGGAGTCAAAGTCTATTACAGTTCTTCAGTATGCAATTGACTCCATGGGAAGGCTATCTGTGGTAAGTCCATTCGTGCCTTTACATCTCCCGAACAGCCGGTGTTCGAACACTTCTGTCGATTGAGAAGGGAGGTCGACGGCTTCAGCGGTGTTCGGTTGAAAAGTGTCCGTTTTCAGTTTCATGAAATAACCATCGAACACCGCTGGTCTTTTGCATGGTTAAAATGGCCGCCGCCTCGTGGTCGACATACGAATGACGACCACCCTGTATTCGGTTTTAATTGAGAAGTGTCTGTGGTTAACCGCAACGTTCTAATTGGAATAATAGGTTAACCAGCAGCACACTTCTCTTCTGGATGGCCGTCCGTTCGGCAGTTCCGTTTGGCAGAAAAGTACATTCACTTAAACAAGGCATACAAACGGGTAAATTCATGTAAACGGCAAAACAGACGAACACAGCAATCTTAGTTCATACGGATGGTATGTCACAATCTGTATCTGCTCCACCTTTCTTCATAGCTTACCGTGTGCTGTCCGAAGCAGTTTGAAAAATATGCTGAAGGGCAGTGATGTCCCGAACGGTTTGCTGGCGAATAGTTCCTGGCGAACATCGCTTGTTCGCGTTCGCCATGGATGGCGAACATATGCGCTGTTTGGTCTGCCCCCTATTCGTCATCATTGAGTAAACTTTGACATTGTACCTCACAGTCAGCAGACACATTCCAGCCAATCAGCAGCAGACCCTCCCTCCCAGACCCTCCCACCTCCTGGACAGCATCCATTTTACATTCATTGTGAAGGTGCATTCTTAGTGAGAGGAGGGACAGTGTAGCTGCTGCTGATTTGATAGGGAAATTGATAGCTAGGCTATCAATTTCAGTGTCCACTACAGTCCTGAAGGACTCATCTGACCTCTGCTGTAAGGACAGCACCCCAAAAAGCCATTTTTAGGGCTAGAACATCAGTCTGCTTTTTTTTTCTTCTGGGTAATGTAATTGCAGTTGCCTGCCGGCTTTCCAGCCTGTGTGTCAGGCTCACAGCAGATACTGTGCCCACTTGCCCAGTGCCACCACTCACTCACTGGCTTGCATTTAAAAAAAAAAAAAACTTTTTGGACTGTAATATAATAGCAGTCAGTTTCCTTCACGAGTGTGTGTTTCAGGGCCTGCCCAGTGCCACCACTCACTCACTGGTGTCCCAATAGCTTGCATTTAAAAAAAACTAAATCTTTTTGGATTGTAATATAATAGCAGTCAGTTTCCTTCATGCGTGTGCGTTTCAGGGCCTGCCAGGGCACAGTGTCACACCAGTGCAACTCATATCTGGTGTAACAGTAGTGTACATTTTAAAAATAAAATACAATTTTGACTGTAATATATTGAATAGCAGTTAGTTGTCTGCAAGCGTGTGTGTCAGGCCTACAGCGTCTACTCTGCCAACTTCTGCCACTGCACAGTGCCACTCGTATCTGTTGTCACAGTAGCTTGCACACATAGTGCCACTAATTGAAAAAAAAATGACAGGCAAAAGCAGGCCACCCCGCAGGGGCTGTCGTGGTCGTGGTGCTGTGATTCCCTTTGGCCCTAGAATAATGCCCAGTGTTCAGAGGCCACGTACCCTGAACTCGAAAAGTTCTGAGGACAAAGTTGACTGGCAGGTATATTACCTACACTGCGCATTGGGTAAACCTGCTGACGGCTGCCAAGCATGGAATGCGTGGCTCTGCAGAGGAGTTGGTGTCACCGCCACGACTTGCAGGCAGGCCTGCTGCCACCTCCTCTACTCCTCCTACTCCATCCTCTTCCATAACCTCCTCGGCTGAGTTCTCTTCTGCTGCTGCGTCTTGCTCCACATCAACGGCACCCCCCCAGCTCCCCAGGTACTATTCCACATCCCGGATACGGCAGTGTCACACCGTCTTGGGGTTGACTTGCCTGAAAGCAGAGAGTCACACCGGACCAGCACTCCTGTCCGCCCTGAACGCACAGGTGGATCAGTGGCTGACTCCGCACCAACTGGAGATTGGCAAAGTGGTTTGTGACAACAGAAGACATTTTTCAGATATCCAGCGGCAAAAAAACATGCCAGTGAGGCGCTTGATTTGCGACAGCCCGACACGTTGGAATTCAACACTCCTAATGTTCGACCGCCTGCTCCAACAAGAAAAAGCCGTTAACGAGTATTTGTATGACCGGGGTGTTAGGACAGCTTCTGCAGAGCTGGGAATTTTTTTGCCACTTTACTGGACGCTCATGCGCAATGCCTGTAGGCTCATGTGTCCTTTTGGGGAGGTGACAAACCTAGTCAGTCGCACCGAAGGCACCATCAGTGACATCATACCATTTGTTTTCTTCCTGGAGCATGCCCCGCGAAGAGTCCTGGATCAGGCCGAAGATGAGTGTGAAGAGTTGTGGTCACCATCACCACCAGAAACAGCCTTATCAGCTGTAGCGGAGTAGTAGTATTATCCACGGTATCTCCGCTGGTAGACAGAATCAAGCAGGCACAAAGCAGGTAAAATCCAGGTAGCGTAGTTACAATCCCTTTCTCCCAAGAACTAGACGACACATAGCTTGGAGGTCAACTGAGGTTTATTTGCAGGTCACGGTATTTATGGGATTCCCCATGCAAGGGGTTTCCCTACTGACATTTCAGGGGTTGTACAGTAGGGGACTACATGGGGAACTGCCCAACACACACAATTTTCCCATCATACACTGCTGGACGAGAGGGATACTCCCACTGGAATATACCGTTAATGGGATTATCCCTCCGTGCAGCAGAACTCACTTTTTACATTAAAATACATAACTTTCACATTATTCATTAGTTTTACACTAACGGACGTTAGGAAGAAAGCTCGAGGCTGAGCGCATCGTTCGTGAGATTACCGCTCAGCTCCCAGTCTAACTAACCAAACGCCGTACGAAATACACATAATTTCAACATAGGTTTAAAAATACCCTTATTATCGTAAGGGGAATAAACTACCGAACGGCCGAGGTTCCTGAACGGCCTGGAAGTCCAGCGGTGCTTGCGCCGTCGAGTAGCCGTTTTTAGTTCCAGGCGCTCGACGACAAAACACCGCTGGGCTAACAAAAGAAACAAGATGGCCGACCGCTGCGTGGTCGGTATTCGAACGATGGCCACCTAGAAACCCTCTTAATTACCGATTGCAACATTGTGTGGTCTGCGTTCGGTAGGTTATTCGTTTCACGAACAGGGTTTAACTCCCTGTTCGTGAAACTTCATTAGAAATGCTGGGGTTTTCATACCGCCAGCATACGAATGCCCTAATTCACCTAGAATACAAATAGCATTGGTTTCTATGACTTAGCAGCCATACATACAGCTTTATACATAGTCTCTCGTGGCTAGTTTTGCCACATCAGCATCGCTTGCTGGACCTGCGGCAACGCTGGAAGAGGATTGTGAGGAAGAGGAGTCAGAGGAGGAATGTGGCTTTGAGGAGGATGAGGAAGACCAACCACAACAGGCATCCCGGGTGCTCGTTGTCACCTAACTGGTACCCGTGGTGTTTACGTGGCTGGGGGGAAGAACATACCTTCAGTGAGATCACTGAGGACGAGGAACAGGACATGAGTAGCTCAGCATCCAACCTTGTGCAAATGGGGTCTTTCATGCTGTCATGCATGTTGAGGGACCCTCGTATAAAAAGGCTGAAGGAGAATGACCTGTACTGGGTGTCCACACTACTAGAACCCCGGTATAAGCAGAAAGTGCCTGAATTTTTACCGAATTACGGCAAGTCGGAAAGGATGCAGCAGTTCCAAAATCAATTAAAAAGTATGCTTTACACAGCGTATAAGGATGATGTCACAGCACAACGGGAATCTAACAGCGGAAGAGGTGAAAGTAATCCTCCTCCTCCCACGACCACGCCGGCAAGGACAGGACGCTTTACAGGCGTGTTGTTGATGGAGGACATGCAGATCTTTTTAAGTCCTACGCATCGCCACAGCCCTTCGGGGTCCATCCTCAGAGAACGACTCGACCGACAGGTAGCAGACTACCTCGCCTTAACTGCAGATATCGACACTCTGAGGAGCGATGAACCCCTTGACTACTGGGTGTGCAGGCTTGACCTGTGACCTGAGCTATCCAAATTTGCAATAGAACTTCTGGCCTGCCCTGCTTCAAGTGTCCTGTCAGTGCAGCAGGAGGTATTGTCACTGAGAAGAGAAGTCGCCTAGGTCAAAAAAGTCTAGATTACCTCACCTTTATTAAGATGAATGAGGGATGGATCCCGAAGGGACTGACAGTGGGCGATACATTCGACTTAAAAAGGCCTGATGAAGGGGACGTAACAGGGTGTTGCGGCTGCTGGCCCGCCGCGTGGTATTTAAATCCTTAGCTCACCCAGTACCTTGCCCTGTCGGGGTTTCCTGTTCCTGGTTTCCTGAGAGTGCTTTATCATTGTGAATCTGATTTCCTGGTATCCTGATCTTGGCTTTTCCCTTGTTATTCTGAATTCTGGTTTCCCAGACTTGGCTTGTGTAAACGGTATTGTGTATTTTCTGGCTTCCTTGACCTCGGCTTTCCCTTTGACCATTCTCTGTCTCTAGCGTATTAGTCTGGCCATTCTAAGGTCCAGTTTACGCTCTGTCCTTTTATTTTCCTTTTCTTGCCTATGTATATGTTTACATAGTTTCTGCGTGCTGGACCACACTAGTAGTCGTGACATTGGGATTAAACTGATAAGAATAGTACTACTTAACACACCACTCCTATCTGGTGGCACATTAGATTGCACGCGCAGTGCCCCAAATTTGAAGTAGGAGGACCGACCAAGCATCTTTTTCCATCTCCCGGTTCCTAAAATCGATGCCATATACACGTCCCCTGATAGGGGACGTAACAGGGATTAAACTGATAGGAATAGTACTACTTAACACACCTTATAATAACGCAGAGAGAGGAGTCTGAAGAAGAGGAGTCAGAGGAGGAAGGTGGCTTTGAGGAGGTGGAAGACCAAACACAGCAGGCGTCCCAGGGGGCTTGTTGTCACCTTTTGGGGACCCTTGGTGTTGTACGTGGCTGGGTGGAGGAAGAGACCTTCAATGACATCAGTGAGGACAAGGAACGGGACATGGCTAGCTTGGTATCCAACCTTGTGCAAATGGGGAGTTTGCGGTTGTGCAAATGGACTGTTTGAGGTTGTTTGCGGTGCGTTAAACAGGGAGTTTGGTCTGTCACTGTGAAGCGGGCGTAACCCTTACACTACCTGATCGATACAACATCATACCTGATGTTTTAAAGCACATTATTCCAAACAATTTAGGAATGTTAGGTGATTTATGCCCTTTATGGATTAAAACCAGACTCTGCATCAAATATGTAATTTTCCATGGGTGTTTTGCCATGGATCCCCCTCCGGCATGCCACAGTCCAGGTGTTAGTCCCCTTGAAACAACTTTACCATCACTCTTGTGGCCAGAAAGAGTCCCTGTTGGTTTTAAAATTTGCATGCCTATTGAAGTCTATGGCGGTTCGCCCGGTTCGCCCGGTTCCCCCGTTTGAGAACATTTGCGGAAGTTCGCGTTCGCCATTCGCGAACCGAAAATTTTATGTTCGCAACATCACTACTGAAGGGTCTCAACTCTATCATAGGCCTTGTATACACACCAGTTTGGAAATATTACCACAGGGTTGCCTTTAGCAGTCCCAATGATGTTTCCCTATTCCTTGTTTATGATTTTACCACTTGGAAACTCAGTGTTTGTATGAATGGCAGGTATGATAGTTCCAATTAAATTAAACACTCATCCTCCCAATTCCATGGTAACCACTTATATGCCCAATTCCCACAAAAAAGTATGCATTATTTGGCAAAACATCAAAACTTTAATCTGTGTAATTGTTAAAGCAAGCTTCCAGTAATCGTATAACAAATGGGTAGTTTAATTCTTTCCCCTGCATATTAAGGGGATAACTTGACACACTTTATTATTGGGGAGGATTCAACTATGCGTATACCCCAAGAATTTCCATCTATGTAACCAGCTACCAAAGCTTGAGAACAGTTGGATTTACCCAACGTGATGGTATTGTAGCCGTCACCTTTTGTTGTCTTGTTGACTTACTTCATCTCATGTTCCAATGTATAACCTCCTTTGTTACTCACAGGAATAGCATTGCATGATAGGCTTTGGTTATCTCTGCATAGAGAGCCAGGATGCTCAATAATTAGTTGGTGGCCCGTGGGTTTAGCAGGGCTACACTGCTACTAATCTGCTGGAGAGAAAATAAAAAGGTTTAGGGTCACCTTTCAACAATACAATTTTAGTATCACCAAGCCCTTCAGAGATTACCTCTCCCTCCTGCCTGTGCTGATTAGTGGACCTTGGTGTGACGGAGCTCCCTGTCCCCCAACTGGGTTCCTCCGCCAAAGGACCGCTTCCTAGCTGGAACAGGGGACAAACCGCAGCCCTTCTGCCCACAGTCGACGTGGCTTGACTGGGGCCCTGGAACCGCTCCTTCCTGGAGCCAAATGGGGAATTAGCTCTAGACACCCTCACTGGACGAAACTCAGTCCTGTGAGCTCTAGTCCTTACAAGGACTTTCCCCATTGAAACTCCTGCAAGCTGGAATAGCAGACACAGGAGTAAATCTTCTTTCCCTCCAATAACAGGACAACACACAGTTTTGGAGTGTAAGCTGGAATAGATTTTAATGGTGCCACACTTGGCCTTATATGACAATCCCCATACAAGGGGTACGCCCACGTGGATCTTGTTGGGGACAGGGACACAAACTTGTAAACCAATAATAACACATTTACAATGTAAGGCACTCCCACACACAGCACACAATCCCTCCCCTCTGCCTGGGAGATAATTGAGTGAGATACCCAATTATCTCCAGGCAGAAAAGACACACATTTCTAAAAAGTCCCAAAAGTCCCCCAAAACACATGATATCACTGCAAATATCATTGCACATCTCCTGATAGCCCTGATCTGGGTGACCAACATATCCAAAAATCATCCAGATCAGTTCAGGGATTCAGAAATTCTATGGAATTAATTTATTTGACTGACCGCAGACATGGTCCCATGCCCAAAACAGTTCCAGAGAATCAGGGCTTGTGGTCGGTCTAGTTCGGTAGTTTGAAAATTAAAAAAGTACCAAACAGAGTCATTAGTCTTACCCTGGAGCTTGTTCCCTTCATACAGATGAATGCCTTCACTGAACAGAGCCCTTCTAAGTTGAATGAAACTGAACGCAGGTGATGATGGAAGTCCAGCAGTGTTTGGGCGCTTCTGTATCCGATTTCAGTTCCATGAGATTCATGCACAGCTGCCTGCGTTCATGTGAACAAGATGGCCGTCACCTCATGGTTGTCCATAGGAATTGCGGCCACCCAGAAGAAACACTTAGACCACTGCGGTGCAAATTGCAACAATGTATCAATTAAGCTTAACAGCTCCAGGGTGGTCTCCGGTTCGTGCGGCTGCTCAGTTACCAAATCATATAATTCCAGTAGATAAACTGAGACTTTTATATCACAGTTTACAAGGTCCATAGTCTGTAGGCAGGAGGCTGGCATGCAGGCCCCTCCAAGAACTCGTTGTGGCGGAACCAGCCTCGCCACTGGGCATTGGAGAAGACTGATTGCCAGCCTCCTGCCCTCTGACTACGGCCCCATGTTGAAATGCTGGATTTTCCCCTGCAAAGACCCGAAAGCCGGGTCATTCGGTACTTTCCCTATGTGAGCAGTGTTACCCCAGATAGCTATACCATGGAGCCCATTCGTATAACGAAAGACTATGTGAAAGACTTTGGCTCCATGGCAATTGAACCGTATGTATGTGATCTGAGCGCCATTCAGTAATAATTTGCGCTCAGATCTAAGCTATCTGGGGATATGTTGAAAGTACCCGTTTTATGCAATCGCTGCACAGTTATATATTTTTATGTATTGTATTGTATTTTGCTACCATGTGGCTCATGGAGTTTTGCCTCTGTCCTTGGAGATAATTGGATTACTTCCCAATTATCTCCAGGATAGAAGACTCTGTGGAACTGGTTTTGGGCAGAAAAAACATGCTTCATTTTGTCAAATAGGACTTTCCTTAACTTTTTAACTCCGAACCGATTGCCCTGATTTTTGAGTATGTGTATATTTCAAGTATTAGGATTCTGAAAATGTATGTTTTATGTGAATGGCATGTATATTTTGGAAGTTATTAATATTTTGTAAAAACTGTATTTCTCTGCCTGTGATAATTATATTACAATTGTGTTCAGTAATCATATCACAGGCAGAGGGGAGGATTTTGTGTGGGAGTGTCTGTGTGTATTGTATGGATTGATCGGTTGTATTTTAAAACCCTGTGGGCAGTACTATGTTTGTGGATTATGAATAAAAGAGGCTGTATGTGCCAGTACAGTCAGTTCTGCTTGACCTCAAAATGAAGTGTTGTCTCGTTATTGGTGGAATTGGATTGTATGCTGATTGCCAGGAGTGTAAGCTGATTGTATGCTTTTCCTGTTCAGCTGCTTACAGCATTCATATGCTTGAGAGCATTCGTATGCTTCTCCGGTTCGGTGGTTGTGGTGTCTGCTGCAGTGCTTGGAGTCCTCAGGAAGCGCTAGGAGCATCCTTCAATGGAGGTATCCAGTTGGGGTGCCAGGTTACACTCGTGGCAAACTCACTTGAAAAGGGGATTTTGTCACACCTAGTAAGACCCACACTTAAGACCCTACTTGTAATTCTGGACTTTTATCTCAGTAAACAACACTTTTGTGGGGAACCCAAATTGCAACCTCATCTATAATGGTACCAGCTGTCATCCTACTTTCATCAGTTCTAGACAGAGCTGCACTCCACTCTAGTTCAACAAATCAGAAATTTCCCAGTTGTATTCCAATCCTTGTTCACTAATTTGTGAGTGTAAGCTGATTGTATGCTTTTCCTGTTCAGCTGCTTACAGCATTCATATGCTTGAGAGCATTTGTATGCTTCTCCGGTTCGGTGGTTGTGGTGTCTGCTGCAGTGCTTGGAGTCCTCAGGAAGCGCTAGGAGCATCCTTCAATGGAGGTATCCAGTCGGGGTGCCAGGTTACACTCGTGGCAAACTCACTTGAAAAGGGGATTTTGTCACACCTAGTAAGACCCACACTTAAGACCCTACTTGTAATTCTGGACTTTTATCCCAGTAAACAACACTTTTGTGGGGAACCCAGATCACAACCTCATCTATAATGGTACCAGCATTCAGTGTACTACAGGCATCTCAGACATTATTGCATTTCATGTACAAACCAACGAACCACTGCATTTGCGCCTACACACTGACCCCTACCGGTCATTCGGTGTACTACAGGCTTCTCAGACATTATTGCATTTCAAACACAAACAATTGGATAAGTGGCGCTAAACAAAAAATAGATAAATAACAAATCCCAGTGAGTCTAAAACCAAACCAGTGTTTTAGTCACCTGAAAACACTTACATTAATACAAATGGATACAGGAAGAGGTGGTTTTGCGCACACAGTGGATGCTTGATGAGCTAATCTGCAACATAGACAGCTATCATAGGGCAATATGCATAAACCAATAACTGGTATAGGAAATAATTAGGAGCACTCACATTTTAGAGAGCCATATAAGTCGGCAGTATGGGGGCAATGTGTGTGTATGGGGGGAAGTGTGTGTGTGTGTATGGGGGGCAATGTGTGTGTATGGGGGCAGTGTATGTGTGTAGAGTGTTAAGGGTAGGGGGGCTTTTTTTAATATATATATATATATATATATATATATATGTATTTTATTTATTTAAAATAAATATTTATGTCCCCCGTCCCTTTACTGGAAGGAGGTGGTCCGGTTGTGAATCCCTGGTGGTCCCAGTGGAGAGAGTGATCACTAGAGAGATTTGGAGCGTTGCCACGGTTACCACAACAACGCTCCATGCTTGTGAGAGTAGGACCCGGAGGAGCTGCAGGCAGAGCTCCCCGGTCCTCTCTCCCTCGCCTGCTGGCTGTCAGCACAGTGCCTGCGGACCGGGGAGGGAGATCTCTGATCTCCCCTCCGGTCCACAGGCACATTGCAGGGCTAGCACCTGCATGTGTTGTCAGGGGAGAGGGAGACCGTCGGTTTTCTGGGGTGGGGGCAATTGCACCGTTGCCCCCCCCGGATCCGCCACTGTTGCTGAGTCCACACACACACACTGCTGAGTCCACACACACACACACAGACTGCTGAGTAAATACACACACAGACTCTGCTGAGTCCGTACACACACACAGACTCTGCTGAGTCCGTACACACACACAGACTCTGCTGAGTCCGTACACACACACAGACTCTGCTGAGTCCGTACACACACACAGACTCTGCTGAGTCCGTACACACACACAGACTGCTGAGTCCGTACACACACACACACACACACACACACACACACACACACACACACACACACAGACTGCTGAGTCCATATACACACACAAACTGCTGAGTCCATACACACAGACTGAGTCCATGCACACACACACACACACACACACACACAGACTGCTGAGTCCATGCACACACACACAGACTGCTGAGTCCATGCACACACACACACACACACACACACAGACTGCTATGTCCATATACACACACACACACACAGACTGCTATGTCCATACACACACACACACCAAGCCTACCTGACACTGGAGGCTGTTGCTAGGGGTCAGGCAGCCATCTTCTGCAGCAGCATGGTCTGCTGCTTTTGGTCTGCTGTGTTTGGGGGCGGGGCCTGTGCCGGGGAGCCTGTCAGTGCTCCCTCCAGCCACAGACAGCCCCCAGTACCTCAGCACTGCATTCCCTCGGGCTGTAATAGGCTGTTACAGTCCGAGGGAAGAACATGGCCAGCAAGTTGCTGGCATTTGGGGGGGCCCAAGGGGGAGCACAGCATGATGTAGGGGGGCCATGGCCCCTTCTACCCCTCCCTAGTGACGCCACTGCTTACAACTCATGCTTGCTATGATATAACCATTCCTGCATAACTGCCTACATAGGCATTTAGTTACATTTACTGACAATACGCATACATTTATCCAAGAATGCACATACTAGTTAAAGCACTATGCAGTATTCCAGAGTCTAATATGGAATATTTGCATGTTTGCACGCTTAAAATATAAGTCCTTCCAATTACGTATTTTCACATATTACGTTATTCAGCTGCCAGTCATGGTTCACTACACTCACCTTTCGGGGTACAGTTGTATTCCATATCACACATGGTATAACACTCCCGACAATTTAATTTCCTTCAAACAGGGGCATTACAAGCATACAATAAACATTGGGACGGAGCACTTTGCTCTATTAAACTTGCATAACACACATATGGGTATACGCTTTTAAATGTCTATATTCAATGTTAATACATTGTTTACCCATCCAGGATACAGGTATTAATAACCCTTACGACCAGTAAGGGTATCTAATCATACTACCAGGTACATACACCTGCTCATGTGGTATATACATACATTTTCTGTTTCCCCCTGGGTATATCTTTAGCGTACTGGCAATTAGGGACTATAGGTTTCCAATAGGTATTCTCCTTTCTTGGCATCTACGCCTGTCGTATAGTGGTCCCGCGAAGCCAACACCCCGCCTCAGCGCTCGGAGGCAAACACCCATCGGGCCACTCGTGAGCTAGCCACCTCGCATGGTATATAGAGAGGGCCTCACTTGTGACTCCCTTCCCCTTTTTCTGGTTACAGTCACCGAGAGGCCAACATCCTGCCACTATGTTTGGTGGCCACAAAAATCCCCTCGCGCCATTGCATAGATAGAGCCTCTCAAGCCACTTGGCAACTAGCAGGGCCTCACCTGTCACCAAACAAAGGATTAATTGTTTTGCCATGCAGCTTTAGCTAGCACACTGTGGGTTCATATAATAATGGCCATCTTCATGTTTTTTAGTATGTAGCAAGCAGGTGGTAAGGATTTCTCTCTACCTAACACTCCAGCTAGAGTCAACACACTTTCACTTGGAGAAGATGTTGCTAGTCCCACACGACAATTTTGTCCCAACACAGCGGACGATCATGTTTCAGGCTCCAGGCTCTACAACCTCTGGTAGTACGTAGAGAACTACCAGAGACAAATTGGGTTGTCTGATTCTCTTTGGCAAATCCCAGATTTGAAACAATTTCCATGTTGGCACATGTAGTTTCGGTGCATGCAGACTGTTGCAGATATGTTCTCAATATGTCAGGGCACATGCGAAAACCATGTGTCCCAATAAATGTACCCTGAGCCTTACTTCACGTCTGTAAACATTATGCATTTCCAGTACTTTCTAACTCATCACCCTTCCAGACATTTAGTTAATTTCCTAATCTCCGATTTTAAAGGTCTTCCGTACAGGTATTGCCATATACTTTTGGGGGAATCTAGAATGCCCTAACTTGCAGTCATCACAGCAGCATCCAACAGCTGGCATTACACTCATGGCCCAAGAAATGGCAGAAAGATTTCTACCTGGGCCTCTCCGATCTACACCATTTACAACGTGGCACAATCCCATTGGGATTGTCACAGGGAATCTTCCCTCACACTGTAACCTCATGCCTCGGCTACCCCAAGTCTCAACACCCTCATACCCTTCAAGGAGTTTTCATTACAGTATGCCACCATTGTTCATACCATTACAGCTATAACTTAAGCAGGGGGGGAAGCCTGGTTAAGTAAAACTGATATCACAAACACATTTAAGACTGCCATCATCCACCCTACACTGGCACTTACAGGACATTTATGGGCAGCAGTTAATATTTCTTCTCCCGCTTAACTTTTGGGTCAAGAGCAGCCCACAATCTTCAATATATTTATAGAACTCTTTGCTGCTTGTGGTTAAACATATCCAGATGCCCCACAGTCATACACTACCGAGATGATTTCTTGTTGGTCAAAGGGAACGCCTTTCCCTGTAGAAGCTTCAAGGAAGCCATTAGTATGTCTGAACACTTGGGTGTCCCAGTATTCCCTAAGGTCACAGAAGACCCAGACACTATGGTTACATTCCTGGGCATACAACTTGACTCAGCCTCTATGCCAACAAGTTACCACGAGAGAAATAGGAACAGTCGCAACAACACCAATTACCACCTCCTGCTTGGTACTTGCAACCGCATGGAACTACAATCCCTACCAGGTTCCTTAAATTTTGCCATGTGCATCATACCACAGGCCGCGCTTTCATCTCAGACCACTTTGCTTTTTCCATACTCCAGCATTATGATCAGGGGCTATCCCTAGACAACCAAGCCACGGCAGAGCTACACATATGGTGGACTTTCTTAACCACACGTAATGGTCAACTATTGTGGCAGCTGCCGTGACAGCCGCCATGGCAGGGGGGTCAATTATGGTCAAGGTCATGGATTACATGAACCTCGCCAACATAGCCGGGCTCTGACTAAACTGGCCTTGTCCACCAGCACTCAACACTCATGCTACAGGGTTTTCCACTTATACAATACGTTCATGTCGGACCATCAGATAGCGGGTTTAAGGTTCCACCACTTCTGGCCTGCGCCTCTTTTTCCCACCTTAAGTTGAAAATTCTCGCACAACACATATATATATATACACAAAACCAAGAGGGCTGCACTCACCTGAACATGCATTCATTATAGGGTGCTGCTGGGGCCAAAATATACAAAATACAGAATCCAGCGCACTCGCTTAATCACTCAACAATGATTTCAAATCTTAGAGATTGTAGAAGTTTTATTTAAAAACACCTCACCTAGGCAAAAAATAATGGGGGTTTAGTTACATTATATGATCATATATTGCATAACTAGGAAAGGTTAGTATACCTCGAGTGGTACACAAAAATAGAGGGAGTCCAACTAACACTTAGTTGCTCTCACTGGTAATGATAGGAATTCACCAAAACCAACATAAAAGAAATAACAAAGGAAGCACCCTAACGGATAGTGTTGTACCCAGGAGCTAACTAGTGATAATGACTCTGGTCTGGTGATATAACACAATGGATAAATGAACAATTGGAGATAGAAACAGGTAAAAAATAAAAATAAAAATAAGAACTAAAAATATACAAAACATAAAAATATTATACAGTTTAAAAAAAAATATATATTTTTTTTGGATAGACATAACAACATCTGGGGAAAGGAACCTTACAGAAAAAGGACTCCTATCCCCATTAGACATACAAAGGTATATTAATCTATTTCAAATTACATCAGAAATAAGCCGTCTAGTACACAATAATATACTAACATTAATATCCCAGAGAAGGGATATTATGGTCCAAAAGCAGTCTTAAAACCTATATAAATAAGACAGACAGTAACAAAGACAAAACTAGTCAGATATATTGCAGATCCAACATTACATTAGCTAATATCAAATATGTGGACAAGGAGCCCCATAGTAGTGCCCGCTATAAAATCATTAATTAGACATAAGGTGATCATAGAGAGTAACCCCACCTCCTCAAATTCATTAAAGCTCTTTAATTTTTTCAACAAGACTGAAATAAAACGTCAAAATATTAAAATTGGGATATTCTCTCATGTAAATTAACCCCTTTTCCATCCCGACTTGGAATAAGAGTTGGGCTTTAACTTGATCTCTAGTAGGAATATCAATGCTTTTCCAAAATCTAGCAATTAATATTTTGGTAGCCATTAAACAATGTATAATCACAATATCGAGATTATCCTTTTATTTCTAAGCCCATAAAATGGAGTAGGGCAACTTCCGGTTTGTGTTACAGATGTATACCTCCAATTCTATTTATAAATTCAAATGTAATAGTCCAGAGACTTAATTCGATGGCAGGTCCACCATATATGAAACATAGAACCATCTGGGTGTAGACACCGCCAACAATTAGATGGATTAGTAATAGATATTTTAGCAAGTCTAGACGGTACCAAGTACCATCTGTACAATATTTTAGTAAAAGTCTCTAGAATATTCAGGCAGTGAATGTTTTTTTTTTTTAGTCCTCATAAAGGATTCACATCAACTATTAAATAGAATGGATATTGCTAGGTCAGTTTCCCATTTGGTTAAAGCTTTGGGGATAAGTGGAGTCCCCTTCATTTTTATTAGTTCAACTGCAATAGAGAATATCTTTTTAACCTTACACCCTGAAAAATTTTTCCTTAACAATTTTCCAAAACGGCTGTCTAATACCAATATGTTGTCTTTCAAATAGCTCTTAATACGAAGAAAATTACATAATTCTCTAGAGGGTAAATCTAACCAGTTTTTCTGAACTTCAAAGCTTTTCAATTGGTGATCATTATAAAGATCTTTTATCTTATAATTAGGATCTTTAAAGCAGTTTGTCAGGTTTATCTCTAGCATAAAACGTTCTAACGACCTTAGACTGAGGTTCTCATATAGTTTTCTATTAATATTCAACTTCTTGTTTATAGTAGTCCATTCTTTTAATGTCTGTGATAGAGACAATGGAAAATGAGAACTAATCTTGCACAAATGCTTATTATATACAGTTTAAAAATATTTGAGTATTGTGCCTTTAAATTGGAAGAATGAAGATAAAGTAAAACTACTAGAAAAAATAAAAAGAATACTAGAAAAAATATTAAATAAACAAACAAAAATGAAAAAATAGGGAAAGAATGTGTCGGTATACACAACTAATGAAAAGGTAAAATTATGGATAATAAAAAGTCAACTTAAAAGACCTGCATTAACATGCAGCAAAGGGATGTGCAGTGTTTTTATCTCTATCCCTGATACAGTGCAGGGTAAAATGATACTTCCACTAAATAATATACATTATATGAGCAAAAGATATAAATGGCAATATATTAGCAACGCAGTATATGGAACTGTGTGCCAGTGCAATACAATGTATCGCTATAGACTGAAGTGAATGCAAAAACTGGATATAAATGTAAAAAAACAGTTTATTAAACAAAAAGTAAAAATATAAAAATTATGTAAAAATATACATCAGGAACAGTTCACAGTTTTGTTACCAGTCTTATAAATGTCAATTGGTGTTATGAACCCTCGGATTCGACTGGGATGGATGCAGATTGAATATTACAAATGTGCCTCCTGAATACCGACTGCTGGTGAGGACGGCGTGCGTCTGATTGCACGTCCCGGCAGAGACCCCTTCCGGGGGAACGGACAGAACTGACAGTTGCGGTTACCAGGGGGACCAAGGGTTCTAGGTGGAAACGATCATCTGCTGGTTGACTGGATCTGTGTCCTGCTGTGTGGTCTGGTTTCGTAGGGGAAAGAGCCCTACTTCTTCAGAGATGGGATGCATTCTTCTGCTTCAGTCTGTCTTTATATATACATTTTAAAATTGACAATAAAAACTTTCATGGTGTAATTAATTATTTAAAAGATGGTGTAAAAAACGGGATGATGATGATAGTAAAACAACAGTACTAAATAAGACAAGCATTATATTAACTCTGTGTTTGGTGGTACAATATTTACATCGCTGTACTTGGGAAGGATACATATCAAACTGAAAATATGGTGATGAGACAGTTGAATGTTCAATTTTAAAAATGTGATTTTAAAATTGGGACCGTAATTATAGTATATTCCATTGCTGTAATAAAATAAAATAGACACAAAGATAAGTGAATAGGTTAATGCAGTGTTTCCCAACCCAGTCCTCAAGGCACACCTACCAGTCCAGGATTTAGGGATTACCCAGTTGTGTCTAAGGTGTTTTTACAAAGAAGAAAAAAAACACCTTAGACACAACTGGGTAATCCCTAAATCCTGGACTGGTAGGTGTGCCTTGAGGACTGGGTTGAGAAACACCGGGTTAATGAACATAGTATAGTTCCTTCATTTAATTATTTAAGAGTTTAAAAATTTGAAAAAATAAATAAAAATAATATATATATATATATATATATATATATATATATATATATATAAAAAATATAATACTAAATGAATAAATGACTTATTTAAGTGATGCAAATTGACAGATACATAAATACATGAATGAATAAACAGATTTTAGATACTGGTTGATTATACATTTGCTCAGGGTTACTTCCTAATTTGTATAAACAAAAATTAATTGAATGTGCTGTGATGTTACAGCAACTGGCTACGGTTTTAAATATTAATGCTTTTTTTATCCCTTAAGGATTCCCTTTTATTCCAGAAGTTTGATCCTTAAGGGGTTAAATACCATATAAGATATACATCCATGGATGTTACGTATGATCATAAAATGATACATACATGCACTTATAATAAAACATAATATGATTCAATGTATTGCTTTTATCCTCACTCACAATTATTTTTGGTGTGATGATCAATTTTTCTTGCAGATAGATAAATATAATTCAATTTAGGCAGAATCTATGATCAGATCATATTTATACACCCTATCTAGGAGATCTCCTTACTGACCATTCTTTCAAGGTTTTGTTTGTATATTTTATAAGTGGGCAAAAAATAACCTCAATTACTTTATTTATGTTTCTTGGAATTTTAATACCCAGAAACATAATATTATCCTTTGTCCAGGCAAAGTCATAAGTTGTTTTAATTATTATTATTATTATTATTATTATTATTATTATTATTGCCATTTATATAGCACCAACAGATTCCATAGCACTTTACAATATTATGAGAGGGGGATTTAACTATAAATAGGACAATTACAAAAATCTTACAGGAACGATAGGTTGAAGAGGACCTTGCTCAAATGAGCTTACATTCTATAGGAGGTGGGGTGTAAAACAAAATAGATCATGAATTTGCAGTCAAATAAGGTGGGATGCCCTTTAGGAGAGAGCAAGAGACAGGGATGTGATGTAGAGGTTAGTCTGGGAGGCCATAAGCTTTCCTAAAGAGATGGGTTTTAAGGCACTTCTTAAAAGATGCAAGACTAGGGGAGAGTCTGACGGCAGTAGGCAGGCTATTCCAAAGGAAGGGAGCCACCCGCGAGAAGTCCTGCAAGCATGAGATGGCCGTACGGGTGCAGACAACGGACAGGAGGTGGTCACAGGCAGAGCAGAGAAACAGAGAAGGGACATACCTATGGATCTGTGAGGAGATATAAGAGGGGCTAGAGTTGTTCAGTGCTTTATAGGTGTTATAGAATTAGTATCTTAAATTGACTCCTATAGCATACAGGAAGCCAATGTAAGGACTGGCAGAGGGGTGAGGTGTGAGAGAACCGACTAGAGAGGAAAATCAGTCTGGCAGCATCATTCATTATTGACTGTAGCGGTGCAGTGCAGCTTTTGGGAAGACCAATCAGGAGAGGGTTACAATAATCCCTGCGGGAAATTACTAGAGCATGGACAAGCTCCTTGGTAGCATCTTGCATAAGAAATGGGGGGGTGCGGGCTATGTTTTTAAGATAGAATTTACAGGATTTGGCAACATGCTGGGTGTGAGGCTCAAAGGTAAGGCCAGAATCAAGTATGATGCCTCACCTTTGAGCCTCACATCCAGCATGTTGCCAAATCCTGTAGATAATAAAGTTCCTGTCTTCACTATTGATCTTGCTTGCCATTATTGTAGTTTTATTTGTATTTAATTTATAGTTTGAGTATTTACTATAGTAGTACCTTTATCAGTTCTGGCAGTGATGACCTTGGGTTTTGTAAAGTAAGCAGGATGTCATCAACGTATAAGTTGATTTTATGTTCTACCTTATCTTGACAACCTCAATCTTTCTATTTAGCCTTATTTCTTCTGCCAGGGGCTCAATGGTTAAAACATTTAATAAAGGGGACAGGGGGCATCCCTGTCTGGTGCCGTTCGTAATATTAAACCAATCTGCCTCTATACCTGGTCCTACCGACCTTGCTGAGGAGACTGTGTACAATGCCATAACTGCATCATGGACTGCCCCTTCTAAACCATATGCCTCCAGAGCGTCACTCAGAATATCCCATTTGACCCTGTCAAAGGCTTTCTCAGCATCCAATGACCGGGTTAGAAGGGTGATGTTCATCCTTAATGCAGCATCATGGACATCCATAACCCGTATAAAGCCACCTGCTGCTACTCTACCTGGAATAAATCCAACCTGATCCTGTTGTATCAAGTCTGAAATACAGATTTTTAGGCGGTCCGCTATAATCGTAGCGTAAATCTTAACCTCTCCATTAAGAAGTGATATTGGCCGATAGTTCGCCAGTATCTCTGGGTCTTTATCCTGCTTCAAAATTGGGACAATATTGGCTTGGAGCATCTCCTTAGGAAAAGTACGATTGGCAACAATCTCATTAAATATCCGTGAGAGACGTACAGATAGTATAACTCCAAATATCTTATAAAATTTGTTTGAATATCCATCTGGGCCTGGCGCTTTATTAATCTTCAACTTTTTTATTGCTGCTTTAATGTCGTCTGGAGTTATAGGTTTATTTATATCTATTAGTTGTTCTCTAGTTATTTTTGGCATTTTTTTATTTTTAAAATATTCCTTTGAGGGAAGTTGTTTTCCTTCTGATTCTAAATTATATAATCGCCTATAATATTCATTACAAGATGTGCCAATTTTCTTTGGGCACATTTACATTTCCTTATCCGTCTTGATTTTATGAACCCTCCTCATTTGCTTTTTATTTTTCAATTTATTTGTAAGTAACTTATCTGCTCTGTTACTCTTGTAATACCAATTTATCCTTAGAGATTGTAAATGTCTATTTTTCTCCTCAATTAAATGCTTGTTCTTGGGTAGAACACTGGCTTAAAAAAAGAGTACAAAGAGTTGTCATTAATGGTACATTTTCAAGCTGGACAGAGGTGGCAAGTGGTGTCCCTCAGGGGTCTGTTCTGGGACCCCTTCCATTTAACATGTTTATAAATGATCTTGAAGACAGCATTGAAAGTCATGTTTCAGTGTTTGCAGATGACACAAAACTCTGTAAAATAATAAAATGTGAGCAAGATATTACTTTGCTGCAGAGGGATTTAGATAGACTGGGGGACTGGGCACTCAAACGGCAGATGAAATTTAATGTTGAAAAATGCAACGTTATGCACTTCGGCGTAAAGAATACACAAGCAACGTATACCCCTAATGGAAGCGAATTAGGGATAACAACACACGAAAAGGACTTTGGAATTGTTATAGACAACAACTATGCAACAATGTGCAATGTCAATCAGCAGTGGCCAAGGCCAGTAAGGTATTGTCATGCATGAAAAAGGGCATTCATTCTTGGGACGAGAATATCATTTTGCCTCTTTATAAATCACTGGTAAGACCCCATATTGAATATGCTGTACAATTTTGGGCACCTGTTCTAAAGAAGGATATTATGGCACTAGAAAAAGTGCAGAGGCGGGCTACAAAATTAATAAAAGGAATGGAACATATCGGCTATGAAGAAAGGTTAACAAATTTAAACCTATTTAGTTTAGAAAAACGTCGCCTGAGAGGGGATATGATAACATTATACAAATATATCCGGGGCCAATACAAACCATTGTGTGGAAATCTATTCACAACCCGGACTTTACATAGGACACGAGGCCATGCGTTTAGACTGGAAGAAAGAAGATTTTGTCTAAGTCAAAGGAAAGGTTTTTTTTACTGTAAGAACAATCAGGATGTGGAATTCTATGCCTGAATAAGTGGGATAAATCTTAGGCTATCTGCTCTTCTCCAATGCATCTCTTGTAAAAAGATAATTTGAGAATTTTCTTTCTTAATAAAATCAAATAAAATAGCTCTTTTGCATGGGGAATTTAGACCATGGGGGTTTAATGATATAATTTTAACCATTAGGCATTTTCATCTTCTTATAAATCAGTAAAATGCTTCTCATATGTAAATATTTTTAATTGTAAATAATTCTCCAGAAACTATTATCCATATCCCAAATGCAATTTCTTTGTCAATTCCTTCCTAGTCTGAGCACCCGCCCCAGCCACCAACACACTGACCATTCATACAGTATCCCCTCATAATCAAGGGGCATCCATACCCTTGCCCCTGAGCCCCAATCTCAGTACAGATCCAAAAAATGAAAACCCCCTAATTGGGATCTCATCCTAACCAGGATGTATCCTTAATAAGGAAAAAAAAATGAGCTATATTCACCATGTGGCGAAACCAACCTCGCCATGAAGTATTGGAGAAGTCTGGTTGCTCGCATGCTGCCCCTGGACTATGGCCCCATGTTAAAAAGCCTTCTTGCTTCTGCATTCGGTCATTTAACCGGATGTCTGTTCATTCTGTAGTTTAACCGTATGAACAGCATTACCCCAGATAGCCATGCAATGGAGACTATTCGTGTAACGAAAGATTTTGGCTCCATGGCGATTGAACTGTATGTATGTGATCTGAGCGCCATCCGGTATTAATGTGCGCTCAGATCTAAGCTATCTGGGGATAGGTAGAATGTATATGTTTTGTGCAACAGTTGTAACTTTATACATTTTTATGTCTTTTACTGCCATGTGGTTAATGGAGTTTTGCCTCTGTCCTGGGAGATAATTGGATTACTTCCCAATTATCTCCAGGAAAGAGGGAGGGAAATTAGGATGCATTGAGGGGATTTTTTACCTCTGTGTGTCTGTCATTGGTTCATGTCTGTCCTTTGTCACAGTCTCCCATTTGGTCCCCTGGTGGAGTGTCCACCAGCTGGGAGACTTGCATAAATACTGGGCAGGTAGCCCTCAATAAACCAGACCACTGCTTGACCCTCAACACGGAGCTCTGTCTCGTCTTTGGGGGGATTTACTGTTGCTGTTGGAGACTGATTGCCAGGAGTGTAAGCCGCTTGGATGCTTTTCCTGTTCGTCTGCTAGCAGCTATTCATGAGGTTCCAGTTCGGGAGTTTGGAGTGCTACTTTGTATGCAGTTCGGGAGTTTGGAGCATTCCCTTGTATGCAGTTCGGGAGTTTGGTGTTCTGCAGTAGCTGTGCCTCTATCTCTGGAAGGGGAAGATCTTCTAAATGGCGGTTTAACCCTTTTATGCCTGGGGGTGCCGTTACACACCTCCTAACAGTATCTTACTCCTTAGCCCTCTAATTAATTGAAAAAGTATGAAAATCACATTTTCCCCAATATTTGTGCCTTTATAGGGGCCCGTAATACCAAACAGTAATTTACAATTCCAACAATTCTTAGACTCCTAGGTCCAGAGACCATATTGAAACTTATGGTAGGCTTACTTCTATCTTAGCTCTAATATTTATAACTTTGTGATTAAAATTGTACTTTAGTACTATTATTATATATCCATTCAAAAACGTAATCAATTCAAGTGTACCTATTTTCAATTAATTATTTCCGTGTACGGCCCTATTAACCCCCTATTTTAATGTGAAAACACACTGTGCTCTGTACTCTCTGTTTGCTAATAACTCCAAACCCTTATATTCCTCTTCCTCCTCTACCCAAAAACTAGCATTTATCACAGAAATCCTATTTGCTTATAAATAACAATGAAAAAAAACCAAATCTCTTCCTTTAGTGTATCCAATCGCATTATAAAATTGTGCGTATTATCTCATTCCATACTTATAATCATTACTAAACCTTATTTTCCAACCATTTTGTGATCTTCTCAAGTGAGTCAAAAGACTCCGTAAGCCAGTCCTTAGTCACTATAAGTTCGGTTGGGAAACCCCACCAATATTTTATATTGTTTTCCCCTAGACGTAGTGTAGCTGGCATAAATTGTTTTCTTACTTTTCTTGTCTGAAAGGACAAATCTGGAAAAACCTTTATGTCCTTAAATTTCCCATGTTCTAATTCCTTTTGTCTTGACGCTTTTAGAATTTGTTCTCCGAAAGTATAGGAGTGACAGGCAATAATTGTATCTATTGGAAGTTCTTCTGGAAGTGTTCTTGGTTTGAATGTTCTGTGCAATCTTTCAAGAAAGTTCACTTTGTCATCGATATTAATTTTAAGAGCTTTAAAAAACTCAAGGAGGTACATTTCCAAATTATCTTGTGTAATAGTTTCCGGGATGTTCCTTATTCTTAAATGATTTCTTCTGCCTCTGTCTTCTATATTTGTCAATCTCTCTTCTGTTATTTTCCCTTTGTTGTTTCTCAATTTGCTTTTCGGCGAGAAATTCTAGATTGTCTATTTTTTGTTCATTAACTTTGACTTTTTGTCCAATCTCCATTATATATATATATATTTTTTAAAGCGGCATTCCTTTTTTTATTTGTTCCAGCTGTAACTCTAGGCATTCTTTTGGATAATCTGGGGTAATCATTTGTGGCTCTGCTGAATAATCCTTTCCCCCCAGTATCACAGCTGTCCCCAATGTCTCTGGTTGAGAAAGCTTTATTTGGAGTAGTTATCTGAGAGGTTTCGGAAGTACTTTTATCTACCGCTGGATTAAAAAAAATGAAAGTCTCTTTTCCTGTTTGTCTTTCTTTTCCGGGTATTTTTTGGGGGGCGGTTTTCGGTCTTGCTTTTGATCAGCTGTTATTCTAGTTAATTTCACATATGCTTTTGTTTGAAACTGATTTTTATAGATAATCCCTCTCTGCTATTTCGTCTCAATGTTACTGACTTTTTAGGCTGTGTTTATTTTAAGGCTGTTTTTTTTATTTTATTTTTTTTTAATGATTTTAATTAAACAATCAGCCTGAGCCTTTTCTGTACCAATAGATTATTTCTCATAAGATTTCACCTTTGATAGTAGTCTGCCTTAATGATTCTTTGAAAGATAGCATTTAGGGATATCCCTTTAATTTTCACACTGATTATTTTTTTTTATTTTTTTTGCCAGATCCTCTTTCAGCAAAATTCCATTGAGGATATCCTAAAAAAACTGTCATTTATAATTACTGCCTCTCCACTTTCTATCTTTTTACAGCTGATTCAGTACATTTTCTTTCTTTATCCTTTTCATCCCCCCTTTAAGCCATATGGTTTAATTAGGTGAATCCTTCCTTCTGCATTTGTACTCGCTTTAGCATGCTTTTGAATTCTGTCTGGTTTCAAATGCCTTTTATCTTGCTTCAGCGTCCTTCATCTTAACAGCTTGCTGTGCCGTCCCTCTCCTCCCTGGCTGGCTTCAGGCTGTCAATCTTCAGATAGCTGCACCTCCAGAGCCATGACAGCTCGAAAATCAAAGCGCGGGTTGCTGGCTTTCCCGTCTATCTGCAGGTCTGCATCCAGCATATGAACTCAGGGGAGCATAATATCTCAAGTGGGCGGCTCCTTCTTATCCCGCATAGGGCTCCGTAGCTCAGCTCAACCGGGCGGAGTGCGCGCTACGTGCACGTCGCCATCCCCGCACGTGAGTGCAGTGGTATACAGGCTTTTTCAATCTGTGGATTCTTCCATTTACTTCCTTCCTTAATCCCTTAAGGACACAACTTCTGGAATAAAATGGAATCATAATGGACTATACAGGTCATGTGTCCTTAAGGGGTTAAAAAGGGATGTTCGATGGTTTTTTAGTCCAATAGGATGTTCGTTCGGTCAGGGGAGTCATTTGAACCAGGTGCTTTCACTGATTGTTCGTCCGTACGAATGGTGGAAGTGACGTATTTAGCTGGCTTTGTACGTTGTTCGCATGCTAGTTCTTACATAAATGGTGGAAATGACATATCGGGCTACTCTCATACATCACACTCAGTTCATTCTATTAATGAAAGGGCAAACTGTAGTATCCATGAGTCCTTGCGTTTAATAGCGCCATATTTTGGATTGTCACTAAAATCAATATTTGGCATGGGGAGAGATAAGAGGGGGAAGGAATATTAGAAAAAGAGACATTTAAAAATGAAATAAAAGAGAGAATTTTCTAAATACTTTTATTAGTCCCTGGCCTTATCTTATAGTTAGGATAGCCTTATGTCTATTATTATTATTATTATTATTATTATTATTATTATTATTATTTATATAGCGCCAACAAATTCCGTAGCGCTGTACAATGGGTGGACTAACAGGCACATAATTGAGATCAGACCACTGACGTACAGGAACAGAGGGGGTTGAGGACCCTGCTCGATGAGCTTACATGCTAGAGGGAGTGGGATATAGTGACACAAAGGGTTAAAGTATGGGAATTAAATAGTTTGTTACAAAAGGGTTTATTGAGTGCTTGGTAGGTCATTTTTGACAGGTGCAGGAATGGAGTCATGGGGTGGGGGATGAGAAACCTGCTGACAGTTTAATTGACACGCTTTAATGAAGAAGTGAGTTTTCAAAGATTTTTTGAAGAAGTTGAGGCTGAGTGAAAGTCTGATTGAGGAGGGAAGGGAGTTCCACAGAATAGGTGCAGCCATGGAGAAGTCTTGAAGGCGAGCATCAGAGGTGGGGATCCGGGCAGAGGATAGGCGTAGGTCTTGGGCTGAGCGCAGGGGTCTCGACGGGACATACTTGTGTATGAGGGAGGATAGGTATGTTGAAGCAGCATTATGTAGGGATTTGTAAGCAAGCGCCAGAATTTTGAATTGGGCCCTATATCTAACTGGAAGCCAATGCAGGGACTGACAGAGCGTGGAGGCGCGGGAGGTGCGACCGGACAGGAAAATAAGCCTCTCAGCCGCATTCATTATAGATTGCAGCGGTGCAAGCTGGGAACATGTAAGACCGGTGAGAAGGGGATTGCAATAGTCAAGGCGAGAGAGAACAATAGCATGAACCAGTACCTTAGCCGCGTCCGACATTAGATATGGGCGGATGCGCGCTATGTTCTTGAGTTGGAAGCGACAGGATTTGGCTATCGATTGAACATGGGGAGTAAAAGAAAGATCAGAATCAAAAAGAACCCCTAGGCAGCAAGCCTGGGAGGTAGAGGTGATAGTAGCGCCGTTGACTTGGATGGAGAAAGACACAGGAGTAGCAGCACTTAAGGGAGGAAAAACTAGAAGTTCTGTTTTGGACAGGTTGAGTTTAAGGAAGTGAGCAACCATCCAGTTGGAAATAGCAGAGAGGCAGTCAGAAACACGAGTCAAGGTAGGTGGAGAGAGATCAGGGGAGGACAGGTAGAATTGCGTGTCATCTGCATATAAATGGTATTGGACGCCAAAGGAGCTGATGAGTTTACCAAGGGAGGCAGTATAAATAGAGAACAGTAGGGGGCCGAGGACAGAACCATGGGGAACGCCGACAGGGAGGGGTTGGGGAGAAGAGGCAGAGCCAGAGAAAGAAACACTGAAAGAGCGCTGGGAGAGGTAGGAGGAGCCCCAGGAGAGAGCAGTATCCCGTAGACCAAAGTTACGGAGAATGTGAAGAAGCTGTTGATGATCAACAGTGTCAAAGGCGGCAGAAAGATCAAGGAGGAATAGGATAGAGTATTGGCCGCAAGATTTAGCAGCAATTAATCGTTGGAAACTTTGGTCACAGCAGTTTCGACAGAGTGACCAGTGCGGAATCCAGACGCATGCTTAAACTCCTTTACTGTGTTAACCTCTACCACTTCAGCTGGAAGGCTATTCCATGCATCCACTACCCTCTCAGTAAAGTAATACTTCCTGATATTATTTTTAAACCTTTGCCCCTCTAATTTAAGACTATGTCCTCTTGTTGTGGTAGTTTTTCTTCTTTTAAATATAGTCTCCTCCTGTGTTGATTCCCTTTATGTATTTAAATGTTTCTATCATATCAACCCTGTCTGATCTTTCCTCCAAGCTATACGTGTTAAGTTCCTTTAACCTTTCCTTGTAAGTTTTATCCTGCAATCCATGAACCAGTTTAGTAGCCCTTCTCTGAATTCTCTCTAAAATATCAATATTCTTCTGGAGATACGGTCTCCAGTACTGCGTACAATACTCCAAGGTCTCACCAGTGTTCTGTACAATGGCATGAGCACTTTCTACTGCTAATACCTCTTCCTATACAACCAAGCATTCTGCTAGCATTTCCTGCTGCTCCATTACATTGTCTGCCTACCTTTAAGTCCTCCGAAATAATCACCCCTAAATCTTTTTGCTCAGATGTTGAGGTTAGAACTCTATCAAATATTCTGTACTCTGCCCTTGGGTTTTTACATCCAAGATGCATTATCTTGCACCTATTCACATTAAATGTCAGTTGCCACACCTCTGTCCATTTTTCTAGTTTACCTAAATCATTTGCCATTTGACTTATCCCTCCTGGAACATCAACCCTATTACATATCTAAATATCATCAGCAAAAACACATCCTTACCATCAAGACCTTTTGCAATATCACTAATAAAAATATTAAAGAGAATGGGTCCAAGTACAGATCCAAGAGGTACTCCACTGGTGACAAGCCCATGCTTCAATTATACTCCATTGACTACAACCCTCTGTTGCCTGTCAATTAGTCACTGCCTTACCCATTCAACAATATTGGAATCAAAATGTAAATATTGCAGTTTATTGATAAGCCTTCTATGTGCAACAGTGTCAAAAGCCTTACTGAAATCTAGGTAAGCAATGTCTATTGCACCACCCTGATCTATAATTTTAGTTACCCAATCAAAAAAATCAATATGATTTTTTTGGCACGATCCCCCTGAAGTGAACCCATGTTGTCTCTGATCTTGAAATCCATGTGATTTTAGATGTTCAACAATCCTATCCTGTAACATGGTTTCCATTACTTCTCCCACTACTGAATTAAGGCTTACTGGCCTATACTTGACTGACTCCTCCCTACTACCTTTCTTGTGAACAGGCTAACATTCGCTAACTTCCAATCTTCTGGGGCTACTCTTGTTAACAATGATTGGTTAAATAAATCTTGTGACGAGAGCAATCTCGCCACATTGCATTGGAGAAGCCCGGTTGCTCGCCTGTTGCCTTTGGATTATGGCCCCATGTTAAAAGGCTTGATTTTCCCTTGCAAAGACAAGGAAGCCGGGTCATTTGGTGCTTGCACTGTTTGAGCAGTGATACCCCAGATAGCTATGCCATGGAGCCCATTCGTATAATGAAAGACTATGGGAAAGACTTTGGCTCCATGGCAATTGAACTGTATGTGTGTGCTCTGAGCGCCATTCAGTAATAATGTGCGCTCAGACCTAAGCTATCTGGGCATATATTGCATGTCTGTATTTTATGTCATAAATGTAATCTTGTGTATTTTATTGTATTTTACTGTCTTTTTGCTGCCATGTGTTCAATGGAGTTTTGCCTCTGTCTTTGGAGATAATTGGATTACTTCTAATTATCTCCAGGATAGAAGACTCTGTGGAACTGGTTTTGGGCAGAAAAGCAATGCTTCCTGTGGTCACAAAGGACTACAATCTATCTTTTGAACCACTGGACCAATTTGTATGATTTTGACGTATGTTTGTATTTGGAGTATGCTGATTCTGAAAATGTAAGTTTTATATGAATGTGATGCATACTTTTCAAGTTATGAATAATGTGGAAAAAATTGTATTTCTCTGCTTGTGCTAAATTACATTACCCATTGTGTAAGGTAATTGAATCACAAGCAGAGGGGAGGAATTTGTGTGGGAGTGTCTGAGTGTATTGTATGTGTTTATTGGTTGTGTTCCAAAACCCTGTGGGTGGTACTAATGTGTAAGAATGTGTACATAAGCATAATAAACCACAGCTCTGTCTGTTCACTGCTTGACCCTCAACACGGAGCTTTGTCTCGTTCTTGGGGGGATTTATTGTATGCTGTTCTGATTCGACTGCTAGGAGTTTAAACCTATTCGTATGGTTTTTCCTATTCGGCCGTTTACAGCATTCGTATGGTTTCCTGTTCGGCGGATTGGTGTTCTGCAGTAGCTGTGCCTGCATCTCTGGAAAGGGGGACGATCGCCTAAACGGTTTTTACCCCTTGTGTGCTGAAACGGTCCATTACAAATCTGTTAATGGTTTTGCTAGTACACCACTAAGCTCTTTTAATAACTTTGGGTGTATTCCATCAGGTCCCATTGACTTATTTGTCTTTAATTTTGACAGTTGAAATAGAACCTCTTCCTCTGTAAACTCACATGCAACAAATGACTCATTTGTCCTTTTTCTTAAAGGACCACTATAGTGCCAGGAAAACAAACTCATTTTCCTGGCACTATAGTGTTAATAGGTCCCCCCACCCTCATGGCCCCCCTCCCGCCGGGCTGAAGTGGGAGGGAGGGGTTAAATCTGGGCTCCCTCGGCGCTGGGAACTCTCCTCCTTCTGCCGACGTCATCGGCTGAATGTGCATGCGCGACAAGAGCCGCGAGCACATTCAGTCAGTCCACAGGAAAGCATTGCTCCTATGGACGCTGGCATCTTCTCACTGTGATTTTCACAGTGAGAAGTGCGAAAGCGCCTCTAGCGGCTGTAAATGAGACAGCCGCTAGAGGTTGGATTAACCCTAATGTAAACATAGCAGTTTCTCTGAAACTGCTATGTTTACAGTAGGCAGGGTTAAACCTTGATGGACCTGGCACCCAGACCACTTCATTGAGCTGAAGTGGTGTGGGTGCCTATAGTGGTCCTTTAACTGAGGCCCCTTTCCTTCATTTTCATCTGTAAATACTGAACAAAAATTTTCATTAAGGCAGTCAGCTAGACCTTTATCCTATTCTACATACCTTCTTTCTTTTGTTTTTAATATAACTAATCCTTGTTTTACTTCCTGTAATGGGACGTCTGGCACCCGACTGGGCACCTTCCATTGACGGATGCTCCTAGTGCTTCCCGAGGGCTCCAAGCACTCCACCAGACACCATAATCACCACAGACCCCATGAAACGCTGCAGCTTGCTTGGGGTCTCGCCGTCTTCCACCCACTCTGGATCCAAGACCCGGGTCCTCCTTCCAGTAGGTAGACCTCTCTTAAATCCAGGGAGCAGGAAAAGGAACAAGCTCTTACCAGAGCTTAGCGATTATACCTTGGGAAGTATAGTTATTATAGCAATCCTCAGAGTGTAGTTCTCCAATCCCCCAAAGATGAGCCAAGACTTCATGAAGGTGCAAGATGATCTGTTTAATGGTGGCCACAGCTTGGCCTTTTATGCAGGTCCTCCAGCAAGGGATACTCCCTCAGGGACCTTGTGAAGGACTGAAATACAATTACAGTAGCCAATCAACATACAATACAATGTGAACTACTCCCACACAAACAGTACAATCCCTCCCCTATGTCCTTGAGATAATTGGGTAAAGTGGCCATAGTAAACTTTATTATCTCCAGGTACAGAAAATATTCCTAAGTTAAAACTGTAACAAAAACACATTAAAATACATAACTCATGTTTCCCATAATTAAACCTCCATGTTCGACATATCCTCAGATAGCTTGCATCTGAGTGCTCAATATATCTGAAAAGCGGTTAGATCCCACGAACACAGTCAGATCGCCATGGGGTTATAGTGTTTTCACTGACCGTTCGGCATAAATCTGTCCAGAATTAGTTCCATGGCTTTTAGTCCTCATGGTCGGTGTAGTTCGTGAGTTTAAATGTACCGAACACCGCTGCGTTCGTATGAATATAAACGAAAGGATGGAAGTCTGGAAGTCCCAGCGGTGTTCGTGGGAAACAGTGACCGAAAACAGTTCCATGCGGTCGACGACAAAACACTGCTGGGCGTTCAACAGTTTAAGATGGCAGCTGACATGTGTTCATTCATACGAACGGCGACCACCCAGCCTTTCGGTAATTAGCTGCAGTTAACCACAGATTTTCGGAGGTTATCAAGCTGCACACTTCCATTGCATGTTGTCCGGCTGTTCGTTAGTTTGTTCATATAAACGAACATCATAGGCACAATCCATTCGGTAGTCCCATAGACTGGGGAAGGAAAAAGACACGAACACAAGCTTTTTCCCCAGTCCTTAACCAATGTTTAATACATGGGCCATGGTTCTGTGGCAAGAGGCTGGCAAGCAGGTGTAACGGATCACCTGGCACCCCGACTGGGTACCTCCGTTAAAGGATGCTCCTAGCGCTTCCTGAGGACTCCAAGCACTGCAGCAGACACCACAACCACCGAACCGGAGAAGCATATGAATCCTCTCAAGCATATGAATGCTGTAGACAGTTGAATTGGAACCATACGAATAGGTTTACTCTCCTAGCAGTCAAACTGGAACAGCATACAATAAATCCTTTCCCCAATAATGAGACGACACTTCACTTTGAGGGTTAAGCAAGAACTCCCTGTACTGTCACATACAGTCTCTTTTATTCCCAATCCACAAACATAGTACAGCCCACAGGGCATTACAAAACAATCAATCAATCTGTACAATACACCCAGACACTCCCACACAAAATCCTCCCCTCTGCATGTGATATGATTACTGAACACAATGGGTAATCTCATTATCACCGGCAGAGGAATACAGTTTTTACACAATATTTATAACTTCTAAAATATAAATGTCACAAACATAAAACATACATTTTCATAATCAATCCATTCAGGGGAACAACATATTAAAAATGGCACGAATCAGACCAGGGGTTCAAAAGTTAAGGGAAAGTCCTTTGTGACTAAATGAAGCATGGCTTTCTGGCCCAAACCAGTTTCAGAGTCTTCTATCCTGGAGATAAGTAATTCAATTATCTCCCAGGACACACACAAGACTCCATTAAGCACATGGTTGCAAAAAGACACAAAACACTTTAAAATACATAAAGTCACCTTTTATATATAAAACACAGACATGTCACATATCCCCAGATAGCTGGGATCTGAGCGCACAAAACTACCAAATAGCGCTCAGATCCTATTCACACAGTTCAATTGCCATGGAGCCGTAGTCTTTAACCACACGAATGGGCTCCATGGCATAGCTATCTGGGTTAACACATTCACATA
The DNA here is from genome assembly GCA_933207985.1 of Pelobates cultripes. NCBI lineage: Eukaryota > Metazoa > Chordata > Amphibia > Anura > Pelobatidae > Pelobates > Pelobates cultripes. The sequence goes on from OW240917.1 coordinate 8,789,935, forward strand.
AAGTCTGGTCCATAGTCCAAAGGCAAGAGGCGGGCAAGCAAGGACACGTGGCGAGGCCGGTTTCGCCACAGCAGGCCTCTCCAAATCCCAGTGATGAAGGTGCTTTTGATCTGACTGTGTTCATGGGATCTAACCTCGCCACTGGTACTTGGAGGGGCCTGCTTTCCAGCCCCTTGCCCCAGGATTATGGGCCCTTCAAAAAGACATGTTAAAAAGTGACTTCTATGGACAAACCAAACCACTGAACAGATCTGGGTGGTTTTTGATATGCTGGTCACCCAGATCACGGCTATCCGAGGATGTGACTCTTGTGGGGTTTCCATGGATCTTGGGGGTGCTTTTGGGGTGTTTTTAAATTGTTTGTTCTTCTGTATCTGGAGATAAATAATTATCTCTCAGACACAGAGGAGGAGTATGTTGCATGTGCCTCTTCCCTTCCCCCTTTTTCCTGTCCTATTGTTTCCCCAGCAGGGCGTTGTCCCAGGGACACTGCCAGACCAGTTTAAACTGGCTGCTTTGTCCCTCCTCAATCTCCCATCAGCCCGTGCTATTGTCTGACCCCACCCTTCCTTGTACTATAGTGCTCTATGTAACCTATTGTACGTAAAGGCGGCTGTTTGGGGGATTGGAGAACCACACTCTGGGGATTGCTATAATCCCTATACTCCCCTGAGTATAATCACTAGCTCTTGTAAGAGCTGTTCCTGTTCCTGCTCTCTGGATTACAAGAGAGGTCTACCTACTGGAAGCTGGATCCTGGTCTTCAGGCCAGAGTGGGGGGAAGACATCAAGACCCCAACCAAGCTGCAGCAGTTCGTGGGGTCTGCGGTGGTTATGGTGTCTGGTGGAGTGCTTGGCGCCCTCGGGAAGCACTAGCATTGTCAAACGGAGGTAGCCAGTCGGGGTGCCAGGCGATCCGTTACATATTATATGCAGGGTTATTATATGTTTTTATGATGTTATGGGTTATCTTTTTCTTTTTTTTCGAAGCCGTGATTATTTATTATTAGAATATTAAATGATTTCATATAAGCAATATTTTAACTTTGCAACATGTCTATAGTTTTTTTTAAATATTGCTATATTTTTGTATATTCGATTCTTTTTTTTTTTTTTTTGGTTAAAAAGTTGGAAAACCTGTACTGATTCTGCATTACATAACAGTATCAATAAGTATAGTAGCATTAGTAGTCTTAATCAAAACAGTGTGATTCCGCAAGTCAATGGGGGTCTGGTTGATAGAGGGAAAAGTGTGATTTTGAAAGTACTTACACCAGGGACTCCATGTGGAAGTGTAGAGGTGGTAACTATTGGATAGAAAGTAGCAGGTTTCCTCTAGACCCCTGACAATTTCAACCTTCTGTATCCAGTCTCGTATGGATGGGGGGGGTTGATCTTTTCCAGAACACTGGGTTGAGTTGATAAGCAGCCGTAATGAGATGTAATAAGAGAGATACCTTAACTTTGGGCATGTTGCGTGGAGGTATGAGGAATATGAGGGTGTCGGGTATGAGGGGGATAGCTTCCTCTAGAATGGTTTGGACCATTCCTGAGATGCGTACCCAGTGTATCTCCAGGCATGTTCAGCAGATATGTGTTGAGGTACCGTTGGGTTGTTGGCGTCTCCAGCAATGAGTGAACATATGTGGGAACAATGACTGGAGTTTTATAGTGTGTATTGCCACCGAACTATGCGTTTATAGTTACTCTCTTGGGTCACTGTGTTCTGCAAGGATTTGTGGATATGTTTGAATATTGTGTGCTATTTTTCAAGTGGTATGGCATGTTGAGTTCTCTTTCCCATGTCATGGTGAAGATTGGGAGGTGTTTGGGCTGTGTAGATAAGAGTAATGTGTGCATTGCAGAGATACGCTTCTTTTTTATGGCCTGTTTTACACAATGTTGCTCAAAGATTGTTTGGTCTTGGTGGGTGCTTTGGGCTAGTGGTCCTGTTTTAACAAAGTGTAGGAGTTGGTGATATTGGAATTGTTGTAATCCTGATGGTGAATCTGCTGAAATTATATTGTGGAACGGTTTTACCCCTGAATCGTCCATCATAGTTCCTAGCGTCAAGTAAGTGGAGTTGTGGTACATTCTGTACGGTTTGCCGTCTTCTCCAGGTTTAAATAAAGGGTTTTGTGTGATCAGGTATAAAAGTGAAGGGTCTGGAGATATTTGCTGGTGATTCCTCACATGAGCCAACATGCAAAGTGTGGGGGTTATGGTGGGATGTGCATGGTGAAGTAGTAGGGCGTGTCCAGTTTTTTGCCATGGGATTGTATAGATCGGGGCTCTGAAGAACGTATTTACTAGCTGTACCCACTGTTTGGTGGAGTGTGGGAAAGACACTCCAGTTAGTAGAACTAGTTAGTAGAACTGCTCTGTGGTAGGTTTCTACATCTGGGAGACCCAGTCCCCCCTCCTCTTTTGGAATGTGAGCAAAGAATAGGATAGTCGAGGTCTTTTGTTGGCCCATATGAAAGACGTAATGCTCTGTGGACAGAAGTGAATAGTGTTTTGGGTAGTTAAATGGACAGGACCTGTAACAAGAATAAAATGAGGGGTAGGACATTCATCTTCAGGATGTTCAATATGCAGAACCATCCGAAGTGAGGCATATTCCAAGATGTGAAGTCTAAGGTTATGGTCTGGAGTAAGCGCAGGAAGTTGCTGTCATGTATCTGTGTCATGTCATTGGGTATGTGTACCCCAAGGTATTTGATGGCTTTGGCTTCCCACACGAACTGGTGGTTTTTTTTTGGAGTATGTCCCTGGTATCAGAGGATATTGTTATTGGAAGAATTTCACATTTACAAAGTGTAACGGACCGTTTAGCACCCAAGAGGTTAAAAACCGTTTAGGTGATATTCCCCTTTTCAGATGCACAGGCACAGCTACTGCAGAACACCAATCCGCCGAACAGGAAACTATACGAATGCCGTAAACAGCCGAATAGGAAAAACAATACGAATAGGTTTACACTCCTAGCAGTCGAACTGGAATAGCATACAATAAATCGCCCAAGAACGAGACAAAGCTCCGTGTTGAGGGTCAAGCAGTGAACAGACAGAGCTGTGGGTTTATTGTTCTTATATACACATTAGTACCACCCATGTCAAAATAATACAAATTAGTCCAGTGGTTCAAAAGATAGATTATAGTCCTTTGTGACCAAAGGAAGAATGGCTTTTCTGCCCAAAACCAGTTCCACAGAGTCTTCTATCCTGGAGATAATTGGGAAGTAATCCAATTATCTCCAGGACAGAGGCAAAACTCCATTAAGCACATGGCAGTAAAAAGACAGTAAAATACAATAAAATACACAAGGTTAAATTTATTACATAAAATACAGACATGCAACATATCCCCAGATAGCTTAGGTCTGAGCGCACATTATTACTGAATGGCGCTCCGACCACACACATACAGTTCAATCGCCATGGAGCCAAAGTCTTTTATTACACAAATAGGCTCCATGGCATAGCTATCTGGGTTAAATGAGTTCATTCAGTAAATCCGAGAATCTACCGAACGCCAGGGCAGAAATACAGAAATAGACCTTTATGCATTGGAAAATAAAGTATTTAAATGCCGGTCCATAGTCAAAAGGCAGCAGGCAGGCAACCAGGCTCTTCCAATGCACGGTGGCGAGATTGGTCTTGTCACATATCTCCCCTTTTCCAAACAGACTAACAGGGTATCTGACTTCCTGCCGGTCAGTGCCCTTGTTAGTCCAGCAGCCCACACACAACACACAATCAGTAATACAGCCCACCCACAATAACTGGTTACTACACCTGGGTAGAGGAGAACTTTGTCCATGTCCAGGTGCCTCACCCTGGCTGTGTGGGTGACTGGTAAGCTGACTTGGTGGGTTGCTGAGTGGGCAGAGACCAGCGGTACTCTGCCCTGGTGCCAGGACTACCATGGGAGTAGTCTGGTTGGAGCCTGGTGGCTCCCCTTTAGATACACAGCTCTGCTGCCGGAGGGGGAGACCGACTGTCTTCCCTTTGGCTTAACAGCCCTGTCGCTGGGGGGAAGGACCGACCGTCCCTACCCCCTGTGCTGTAAATGCAGAGACCACGGTCCCATCTGCACGGTTGTGGGGCTTACTGTCTCCCCCTGGTACGTTAAGCTGCTGCTGGGGAGAGGGGGTAACAAGCTCCTCTCCCATACATACTTCCAGCCGCAGGGAAGGGAGACCAACTGTCTCTGCTCCCAATACAGAGTCCTGCTGCTGGGGAAAGGAGACTGGGCTCTCTATTCCCTGTAGGACACTCTTCCGCTGGGGAATGGAGACTGGGCTCCCAATTCCCTGCTGTATATCCCGCTGGGGAATGGAGACTGGGCTCCCAATTCCCAATAACTCATACTGCCGCTGGGGAATGGAGACTGGGCTCCCAATTCCCTGTGATTCACACTGCCGCTGGGGATCTGAGCCGACTGCCCAGCATCCCTGTAGCTCACCCTGCCACTGGGGAGGGAGGACGCTGCTCTCCTCTCCCTGTAAGGTACACTGCCGCTGGGGGACGGGACCAACTATCTCTGTCCCCTGTAACTCAGCCTGCCACTGGGGAATGGAGCTTCGGCTCCCAATTCCCTGCAATTCACTCTGCTGCTGGGGGACAGAAGCAACTATCTCTGTCCCCTGTAACTCAGCCTGCCGCTGGGGAATGGAGCTTGGGCTCCCAATTCCCTGCAATATCTCCCGCATGGGGAATGGAGACTGGTCTCCCAATTCCCTGCAGGACCGGTGGAGAGACCTCGGTCCCATCTCCACCAGCCACCTGGGGTTCTTCCCAGTAACATTCTGCAATATCTGCTGTAACAGCTACCCAAGTGGTAAGGGGTATCTGCCGTTGGAGACGTCCTTTTCCTGGCAAGTTGCTGTGTAGTAATAGAGTTCTTATTCCCATCCACGATATCCAAGGGTAGAGTCAGGCATCACTGTAAAATGGAGCAGAGTAACTGTACAATAAATCCCCTTCCAAGAACGAGACGAGGCTACGTTTTGAAGGGTCAGTAGAACTAATGTTTATTGACAGGGGTCTCCTTTTATGCCATGCTGCCCTGGAAAGGGCTATACCTACATAATTAACACATTAACCAATCACATACATGGTACAAACCCCACGTCTCCTCCCCTCAGATAAACATTTAACATAATTAACACACACACAATTTTACCCAAGTTCTGGATATACCCCAAAAACAGGGGGTACATCTTTAAATCCAGTATCACCAGATAGCTCTGGTTCAGGGGAACAACATATCCAAAATCCAGCTCATTCGGTTAAAGGGTTCGGGAGTTATGGATCTTTGAAGTTTTGACCGACCGCACAGACTTTCTAGCCGAATATAGTTCCACAAGTTTTGGCCTCACGGTCGGTCTCCGTTCGTGCATTAAAACCCCACGAAACCCTTGCCATCCACAGCTATCTCGGTGTTCGAAGGCATCCCCATGTAAGGTTTAGTCTTTCTACCGAACGGCCGGTCGTTCGGTAGTTTCAGCATGAATCTCAGCGGTGTTCGCCTGTTTGCATATCCGTTTTTAGTTCCAGGCGATTGCTGGCAAACACCACTGTTCGTGTGTAAGATGGCCACGAACACGTGTAAAGTCCCGAAATGGCGGCCACCTATGCTTAGCACAAAGAATTCATGCTGAACCATGCGAATGGCTGAAATAGAGCTGGGAGGTAAAGTATCACTTAATTGCACACCAGGGTGGTCCGGTGTTCGGTAGTTTGGATTCATTCTTGGGTAATAATGATTCACATGCAACAAGCAATTCGGTACTTTGTATATCCATCTGTATTATTATTAAAGGTGTCCAGGCAGTAATCATAGTTCCATCACACTGCTCCCCTTTTGTGGAACACTCTGGCTGACCCGGATTGATCCTTTTCGGGTCAACTTGGGGCTGTCCGCTCTGCTGTTAGGGTAAAAGTTCTGTTTGCCTGGACAGTCCGTCTGCATTCCCATTGAACCTGCCAGGGCGGTATTGGATGGAGAAATTGTAGGGTTGCAGGGCCAAGCTCCATCTCAGCAAGCGTCCATTATCTCCAGCTACTCGGTTCAGCCATACTAGGGGGTTATGGTCCGTGATCAGGGTGAATTCCTGACCATACAGGTAGGGTGTGAGTTTCTTTAGAGCCCAGACCAGGGCTAAACACTCCTTTTCCACTGCCGCATAGCTCACTTCTCTGGGTAATAACTTTCTACTCAGGTACGCGACAGGGTGTTCCCCTCCATCGTCCCCGACCTGGCTTAGAACTGCCCCCAGTCCGTACATGGACGCATCTGTATGGACGACAAATCTTTTGTTAGGGACCGGGGCAGACAAAACAGGTGCGTTGATCAATGCTTGTTTCAAGGTTTGGAATGCTGTTTCGCAAGTGGGAGACCACAGGACTACCCTAGGCAAATTCTTTGTCAAATCTGTCAGAGGTTTAGCGATGGTACTATAGTCAGGGACAAATTTCCTGTAATATCCTGCTGTCCCTAAGAATGCCAATACCTGGGTCTTAGTGTGGGGTGTGGGCCAATTGGCTACAGCCTCAACCTTAGCGGGTTCTGGTTGTTGTTTCCCACACCCCACCCTGTGTCCCAAGTACTGGACTTCGGCCATCCCGAAATTACATTTCTCTGGTTTCAGGGTTAGGCCTGCGACCCTAATCTGATCCAGTACAGCCTCTACATGTCTCAGGTGTTCCCCCCAAGTCTCACTATAGATCGCAATGTCATCCAGGTACGCGCAAACGAAGTCCTGGAAGCCATCAAGGAGACGATCCACTAAGCACTGGAATGTAGCTGGGGCGTTTTTCATCCCGAATGGCATGACCTTGAACTGGTATAAGCCAAACGGGGTGACAAACGCCGACTTAGGGATAGCTTCCTTGGCCAGGGGAATCTGCCAATATCCTTTGCACAGATCGATGGTGGTCAGATAGCGTCCCCTGGCAATATGATCTAATAGTTTGTCCACCCGGGGCATGGGATATGCATCTGTCACGGTTCTGTCATTGAGGCGTTGGTAATCGACACAGAACCGGGTCGTTACGTCCTTTTTGGGGACTAGGACAACGGGCGAGGCCCAGGTGTTGTCGGACGGCTCTATAACTCCCATTCTTAACATCTCTTGGATCTCCTTCCTTATCTCCTCTCTTACTGCTTCAGGGATTCTGTAGGGAGTCTGTCTGAGAGGGTTTTGTCCTGTGGTCTCTACGTAGTGAGTCGCTAAGGGAGTGTATCCTGGCTCCTGGGAAAACGTCCACCCTTTCTCAGTTAGTAATTGTCGGATCTGCCCCTTTTCTGCGGGAGTTAACCGCTCCCCTAGCTGTACTGTATTGAGCAGAGTTTTAGGCTCTGGGTCGGCTAACAGATCTGGAATAGGTAGGCTGTCAGGGTCTTCAGTGGCCGGGATACATATGGCCGCCACATTCTCTGGTCTTTCCTGATACTCCTTTAATAGGTTTACATGAAAGGATTTCTGGATCCTCTCGTCTTTGCTGCTGGCAATTACATATGTAGTATCGCAGACCTGTGCTACTACTTTGTAAGGGCCCTGCCAGGAGGTCTGGAGCTTATTTCCTTTGACAGGTCTAAGCACCAGAACCTTCTGGCCCACTTGAAACGTTCTCTGATGGGCGCCCATATCGTACCAATGTTTCTGACAGCCCTGGGACGCCTGGAGGTGTTCTCGGGCCATCCTGGCTAAGTGCCCCATGCGGTCCCACATCTCCAGCACATATGGTACAATGGGAACACCCTCATGCTCTCTCTCCCTCCCAGTGCTCTTGGATGAGGTCGAGGGGGCCCGCACTCTCCGTCCATAGAGCAGCTCGAATGGAGAGAACCCTGTGGATTCCTGCGGTACCTCTCGATATGCAAACAAGAGGTGCGGCAAGAATCGCTCCCAGTCTCTGTATTCCACCGTAAAGGTCCGCAGCATTTGCTTTAGGGTACCATTAAAGCGTTCACAGAGACAGTTAGTCTGTGTGTGGTACAGTGAACTAAGCAGGGTCTTAGCACCGCAGACCTTCCATAACTGTTGGATTAGGTCTGCGGTAAACTGGGTCCCTCAGTCGGATAGGATTTCCTGAGGAAATCCCACTCTGGTGAATAACCCGACTAGAGCACTGGTGACAGTGTCAGCCTGGATATTCATCAGAGCGACGGCATCCGGGTAGCGTGTAGCATAGTCCACTTCTGTAAGAATATATTTCTTACCCGAGGGACTGGGGTTGGGAAGGGGTCCCAGTAGGTCGACTGCCACCCGGCTAAACGGTTCCTCGATCACTGGCATAGGGGACAGTCGAGCTTTAGGGTGATCCCCTCTCTTCCCTACTCGTTGGCATATGTCACAGGTGTTGCAGTAACGTCGCACGTCCTTCGAGATCCCAGGCCAGAAGAATGTCTGCGTGATCCTGTAGGTGGTGCGGTTACCCCCTAGATGTCCTGCCAACGGGATGTCGTGTCCGATTCAGAGAAGTTCCAACTGGTACTTTCTGGGTACCACTAGTTGGCGCTTCTGCGAAGGGACACAGCCTCTCTTTCTACCTTCGGTCAATCTATACAACCTGTCACCATCCCATATAAAACGCTCCCGCTCATCCCCTCTACTGTCTGCTAACTCTCTGTACTTTTGGAGGGTGAGGTCCTCTCTAGTTTCCCTCCCAAACTCCTCTGGGGTGTCCCAAGCTATGGGTCTCCCTGCCGTATTGGAGCTAAGGGTCTCCCGGCCTGTTGGAGGGTCATCTTCAATACGGGTTTGTGAGCAGCTGGTCATGGGACAAGCAGCAGCAAGCGTAGGTAAATAAGCCGAAGCCAGAGGGCCAATGTCGTTTCCGAACACGATTTCGGCAGGTAGATTGTCCATGATGCCTACTGTGGTCTGTGATGAGACCAGTCTCGCCACATTGCATTGGAGAAGCCTGGTTGCTCGCCTGCTGCCTTTGGACTATGGCCCCATGTTAAAAGACTTTGTTTCACCTGCAGAAAAGACTTATTTGTGCTTTTCTGCCTGGTGTTCGGTGGATTCAATCTACCGAACAACCGCACGAATGACTGGACCACCTGGGAGCTGGAGTGTGCCGGCAATTAGCCTCCCTGAAGCTGCGGTTAACCACAGCTTAATTGACAATCACGAACACGAGGTCGAGCCATTTTAAACATGCGATTGCACAGCGGTGTTAGACGCTTAATTTATGGAACTGAAATCGGACACAGTTTTGCGCGAACACCGCTGAAGCCGCCGACCTCCCTTCTTGGTCGGTGAAAGTGCACGAACGGCCCGGCGTTCGGTAGTTTTACTGGAATATGTTATACCCCAGATAGGAATCCCATGGAGCCCATTCGCATGAAACTGACTGTGTAAAGACTTTAGCTCCATGGCGATTAAACTGTATTCGTGTGGTCTGAGCGCCATTCGCTTAATAATGTGCGCTCAGACTTGAGCTATCTGGGGAAATGTATGCTTTTAATTTTGTGTATCACATAGTGTATTTTAATAGTAATTCGTGTGTTAGTATCCCCACGTGCATAATGGCGATTTGCCTTTGTCTTGGGAGATAATTGAATTACTTCTCAATTATCTCCAAGGAAGAGGGGAGGAAGCCAGGATGCATTGTGGGAATAAAATGTGACTGTGTGTCCTATTTGTCTACTTGTCTGTCCCTTGTCACAGTCTCCCATTTGGTCCCCTAGGGGAGTGTCCACCAGGTGGGAGACCTGCATAAATACTGGGCAGGTAGCCCTTATTAAACTGTTCACTGCTTGACCCTCAACACGGAGCTTTGTCTCGTTCTTGGGGGATTTATTGTATGCTGTTCCAGTTTGACTGCTAGGAGTGTAAACCTATTCATGTGGTTCTTCCTATTCGGCTGTTTACAGCATTCATAAGGTTTCCTGTTCGGCGGATTGGTGTTCTGCAGTAGCTGTGCCTGTGTCTCTGGAAGGGAAGATCTACTAAACGGTGGTTTAACCCTTTTATGCTGAGGGTGTCTTTACAATTGGTGGCAGCGGTGGGATCGTTCCCACAGACAACAGGACAGCTACAGGCAACACCATTCCGTGGATTTTTACAATTTGAGGGCAACGCATGTCCCAGTACAGTGACCCTAAAAGCAACAGAATGGAACTAGCAGTGTTATACGAGGAGGAGGACCTGGATGGCCGGGATGCATTAAGGAAAGGCATCTGGTGCAAGGCCCTGGATAATGTACAATACCAGCGGGGTGAGAGTCTCCCCAGTGAAGAGCAGCGGTTGCAGAACCAAGTAGCCCTGTGGATGCCCTTTCTGGGAGAGCAGCCCCTGGAGGAATGGGTGAAGCAACTGGAGCTCTGAGTATGGCAGGAGATTTGGCTGGAAGATGCCTACCAGGCACTCTGATGGTATGGGGCACCTGCCCTGGACAGCCGAGCAAGACACGCCAGAGGGAGAGGAGTTTGATGGTCCTGGCTTGTTATGGGAGGCTTTTGCAGAGCCTGAGTTTGGGAGCCCTACACAAGCCCGGTTCAGTGATCTCTTGGAGTGGAGGGAGAGCAGGTATGACTGGGACGACACTCACGAAATTGAGCAAGACCTGGCTCACCTAGCAACCCTGGAGTGGGAACTGGAGCAGGACTACCGAGATCACTTCCACTCCATTTATAAGGCTCAGCAGGACAGCAAGGTGACAGATCCAGTTCCAGACCCATTCACCTGGGAAGACATTGTTGAGATTTACTGGGAAGAACCACAGGTGGCGGGTGGAGATGGGACCGAGGTCTCTCCACCGATATTGCAGGGAATTGGGAGCCCAGTCTCCATTCCCCAGCGGGAGATATTGCAGGGAATTGGGAGCCCGAGCTCCATTCTCCAGCGGCAGGCTGAGTTACAGGGGGCAGAGACAGGTGGTCCTGTCCCCCAGCGGCAGTGTTCCTTGCAGGGAGAGGAGAGCAGCGTCCTCCCTCGCCAGTGGCAGGGTGAACTACAGGGATGCTGGGCAGTAGGCTCAGATCCCCAGCGGCAGTGTAAATTGCAGGGAAGTGGGAGCCCGAGCTCCATTCCCCAGCGGCAGGCTGAGTTACAGGGGACAGAGATAATTGCTCCTGTCCCCCAGCAGCAGAATGAATTGCAGGGAATTGGGAGCCCAGTCTCCATTTCCCAGAGGCAGAAGGATTTATTGGGAATTGGGAGCCCAGTCTCCA
>OW240917.1:8806980-8846941 GCA_933207985.1 Pelobates cultripes
AGAGACAGAGAGGGAAGAATGAGACACAGGGAGAAAGAGGGGGAATAGAGAGATGGGGAGGGGGAGAAAGAGACAGAGAGGGAAGAATGAGACACGGGGAGAAAGAAGGGGGAATAGAGAGATAGGGAGGGGGAAAAAGAGACAGAGAGGAAGAGAGATGTGGGGGAGAGAGAGACAGGGAAAGGGAGGAGAAAAACAGGGGAAGAGAGGGAGAAAGAGGCAGAGGGGTAAGAGAGACTGGGAAGGAGGGGGGAGGAAGAAACATACAGAGGGATGGGGGGAGACAAAAAGGCACACAGAAGGGCTGTAGATATCACTGGTGGATCCAGGGGGACAACAGGGCAATTGCCCCTCCCCTGTCCGCAGGCACCATGCGGGCAGGGGAGGGAGGAAGAGAGGACCTGGGAGCTCACCCTGCAGCTCCTCTGGGTCCTTCTTGCACGAGCACAGAGCGTTGCCGCGATTACCATGGCAACGTTACCGCTCTTGCGAGAGTCAACTCTAGCCCTGGAGCTGCGGTCCAGTGTTCACTCTCAACACTGTGACCCCCAGGGATTCCTGGTGGTCGCAGTGGTGAGAGTGAACTCTAGCCCCATAAACACACTGCCCCCACACACAAACCATACACATTCACACACTGCCCCCATACACACCATACACATTTACACACATTGCCTCACACAAACACATACACTGCCCACCCATATACACACAGACCCCCATACACAGCCCCCCATACTAACATTGCCACACACATACACAACCCACACACCCTACACATTCACACACACTACACCCCCACACACACACTGAACCTTTCACACACATTGCACCACTGCTCCTATTCCCTACTACAGCCCCATATCCCAGCAGATCCCAGGTAAGTTGTCAAACTGTTCTTAAATGGTTTGACTACTTACTCTGGAGCAGTAGTGGTTATTGTGCATAGATTATTTCTTTAAATAATTTACAAGTGCCCCAGTAGCCAGCCAGCCACCCTACAGGCTGGCCAGTAGCCAGCCAGTTAGCCAGCCCACAGGCCAGTAGCCAGGCCACAGGCCTACAGCAAGCCACAGGCTTACATCCAGCAAGCCCACAGCCTGCCAGTCGCAGCCAGCAAGCCACAGCCTGCCAGCCGCAGTCAGCAAGCCACAGCCTGCCAGCCGCAGTCAGCAAGCCCACAGCCTGCCGGCAGTAGCCAGCAAGCCCACAGCCTGCCAGCCGCAGCAAGCAAGCCCACAGACTGCCAGCCAGCAACAGTAATTAAGGTAAGAGGAGCCAACTTGGCCTAGGTATCAGCGAGCTATGTTGTGTTGCTATATTGTGAATAGAAACCAGAGTGTTGGAGAGACAACCCTCCAGGCCCCATTAGACTCCATTGTAGTCTCTAATGGGGCCTGGAGGGGATTCTTTCTAACACACTCTCTAAAGGACACTGAGATAGCCCCCGCTAGAAAGACCCCCCTCCATGGCCCATTAGCCCTCAATTGTAGTCTCTGCTGGGGCCTCGAAGGGCTTATTGCCCTTTTGTTCCTTGTGTCTAAAGATTGTGTAGGGTGTGGCTGGAGGCGGTGCATGGAGGCGGGACAAGGGTGGCGCTTGCTGCAGAGTATGGGTGGGGCCTGTAAGGGGGCCCTTGATTTATTTTGCCCGGGGGCCCTGAGGGTTCTCAGTCCGCCCCTGTTACACATTAAGCGATAAGAGAAATACTCAAGGTTAGTATCTACATGTGTTCGGTCACATCGTTAGGAGACAAGCCCCAACAGACAAAAAGAACTGGCATACAGGGATAGGTGCTCGCCTTAGCAACCCTAAGTAAGTGCACCAGTGCCGCAAGGCCTACTCCCCACCTCAACACGGAGCTTTAAAACTTTTTTAAAGTAAAAAAAAGTGATTTTTTTTTTTAACCCACAGCATTAACACTACAATCAGCCTGATTAGGGCTTTTAGTACTTTTGTACTTGACCAGTGTATAGTTGACATATGGGCAGTCTGAACCGTGGATAACCCACCTACCCAATAAAACAAGGATACTAGGATATATGGGTCAAAATTGTCCACAGCTTTTATTAAATAATAATTATAATAATAATAGAAACATGGGTCATTACCCCATACCCCGCCCTCACATCTGCATCCTTCTGTTACATATAAAAGGCAATGACCCGAATATAAATAACAGACCTACATATATATATATATATATATATATATATATATATATATAACATTCTTCCAACATTATTCTAACATGAACATAACTTAAAGTGCAAAACATAAATTAACCATGGCATAAATAAATTACCCCAACAGGTTCTGAGCCATGACAGGATTTGAAACCTACCAATTTACCAATAACCACAATTTGCCATTTCCATAATCTTCCTAATGGGGAGCCTATTTCCTCTCCTCCAGCTCCCTATCCCACCACAGGCTCAGACCTTGAACCCTTAAGCCACCTGAGCTCCGCCACTCCGAAGAAACAGCATTTTCTGCATCCCTTCTTGCCAACCCAGTTTCAAGAGGTGCCAACCCACCGCGGAGAGGTGAACTCCATCCGAGTAGTAATATCCAGGCAACCCGACCTCCAACTACCCATGCCTCAATACCACGCCCCCAGTTTTCTCACAAAGCTTGCCATCAGACTGTTAACCTTTCCCCTGCAGCGATCAATAGCCACCGGGTCCCGTGCATGCCTCCATTGCCACCTCGGGACAATCTCCGACCATACCAACATCACCCCGGGCAGCAGGTCTCAGCTTATTGAGGTTCTGCTTCATCCACTTTACTATATACACTGCGGTTGCAAGTCCGGCCTATTCCCACCTGCCACCATCCGAAACACAGCATTACAGATGGCCCCCCAGCAAAACCCCCTGCAACCAAACCACCGCACCGCCAACTGGTCCTTCGGAAAGCCCAGATGCTGACCCTGAACTCAACTGCAACCCTCCTTTCGTCACACAAGACAAATTAATCCCCGACGATCCAGGCAACACGACTAGGGAAACAAACAAAAACATAAATACCAACTCCAAACCGATATCCCCCAAGCCCACCTTTCAGTCAAATAAACCCAAAAGCACGTATGAGCGGAACCTATCTGATTCCCATCTCCCAATCCGATTGACTAATGCTTCCCCCAGACCCAGGCATGTGGCCTCCGTGGCCGCCCCGATGCAGAAGGAATGAGTACCAAACTTACCAGTGTGTAACCCCAACCTCACCAGGCCCGACTGAAAGACCTTGGTAACTTGGAAGCGAGAAAAGGAATAGCCATCCGCGTGTACCAACAACAACCCAGCAATCGCTGGCCTCCGAGCCAGATACTGTGCCAACGCAGCCACCAGGCACAATGCGGATCCCAGCAGGGCACCCAGGCTCACATCCCAACCTACACCCATAACGTCATCTTGGATCTGGCCAGGTGGACCACCAACTGCCCTTCCCGCCTGTGAATCTCTGATACCTGCACTCACCAATTCCCAGATCCAAAACGCCCCGAAAAAGGCCAAAAGAAACGCCGTCAGGAACAAAGACTCTTCAAACTTGTCGAAACAAATCTCAGGCAACACTTGAATCAGATCCCCCAACACTTGCACGGACACCGGTCGTCTGGAATTAAACATACCCTTTAATATCCCTTAAGTGCCTGTCGGATCATGAAGGACTTTGTAAGATTCTCTCTCCCGTGTAACTTGAACCAGAAAGCCATTGCTGTCATAGACCTGTCCACCACTGCCGGGGACGCGACCTTCACTAACAGCCGGGATGGGAAGCAAAGAAAAGCATTGAGCGGTGATTCCCCCACCAGCACTCGGTCCATCCCAGCCCGTGAATGTTTCCATGAACCCCAGATCTTACGGTAGGCAGCCCAAGTGCTTAACGTCAGAGATGCCCTCATGAATCCCCCAAGGAGGACGCTCCGAGCTGCCACATCTCGTCCGGGCCCACTTCTTGTGCCCCTGGAGCCACCGTGCAAAACTGGGACCACTGAAAGAGTCCTTCACTGGACCATGTTTGTCCCGCAACCTCTGTCCCTTGTGCCCATACCTGGTCCACCCCATCCCCCGGACCACTCCCACCCCCAATGAGTTAAGCAGTGATTATAACGTGTCCAGTAATGTGTCGGAGTATAGCGACTTATTGGACTCACCGGCCAAGCCTCTCGTCCCAGATGTTCCTAGGGCTGCACTGCCAACCGCCATGTGTCCAGGATGAGCACCACTGTCAACTGCCCACCAACCGGGGAGCCCACCTGGTGCCTTGATAACGCTGAGGACCAGTGGCTCCGAGACCTGAAACGAGGAGGAGAAGTCCTGGGCCACCCTCTGATCCCGCCCCTGAGAGCACCTGCTTGCCACCAAAGCCTCCCATTGCACACAGTCATCCTGCTTCTCCCCTGAGGCCTGGATTGCCCCGCCCTAGGGACTACGATGCCTACCATCCCCTCCAGAGCACCGATCCCTCCGCCGAGCTACCGGAGTCAGTACGGTGCTGCTGTGACCTCCCCAAGTGCCCCAGACCTCCTTTGAATAAGGGCTACCTCTTGTAGATCCTGAAGAGGACCTACCCCTAGACCTATGCCTCCTCCGCTGCCTCAATCCACGGGACCAACCCCCCCCCAAAAAAAAGTAAGATTCCCCTGGCCTACTTGCTCCCTCTTAGGGCCACCATCCCTCAGCCCCAAAGTGCGGTCTCTCCGACCCGTCTGCCTCCCAGTACCGTCCCGCCTGCCTGACATACCATCCTTGCCAGACCCTCTCTGTTTGCGGTGCTAGGCCTTACCCTGGGCACTACATTCTCCCCATCACCAGCCAGAACGGGGGACCCACCCTGCCCTACCATCTCCTCGCCATGGGGGGCACTGGCCCCCTGCTTCAGACCAGACGGCCGTCTGGGGCACCAGGGCATTCCCACCTCCCCGCCTCTCACTCGCTCTGGGGTTCCAGGGGTACCCTACGTCCACTGCTGGGACCCTGGGCAGCCGCCCAACGGGAGGGACCTCGCCTAGGCCTCAACAACATGGCCGTCGGACCTGCCGCCATGACCACGGCCACTCTGGTCACCTCATTGAAACCTGGCCTGTCTTCACCGGACACCACGACGGGCTCAGCCGCAGAGGGGGCCACTGCCGCCTTCCCGATCCTCCACCACCAGGACCGGCCCAAGCTGGGCCAGAACCCAGTCAAAAAAATAAAACACGGACCGAGTCCTTCACCCCGCTAGTTGGCATAAATGCTCTACCAGTCTCCATCACATAAAAATGACATAGATTGTGGATTATGTCGAATCGAGTTATACCCTACGCCATACACCCCAAGTAAAATTATTTCTATGTCCTGCACAGAGATAGAAAAGTAGTTATCACAGAGATTACGTTGTTCACCAATAGCATGGGGGACGGTTATACTCCTTAATTTTACACGAGCACTAGAGCTCCCACCTTTGGAGCCAAAACCTCCCCCAATTCCACAAAACCCCTTGTAGCGGAACGCCAATATTAAATCCACGAATTCCGCTGGTCCAGAAACGAATCCACAGTCAAGCGCTGAAAACACCAAGGCAATATCCCCAACCTCCCAATAACCGGACGAGACACAGTTCTGGGAGTCAACTGACAATCCTTTAATCGGCACGACAATTTATACAAGTCCCCATGCAAGGGGTTTCCTGAGTCCCTTCCCAGGGGCACTCCCAGAGGGGACTACATGGGGGACTTACAGTATAACATATTCCTCCCATCAGGCACTGCTGCACGAGAGGGATCATCCTCCCAGAATGCACAGTTAAGGGGATTATCCCCTCGTGCAGCAGAACCGGCAATTCATACAAAAATACATAACTTTTAAAATACACGGTGGATTTACACAAATGGACGTTCGGTAGATAGCTGGGGTCTGGGCGCATCATTCGTGAGATTGCCGCTCAGATCCCAGCTAAAATAACCGAACGCCGTACAGAAAACACATTTCCTTCAAAACACACGAAAAGAACCGATTGCTTTTAGTGAACCTGGTCCTGAAACTCCCGAACGTCCTGGAGGCTCAGCGGTGTTCGTGCCGTCGAATAACTATTGGTAGTACTATGCGTTCGACGACACGGCCCCGCTGAAGAACAAGGGATCCAAAATGGCCGACCGCCGCATGGTCGGTAGTCGAACGACGGCCACCCAGGAGAGCCTCTAATAACCGATTGCAACAATGTTGCAATCGGTTAACTAGCGCCACACGCCTCTAAGTGTGTGGGCTATTAGGGGGTATCGCGTTCGGTTCACGAACGGCTTTCTAAAGTGCCGTTCGTGAAACGAACGAAAATCCCCATACAAAACCGCCATTTGCATTCGGCGGAAACAGCAGTACAGGCAATACAGAAAATACATTAACATCTACATAAGTGTAAAGCGCATATCTCGCCCGACCTATTGGCAACCCTTAAAGGCACAGTCTCTAGTTATTGTCCAAGTGGCTAGGTTTGCCACACCCCTGTAACAGCGACCCCCGGTATAGAAAGGTTTAAAGCCGCCAAAGATGTTCCCTTCCCGAATGTAAAGGCAGCTACCGAACAGTCCAATCAGCCGAACAGGAACTATGCGAATCATCCACGCTCCAAACAGGAAAAACCATACGAATAAATCCCCCCAATACGAGACGAGGCTCTGTATTGAGAGTCAAGCAGGAAGCTGCCCAGCTTTGATGCAGGTTTCCCAAAAGGTGGACCTGGTGGAAAACTGAGACACAAATTGTACAGTGACCAATAAGAATGATAAACACTCCCCTTTGGACAATATGGACCCTCCTCTCTATCCTGGAGATAATTGGGAAGTAACTCCGAAGATAGAGCACACTCTCCATTTTATACAGGCTAATAATAATACACAATTCTAAAACTTCTGAACAGAATCCCCACATTCAACATATGCCAAGATAGCTTGGATCTGAGCGCACAATATTACCGAATAGTGCTCAGATCCCATACATACAGTTCAATCGCCATGGAGCCAAAGTCTTTCACATAGTCTTTCGTTATACAAATGGGCTCCATGAGATCTGGAGTGTCTGTTTGTATGAAAAAGTACTGAACGGTACGGCTTTCGAATGAATGGAAGAACAGATGAAGGGAGGTGAAAATAGTGTCCGTTTTTAGTTCCATGAAATCGTTGACGAACACTGCTGGGCATTCGTATGTCCAAGATGGCCGCCACCGCGTGTTCGTTCATACGAACAACGACCACCCAGCCGACATTCGACAATTAGGAAGTGTCTGCGGTTAACCACAACATTCTAATGAGGCCAACAGATTAACAAGCAGCACACTTCCATGCTCAGTGGCCGGCCGTTCGGCAAGTCTTTCGGTAAAAGGGGAATAAAGACAGAGGGGTCTGTCGCAACCCCTCACACCGACAGCTAGTCATCATAACCGATAGATTCACTGAGATTTTATTGTTGTACAAACTGTTATTATTGTGTTACCTAGCAACTAGTGTATATTAAACGCAAAAGTTTTATTTTATTCTGCATTATAGTTGATGTACAGTGTTTAAAGACTTCTCTAACTGTGACAGATCCCTCGGTCTTGTAATTACTTTTATTTGGTACTCATTTGTCTGTTTATTCGTGCCTTTTTCTGTCCGAATGGGTCCTGTGTTATTTCCCCTTATTGCCGAAAGACTTGCCGAACGGCCGGCCACCCAGCGGGGAAGTGTGCTGCTTGTTAACCTCTTGGCCTCATTAGAACGTTGTGGTTAACCGCAAATATTTCCTCTTGTTAATGGTCGGCTGGGTGGTCGTCGTTCGTATGAACGAACATGAGGCGGTGGCCATCTTGGACATGTGAACGCCCAGCGGTGTTCATCGACGATTCTGTGGAACTAAAAGGCTACTATTTTCATATGAACACCACTGAAATAGCCGAATTCCCTTCATCTTTTTCATCTATTCATACGAACGATGGGCTGTTCGGCACATTTTCATACGAACGGAGTCACCCTCAGATAGCCATCCCATGGAGCCCATTCATATAACGAAAGGACTATGTGAAAGATTTTGGCTCCATGGTGATTGCACTGTGTACATAGGATCTGAGTGCTATTCTGTAGTTTTGTGCGCTCAGATCCCAGCTATCTGGGGATATGTTAAATGTGGATATTCTGTTGGGGGATTGAGAAGTTATATATTTTTATGTGTTTGTTACATTGTATAAAATGGAGTTTAGCCTCTATATTTGGAGATAATTGAGTTACTTCCCAATTATCTCAAGGATAGAGAGGAGGGTCCTTTACAGCTAAAGGGGAGTGATTATGTCTGTAGCACTGCTATTGGCTACTGTAATATTATTGTCACAGTTTTCCACTAGGTCCCCTAGGGCAGTGTCCACCTGGTGGAAAACCTGCATAAATACTGGGCAGGTAGCCCACATTAAACCAGATTCCTGCTTGACCCTCAAAACGGAGCCTCGTCTCGTACTTTGGGGGAATTTATTCGTATGGTTATTCTCGTTCGGCTGTTTGGAGTGGGGATGATTCGTATGGTTCCTGTTCGGCTGATTGGAGTGATCGGTAGCTGTCTCTGCATTTGGAAAGGGAGCTTCCTAAATGGCTTTAAACCCTTTTATACCAGGGGGAACTGTTACACTAACCATCTGACGTATTCACACCCCAATAGACCACAACAGCTCACACCATGACCACGATCCGCCTCATTTCACAGAATGCCAAAGGGCTCGACACCCCAGAAAAAGAGATCCCTGGCCTTGACAGAGTTCCATAGATAGAAAGCGGAGATTGTCTTTATACAAGAGACACAGATCTCGGTAAAGATTCAGCTCCATCACTACGAAACCGCAGGTACCCGACAGGTAACTTTAGCTACTTCATAGTGGCGAAAGCCAGGGGAGTGGGGATATTAATAGGAAGCCAAGTGTCACGTATTCATCCGCTTAGGAAAAGATGTGCCGAGCAGCAACCTAATCCACAGACGGGTGAATGCTGAGCAGCAATTATGCAAATGAAACCTGGTGTCACATATTTATCCGCTTATAGAAATGTGGTTAATGACATTTACTGTCCACACAGGAAAAGTTGTGCCGAGCAGCAATCTAATCCACAGAAGGGTTAATGCTGAGCAGCAATTATGCAAATTAAACCTGGGAACTGACTTTGGGGTCAAAGGCCGGTTACAGCCTATCAGAACTAAAGGAGGGGTATTTAGGCCCAGTTCTCATCCTGCTCAGTGCCCTGTCATGGTTTTCCTTGTGCTTGTCCGAGAGCGCGTGCCTTTTATTAGTTTTCTACCTGTTTTTTAACTTTTGCTTTGTTTATTGACTTCTCTATATTCTGGTATCCTGACTCCTGGCTTTCCTTATCGCTGTGTCCCTTTCTGTGTTCCCTGACCTCGGCTAGTATTTTTGACTATTCTATGTACGTTAAATCCGGCCATTCTAAGGACCGCTAATACGTTACTTATTTGTCATCCGTGCTATAGTTCTACGCGCTGGATCAAACAGTAATCCTGACACCAAGTCCCCTTCACATTTAATAAACAGACTGACAAAGCCGGTCGTTACATATTTGTATCAGGGACCATATGTAACACAAAGGTTACATTCGCAAACATGTATCCCAATTAAGAAACAATGTCAGGCACTGAAAATAATCTTAACAAAACTATCTGCGTTTCAAGAGGGTATACTCATTTTGGGGGGGCCATATGAATTTTACCCTAAATGGCGACTTAGATACAACATCCTCATCCAGATATTACCTGTGGCGAAACCAACCTCGCCACTGGGCATTGGAGAAGCCTGTTTGCCCGCCTCCTGCCTGCTGACTATGGCCCCTGGGAGATTTGGCCCTTTACATACAGTATTTGGGCATATTGTATTGTATTATGCTGCTGCTGGCATTTTAAGAACCATCTGGGGACATATTGTGACTTTTGGGAACAATGCCCCTTTAAGACTATGGCCCTTGGAAGATATTGCCTGTTAAAGACTATTTTAGCAGATTGGATTTTAAAAGACTTGCTGCCCCTTTAAATTGTATTGGAGCAGTTCTGCAGCTTTAAATTGGCACTTTGGATGCAGCCGAAGTGCCGAAGTAGTCGAAGTGGCCGCCATTCGACAAACTAACATGTGGTGGCGGCGGCCATCTTTATTCATTCGAACGAGGTCAGTGGTATGTGTAGCCAAATCCATGAAACTGAAATTGGCTACACATTTCAACGAACACCGCTGACCCTTACCTTTTCCTACACTCAGTTTTTAGCTGCAGAGACTAAGTCCCGTTCGGCAGTTTGAACTCACTGCTATACTAAGTTAATACACGAATGGCCCCGTTCGTGTATTCGAATGGGACTTAGTAATTTTTCTGTGTAAAATAGACCGACCGCACAGCCCAAATCAATGGAACTGTTTTGGGCAGGAAAATGTGCTTGCGGTCGGTCATAAAGGACTTCCAGCTAACTTTATCTACTTGATGGATTTATCTAATTTTTGAGAGTGTTTATGTTTAAAGTGTGCTGATTCGGAATATGTAATTTTTTATGAAGATTTGATATATATTTTTAAAGTTATAGCACATGTATAAAAACTGTATTTTTCGTGCTTGTGATAATTATGTTAACCCACTGTGTACCATCATTATATCACAGGCAGAGGGGAGGAGTTTGTGTATAATTGCTGGGAGTGTTTTCTGTAATGTACGTGTGTTATTGGTTGTTCTGTAAAACCCTGTGGGCAGTACTAAGTTTGTGGATTGGGAATAAAAGAGGCTGTATGTGCCAGTACAGTCAGTTCTGCTTGACCTCAAAACGAAGTGTCGTCTCGTTATTGGGGGAATTGGATTGTATACTGATTGCCAGGAGTGTAAGTTGATTGTATGCTTTTCCTGTTCAGCTACTTACATCATTCATATGCTTGAGAGCATTCGTATGCTTCTCTGGTTCGGTGGTTGTGGTGTCTGCTGCAGCGCTTGGAGTCCTCAGGAAGCGCTAGGAGCATCCTTCAATGGAGGTACCCAGTCGGGGTTCCAGTTGATCCGTTACATTACCTAACCTCAATATGTGTGAGATTATGCACTATACTACACGACGCACACCTATATGACTGCTGGAGGATCATACATCCCAATAGCAAAGACTATTCCTTCTTCTCCCCACCCTCAGGTACATACACACACATAGATATGTTGTTTACACTACATAAATTTCTGCCACTCATTAAATCCTCCACATATGGAGCAATCACTTGCTCAGATCACACACCTTTGCTTCTAGAGGTTGACGTCCCATTTCTCCCACATACCCCACCACAATGGAAACTAAACGACCTTCTATTAAGCAATAGAGACATCATTGCTCAGTTGAAGGAAACTGCGCAGAGATACTTTGAAGACAACACACAGCCAGAAACCGCAAACATAAATGCGTCCTCAGAGGCGAACTTATCAAAATAGCAATGAGCTAGAAACGCAAGAGGGACTCACTCATCTCAGAACTAACCCAAGAAATTAGATCCCTTGAGGACCAAAACAGTAACGATAAATCAATCGCAACCTATAAAAAAAAAACTAACGGGAAAACGATCAGAGCTAACCACACTACTCCACAAACACACAAAACGTAAAATACAACTCACAAAACACACCTACTACACACAGGAAGAGCAAAGCGGTTGCTTATTGGCTCAATCCTTAAAACAGGAAAGACAGATGACTTTCATTTCGGCAATTCAGTGCCCAGGTGGCTACCAGTCATATCTATTGCCAGACATAACCAATGCCTTCCAACCATACTACACAAAACTATATAAACTGAGAGAAATGCCACACTCACCAACAGACATCAAAAAGTTTTTACAAGCAATAATAAAAACCACAACACCAAATAACCTAATAAACTTCTTAGATAGACCAATCACATTGGATGAATTACATCACACAATCAGACACACACCATTAGGTAAAAGCCCAGCACCAGATGGATACACAAACAAATACTATAAAATCATGGCCCAGGTTCTAGCACAACCATTCCTCAATGCCTTCAATTCCTTAATCTCATTCCAATCATTATCCACACAGACACTGGAAGAAGCCATAGCATTAATCCCAAAATCTTGCAAGGACCCCCTGAACTGCAGCAGGCCCATCTCTTTAACTAACTTAGACGTTAAAATATTTACGAAAATCTTGGCCACCAGACTGAAAGCTCTACTCCCTGATCTACTACACCCAGGCTTTGTACCGGGATGAGAAGCTAAGAATAATACCACTAAAATACTAAATTTAATTCACTGGGTGCAAGTGAGTAGGACACAGAGGACACTTCTCGCCATAGACGCCGAAAAGGCGTTCAACAGTGGACTGGTCACTAATGGCAGCAACCATGAGAAGTCTGGGTTTTGGGCCAAGATGGCTAGACTGGTTGAGTGTGATCTACTCGACACCCACAGCCCAACTCCGTATAAACAGCCAATTTTCTAAAACATTACGAATAACCAATGGGACACGACAGGGATACTCCCTTTCTCCCCTCCAGTTTATACTAGTCCTATAGCCATTCCTACAGGGAATTCGGGACAACCCACTGATCCAGGGACTCAAGGTCAAGGGAGAAGAATACAAGATTTCAGCATTCGCTGATGATCTTCTTTTCACAATATCCGACCCTCGTACAGCCCTCCCACACATCTTAAATGAAATGGAAACCTATGGCAAGATATCCAACATCCGAGCCAACTTAACCAAATGTGAGTTACTACCAATCAACACGACATCAGCAATTTCACTTCATATGGACCACCACCTCCTTTAAGTACTTAGGAATACATATACCACACAAGATTACCAAGTATATGACTTAAACTTCTCCCTCTACTGACGGCCATAGCCAAAAAAATGGCATAAACCAAGCTATGGATGGTCCAGTCGACTGAACATTCTAAAAATGAATGTGCTGCCACGTATCCTCTACGTACTGCAGGTACTTCCCATAACTCTCCCCAAGAAATCCTTCGACATGATTAGGACCCTGACTACATCATTCCTATGGTCATACTCTCATCCCTGTCTAGCCAACGCGCTTCTTACCAAACCTCTGGATAAAGGGGGGATAGGACTCCATAACAGATGTATCATAAGGACATTCACCTAACAAGGATATATGAATGGTCATACAAGACTACGACCCACCAATGTGTGAAAATAGAATCTGCCTTCATGGCATAAAACAGGCCTTACACTGTTACAACACAAACGTCACCCAACGACCAGAGCTACTCTCAGAGTATGGTCAGTTATTGCCAGAGACAAAAACGTATCTCCATACCCATCACCACTATACCCGCTCACACACAACCCCCTTTTACAAGCAAAAATCCCCAACAGTTCAGCCTAGTTGGGCCTTATCTACAACTACAAGACGTAGCTCAAGGGAACAAATTAAAAGATATACATTCACTTTTTACAACACAATCTCCCATGGGCGCACAACACCTATACTATACGCATCTCCACCACTTTATCCGAAGCCTTTCGCTTCTGCCACGCGGCGACAGACACCCCACGGACTTTGAGCGATTATATCTGACATACTCAAAACTTTATCCACTATGTACAAGCTCCTACAGAAATAACAAATAGAGGAACTCCCGCAACTCACAGGAAAATGGGCAAAAGAATTAACCTTGGATATGTCACAGACATAATGGCAAACTCTTTTTCTCAGGGCCCACAAGACATCCACAAATCTCATCACAAAAATTTAATTACAAACTAATCACTTGCTAGCACTACACCACAGTGAAAATATGCAAAATACACAATGGAGCTAAAGACGAATGCTGGAGATGTAAACAACCAGATGCCCACCCAGCACACATCTGGTGGCAATGTCCAATGATAGCAAAATACTGGAACAAATACACACACTGACACAAAAAAATTACTGGCGTGCAAATCCCATTCTCTCCGGAATACCTGTTATTCCTTCTGCCACCCCCCCAAGTCAACGACAAAAACAAAACACAACCTTAACCACCCACCTACTCATAGCTGCAAACCAACTCATCCCACTTCATTGGAAACAGAATATACCTTTCACAGTGCGGGAATGGGTTCAATGGGTAGAAGGAATGAGATAAATGGAAGAAATCACAATCTCCAGGTCGAAAAACTATGATAAATACACACAAACATGGGCACAAATGGACCAAATTCCTACTGGCGGAGACCGTTGCTCATAATCTGCAAAACTAGAGGAGTAGACAACCTCAGAACTTTGTTGCAGCTGGAGTAGGAGTAATACACACACACTGGGCTCATACTCAGTAGCTCACAGGGATAAATGAGACAGATACCATGACGCTCTAGAAGCTTGTATCTGTATAGACTAGATACTCCTCTAGAAGCAGTGATTCTCCCACACCGAACCACCCCATGACTGTCACCCACCAGGATATTGTCAATGTTAAGGATACACACAATGTTTGAATTGATGTTCTAAAAATAGATAAAATGCCAAGAATACTATGTAAAAACAAATTCTATTAAAGGTCTATGTGTACGTTAAGATGGAATCTGTGTACAAACAAATGCAAAACTCTGTTCAATGCACAAATCTAAATGTAACCATGCCTCACACTGTATTAATGTTGTTAGTAAAGCTTTTTTTTTATTGAAAATCAAATCAAAAAAAACCCCACAGGTAATATCAGGAGAAATATTGGCTGCTCTGGAAAAAGACTGGGTGGTTGTTTCAAGGAGCACAATACGGCAATACTTGAACAAAAATGAGCTGCATCGTTGAGTTGCCAGAAGGAAGCCTTAACTGTGCCAATGCCACAAAAAAAGCCCAGTTGCAATATGCACAACAACACCTTGACACGCCTCACAGCTTTTGGCACACTGTAACTTGGAGTGACAAGAGAAAAATAGAGATGTATGGTCACAACCACATGCACTATGTTTGGAGAGGGGTCAAGAAGGCGTATAGTGAAAAGAATACCATCCCCACTGGGAAGTATGGTGGTGGCTCACTGATGTTTTGGGGTGGTGTGAGCTCAAAAAGTACAGGGGATCTTGTGAAATGTGATAGCAACATGAATACAGCATGTAATCAGAAAACGCTGGCAGACAATTTGCATTCTTCTGCACGAAGGCTGCGCATGGGACGCCTTTGGACTTTACAGCATGAAATGACCCTAAGCACAAGTCCAAGTTGACCCACCAGTGGTTACAGCAGAAAAAGGTGAAGTGGCCATCACAGTCTCCTGGCCTTAATATCATCGATCATGGGGAGATCTCAAATGTGTGATTAATGCAAGACAATCAAAGACTTTGCATGACCTGGAGGCATTTTGCCAAGATGAATAGGCAGCTATAACACGTGCAAGAATTAGGGACCTCATAGACAAGTATTACAGACAAGTATGCACACTGTCATTGATGGTAAAGGGGCAATGCACAATATTAAAAACTAAGGGTATGCAGACTTTTGAACAGGGGTCATTTCATTTTTTTTCTTTGTCTTTTGTTATGATTGTGCCATTCTGTTATAACCTACTGTTGAATATGAATCCCATAAATTATAAACAAAATGTGTGTTGCCTGCTCACTATGGTTTTCTTTAAAAATGGTACATGTACTAATTCTCCAAGGGTATGCAGACTTTTCAGCAAAACTGTAAGTAGTGTAAAACGGATATACAAGATAAACGTACCATAACCATGTAACTGTAGTTAGACAAGATTAGTGAAATTCTCCTTTCCAATTTGTAACTTGATTATACTAAGCGTAATATAACTGTGGCCTCGCATGACAGATAATTAACAAATTAGGGTAGAAGATTTCACCAATAATCAATACTAATGCAATACATAGTCTAAAACCACAGATCAAATTGTATTTATTAAATAGGAGAGGAGAATAGATTAAACAAATGCAGCTGAAATAACCCCATAGCGTAGAAATGCAACATATGTCATTATACAAAAAGTCACTATAGGGCTTACCATTGTAAAAATGCTTGCGATAACATATTGCCTTCCCTATAAATATTAGCCCAACAGTATTAACATTGCTAACAGTGTTTACAGTGAGCACTATCCTTAACCTAATGAAGCTGCTGAACAAGACTGAATAAATTAAAAGTGCCGAGCTCTTGATACAGGTAGCATTGAGGATTAGCTAATATGGATACAAATGAAAATTATCAACTGAAGTAGGCCGAATGCCCCTAGATTTGGCTGAACGAGAGCCAAAATGCCTACTCACCGTTTGTTGATATTGATAGTTCTATTAGTGAAGACGTGGGACATTTGAAATTAAGGTGAACACTGCCTTCTTTAACTTTGAGATTATTCCCCTAATGACTTACTTAAGGGCCAGACCTACCGTAAGAGATATGTGGTTGTCATTCAGTCCCCATGAACTGGATCGCCGTGCACGGTAAGTATATATATCGGTGGAAGAGCCTGCTATCTGCAGGGCGTTCTTTGTCGCCCTGCAACGTTAAAGCCCATATTTTGCAGGATGACAGAATGTCCTGAGGCATTGAGTTAATAAAAAATTTACCTTTTTTTTTTTAAACCTGTTCTTTTCACTTTAAAAAAATGTGTTCCTTATTTTATAGCAACAATCTGTAATCTTAATTAGAATTATTTTTACTCACCTGTAAATATCTGTATACACCCAGTATCTGAGCAATAGGTATAGTTGTAACTGAGTGGATATCCCCAATAAAACCAGCCACCTTGTTGTAATCCCTACAGGAATAATTAGGGATGATCTTCCCTGGTCCAGATAGAATTTGAAAGACACTCTTCACAGCTTTCCCCGGGTTACCACAGGAATCAAAGACGTGATATCCCAGCGTGATATTTGGCAATATATCACTAATATTGTTATTTATATATTCAAAATGATTCAAAAATGATTTTAAATCTAAATAGTGGGTGGCCATTGGACTGTTAAATAAAAAATAAAAAAATAGTTTAAAAACCATTAAAAAAAACACACAGATGATATTTAAAATTAGGAAAACAGCCTGGATATGATGGCACTAATTGATCAGACCAGGGAGAGGTTTAAAGACCAAGTGAGTTTATCCGATAAAAATTATATCAACCAAGCAGTATTATCAGTAATAATCAGGACTAAATGGCAAAACGGAATCATCAAAGAGACTCTAATGGGAAAAAAAAACTGAAATTCATCAACCAAGAGTCATCTGAAACCGTGCTCCTCAACCCTCTCCTCAAAGCACACCTACCAGTCAATGATTTACTGGTTACCCATTTATGTCTAAGGTGGTTAGAAAAAAAAATAAAATAAAAAAAAACACCTTTTGATACTAATGTGTTTTTTTTACTGGGTAATCGGTAAATCCTGAACTGCTAGGTGTGCCTTGAGGAGAGGGTTGAAGAGCACTAATCTAGAGCCAGGTTTATATTATTTGCAATAAAAAACAGATGTGGACTAGCTCGATGACTATCACTGTGTTTCTGTGGCTACTTGGTGAGGAGAGGATTTGTCCTTGTGACTCTTGGAATCCTCCTCTGGATTGAAAACAGGACATACTACACAAAGTATTGCATACATTATGGATATTATCTTCTTACTAGCTAACAATATATGTTATGTCTAAAAAATCTACATCACAATAAGTTAAACACAGAGTGTATGAAAATCAGACACCTTGCACCATAGCCTCCACAATAATCTGTAGCTGTTACATTGCTTGTCC
Source organism: Pelobates cultripes (assembly GCA_933207985.1). Taxonomy (NCBI): domain Eukaryota; kingdom Metazoa; phylum Chordata; class Amphibia; order Anura; family Pelobatidae; genus Pelobates; species Pelobates cultripes. The sequence goes on from OW240917.1 coordinate 8,824,722, forward strand.
CTTGAAATAATCCCGTATATCCATCTTCTAATACATGGACATTAATCCTTTTACTCAATAGAATCTGACAAAAAACACGGACACCCGTGAAAAAGGTGATATAACACAACAACTTAACTGAAAGGTACACAGCTTCCCAAGGTTATTTCCCAGTTGATAACCTTATAACAGAACAGTGTGATTGATAGGATATTTGGGATTCTGCTGATGTACCTATAATAGAGGACAAAACATAGTGCAAATATTGCTACACACTATAAAACCGCTGGTAAAAAATATGCACTCACATATTCCAAAGAATATAAGCGTGTTCATGGTGCCTCCCCCTAAGTGTGAAAAAAGGGGGGGTTATTCTCCTTTAATTCTCCCTCCTCAAGTGATAGCCAATATAAGAAAGAGATGCTTTCTTATATTGTTTTTATGTATTTTTATATATACCTCTTGAATTTTATAAGTGAATAAATCGCCTTTGAAGTATTCCTTTGGTTGCATCTGCTTGGATCTTTTTGCTGACCCGGATACCCCACTGGCTATCACTTGAGGAGGGAGAATTAAAGGAGAATAACCCCCCCTTTTTTCACACTTAGGGGGAGGCACCCTGAACACGCTTATATTCAATAGAATCTGCCCAGATCATTTCCTGTAACATAAAAATCACTTTACAATAAAATCTAAAATTACTAAAACCAATCAGGATTGTCCAGGATTCAGGACATGGTTTCACAATCTCTCGCTGTCAGAGAGGTTAATGATTAACCAGAATGGGGAATTATTGCATCTTATTATTTACAGCATGTAATAAATGTATACTTTCTACTCAGCCAAACGTGAACCAAGAGATACAATTCAATGTTATTGCTACATACCACCCAAGTGTCCCTCCATCCCACTTTTCTACGCTAATGTTCTAAATTCAATTTTAGATGCATAAATTGTTATTATTAATTCAACTAACATTTCTAAGAACAGTCCAGGTCTTCCTTCATAATTAAATAAAAGTAAATTTCTACTTACTCTAAACAAATTATTGACAAAACTTTATTCTCAACAACGTACTGATTCGTAGTTGGTAACCAATGTGTATCTCTGTTCACAGTGAATATTCCTCCAATTATAATGTCACCATCTTTAAAGTACTCATATTCTTCATATGGTTCAGTTATACGGAGATTGCATGCAGGTGAAGAAACTTGATTCTTGAATAGTGAAGGCATCATACAGAATAATAACACACAGAATAGCAATCTGAATGAATGGGATGCTGCTCCATTTCCCAGCTTTATGTCTCTGTATGGTAACATATATCCCTGCATGGTGCCCAGCATCAGACAGCTGTGGGAGTCACAGCCATAATTTATCACGGGGGTCAGTGAAATCTGCTGCATGTGTTTCTCAATGTAAGGAAACAGGATCATCTCCCCTCATTTTATACAGTGCAGAGCTTCCAGATATAATGGCATGTGGCTTGGGATCATTATTCTGTCCTATCCCTTGATAAATCACATACACAGTGGGTTAGATATTTTCTGCCTTGAATTGAATTCAGTTAATAGAAATGTTCTATTATCTCATCTTTACACAGTGTTGCATCAGTTACACAATTCTATGCATGACTTGCAATGCAAAGCTAAGTTAAAAAGTCATTTTTCAATGTGTAAATGGTACAGGGGGTCCCAGAACAAGTGGGCTTTTCCTACTAAGCTATGCGTTGTGTTGATTCTATTTTTCTAGTCTTATGTGTTCTGCCATTTGAACTTTAGCAGTCTTTACCATATACTGCACTGGTAGTAGTTAGTGTCTCCCAAACAAAGCAATTGAAAAGAGCAGCAGCAGCTGGTAACTCCTTTTCGCTGCTTGTGAGATTTGCAATGGGTTCACAGCCATTACTCGTTAACAGTATCAACAGTAACTTTAGTGAGTAGCAGTTGGCTGGTAACACAATAGCAACAGGATTGCAACCAAGACTAAGTCTTTCATCTGTGCTCTTTCTTATCCAGATCTTCCTGTCTATATTGATCACCAGTACTGGACTGGCTAGGGCAAACCAGGCAAATGCCCTCTGGGCATTGTTGTTTAAGGGCCGAAACCGACAGGGGAGATCCTTTGATCTGCAATGCCAGCCTATGCAGAGCTGTGTTTGCCTTCTTGGGTCAGTGTGGAGATCAAAGATCTCCCTCACTGGCACTTCTTTCCAGCGGAGTGAGGGAATGAGGACACGAGAGGCTGAACGTTCCTCCCACTAGTTAGAGGAGTGAACTCAAACTGAAGCCGGAGCTGCAGGCTAGAGTCACTCATCCCCATTGGACTACCATGGCCAAATGTAAGAAAAAGGGTAGGGGGAGATAGAGATTTTATATATATATATATATATGTATGTATGTGGAAGGCGTATGCCTGAATTTGTGGGAGGGGTTATTTTCCTATTTAAATCCCTAGTAACCCCAGCTTACCTATCGTCGCCGTCTGGAAGTTCTGGCCTGCTCGCCTCCCAACTTCTGGGTCCTCAACAGGCATCGCACTTCCGGTCCCGTCATACCTTGCGGCTTCCCACCAACCTCTGTTCGCACAGACACGCACAAACTAACGAACACCAGGTAAGCGGCGAGAATAGTTGCGTTCAGGATATTCACGCCGTTCGACTTTTTCTTTCTCACGTAGGAGACCGCAACCACAGGTGGCAAATATACACATATATATCTTTTCTTTTACGATTTCTTGCCACTGAATCTTGTTCGCACTTTTGCCCGGACATAAAGGTTAATCTCAGGACCACATGAAAATCACACCTCACAAACTTGGGTCTCGGTTGTCACATCTCCCTAATGAATACCCCCCCAGTCCCTAGGGGTATCAAAGTCGGTCTAGCAGGCAGGACTGCCGTACAGCCCCAGGAGAAATACCACTTACTATTCTACTATGCAGCTTCCCCTTACAGGGTCGAGTCATTAAAACAACCAAGGGCACTTTGTTTTCCTTCTAATCCATTTTTCTACTCATGCAAATTACACAGTGACATGCACATGTCACAATCAGAACATATTGTTACAATAATCAACACAACAATGCTTAGATTCATTTTAACTGCTCAAACATCAGCAAAATAAATATATTTAATTTAAAATGCACAGTGTTTATCTCCTTTGAAAAAAACTTATTTAAACCCAGCCGCTTTACAGACCGGTAATACGTCTTTAAACTCCTATTCATTATCCCCATCCTCTTAAGCTCCAGCTCTTCATTACATTATGTCCCCCAGTTTTATTTAGTTTTAATCTCTATGAAAAAAAAAAAAAATTCTTTGAAGAAAGATAAGTTTTACATAAGTCTAACCTGAGTGACTATGTTCACCCACTTTAACAATGTGGCAGTCTTTCTTGGTAGTAAAACTTAAACCCATGCTGATACCTTACAATCTGTATCATCCTATAATAACCCCTGTAATATCATGTCTGTTACTGTCATTCTTATGCTCTCACTACACGTAGCAGTCCCATGATAGGGATAATTATACTCGTGGTTTCTCAACCTATTCTAAACTAGTAACGGTGTTATACTCAGATTGACATTTCTCCAACCACTGTACAAACCCGCTGACGATCAGCATGCATTCACTCACACAAACCCTAAAACTACGGGACAGTCATTAGGGTTGATTCGGGCAGCGAGCCGCTACCGAGTACACCCCACACAATGTCCAGGCAAATCAAATTACCCGCACATTATCTTCGATGAGTACCATTTAAATTACAGTTGTAATCGTTGCAACTGTTACACTGCTTCTAAATTCCACTAAATGGATACTATTCATGACTAAAGTAGTATGGTAGAGGGAGAGAAAGAAAGAAAAAAAAACACTTACGAGCCACGAGGGCCATACATACATACACGCATTGTAGTTCATACGTATTGACCATCTGGACCCGAAGTGCTCACAGGGCACTCCAGTTACGGTCAGCCTTACAATTCTACTTTATTATCACTCATGTTTTCATCCAATGGTATGTCCTCTCTCTCACAAACTAACCGTCCCTCTTAAGTAGCAATGGCTGGCTGTCAGGTTCCTAGGTGTCCACTAGTTATCATTCCCCCTGGCTTCTTCGCCTTAGGCTAAGTGGTCCCGCGAGGCCAACACCCATCCTCATACTCGGAGGTACTACGCCCCTAGGGCCAAATCATAGTTAGTCGCCTCGCATTGTGGCATAGAGAGGGCCTCACCTGTCACTCCCATTCTGTCTTATGTTTAACTGTCACCGAGAGGCCGACACCCCGCCACAACGTTCAGTGGCCACGCTATCCCCTCGCGCCAACGCATAGATAGAGCCTCTCAAGCCACTTGACAATTAGCAGGACCTCACCTGTCACCAACCTAGAGTAATCATTTCGCTGCATTGCGGCACTAGCTAGTCAGCCAGCACACACACACGGTACTTGGGGGACCGAACCTGCAAACCCCGTCATGCATAACCATTACTTTTCATATCTGATAATCAGATCAGGTGTCCTAGCGGATTATTTCCCGCATCGTTATAACTTTAGTTTCGATGGTGAGTTTATATATCCTTACCGTAATACAAACCGTATGTCAGAACTATCATACAAGGCAATCCAGGCTTTTAATACGTCAATCACTTACGGGCTAAGGGTCTCCTACATAATTAGATATAGCAGTACAAGGATGAGTACAAGGATATACATGTTTCCCCAACTTGTCACTCACTTTGCGATCCTTTTATACCACATACACTAGGTGCCCATATCAATGTAATAGAAACCAAGATCAGCGGTTTCCTCCTACAATTGTTTCAGGCATATTGTTTCTTACATATATTTTCCGTCAAATACGTATATTGGCCACACGCTGTCTTTTACGTTTACACGTGGTACATATTCAGGCCTTGTATCAGACCATAGCCAGGTCCTCAATACGCTTAGGTATATATAGTGACTGCTTCCAGATTTATTCATTACAGATATACTGTTATTACTCTGCAGCCCATTAGGGGCATTTCAGTACATTGAGTTCTAAATTACATACGTTGACGCATACTGTCACCTAATTATCTTGTCTACATCAATTATACAAGGCAATGCAGGTTAAAGCATTAGCAATCTAATAAAGACTGGGTAAACCAGAATTCCCACTTGTTTCATATCAGACATCGAAGCATCACTCGGCCTTCATTACGAACAAATGAATACAATTCAAATCCTTAACAGCTAATAGGGACCTGTCTCAGCACGCCTGACATTCACAAGGTTCTCCATGCGCATTCAATCATATGTTACGCTATTTAATATTACATACATCTTACTATGTTATTTATGTTCAAGAAGTACATCAGGATTGACTTTCGGTCATGCTATCTGTTTCTCTCATAGAAGTTACACCTATAGGCATCTTATAATACAGTTAATTACAATCCCAAGCCTATCAAGTAAACGATTGTAGGGTAGTTATTATACGACATATTTTTAAGCTTAAACCACAATCAAAGATCCTTTTCAGGTTCCTCTCTTAAGAGCACATTTTCCCTACTGTTAGTCACGGTATTTCGTTTGCTCATCGGTTCGCATCACGTCAGATAATTTGTCAGATACCTTTTTTCAGTCCTTTTTCTCCATGGTTCTACCAGTTTTTACACATGTAAGGTGTTAACGCTCATCCAGAAGAAACAAGCCTGCCAAGGGTCCCCCGCAGTATACCCCGCCCTGGCCACTCCTAAAGTCCTGAGGTCAGGCCTTGCTTAAATGTAACTGAGCTTAAAGAACATTCAGTCCAGAGATCCTCTGCAGTTCAATAAGGTCTTATCATGCCTTAAGTTAGAGTTTTTGAGCAGGTAGATTCGTCAACTTACTCTAAAGCTTACGATATGGGTAAGTATTGTGTATGATTCAAGATAATAAAGGCGTTCCAATTATAAATGGCTGCTTGCACAATTTTTGCCACATATCTTTGAAACCAGCCTACAATACATTTAAAACTTTACCTACAGGAATTTAACATTACGTATACACCATATACCCAACAGCTCCCATTTTCTTTTATTATTCAGTAAAGGTGCCGACTAGTGCCCGAGATCAAAACTCCACAAATCATTCAATTCACTCCCTATCAACAGTAAATCTTAGGGGGAGTTTTCGAATTAACCATAAGCCTCCCTGTAATAACCCTACTAATATGTGTCAGCAGCTCACTTGGTGTTCCACGATTTATTGAGGCCAAAAGAAAGAATATTGCTGTCGGAAACATTCGGCCTTCACCTATGCCTAAAGAAATTCAGGAATCAACAATCGTTACATTATCTACTCCTCATATCAAAACATATGAGCTGGGTGTTTTAAATTGTGCCCGGTTCAAAATTTGTACTCTTAATCAAAGGCCAGGTTAGCCAGGTCCCTAACTAAACCTAACCATCTATAATAACTGTGATAATTGTTACTTTAATTACTCCGCCCAGGCCTTAATCCTTCATCCTACTCAGGCATCTCGTTCCATGTCAGTGCAACAGCAGCCTCTAATGGGCGTGTTACGACACACATAAGTAGAAATATGGTAAGTTGTTTTACAATGGGAACATTCCTTACCAAGGATAGAAATCAGACTCTCTTATCGATAATGTGACTAAATAATTGCTAATCTGTGAATTAATCTTGTCTTCTATTTTTGCCCTTTTTGGCAGGCCTGACCTCTCGTCTTTGGTCCTTATCGAACTACATATTTTTAATTGTACATCCTCGAATTACCCCGTACACAAGTGGAAGGCGTATGCCTGAATTTGTGGGAGGGGTTATTTTCCTATTTAAATCCCCAGTAACCCCAGCTTACCTATCGTCGCCGTCTGGAAGTTCCCCTCCCACCTCACCCTTTGTTATTTTCAATTATATACCAGGTGGGCCCTCTTTTGCAGGCCTGACCTCTCGTCGGTTTCGGCACACCTCAACCGACTTTGGTCCTTATCGAACTACATATTTTTAATTGTACGTCCTCGAATTACCCCGTACACAAATATATATATATATATATTTATTTATTTATTTATTTTCAAATAAAAAGAATATAAATTTGCTTGCATCTCACCTCTACACACACACACACAAGACCCTATGCAACCCTTACACACCCTACCCCCTACACGCACACACTGCATTTTACATACACTGCATCCCTCACACAAGGGTGTAGGGTTTCTACTCTCGCCTCACTGCTCCTTCAAACCCCTATCCACCCCCCTATTCCTCTCTTTCTCATCTTTGAAATCCATTTGATTAGGTTTTTCAAACCCTTCTCTGCTAACATTGCCATTATTTATCGCCCCCCTGGTTTCCCCTCTCCTCTTCCTTGACCACTTTGCTTCCTGGCTACCCTACTTCCTCTTCTATAACATACCATCCCTAATTCTCTGGGATTTCAACATTACCATTAACCCACCCCTGACCTCAGCAGCCTCTAAACTACCTTCAATTACTTCCTTCTTTGGGCTATCGCAGTGGGCTAATTCTCCCACCCAGACCACTGCTTGACCCTCAACACGGAGCTCTGTCTCATTCTTGGGGGGTTTACTGTATACTGATAGAGACTGATTGCTAGGAGTGTAAGCCGCTTGGGTGCTTTTCCTATTCGTCTGCTAGCAGCTATTCGTGAGGTTCCAGTTCGGGAGTTTGGAGTGCTATTTTGTATGCAGTTCGGGAGTTTGGAGCATTCCCTTATATGCGGTTCGGGAGTTTGGTTTTCTACAGTAGCTGTGCCTGTGTCTCTGGAAGGGGAAGATCTACTAAACGGCTGTTAGCCCCTTTTTATGCCTGGGGTTGCCGTTGCAATTATCAAACCAGAAGCTGCTGTGGATGTGGAAGCAGATGATGATTGAGAGGAACTTGGCTGCTATGGAGCCACACAGTATTGATCCTCAGCCTAGATCCACTAGCAACCAGATAAGCGGGGAAACTGGAAAGAAAGGACAAAACCTTATGTACCTGGCAATATCCTCAACCTCATTTTCTCTTATGTATGTACAGTGTCTAATATTTCCAACACTCAATTTACTCTCTCTGATCACCACCTCTTATCATTTGCTCTCGAGTACCCCTTCACCCAACAACTTCAGCCAAACCCTCCTCAACTCAGGAGGAACCTTAATTCTATTGACCTCCAGCAGCTGTCAGCTGATATTGAGTCACAACTCCTATCCATCCCTTCTTCCACCTGTACCTCACTGGCCATCTCCACATATAACACTACCCTCACCCCTGCCTTGAACACTGCAGCCCTGCTCCAAACTTTCACCCCGAGGAGGACAGGCCCCCCCCAACCGTGGCAACCTAAATCAACACGCTACCTGCAAAGATGCTCCCGTTGTGCTGAACTCTCCTGGAGGAAGTCTCGCACCCAGTCAGACTTTCTCCAATTTACTCGAAGGTATGGGCGGAATGGCGGAATGGCTCGAGTATGGGCGGAATGGCTCGGGAGACAGGTCTGGGGGTTTTCCAGGATACGCCCGCTCGATTGTGTCCTCGCACTTGGCTGGGCTGAGTTTTTTCTTTAAGCTGCAAGGGTGGGGGGACGTGACCAAGGAGTTTGTGGTGAGGCAGGTGGTTAAGGGGCTGCATAGGGGTCGGGTTACGGTGGATACCAGGGGGGCGCTCCTGGCGCAATTGTGCCAAGTGCTCCCCCAGGTGTGCTTTTCGGACTTTGAGGTGCGGCTTTTTCACTTGGCCTTTTAGTTTGCTTTCTTTGGGGCCATGATGATTGGGGAGTTGGTGTGTCCAAGCAGGGCAACCATTGGGGGAATCCTCTTCTCGGATGTCAGGGACGGGCCAGACTGGGTCTCCTTTAAAATTTGCCGCTCCAACACTGACGTGTTTGGTAAAGGTAAGTGGGTTCAGCTGGCGGCTGACCCAGAGTTGGCCACAGTTCTATCCTTCCAGTGTTTTTGCGAAGTTTGCTCTGCACTGGCTGGCCCTCTGCTAGTGCACGAGGAGCTTCCTCTCCCATTTTCAGTTTGTCAGTGTGTTTCGGCTGGGGTTGGCTGTGTTGGGCGTGAAGGGTGCGGAGTTTGGAGGGCACTCCTTACAAATTGGCGCAGTGACGGAGGCTTCTCGGCTGGGTATGCCGGATCAGGAGGTACAGAGAATATGGAGGTGGGAATCCAGGAGGTTTGTCTCTTATGTGCATCCTGCCCGTCTCCTGAGCTAGACTGTTTTGTTTTCCTCCCCAGGTCTGGTCCCCTACAAGGTCTGGTTGATTGGCCCCTCCTATACCCACTGGGCACGGCAGAGAGCGGCAGTCCGGCCGGGGGGGAGCGTCTTGGTCTCACGCCAGTAACTGCGGAGGTATGGTGGTTCGGGGTCAGAGGTATGAGGTGGGTCTGGCTCCTCCCTGACTTGGTCATGCTTTCCTGCTTGCTTGGGGCTCCATCAGTTTTGATAATCCATGTGGGGGTAACGATCTGGGGGCCGTGCCTGTGGGGGCCCTGCTGGACATGGTCAGGAGGGATTTGTCCCAGATCATGATCTTGTTCCCCGACGTATCCTTGATTTGGTCAGAGGTAGTGGGGAGGAATTTTTGGCGGCAGGCCCACAGCCAGAGTGCGCTGGAGCGCAGCCGCAAGAAATTTAATCGGCGGATTGTGAAGTTTGTAACGGGGGTTGGGGGAATCTCAATACAGCACCAGGTTTTTGAAAAAAATGTAGCACATTTTTTTTGACCAGATGGAGTGCATTTGATGGAGGTCGGGCTCGACCTGTTTAACTTGGCGAAGAAGCTTTGGAACAGGCTCCCGGTGGGGAGCATTATGGTTGGGCCCCACCGAGTGGAAAACCGGCTGGTGGGGAGCCCTGAAAAGGAAGAGGTTTTATTATTACCGAGGGGGTGAGGTGAGAGCCTTGGGGAAGTTAGATTGGCAAGGACGGTTTCTTGATTACTGTATGACTGTATAAAAAGTGTTTATGTTAATTTATTAATTTATTATTATGTTATATGTTTAAGGAGTTATACAGTATTTGGTGATGTTAATAAATGCTGTGGCCTGTTTTTCCCAAGAAGTTGTCTGTCGTTATTTGAAGGGGTAAGTTATGTTTTCTTTTATGGGGGGGTGAGGGGAATGCTATTCAATGCCCACTACATACATGGTGATGCAGCAACTAAAGAAAGTTAATATAAACAAAGCTCCAGGGCCTGACGGCATCCATCCACGAGTACTTAAGGACCTTAAGTGTAGAAATAAGTGAACCTCTGATTTTAATCTTTCAAGATTCTTTTCTTTCAGGAAGTGTTCCGGAGGATTGGAGGAAGGCATATGTGGTTCCTATATTCAAAAAGGGTTCAAAATCCTTGCCTGGAAATTATAGACCTGTGAGCTTAATTTCTGTGGCTGGGAAAATATTTGAAAGGTTATTAAGGGATAATATTCAAGAATTCCTTGAGAAGATCATGGTTATCAGCAAAAATCAGCACGGTTTTATGAAGCACAGGTCATGTAAAACTAACTTGATTGCGTTCTACGAAGAAGTAAGTAGAAGTATAGATCAGGGTGTTGGAGTGGATGTGATCTATTTGGATTTTGCCAAGGCATTTGATACAGTTCCACATAATAGATTAGTGTTCAAACTCTAGATGAAAATGCTTGTTCTTGGGTAGAACATTGGCTTAAAAACAGAGTACAAAGAATTGTCATTAATGGTAAATTTTCAAGCTGGACAGAGGTGGCAAGTGGTATCCCTCAGGGGTCTGTTCTGGGACCCTTTCTATTTAACATGTTTATAAATGATCTTGAAGACAGCATTGAAAGTCATGTTTCAGTGTTTGCAGATGACACAAAACTCTGTAAAATAATACAATGTGAGCAAGATATTACTTTGCTGCAGAGTGATTTAGATAGACTGGGGGACTGGGCACTCAAATGGCAGATGAAATGTAATGTTGAATAATGCAAAGTTATGCACTTCGGCATAAAGAATACACAAGCAACGTATACCCTTAATGGAAGCGAATTAGGGATAACAACACACTCAAAGGACTTGGGAATTGTTATAGACAACAAACTATGCAACAATGTGCAATGTCAATAAGCAGTGGTCAAGGCCAGTAAGGTATTGTCATGCATGAAAAAGGGCATTCATTCTCGGGAAGAGGATATAATTTTGCCTCTTTATAAATCACTGGTAAGACCACATATTGAATATGCTGTGCAATTTTTGGCACCTGTTCTAAAGATGGATATTATGGCACTAGTGCAGATGTGGGCTACAAAATGAATAAAAGGAATGGAACATATCAGCTATGAAGAAAGGTTAACAAATTTAAACCTATTTAGTTTAGAAAAATGTCGCCTGAGAGGGGATATGATAACATTATACAAATATATTCAGGGCCAATACAAACCATTGTGTGGAAATCTATTCACAAACCGGACTTTACATAGGACACGAGGTCATGCATTTAGACTGGAAGAAAGAAGATTTTGTCTAAGGAAAAGAAAAGGTTTTTTTACTTTAAGAACAATAACAATGTGGAATTCTCTGCCTGAAGAAGTGGTTTTATCAGAGTCCATACAGATGTTCAAACAGCTACTAGATGCATACTTGCAAAAACAGAATATTCAAGGATATAATCTTTCAATGTAGGGTAATAACTGCTTGATCCAAGGATAAATCTGACTGCCATTCTGGGGTCAAGAAGGATTTTTTTTTCCTAGCTTGTTGCAAAATTGTGCTTCAAACTGGGTTTTATGCCTTCTTTTGGATCAACAGCAAAAAACAAATGTGAGGAAGGCTGAATTTGATGGACGCAAGTCTCTTTTCAGCTATGTAACTATGTAACTATGTAACTATTGTAAATTCGGACAGATACTCCCTCTGTTTCCCCTTCCCCATTTTTTATTATTGATAATTGAATTAGTCATTTTTATTGCAATATTAAATGCCTAATATAAACTACAGGGTATTTGAAAAAAATCGGAATAGTCAAAAGATGAAACCAAGTAAGCAACAGGAAAAACAGAATAATAAACGCACTCTCGGGCTAACAAGAACCACGACAGGGCAATGATTGCCAGCAAGTGGGAACTATATATGGGTTAGAAAGAATACTATTGGATACCATCATCATCCTGCACCTGGACACACAAATGGGTGTGATCTGTGCAGGTCAGACCAAGATGTCCAACAAATATGACATCACGAAAAGTGATGCAATTTCAAAGGATGCCTGTAGATGGCGTGAGGTTGCAATTGACATTCGGCAACCTTGCATATAGTGCTGTTGAGAGAACTCTGCATGACCTCCAAGCTGGAGGTATCCAGAAACACGGCGTTCACCCCAGTATGACTAATGTGGTACTGGGATCGTCATGGTTGCTATATGGCACCTGCCACACGGCAGTCCCAGGTATGATACCATGACCCTGACACTGATTCACCAGTTGTCCTTCCTTGCACCACTTTTGGTACATATAAAGCAGTTCATTCTGGAAACACCCCATAAGACTTGCCTTTTTGGAGATGCTTTGACCCAGTTATCTAGCCATCACTATGTGGCCCTTGTCAAAGTTACTTAGATATTTTTGCTTACCCATTTTTCCTACTTCCAAACATATGAAATTCAACAACTAACCGTTTGCTTGATGCTACATATATTTAACCCATTGACTGGTGCCATTGTGACAATATAATCAATGTTATTCAACTCGTCTGTCAGTGGTTTTAATGTTGTGGCTGATCAACAGGTCCAGACTGGGAAAAAATTTGGCAATTACATTTTTTAATCACGGTGCTCAATGGCAAGGGGTGAGTCCAGGGGGGGTGAGGGGACTGTGTCATCACCAGTGACAACCATGTTCCCCCTCAAAGTGAGCATGTTAAGTTCAATGCTCTTCCAGGGCAGCCCGTGTTCAGAGCCTTGTTGAAGAGAAAAAGGCCACATATGTGTTCTGCTCAGCACAAGCAAATTGAATGACATGTTTGTACTGCTTTTTTATTGTGACTTGACTTTGATGTCAGCGGGATTCCCAAGGACAAAGAGGCCAGGAAAGAATACTGTATATCATTATTATTGTTATTATTATTATTAGTAGTAGTAGTAGTAGTATCACCATTTATATAGCACCAACAGATTACGCCGTGCTTTACAATATAAGAGGGGGGATTTCAGGGCCGGATTAACATAGGGGCTGATGGAGCTGCAGCTCCAGGCCCAGGCCCATGGAATAGGCCCATTTAAAAAAAAAAAATAATAATAATTTTTTTTAACTTTTTTTTTTTTTTACACACATTACTCTGAGGTTTGCCACCTGACTAGTATTTTACCAGTATTTGAGGCTGCCTGGCCGTGCTGGTATTGCAGTAATACCGGCAATACAAATGCAGGTATTTTTCTCAGTATAAATGGAGATTACTCTGTAATACCAGCACTAACCAGTAGTGGTCACTGTGTGTGGAGAGAGGCAGGGATAGGAAGTTACAGCATCTCCCTCCCTGTCTCTCTCTAATCACTGATCTGTGGGGAGCAGCTACACAGCACAGAGAGTCCAGACAGCAGCTCCTAGTCTGCAGAGACAGACTACAGGCCAGGTACGTGAAGTATGGGGGGAAAGGCAGCAGGGATACATGGGGACACTGAAACACTAGGGGACACTCTGAGATATGGGAATGCTGAGACACATGGGGACATTGGGAGACACACTGAGACACAGAGACACATGGGACACAGTGTCCCCATGCCTCCAAGCCAGTGTCCCTATTGTCTCAGTGTCCCCTAGTCTCCCACTGTCTATATCCCTATATCTCTCAGTGTCCCTAGTGTCTCAGTGTCCCCATGTATCCCAGTGTCCCCAAATGTCTGTGTCCCCATGTCTCCCAGTGTCCACATGTCTCCCAGCCAGTCCCCCTAGTGTCTCAGTGTCCCCATGTCTCCCAGTGTCCCCAAATGTCTGTGTCCCCATGTCTCCCAGTGTCCACATGTCTCCCAGCCAGTACCCCTAGTGTCTCAGTGTCCCCATGTCTCCCTGTGTCCCCATGTCTCCCAGTGTCTGTTTCCCATGTCTCTCAGTGTCCCCAAATGTCCCCATTTCTCCCAGTGTCCCGAAGTGTCTCCATGCCTGTGTCTCCATGCCTCCCAGCCAGTGTCCCTAGTGTCTCAGTATCCTCATGTCTCTCAGTGTCCCCATGTCTTCCAGTGTCTGTGTCTCTGTGTCCCTAGTGTTTGTGTCCCCATTTCTCCCAGTGTCCCCATTGACTTGCTGCTTCACTGGACACTGCTGTTAGGGGGTATGGATTTAATTGAAAGAGTAAAGCATAAATTAGAGAGAGATTAGCATAGAGTATGTGTTTTCTTAAAGCTGCATCCTTTGAGTTTCCCTCCAACACCATCTCCATTAGATACTTGACGCTTGAGAGGTATGACTGTTTTAGTGTCTATGGTCGATAAGATGCTTGTCATGACTGTTAGTGTGGTCTAGCATGCAGAACTATGTAACATCTACATAGACAGAACAGAAAATGATAAAACGTAAACCGGTTCTTAGAATGGCCGGACTAATACGTTAAAAACAGAGAATGGTCAAGGGAGCCAGAAATATACAATACCATTTAACAAGCCAAGTCAGGGAAGCCAGGAATCAGAATAGTCAGGAATAGCCAAGGTCAAAATACTGGGAATATCAAAAACCGGACAAGAAAACGCACTCTCAGGATTCAGGAACCAGGAACGAAAACCACGACAGGGCAATAACCTAGGTTAAATATCCCTCTGGCCTCTGACTGCAGAACGTGTGTGTGTGTGTGACCCTGGGGGGCAGAGCTATATCTGGCTGCAACTGCATGTTCGGCACCATCTTGAACTCAGGCAGGCAGCAAGGAGAACCCGGCAGAGCTGCTCCCGACTCGCCGCTGAGCAGATAAGCTCAGTTCGTTGGCGTGGTCACTCTGGTCCGGTGCGACTGCACCTCGCGGCGAGCCGGTGGCTGTGACAATTCTGTAATTAGGCCCCATCATAATTGTCAGCACCAGGCCCACTGGGCTCTTAATCTGGCCCTGGGGGATTTAACTATAGAAAGGACAATTACAAGGAACTTACAGGATAGGTTGAAGAGGATCCTGCTCAAATGAGCTTAAAATCTATAGAAGGTCCACAATAGGACAGGAAATAGCAATCAAATAAGGTGGGAGTGAAGCAGTGCTGGAGGAGAGAGTAGAGTGCTGCCCTATAGGAGAGCGCAAGAGACAGGTATGTGAGGTAGAGGTTACTCTGGGAGGCCATAAGCTTTTCTAAAGAAATGGGTTTTAAGGCTCTTCTTAAATGATTGAAGACTAGGGAGAGTCTGATGGCAGTAGCCAGGCTATTCCATAGGAAGGGAGCCGCACGCAAGAAGTCCTCCAAGCGTAAGTTGGTGGTACGGGTGTGTGCAGCGGACAGGTCACGGGCAGAGCGGAGAGACCGGGAAGTCGCATACCTATGGATCTATGAAGAGATATGAGGGGCTAGAATTGGTCAATGCTTAATAGGTATGAATTAGTACTTTGAATTGACTACTATAGGATACAGGAAGCCAATGTAAGGACAGACAGAGGGGTGAGGTGTGAGAGGAGCGACTAGAGATGGAAATTAGTCTGACGGCAGCATACATTACAGACTGTAGTGGGGCAATAAGGTTTTTGGGAAGACAAATTAGGAGAGGGTTACAATAATCAAGCGGGAAATTACAAGAGCATGGACAAGCTCCTTAGTAGCATCTTTCTTAAGAAAGGGGTGGATGCGGGCTATGTTTTTAAGATGTTATCTACAGAATTTGGTAACATGCTGGATGTAATGCTCAAAGGTGAGGCCAGAATTAAGTATGACACCAAAACAGCACGCTTGCAAGGATGGACTGATGTGGATACCACTAACTTGAAGGGAGAGTGAAAGAGGAGGATCAGGAATCAGGAGGAGGAAAGAAAAGGAGTTCAGTTTTAGAGAGATTTAGTTTTGGAAAGTGGGAGAAAAAAAGGGAAGCAAAAAAGGGAAGCAGAGACACTTTGCAGGAGGGCAGAGGAGAGGTACGGAGAGGAGATATACATCTAGGTGACATCAGCATACACGTGGTAGTGGAATCCTAATGAGGTAATTGTCAAGAGAGTCAGTATAAAGAGTAAATAGAAGGAGACCAAGGACAGAGCCTTGGGGGACTCCAACCAAGATAGGACAAAGGGAGGAGGTATCATTAGAAAAGGAGACACTGAATGAGTGTTGGGAGAGATTAGAGGAAAACCATGAGAGGACAGAGTCATAGAGACTGAGTGATTGAAGAGTTTGAAATAGGAGAGCCTGATCAACGGTGTCAAAGGCAGCAGAGAGGTCAAGAAGAATTAGTATGGTGTAGTGGCCTTTGCATTTAGCTGTGATTAGGTTGTGACAAACTTCCCTTTCCAAGCGAGTTTGCTGAGATTTCCTGGAGGACCCTGCTTGCCAGCCTCCTGCCCACAAAGTATGGACCCAGTGAAATACAATGTAAAAGACTCTGTTCGTGCAATTATTATTTATTTATTATTTATAAAATATTTTACCAGGAAAGATACATTGAGATTTCTCTCATTTTCAAGTATGTCCTGGGTCCACAAATCATTGCATTGATACAATAGGGTACAAAAAAATACACAAACAATATTAATACACAATAAATACAAAATTTAACATAGAACAGGTAGGAAATATATAATCAACCATGACAGGTGCATTCTGTTTTGAGGTATGTAAAGAGAGATCTCTTAAAGGACTTTAGGCTTGGGGAAGAATTGAAAGTAGAGACGAAAAATGGGGCAGACAGTCCACTCACAAAAAAGTGGGTGGAATGCCTAGCCTCATTCAAAGTACCTCATAATGTAAATAGTCACATAGAAGAGGATAAACAACCTTTATTAGAAAAAAAATGTTAAAATGGTATATAGTCCAAATACTATTACCATACACTAAAATAGTGTATTGATTATAAGTTAACCACCAAATTTGTAAAAGCCTGGGAGAGGCTAATCCTGCAAGGTATGTTTGACTTAATAAAGGTGTAAAAATACACCTAAAATAATAAATGGGTAACAAAGCAGGTTAGTCTAAATCCATTCTAGGAAAGGACCCAGCTGGGTAATTGGATAGAAAAAGGATAGTCTTAGAGCAGTGTCTGAGAGAATCTGGAAAGGGCAGGGTTAATAGCAACTAATGGGGCACACCCAAACTAATATCGAGTAGCTTATACTAAAGATAAAAGGAGCTAATACCCCATAAAGAGAGGAAAGATAGAACCCCCCCCCCCTTTGAGTCACCCTAAAAAAAAGCCCCTCTCTCTTTCTTCCAATTCTGAAGAATTGAAAGTGTGCAGGAGATCGTTCCACAATTGCGGTGCTCTGTAGGAGAAGGAGGATCAGGCTGCTTTCTTTTTGTATTGAGGTAGACTAAATAAAGTGTTAGTACTAGATCGGAGATTATAGGAGGTGGGAACAGCCGAGGAGAGCATTTTGTTCAGGTAGGGTGGGAGTTTCCCAGAAAAGCTCTTTAACACAAGGCTGGAAAGATGAAGGATGCGTCTGGATTCCAGTTACAGCCAGTTTAGTTCTTTTAGCATGTCACAATGGTGGGTCCTGTAATTACATTGTAGCACAAAGCGGCAGAACGATTTATACAATGTATTAAGTTTATTAATGTGAAATTGTGGTGCAGATGCAAATACTACATCCCCATAATCAATGATTTCCTTTACTGTAGGGCTTAGGCAGGATTTGTTTCTGTACAGGTCACCTAGTTTTGGATAAAGTTTAGATGCAAATTTTTCTATGTGGAGGCCAAAAGATAGATTGGGGTCTAACAACATACCCAAGTATTTGAAAGAGTGGACTACGGTCAGTGTTCTATTTGAATTTGTTTTGAGGGTTAGGTGGTGTGACAGACCTCTCTGTCCCTGGATTAATGTTGTTTCACGTTGGTTCGTCTGTTTATTAGGTTATTGCCCTGTCCACAGGGTGCCAATGTTTAATTGCCCTTTTGCCGAAAGAACTACTGAATGGTCGGCCACCCAGCAGGAAAGTGTGCTGCTTGTTAACCTCTTGGCCTCATTAGAATGTTTTTGAGTTTGTGCAGTAGAATGTCATGGTCTACTGTGTCAAAGGCCTTTGCAAAATCAAGGAAAATAGCTCCAGTTAGGTCTCCTTGTTCCATGCCAGTTTGGATGTCATTGCAAACTTTTAAGAGGGCAGTTGTAGTGGAGTGATTCTGGCGAAAGCCCGATTGATCAGGGGTCAGATAGTTTGATTGTTGGTAGTACTCACATAGCTGCGTATGGACACATTTTTCTAAGATTTTTGGGATACTGGGAGCAATGATATTGGGCGATAGTTAGAAGCCAAAGTAGGGTCACCACTTTTATGGATAGGCAATACTCTTGCAATCTTCCAAAGTTTAGGTATGTACCCAGACACCAAGGATTTGTTAATTAGGGTTGCAACGGGTTCAGCAATTGCTGGCGCATTGAGCTTCAACAGCATTGCTGGGATTTTATCAGGTCCAGACTTGTTTTTCATTTTTAGATTATTAAGGTGTTTTTTAATGACACTAATAGGTACAGGTCTAAAAATGAACTTGTCTATATTGGTCCTTTGCAAATTTAGGGACTATACGGTCTGTTACCAAACAACCACACGAACCAGAGACCAAACTGGAGCTTGTTAACATCTATTAAGAACCTGGAAACTCCCAAACACCACTGGACTTCCATCATCACCTGTGTTCGGTTCTATACAAATTAAAGGGCACTGTTAGGTGAAATCATTCATCTGGATGAGGAGAATAAGCTCCAGGGTAAGACCATTAACTATGTTCAGAGGTTTGTTCATTTTTAAACTACCGAACTAGAACGACTGCTAGCCCTGATTCTATGCAACTGTTTTGGGCATGGGAGCATGCCTGCGGTCAGTCAAATAAATGACTTTGAGGAAATTCCTGAACCCCTGAACTGATCTGGGTAATTTTTGGATATGTTGGACACCCATATCATGGCTATCGGGGGATGTAACTTTGTGGGGATTTTGTGTGTTTTTAAGGTACTTTTGGGGTATTTGTAAAAATGTATGGGTTTTTTCTGTGCTTGGACATAATTGGATTAGATTAGTACAGTTTCTGATCCAATTATTTCCTAGGCAAAGAGGAGGGATTATCCTATTTTGTATAGGTGTGTCCTGGACCTGAGAGCCAATGTAATTGTGTATTTGTTTTTACTGTAGTCTAATCTCAGATCCAGGGGTGAGTGCCCCTTGCATGGGGACAGGCATATAAGGCCAGTTGTGGCCACCATTATATTATATATATTACAGCTTGCACTCCAAAAGTGTGTGTCGTCCTGTTATTGGAGGAAAGGAAGATTTACTTCCTGTGTCTGTTGTTCCAGCTTGGAGGGGATTCAACGGTGAAAGTCCTTGTAAGGACTAGAGATCACATCGTCCATTGCCTGGGGGTGTCTAGAGCGAATTCCCCATTCGGTTCCAGGAGGGAGTGATTCCAGGGCCCCAGTCAAGCTATGGTGACTGTGGGCAGAAGTGCTGATGGTTGTCCCCAGTTCCAGCTAGGAAGCAGTCCTTGGTGGAGGTACCCAGCCTGGGGTACAGGGAGCTCCGTCACATAGGTCATTAGTAACTTTGTTAAGAGCAGTCTTGGTAGACATGCCAAACTAATCTTATTGATTTTTTTGATTGGGTAACTAAAATTATAGATCAGGGTGGTGCAGTAGACAGAATTGTTGCAACTGACATTTAATGTGGATAAGTGCAAGATAATGCATCTTGGACGTAAAAACCCAAGGGCAGAGTACAGAATATTTGATAGAGTTCTAACCTCAACATATGAGGAAAGGGATTTAGGGGTGATTATTTCTGATGACTTAAAGGTAGGCAGACAATGTAATAGAGCAGCAGGAAATGCTAGCAGAATGCTTGGTTGTATAGGGAGAGGTATTAGCAGTAGAAAGAGGGAAGTGCTCATGCCATTGTACAGAACACTGGTGAGACCTCACTTGGAGTATTGTACACAGTACTGGAGACCGTATCTTCAGAAGGATATTGATACCTTAGAGAGGGTTCAGAGAAGGGCTACTAAACTGGTTCATGGATTGCGGGATAAAACTTACCAGGAAAGGTTAAAGGATCTTAACATGTATAGCTTGGAGGAAAGACGAGACAGGGGGGATATGATAGAAACATTTAAATATATAAAGGGAATCAACACAGTAAAGGAGGAGACTATATTTAAAAGAAGAAAAACTACCACAACAAGAGGACATAGTCTTAAATTAGATGGACAAAGGTTTAAAAATAATATCAGGAAGTATTACTTTACTGAGAGGGTAGTGGATGCATGGAATAGCCTTCCAGCTGAAGTGGTAGAGGTTAACACAGTAAAGGAGTTTAAGCATGCGTGGGATAGGCATAAGGCTATCCTAACTATAAGATAAGACTAGGGACTAATGAAAGTGTTTAGAAAATTGGGCAGACTAGATGGGCCGAATGGTTCTTATCTGCCGTCACATTCTATGTTTCTATGGATGGAAGCCAGATTGAAGAGGGTCAAGGAGAGAGTTGGAATTGAGGAAGTAAAAAATACGGGTAAAGACAAGTCTTTCCAGAAGCTTTGAGGAAAATGGAAGCAGGGATTTAGGACGATAGTATGAAGGGGAGGACGGGTCGAGAGATTTTTTTTTTCAGGATTGGTACTGCATTGGCATGTTTAAGGTCAGCAGGGACAATGCCAGAAGAGAGAGAGCAGTTGAAGGATGGCACAAGACAAGGGGAGAGAGATTTGATAAGGTGAGATGGGACAGGATCAAGCGGGCAAGTGGTGGGGTGATTGGAAAGGAGAAACACAGTGGCGTCGCTGGGGGGGCAGAGGGGGCCATGCCCCCCCTATTTCATGCTGTCAACTTGCTGGCCATGTGCTTACATTCTATTCCCTCAGGCTGTAACAGTCTGTTACAGCCTGAGGGAATGCAGAACAGAGCAGCTGGAATGGGGCTGGGTGTTGTCTGTGGCCGGAGGGAACAATGAGAGGCTCCCCGGCACAGACCCCACCCCCCGTTAAGCAGCAGACCATGCTGCTACTGGAAAGGCCAGAAGATGGCTGTCTGACCCCAGCAACAGGATCCAGTGCCAGGTAGGCTTGATATGCTCAGGTGTGTGTGTGTGTGTGTAGTCAGCAGTCTGTGTGTCTGTGTGTGTGTATGGACTCAGCAGTTTATGTGTCTGTGTGTGTGTGTATGGACTCAGCAGTCTGTGTGTCTGTGTGTATGGACTCAGCAGTATGTGTCTGTGTGTGTGTAAGGACTCAGCAGTCTCTGTGTGTGTGTGTGTGTGTGTGTGTATGGACTCAGCAGTCTGTGTGTTTGTGTGTGTATATGGACTCAGCAATCTGTGTCTCTGTGTGTGTAAGGACTCAGCATTCTGTGTGGGTGTGTGTGTGTGTGTATGGACTCAGCAGTCTATGTGTCTGTGTGTGTTCATGGACTCAGCAGTCTGTGTGTGTATAAGGATTCAGCAGTCTGTGTGTGTGTATGGACTCAGCAGTCTGTGTGTGTGTGTGTTTGTGTGTGTGTATGGGCTCAGCAGTCTGTGTGTGTGTGTGTATGGACTCAGCACTCTATGTGTCTGTGTGTGTGTGGACCCAGCAGTCTGTGTCTCTGTGTGTTTAAGGACTCAGCAGTCTGTGTGTGTGTGTGTGTGTGTAAGGACTCAGCAGTCTGTGTGTGTGTGTGTGTATATGGACTCAGCAGTCTGTGTGTCTGTATGTGTGTATGGATTCAGCAGTCTGTGTGTTTGTGTGTGTATGGACTCAGTGTCACGACACTCCTTAGTTGATTTGCCCTTGTGCAGTACTCACACTCACCACTGTTTCTGTTTGTCACTGTTCCTGATATCTTTTCATTAAGCACTTCACCTGGTCCTTGTTTAGCACCTATTTAGTTTGGTTTCTCCCCTCACTCCTTGCCAGATCATTGCCTTTGGTTTCCTGTTTCCCTGGTTTCCTGTGTTGCTGGCTCCTGGCTCCTGCATACTGTGACTTGGTCCTGTGTCCTGCGCCTCCTGGTCTTTACTCCTGTGTTCTCCTGATCTTCTTCCTGTGTCCTCCTCATCCTGCGTTACAGTGTCCTCCTGGTCCTTCGTTGCTGTGTCCTCCGATCCTGTGCTCTGGTTCCGTGGTCTCTGCTTTACTACCAGTGATC
>OW240917.1:8847041-8870991 GCA_933207985.1 Pelobates cultripes
TAATTCAGTAAACACTGGATTTAAAAAAAATCGGATGAAAATGACCGAATCCCGAACCCATTGGCAATTGGCGATTTATTAAAGCATGTTGTCAGGATACTATCAGTCCAACCAATTCTGTAGCATTGGTTTGGAATATCACTAATATCCGCATCTGAACCAATTTATATCACCAGAATCTGAGATCTATCAATGACTGCATGGCGGCCGAAAATAAACCAAATACATCCGGCAGGAAACACGTTCGCAAACATCCATCTCTTGCCATGTGTAAGTGAAATGATAATTTGAAGAACCATTTGCCCACTGGCAGTCCTAACTTAAAATTGGATATAGCCCCCACCTGATACTCACAAGTGGGGGCATGTGTAACTATATGCCCCCATAATTTCACAGGCTTCTTCCCCATTGGGTATGGCATTTTCTATTGGTTGGGCACCAACAGCTGCCCTGTGGCTAGTTTTTAATGTGTTGCAAACATGCCCTCACCTTGTCAGGATTACAGAATGATCCAGCACGTAGAATTGTGTAACACAGAGTACTGATAGGTAACGTATACCGGACCTTAGAATGGCCGGACTAACGTACCAAAGAATAGTCAGAAATAGCCGAGATCAAGGGATACAGAAAGAGACACAATGATAAGGAAAAGCCAGGGGTCAGGGATGCCAGAAAACAAGGAAGTCAAAAACAATGCCAAAGTCAAATAACCAAAAAAAAAAAAAAAGAATCAATAATGTGCTCTCGTACAACCACAAGGGAAACCACGACAGGGCACAAAGCAAGAGGAGAACTGGGCCTAAATACCCCACCTGTGGATCTGATTGGTTGTAACCGGCCTTTGACCCCAAAAGCAGTTACAAGGTTGCCATTTGCATGATTGCTGCTCAGCACAAACCCTCCTGTGGATTAATTGCTGCTCGCCACAACTCGGCCCATGGTAGCAATTCGGATCAATTGTCTTGAGTGCTACGAAACAACGCAAATATAATTCCAAGGACTGGACTCTCAGCTGTACCATTGGTCTGGGGGTAGTAAGAGGATGAAAAAAACAATTCAATCCCTAATTGTTTATTGAGGGCCCTCTAAAACCTGGACACAAACTGAGAACCAGATACTATAGATACTATATTGTGAGAAATGCCATGCAGACGGACAATTTCTCGTATAAAGATTAGTACCAGGTCTTGAGATGACGGCAATTTCTTGAGAGGAATAAAATGAGCCATTTTAGAAAAACGGTTCACAACCATGAGAATAGTGGTATAATCATTAGAACTAGGAAGTTCATCAATAAGGCAAAGGAAAGGATTTACTACTGTAAGAACAATAAGGATGTTGAATTCTCTGCCTGAAGAGTCCATACAGATGTTCAAACATCTACTAGATGCATACTTGCAAAAACAGAATATTCAAGGATATAATCTTTCAATGTAGGGTAATAACTGCTTGATCCAAGGATAAATCTGACTGCCATTCTGGGGTCAAGAAGGAATTTTTTTTCCTAGCTTGTTGCAAAATTGTGCTTCAAACTGGGTTTTTTGCCTTCTTTTGGATCAACAGCAAAAAACAAATGTGAGGAAGGCTGAACGTTTCAGCTATGTAACTATGTCACTATGTAACAATGACTATGGCCCCTGGGAAGTATTGCCATTTAAAAAGTCTGTTTGGACTTATTAGATTTTGGGACACTTTTTCTGCCCCTTTGAATCCATGGGAAGGTGTGCCTCTTCCTCTCCCCCGTCCTGTCCCATTGTTCTCCAGCAGGGCATTGTCCCAGGGACCCTGCCAGACCAGTTGGAACTGGCTGCTTTGTCCCTTCTCTGTCAAAAAGGACTTCCCCCTAACTTTTAAACCACTGGAGGGAATTGTATGATTTTTGCATATGTGTGTATATGGAGTATGCTGAGTTAGAATTTGTAACTTTTATTAATATTGCATGTATACTTTTAAAGTTATAAGAATTGTATAAAAACTGTATTTTCCTGTGATAATTACATTAGCCCATTGTGTACAGTAATTCTATCACAGGCAGAGGGGAGGATTTTGTTGGAATGAATGGGAGTGTTTAACTGTATTATAATGTATTTGATTGGCTGTGCCACAAAACCATGTGGGTGGTAACATTGTGTAACAACTTGCATATAAGACAATAAACCCTCAGACTCCTGAGTTCCTGTTTTACCCTCAACATAGAGCCTCGTCTCATGTGTGGGGGAAAAGGCTGCATTTACACTGGGGGATTGCTATACTCTACATACTCCCCTGGCTATAATCACTAAGCTCTTATAAGAGCTTGTTCCTGCTTTGCTCTCTGAAGGAAGAGAGGTTTGCTTATGGTGTTGAGTGGAGTGCTTGGAGCCCTCGGGAAGCACTAGGAGCATCTATCAACGGAAGTACCCAGTCGGGGTGCCAGGTGATCTGTTACATAAACAAATACATTTAAAAGTGCATAGTGCAAATAAAGTGCACAGGGATATAATAAAAAAAGACAACAAGCATTTCGGTGCAACTTAGTCAGAGGCAAATGGCAGACTGAAAGGATCTCCAATATATAGGGTTGGCTCCACAAAGCAATTAAGTTAGAACTTCTAAATCAGATGTGTAGTTTTCAAGGGTAACCAATCCTCAAACTCTCAACTAGCTCCCCTTTATTAAAGGTGTCCCATTAAAACAAATACCGCAATGTTTAGGTGATGGACCACCACCACAAAAACATCAAAGTATGAGTGCAGCGCTTAAAGATAATCCAAACTTACCCCTATACAAATGTGGGGTGATAAGATCTAATTTACATAAAAGAGAAGCAGAAAAGAAAACAATAGTGCAACAGAGTATGAAAAGCTACACAATTGTATGCGTGTGGTATATATATGCTGGAACAGATTCTATCTTCCAGAGCCGGGCCATTTTTATAGACCATTTTCTACAGCCTTTGGTGACTTTGGGCAAATTCAAGACACCAAAGATTTCCTTGTAAAAATCAGACAATTATAAGTTGAGCCTACAGATTTACTTATGACACTTGATGTTTCTAGCCTCTATACATCCATACCCCACAATGAAGGCTTGAGGATAATACAGGACAAATTGTCTAGTGTTCTGGTAGATGAAAGATTGTGCACATTTGTAACTACCCTGCTAGAGATTGTTTTGAGAAATAATTTTTCTAGAGATCTAACAATCGTCTATGAACAAGTCAAAGGAAATGCGATGGGGGCGAAAATGGCACCCTCATACGCAAACCTTTTCATGACAGATTTTGAGGAGCTGTGGCACGGAACCCGGGCAGAACTTGTTTGTTGAACCTAAATCAATACCATAGGGACATCCAGTTTACCAGCACCATCAGCACTCGCTGTTAATTTCTTGCATTTACAAGTCAGTAAACAGGATGGATCCCTATGGACAGACTTATATACTAAACCTGCAGATTCCAACAGCATGCTACATGTGAACAGTTTCCATTCTCCTCAACGACCTGCTCTATTCCATACAGCCAGTTCCTGAGGGTTCGCCGTATTGTTAGTGAAAACAGTGTAGTCAACGAGCGTTTGACAGATTTCTCCCAAAAACCTGGTCAAGGGCTACAATACTCGCCTGTTACGAAACGCTAAAAGTAAGGCTCTGGATATGAAATGCGAAGAACTGCTTTCCACAACAGACAGACCAAAGCAGGATAGAATCCCGTTTGTAAGTACCTTCTCATCATTTACACCTCAAATACAAAAAATTGTACAAATTGGTTCATATTGCAATCTGACAAACACATAGGACACCTTTTCAAAAATCCCCCATTATTTGCCAACAAATGGGGCCAATCTATAAGAGACATAATAGTCAGGGCAGACTCCATGACTAACAAGAAACAGACTTTTCTTTCTAAGCCTGTACATGGCACCTACCCCTGCCTAAGCTGCAATCATTGCAGTGGAGTGATTAAGGGTGAATTCAGCACCCACCCAAGGATGGGCCAACAGATTAAGCTTGAAGGGTTCTTTATATGCCAGACAGATTTTGTAGTGTAGCTACTCAAGTGCCTGTGCGGTCTGGGTTACATAGGTAAAACAATACGTGCCCTAAAAGACCGGGTGTCTCAGCATAAGACCACCATTCGTAACATGGCCTCTGATGCACCAGTCGCACAACATTTTAGAGAAAGGAGGCAAAATGCTTCGCAGCTACGTTACCAGGTACTTGAAAGGGTTCTCCCACTCATGAGAGGAGGTAATAGGGAAAAAAAGCTTCTCCAAAAGAAGTCCGCTGGATGCACCTCCTGGACACTGTGTCTCCTCATGGTCTCAATGAGAGGCTTGATTGGCACTGGTTCCGGTAGGTGCATCCTACATGTGCCCGCTTTGGGAGATCTCCTGGATTTGGTATGTATATGAATATGTATGATATCTCCCTACTATTTTTCTAGTCAGTCTCTCCATTCATCTGTTTGTAGAATTCCATCTATTACTGTGTGCTGTACACACTCTCCCATTAGACAGGGTGTCTGACTTTTTGAATACTTTATTTATTTGTCTATTCTTCTCCTGTATTGGGATCTAGGTTTCCTTCTTCACTTAATTTAATGTTTTAATCTTGTTGGGTGGCTGTTTGGCAACATCTGTGTTCCTCTTTCTAATATACTCATAGATGCATTGAGTTTCGCTCTTATTTGAGCATTATATACATATAAACGAGCATAAATAGATGTTTAAGATATTGATATAGATTTTAGGATTTTCGCTAGCTCTGTGTATGATTTTAATGCTTTAAGCCGTCCTCTGCATTGGTATATCGATGTATCCCTGTTTGTTGTTTGGTTTCCTAGCAACGGAACATGATGACGTCATCACGTAAGTGCCTTCTGAACCCGGAGTCACTGGAGGTGCTGGGAATGCCGGTAACTCAGAGATTAACTCTACAGCTGCTCTCATTCTGTGTATGATTACTGGGGGGGATTTGGTGATGTTAGCACTTTTTACTTTGTACCTGTATATATACTGCTTGTGTTGCATGTATACTTTAGGACTTTAGCATTGAAAAAAGGCTTGTGCCCGAAACGTTTGTTTGAATTGTGTCCTCAAATAAACTGTACTAGCACCTGGGTGTGCACAAACTAACTGGATGCACAGAACTCCATTTCTTTCTCTGTTTGCTGACTACACTGTTGGGACTATGGCGGGAGCCTCTGCAACTCAGGTTTAATCTTTTTGTTTTCTATTCTAAGACTGCCTCCACCTCATCCTATGCATAGGTATCTGTAAGTATTTACATCCTACCCCCATTAGACATGCCACCCAGCCTGGAATCTGTAGGTACTTACCTCCTGCCCCCATTAGTCATGGCACCCAGCCTGGTATCTGTAGATACTTACCTCCTGCCCCTTCTAGACATGTCACCCAGCCTGGTATCTGTAGATACTTACCTCCTGCCCCTTCTAGACATGTCACCCAGCCTGGTATCTGTAGGTACTTACCTCCTGCCCCCATTAGACACGGCACCCAGCCTAGTATCTGTAGGTACTTACCTCCTGCCCCTTCTAGACATGTCACCCAGCCTGGTATCTGTAGGTACTAACCTCCTGCCCCCTCTAGACATGCCACCCAGCCCGATATCTGTAGGTACTTACCTCCTGCCCCTTCTAGACATGTCACCCAGCCTGGTATCTGTAGGTACTTACCTGCTGCCCCCATTAGACATGGCACCCAGCCTGGTATCTGTAGGTACTTACCTCCTGCCCCCTCTAGACATGCCACCCAGCCTGATATCTGTAGGTACTTACCTCCTGCCCCTTCTAGACATGTCACCCAGCCTGGTATCTGTAGGTACTAACCTCCTGCCCCCTCTAGACATGCCACCCAGCCCGATATCTGTAGGTACTTACCTCCTGCCCCTTCTAGACATGTCACCCAGCCTGGTATCTGTAGGTACTTACCTCCTGCCCCCATTAGACATGGCACCCAGCCTGGTATCTGTAGGTACTTACCTCCTGCCCCCTCTAGACATGCCACCCAGCCCGATATCTGTAGGTACTTACCTCCTGCCCCTTCTAGACATGTCACCCAGCCTGGTATTTGTAGATACTTACCTCCTGCCCCCATTAGACATGGCACCCAGCCTGGTATCTGTAGGTACTTACCTCCTGCCCCCATTAGTCATGGCACCCAGCCTGGTATCTGTAGGTACTTACCTCCTGCCCCTTCTAGACATGTCACCCAGCCTGGTATCTGTAGGTACTAACCTCCTGCCCCCTCTAGACATGCCACCCAACCTGGTATCTGTATGTACTTACATACTACCCCCTTTAGACATACCATGCAGTAAGTACAGATTTATTTAACTGGTATTAGACTCTTATCCTTACAATGGACTCAGTGTAGATCCATGGACATTCTACTTTGAGCTAATACAGCATTTATAATTTCCACTAGAATGTTTTGCTTTATTAACGATCTGTAATTTCTTTTGATAAAAGTTAAAGGACAGCTGTCTTTAAAAAAAAAAGTTTATTACATTTAATGAAACAATGATATTTTAAAATAATGTATAGGGATTTTTTTTTTTTTCTGCCTACCCCCGTAGGTTCACAGAGCAATCACAGCAGCAGGCAAATTAGGTTGAGCAGTAGTTGTTCCGATAACAGTAGATTCTTACCCAACATGGCCGCTCAGCCAGATAAATGTGATTTAAATAGCAAAAAATCAACACAACATGATCAACGTTGATCTTATGAACTGCAAGCCCTTCCCCTTTTCTTTCAGTCTCTTCACGGGGAAATAGACAACCAAAGTCTTCTCATTGAGAGGCCTCTTAAGGGCTCCCTCCGCGCAAGTGCACGCCAGGTTGTGCACATACACGCATGAGCAGCATGCTGATCTCAGGTCTGGACTCTGGTTTGAGTTATGCAAGGGGGAGGCAGAATGTCAGAAGAAACCACTCTGGTGTTTGATTGACAGCCAGGGGGTGTTCCATTAATAATTTATAAAGATGCAAATTTTTTATAGAAATCAGCACTTTAATAAACTGTCATTATTATGAGATACTCCTCACCCATAAAGCAAGCTAAGTGCTATGGGTGTGAAGTGGTCCTTTAAGAAACCTTTATTGAGCAGTCAGTGAGATTCATGGGATTGGTCACTACTTTTGGCAGTTGTGAGAGTCACAAACAACACAAATCAGCCACACAGCTCCGAACATGTTCTGACAGCAACACGTATCAAGCCAAAACAACACAGCAGGTAACCCACAAAACACAGGATATGTGAAACATCCTACAGAGGAAAACTGAGGGCGCACGGTGGTCTCCTTTTATGCGCCCCCCACACATTTTACATGGGAGGGTAAATGTAACAACTGGCACTGTGATTGCTGTGAAGGGAAAAAGCTTTTTCATTCTGGACTTTCTGGATGTAGGATTCTAATAAAGAAACAGAACAGCAGGAAACAGCCCCTACGCCATCGTCTCCATTATTAAAAAGAATTCAGAGCCGAGGCATAAAATCATGTTTATATATAGAATGACGGGATTTAACCCATTCTAAGCCTAATCTATGTGAATCCTATAAAGATATTAAAATGGATCAGAGCACATAGATCCGGCTACTGTACTAGTTAATTCACTAACTCTTTTATTTTAATCATAACTTGTAGATGCTTTTAATGTGTCATTTTATTCCTCTAGTCAGCTTCATGTAATTACTCCGGTCTGAATGTCAATCTAACCACTTAAGATTTTTTACATTCTCTGCTATTTAATTGTACATCATAATGTTATAAATTGTACAGAAAGAGAGCGTTTTTCATAATAATGCAGCACGTGACACAGATCACCCACTATTACAGCACTGCTACAGACTGTATTCATACAGTGTTACACACCTTGGCCACACACTGGCATTATTTACACACTGTACAGACCTTTTAACACACACTGCTACGTCCTTATTCACACACTGCTACACACATTATTTACACACTGTACAGACCTTTTAACACACACTGCTACGTCCTTATTCACACACTGCTACAGAGCTTGTTCACACACTCTACAGACATTGTTCACACACTGCTACACACATTGTTCACACACTGCTACAGATCTTGTTCACACACTGCTACAAACCTTATTCACACACTGCTACAGACCTTGTTCACACACTGTACAAACCTTATTCACACACACTGTTACAGAGCTTGTTCATACACTGCTTCTGACCTTGTTCACACACTGCTTCAGACCTTATTCACACACTGCTTCAGGCCTTATTCACACACTGCTACAGAGCTTATTCGCACACTGCTACAGAGCTTGTCCACACACTGTACAGACCTTTTAACACACACTGCTACAAACCTTATTCACACACTGCTACAGAGCTTGTTCACACACTGCTTCAGACCTTATTCACACACTGCTTCAGGCCTTATTCACACACTGCTACAGAGCTTATTCGCACACTGCTACAGAGCTTGTCCACACACTGTACAGACCTTTTAACACACACTGCTACAAACCTTATTCACACACTGCTACAGAGCTTGTTCACACACTGTTACAGACATTATTCACACACTGCTACACACCTTATTCACACACTGTACATACCTTGTTCACACACTGCTACATAGCTTGTCCACACACTGTACAGACCTTTTAACACACACTGCTACAAACCTTATTCACACACTTCTACAGAGCTTGTTCACACACTGCTACAGACCTTATTCACACACTGCTACACACCTTATTCACACACTGTATAGACCTTGTTCACACACTGCTACATACCTTGTTCACACACTGCTACATACCTGGTTAACACATTGGTACATACTGTAACAGATCCCCCTGTTGTTGGATCTGTAATTGTGTGAACAAGCTGTTCGTGTAAAATCCTTCGGCTAATTGACGGTATTATATGTTATAGTAAGGGCCGTTCGAATCACGAATTTTATACCAAACAGCCGACCACCCAGAACAGAAATGTGGCACTCATTAACCTCCCTGACTCCAGTAACACCTTGAAAACCGTCAACACTCCATCGGTTTAATTGCTATACAGGGTGGTCGGCATTTGTCTGCACTAACACGTGGCAGTGGCAATTTTGTTTAGTCGAATGCACTCAGCGGTGTTTGGTAGTTGAACGCGTGGAACTATTTTTGGCTACTTTTTTCCACGAACACCGCTGAAACTTCTATCTTCCATGCGTTTGGCTAAACTCATACGAACAGAGCGCTCTTTCTCCAGAATAAACTCAAGAACAAGCCACATCTTAAAGGACCACTCTAGGCACCCAGACCACTTCAGCTTAATGAAGTGGTCTGGGTGCCAGGTCCTTCTAGGGTTAACCCATTTTTTCATAATTATAGCAGTTTCAGAGAAACTGCTATAATTATGAATGGGTTAAGCCTTCCCCCAAAGCCTCTAGTGGCTGTCTCATTGACAGCCACTAGAGGCGCTTGCGTGCTTCTCACTGTGATTTTCACAGTGAGAGCACGCAAGCGTCCATAGGAAAGCATTGTAAATGCTTTCCTATGAGACCGGCTGAATGCGCGCGCAGCTCTTGCCGCGCGTGCGCATTCAGCCGGCGGGGCGTAACGGAGGCGGAGAGGAGGAGGAGAGCTCTCCGCCCAGCGCTGGAAAAAGGTAAGTTTTTAACCCTTTCCCCCTTCCAGAGCCGGGCGGGAGGGGGTCCCTGAGGGTGGGGGCACCCTCAGGGCACTATAGTGCCAGGAAAACGAGTATGTTTTCCTGGCACTATAGTGGTCCTTTAAGAGAGTAAGCACGAATCAATCCGTTCATGCAATTTGAACTTTATTCAAATGGAAAGATAGACCGACCGCACAGCCTTAATCTGTGGAACTGTTTTGGGCATGCAAACAGGCGTGCGGTCGGTCCAAAGAGACTTTCGACTATCTCCTGAACCCCTGAACAGATTTACATGAATTTTGGAAATGTTTGTCCCCAAGTTATGCTGTTTATAAAAATATAAGTTTTATTCATATTGTATGTAACATTGTGGAGTTATAAAAATCTTTGAAAAGTATGATTTTGCAGCTTGGAGACAATTGAATAGATACAGTAAGTAACTCAAGTATCTCCCAAGCAGAGGGGAGGGAATATGTGGGTTGTAACCATTGTTTTGTTATGGGCAAATGCAAATATTACAAGTTTTAGAATGAAATGTTGTATTTCTTAAACTGTGGACTTTGTCTTTAAGAGATATTGCAAACTGACAAGGTGTTAGAAATGGAACATATTGTTTTTCATAACTGTTTCTTTAAGCAATAACCTCAGTGCATAATATGTTTGCGCCATTTTGTCCCAGACGAATTACAATAACAATGATGCATAAACAAGCTTCAAGGCAATGCTACAACTCTTTCAGTATGTAATATACTGTGGTAACCTTAGTAGATAAGGATGTTCAAACTTTAAGATGCCATTTTGAACTAAGTCAGGAAAATTTCCATGACGTATACACCATTTAGTTATGGCCTTGTATTTTTGCCAAGTTAAGGGAGGTCCTAAAATGAATAAAGTAAAAGAAGTGTTACTTTTTCATATATGAACTATGATAACCCTAAAATGGAGACACCTAATATAAGTATAGGTATAAATAGTTGTACTTTTAAATGTTAAGACACAGAGGAGAGACTTGGAGACAGACGCTGCTCCATCTTAAAATGACAGAGAGGCTGACATGATCAGAAGGGTATGTTAATCTATTAATGATATTTGCAAGCATTTAGTTTAATCTTATAAACTCTGCTGTAATGGATTTTATATGTCTATATTTATATTGTTATATAATAAATATTATTATTATTATGATATTTATAGAGCGCCGTCAAATTCCGCAGCGCTTTACAATGGGTGGACGAACAGACATGTAGTTGTAATCAGACAAGTTGGACACACAGGAACAGAGGGGTTGAGGGCCCTGCTCAATGAGCTTACATGCTAGAGGGAGTGGGGTAAAATGACACAAAAAGGTAAGGATAGTATTAGACTAGTGACAGTTGCAGAAGAGGAATCAGTCAGGAGCTATTAACAGTTTAATTGATACGCTTTTATGAAGAAGTGGGTTTTTAACGATTTTTTGAAGGAGTGGAGACTGGGTGAGCATCTAATGGAGGAGGGAAGTGAGTTCCACAGGAACGGTGCAGCCCTCGAGAAATCTTGAAGGCGAGCATCAGAGGTGGGAGTACGGACAGAAGATAGACGTAAGTCTTCAGCAGATCGTAAGGGCCTAGATGGGACATACTTGTGTATAAGGGAGGATAGATAGGTGGGAGCAGCATTATGTAGCGATTTGAAAGCAAGAACCAGAATTTTAAATTGAGCTCTATATTTTATAGGAAGCCAATGTAGGGATTGACAGAAGGGTGAGGCATGGCAGGTGCAGGCGGACAGGAAGATGAGCCTTGCCGCCACATTCATTATGGACTGTAACGGCGCTAGTTGGGAGCACGTAAGACCACTGAGAAGCGGATTACAGTAGTCAAGGCGAGAAAGGACAGTGGAATAGACCAACACCTTAGTCGCATCTGGCGTTATGTAGGGGCGGATGCGCGCAATGTTTTTTAGATGGAAATGACAGGATTTGGCGATAGATTAAACATGAGGCTTGAAGGAGAGGTCAGAGTCAAAGAGAACACCTAGGCAGCGAGCCTGTGTGGTGGAGTTGATGGTAGCACCGTTGACTTGGAGGGAGACAGACACAGGAGTAACAACACTTGAGGGAGGAAAGACCAGAATTTCAGTTTTGGTCAAGTTTAGTTTAAGGAAGTGGGCAGCCATCCAGGTAGAAACAGCAGAGAAGCAGTCAGAGACACTAGTCAAGAGGGACGGGGAGAGATCAGGAGAGGACAGGTAGATTTGCGTGTCATCTGCATAGAAATGATATTGGAAGCCAAAGGCGCTAATGAGTTTACCAAGGGAGGCAGTATAGATGGAGAACAGTAGGGGACCAAGGGCTGAACCTTGGGGGACACCAACAGAGAGTAGTTGGGGAGAAGAAGCAGATCCAGAGAAAGAAACACTGAAAGAGTGCTGGGAGAGGTAGGAGGAGCACCAGGAGAGAGCAGTATCTTGTAGACCGATATTGCGGAGGATGTTGATGATCAACAGTGTCAAAAGCCGCAGACAGGACAAGGAGAATTAGGATAGATATGATAGATAGCTATGCCATGGAGCCTATTTGTGTAACAAAAGACTATGGAAAAGACTTTGGCTCCATGGCGATTGAACTGTATGTATGTGAATTGAGCGCCATTCGGTAATAATGTGCGCTCAGTTCTAAGCTATCTGGAGATATGTAGAATGTGTGTGTTTTATGTGATAAGGTAACCATATGTAATTTTATGTCTTTTTACTGAAAATGTGTGTAATGGAGTTTTGCCTCTGTCCTTGGAGATAATTGGATTACTTCCCAATTATTTCCAGGCCAGAGAGGAGGGATTGTGATGCATTGTGGCATTGATGAAATGTGTAAGTCTGCGATTGGTCCTTTTACCCTTTGTGTCCCAGTCTTCCATCTGGTCCTCTAGGGGAGTGTCCACCAGGTGGGAGACCTGCATAAAAGCCGGGCAGGTAGCTCCAGTAAACCAGATTCTGCTTGACCCTCAAAACGAAGTGTCTTCTCGTTCTTGGGGGGAATTGGATTGTATGCAGATTGCCAGGAGTGTAAGATGACTGTATGCTTTTCCTGTTCGGCTGTTTCCAGTATTTGTGTGTTTCCGGTCCGGGAGTTGGAGGATTTGTGTAGTTTGCAGCTCGGGAGATTGGTGCTTGCAGTAGCTGTCCGTGCATCTGGAAAGGGGAATATCGCCTAAACAGTTTTTAACCTCTTGTGTGCAGAACGGTGCATTACAGGCATTCATTCTCGGGACGAGAATATAATTTTCCGCTTTATAAATCACTGGTAAGACCACATATTGAATATGCTGTGCAATTTTGGGCACCTGTTCTAAAGAAGGATATTATGGCAATAGAAAAAGTGCAGAGGTGGGCTACAAAATTAATAAAAGGAAGGGAACATATCAGCTATGAAGAAAGGTTAACAAATTTAAACCTATTTAGTTTAGAAAAACGTTGCCTGAGAGGGGATATGATAACATTATGCAAATATATTCGGGGCCAATAAAAACCATTGTATGGAAATCTATTCACAAACTGGATTTTATATAGGACACGAGGCCATGCGTTTAGACTGGAAGAAAGAAGATTTCGTCTAAGGCAAAGGAAAGGTTTTTTTACTGTAAGAACAATCAGGATGTGGAATTCTCTGCCTGAAGAAGTGGTTGTGACGAGAGCAATCTCGCCACATTGCATTGGAGAAGCCTGGTTGCTCGCCTGCTGCCTTTGGACTATGGCCTCCATGTTAAAAGACTTTGTTTCGCCTGCAGAAAAGCTTTATTCGTGCTTTTCTGCCTGGTGTTCAGTAGATTCAATCAAGGTCAGCCTTCCTCACATTTGTTTTTTGCTGTTGATCCAAAAGAAGGCAAAAAAACCCAGTTTGAAGCACAATTTTGCAACAAGCTAGGAAAAAAATTCCTTCTAGACCCCAGAATGGCAGTCAGATTTATCCTTGGATCAAGCAATTATTAACCTACATTAACCTAAGATTATATCCTTGAATATTCTGTTTTTGCAAGTATGTAGTTTGGTAGTTCGGAAAACGAACAAACTACCGAGCATAGTCAATGTTCTTATCCTGGAGCTTGTTACCCTCATCCAGATGAACAATTTCACTGAACAGTGCCCTTCTAAATTATATAGAACCAAATGCAGGTGATGATGGAAGTCCAGCAGTGTTGGGGAGTTTCTGTGTCCGGTTTTAGTTCCATGAGATTCATGCCCAAACACCGCGGCCTGCGTTCATGCCAACAAGATGGCCACCACCTCATGATTGTCCATAGGAATAACTGCCACCCAGACGAACAAGTAGAACACTGTGGTGAGAAACGTTCCAAGTTGTTAATAGGTGTTAACAAGCTCCAGGGTGGTCTCTGGTTCGTGTGGTTACATAGTTACATAGTTACATAGCTGAAAAGAGACTTGCGTCCATCAAGGTCAGCCTTCCTCACATTTGTTTTTTGCTGTTGATCCAAACCTAGTTTGAAGCACAATTTTGCAACAGGCTAGGAAAAAAATTCCTTCTAGACCCCAGAATGGCAGTCAGATTTATCCTTGTATCAAGCAATTATTACCCTACATTGAAAGATTATATCCTTGAATATTCTGTTTTTGCAAGTATGCAAAACATCTGTAAAACCACTGTAAACGGACCGTTTTGCACACAAGGGGTAAAAACCGTTTAGGCGATCGTCCCACTTTCCAGAGATGCAGGCACAGCTATTGTAGAACACCAAACTCACGAACCGCCAATAAGGGAATGCTCCAAACTCCCGAACGGCATCCAATATAGCACTCCAAACACACGAACTGGAACCATACGAATCGCTGTTAGCAGACGAATAGGAAAAGCATTCAAGCAGCTTACACTCCTAGTAATTCATGTTTTAGTATCCCCACGTGCATAATGGCGATTTGCCTTTGTCTTGAGAGATAATTGAATTACTTCTCAATTATCTCCAAGGCAGAGGGGAGGAAGCCAGGATGCATTGTGGGAATATAAGGTGACTGTGTGTCCTATTTGTCTACTTGTCTGTCCCTTGTCACAGTCTCCCATTTGGTGCCCTAGGGGAGTGTCCACCAGGTCGGAGACCTGCATAAACACTGGGCAGGTAGCCCTCATTAAACAGACCACTGCTTGACCCCCAACATGGAGCCTTGTCTCGTGTTTGGGGGGATTTACTGAATGCTGATAGAGACTGATTGCTAGGAGTGTAAGCTGCTTGGATGCTTTTCCTATTCGTCTGCTAACAGCGATTCGTATGGTTCCAGTTCGTGTGTTTGGAGTGCTATATTGGATGCCGTTTGGGAGTTTGGAGCATTCCCTTATTGGCGGTTAGTGAGTTTGGTGTTCTAC
Organism: Pelobates cultripes; assembly: GCA_933207985.1. NCBI lineage: Eukaryota > Metazoa > Chordata > Amphibia > Anura > Pelobatidae > Pelobates > Pelobates cultripes. The sequence continues at coordinate 8,862,033 of OW240917.1, forward strand.
AATAGCTGTGCCTGCATCTCTGGAAAGGGGGACGATCGCCTAAACGGTTTTTACCCCTTGTGTGCAAAACGGTCCGTTTACAGTGGTTTTACAGATGTTTTGCATACTTGCAAAAACAGAATATTCAAGGATATAATCTTTCAATGTAGGGTAATAATTGCTTGATCCAAGGATAAATCTGACTGCCATTCTGGGGTCTAGAAGGAATTTTTTTCCTAGCCTGTTGCAAAATTGTGCTTCAAACTAGGTTTGGATCAACAGCAAAAAACAAATGTGAGGAAGGCTGACCTTGATGGACGCAAGTCTCTTTTCAGCTATGTAACTATGTAACTATGTAACCACACGAACCAGAGACCACCCTGGAGCTTGTTAACACCTATTAACAACTTGGAACGTTTCTCACCACAGTGTTCTACTTGTTCGTCTGGGTGGCAGTTATTCCTATGGACAATCATGAGGTGGTGGCCATCTTGTTGGCATGAACGCAGGCCGCGGTGTTTGGGCATGAATCTCATGGAACTAAAACCGGACACAGAAACTCCCCAACACTGCTGGACTTCCATCATCACCTGCATTTGGTTCTATATAATTTAGAAGGGCACTGTTCAGTGAAATTGTTCATCTGGATGAGGGTAACAAGCTCCAGGATAAGAACATTGACTATGCTCGGTAGTTTGTTCGTTTTCCGAACTACCAAACTAGATCAATCGCAAGCCCTGATTCTATGGTACCGTTTTGGGCATGGGACCATGCGTGCGGTCGGTCAAATAAAACTGCTCTGGGTGATTTTTGGATATGTTGGTCACCCAGATCAGGGCTATCAGGGGATGTAACTTTTGTGAGGGGGTTTGTATTTTTCAAAGGTATTTTGGGGGTTTTATAAAAATGTGTGTTTTTCTGCCTGGAGATAATGGAGTTAGCACAGTCCTTGACTCAAATATCTCCCAGGTACAGAGGAGGGGTTAATCTATTATGTATGGCAGTGTCCTGGATCTGAGAGCCACTGTGGTTCTGTAATTGTTTATACTGTGGTATACTCTCATGTGCCCCTTGCACAAAAGGCCAGTTGTGGCTACCATTAAACGAGTTCCTGCTTATCCTCAACATAGATTCTCATCTCATGTGTGTGGGAAATGGCTGTATCTACCCTGGGGATTGCTATGTCACTATACTTCCCTGGGATTATAATCACTTGCTCTTTTAAGAGCATATTGCTACACTCTCTTGGAGGAGAAGTCTACCCACTGGAAGCTGGATCCTGGTCTTGGGTCCAGGGTGGGAGGAGGACAGCGAGACCCCAACCAAGCTGTAACACTGGAAGTGGGGACTACAGTGCTGATGATGTCTGGTGAAGTGCTAGAAGTACTCGGTGAGCACTAGGAGCATGGATTGGAGGAGGCACCCAGTCGGGGTGCCAAGCGGTCCGCCACAGCCTGTATGCTGTAACGCTCAGTTAGGGCATTACGACCTGTGCGACTGTATCTGGGAGATCATTGATGCTACACAAGCAAGATATTTAGCCTAGTACATACTATTTTTTCCACCATGCTATAACGTTGCACTTCGTCTGGGGCAAATAACTGCTGTGACTTGCTGTACCCCACTGTTGGCTGCAGTGACCAGATGCCTGGGGCAGCCTTAGATGTACTATTTCTGGATGCTTAATACCTGAATCCTGGGCAATAGCCAGTCACAGAAACCCCTAATATTGCCCCCAATGATGGTCTGTATCAGTGAGTTTGGTGCATAGGATGGCATCAAAGAGAACTGACGTTTGGGGAAACTTGTAAATGTTGAAATTTAGGATGTCAGTCATCACACAGAGGCTAAAAAGACTAGTAATCGCACTGTTACATATTGTGACTCACACATGTTCTAAGTCTTCCCATCCCTCTGGAAACTCTCTCCTTGGGTAGCAGAGATCTCTATTAAAGAAACTGTCCTTTTCTCTTCCTTCTTCTAATGAATGGAAATAAGACCGATGTTGCTTATTGTGACGAAGTGCCCTTCGCCACTTGTGCCTGGAGGGGACTACTGGCTAGCCTCCTGCCTTACGACTATGGCCCATGTGCTGATAGCTGTATTTTCCCCTGCAGAAAGGTTTATTTGTGTATTTCTGCCGGGGCGTTGTGGACTTTCAGTATGGTAGTAGTGCTACCCCAGATAGCTATGCCATGGAGCCTATTCGTGTAACAAAAGACTATGGAAAAGACTTTGGCTCCATGGCGATTGAACTGTATGTATGTGATCTGAGCGCCATTTCGTAATAATGTGCGCTCAGATCTAAGCTATCTGGGGATATGTTGCATGTATATATTTTATGTAATAATTGTAACATTGTGTAATTTTATGTCTTTTTGCTGCCATGTGTTCAATGGATTACTTCCCAATTATCTCCTGGATAGAAGACACTGTGGATCTAGTTTGAGGCAGAAAAGCCATGCTTCATTGGTCACAAAGGACTTCCGACTAACTTTTGAACTAATGGAAGGATTTGTATGATTTTTGGTTATGTTTAAATTTAAAGTATGCTGATTCTGAATATGTATGTTTTATGTGAATATGATGCATATTTTTAAAGTTACAGTATATGTATAAAAAGTGTATTTTTCCTGCCTGTGATGCATATTTTTAAAGTTACAGTATATGTATAAAAAGTGTATTTTTCCTGCCTGTGATAAATTACATTAACCCATTGTGTTCAGTAATTATATCACAGGCAGAGGGGAGGGATTGTATGTTGGTGCTGGGTGTGTTTTACGGTTTTCCTGTAAACGATTGGTTGTACTGTGTCCCACCCTGTGGGATGTCCCCTTGCATGGGGACTTGCATAAAAGCCAGTGTGTGGTCATTAAAAGCAGATCATCTTGTACCTTTCTTGAAGCCTTGGCTCATGTTTGGGGGAACTACACTCTGGGGATTGCTATAATCACTATACTCCCCAGGGTATGATCACTAAGCTCTGCTAAGAGCTTGTTCCTGTTCCTGCTCTCTGGGGAAAGAGAGGTTCACCCACTGGAAGCTGGATAATGGCCTTGGGTCCAGGGTGGGTGGAGACAGCGAGACCCTGGCGCAGCTGCATCACTGGAAGTGGAGTCTGCAGTGCTGATGGTGTCAGTTGGAGTGCTTGGAGTCCTCAGCGAGCAGTAGGAGCATCGATTGGCGGAGGTAGTCAGTCGGAGTGCCAGCGGTCCGTCACACTTATTATTCCAGATATTCAGATTCCAGCTGTTCATACAGTATCGTCTATATGCTTTATGGTATTGTGATCCTTGTCAGCAGGTAGCACGGTCCTCTATGGCAAAAACATGCACAGTCCTTGTAATTGCATATACTCCAGGCACTTTATTTGTAAGTTCACACAGGATACAGCAGTAAATGAAAACATAAATGTAACAGAAAACCCTATAAACAAAAACCTAGCTCATCTGAGCACTAACTGACATTAGGTTCCCTATCTCTCAGGGTTAAACTAAACAAAACAATATTGCACCAACCTTATTAGATAGCAACACTCTGCTAGCTAGCCTGTTGCTTTCCTTTCTGCACTCCCAGTGCTCCAAGCCAGCCTTGCCCTGACTGCTTTCCTTTCTGCACTCCCAGTGCTCCAAGCCAGCCTTGACTGCTTCCTCCTGCACTCTCAGTGCTCCAAGCCAGCCCTGACTGCTTCCTTTCTGCACTCCCAGTGCCTAGTCTCCTTGACTCTCTATATGGAGAGAACAGCCTCTCTCCTACCTGCTTCCTGGGAGGAAGCCAGCAATCCCTCTCCTTTTCCTGCCTAGCCGGGAGGGGTTTATTCCCACTGCAACAGCTCATTAACTGCAGCTGAGCAGTGGGTTGGAGATGGTCCAAAAAACCCTGGCCTGGATCTATGTCTCCGCAGAAAACCACTAAACTGTGGAGTGGAGCATTGGCCCACCCTTCTCTCCAAATGCTCCACCCCAGGGGCCCATAACTAAACAAAGCTTTGGGTTGTGCAACACACAAACTACACGTACTTCCCCTGGGGTTAGAAGGCCTATCTGCCTTCACTTTATCACAGTATATTTCTGACTATTCAGTGCTTACAGTGTGTTCTACATTTCCTGCCCAATCTCAATGCAAAGCTTCAGGAAATAGTGAAAAAAAACACAAAATGATGAATTTTATGAAAAATCAACTGGTCTACCTGCTATGGTTTTATTTACCATGGCAACTAGAATTAAAAAAAAAAAAAAATAGGTAAAATGTGTTGCAAAACTGCCCAGGAAACCTACTGACTAAGCTAAAGCCTTTTAACATTCTGTAGGAAAGCAGCAGAAAGCGAGGCCAATCGGATTACACCAGGGGTGCCCTAACAATAGATCCCAAGATGTTGCAGAACTACAACTTCCATGATGCTTTGCTTGGCTGCTTGCCTTTAGAATGATTTAGAATAACAAAGCATCATGGATGAAAGCTGTAGTTTACAACATCTGGGAATCTACCTACCGAGCACCCTCTCCTGCTATGGTGGAAAACAGATTGACTCATTCCAAACTAGCTTTACTCTAGAAAATAACTTATTTAGCCCTTTGACCACCTTCTGGAGTGGCGTTTCCAGTAGCCGAGAAGAATTCATTGTACTAGAGGCAGAGTGACAATGTGATATTGTCTAAACTAAGAGAGAAACCTTTTTATTAAATGCATTTTCCTACAAATTAAATTATTTAGACAATGTGATTATTAGGTGCCTAAATGATCTCATTAAAACAGCAATCAATAATAACTAAACACAGCATGCCCCTACTGCACCGTGAACCCACCTCGATAACATCAAGGAACCAACATTATTGTGAAAATATAATGGAAAACAAATAAACAAATAGAATTCCTTAACCCATGCCCCCATAGTTAATCACCATTAATGTAATTATAGAAATTATTATTATTATAAACCCAAATGGGAACAAGTGAGGCTGCTGATAAACATGGCCCTTTCTATGATATCTCCACAAATCTCTATAATTAATATAATCTGACGTTAAAACCAAGTGGCCATTTTTAATCTTGAATTACTGTGTGTGCCATCTTGAGTGTGGAGTGTAAACCTCTAATAACCTCATCTTTTGTTTGTTTTAGTTAGACATTTTGTGTCAGGTTTGTATAGTCACAGTAACCAGTGAAGTTCTCTGTTTGTATCTGTCTTGTCGTTCTCCTGGCATGTCACCAGCATGCCCCTCTCTGGCTCATCCTGAGATTTAATTCTCTCCAGATATAACACTAGCCCTGAGCCCGCCTGTCCTAATTAATACCTGCTAGAAGTGTTTCAATGACATATATGCAATGCTTTTTATTACACACACACACACACACACAAACAAACACACACGAAAGACAAGACACACACAGACAGACAGACACACACACACAAGGGCAGATAGACACACACAGACACACACTCACATAGAAAGACAGACAGACAGACAGACACACACACACACAGAAAGACAGACACACACATAGAAACACACACACACACACAAGGGCAGATAGACACACTCAGACACACACTCACATAGAAAGACAGAGACACACACACACAGAGAAAGACAGACACACACATAGAAACACACACACACACACACACACACACACAAGAACACATACTGCCCTTAATCATAACCTGTAAATTTATATAACCTTAAATTATCCCATCCGTATGATGATTTTGTTCTTTACAAACCTGTCAGTTTCTGGTGCCACATGCAGATACTACAATTGCAAACTTCCTATATTCAGACACCTCAGGTGCAGATTACCCAGATATTAGCACCCAGATTCAGACACCACAGCTTCACGTTCCTCTGATGCAGGGACCCCAGATTCAGATTACTCAGGTACAGACACATCAGATTCAGACACCACAGCTTCAAACATCCCAGATATCACCAAAGATTCACATATTCCAGATTCAGACACCAAAGATTTATACATCCCAGGTGCAGACAACCCACATTCTGACACCCCTCATTCAGACACTCTACATTCAGACACCCCACATTCAGACATTATAGATGCAGACACTCCACATTCAGACACCCCACATTCAGACATTATAGATGCAGACACCCCACATTCAGACATTATAGATGCAGACTCCATAGATGCAGACACCCCACATTCAGACACCCCACATTCAGACATTATAGATGCAGACTCCCCACATTCAGACACCCCACATTCAGACATTATAGATGCAGACACCCCACATTCAGACATTATAGATGCAGACACCATAGATGCAGACACCCCACATTCAGACACCCCACATTCAGACATTATAGATGCAGACTCCCCACATTCAGACACCCCACATTCAGACATTATAGATGCAGACACCCCACATTCAGACATTATAGATGCAGACACCCCACATTCAGACACCCCACATTCAGACATTATAGATGCAGATCAGACACCCCACATTCAGACATTATAGATCCCCACATTCAGACACCCCACATTCAGACATTATAGATGCAGACACCCCACATTCAGACACCCCACATTCAGACATTATTGATGCAGACACCCCACATTCAGACACCCCACATTCAGACATTATAGATGCAGACTCCCCACATTCAGACACCCCACATTCAGACAATATATATGCAGACACCTCACATTCAGACATTATAGATGCAGACACCCCACAATCAGACACCCCACATTCAGACACCCCACATTCAGACATTATAGATGCAGACACCCCACATTCAGACACCCCACATTCAGACATTATAGATGCAGACACCCCACATTCAGACACCCCACATTCAGACATTATAGATGCAGACACCCCACATTCAGACACCCCACATTCAGACATTATAGATGCAGACACCATAGATGCAGACACCCCACATTCAGGCATTATAGATGCAGACACCCCACATTCAGATATTATAGATGCAGACACTCTACATTCGGACACCCCACATTCAGACACCCCATATTCAGACACCCCACATTCAGACATTATAGATGCAGACACCCCACATTCAGACACCCCACATTCAGACATTATAGATGCAGACTCCCCTGAAACCAACAATTGCTTTATTTACTGCCGGATTACTTTCTCTGTTTGTTTTCACTTTCCCCGTTTCCCTGTCTTGTGTTCCATTAGTTTGTAATTAAATTGCTCTGTTCCCAGGCATTTGTATAATTCTGTACATTGCAGAGATACAATGTGTGAGTAATTCTAACATCCATTCACTCTCTGCAATGTGCTGACTGTCCTCTCTGGGGAAACTCCCGAAATGACTATTTTTCTAAGATAATATAATTAGAATCCAACACAAGGGAACAAAAATATAATTAACGCTCTCTGTTTGCTGTCGGTAACATTTGTTTAAAGTATTGAGCATTTGCTCCAGTGGTGCAGCTCATCAGTTTGGAGAGAGATTAAATTGCAACCACAGAGGAGGCCTGAAAGAATCCTAATTTATTAGAACTCCTTTTTAACAAACTCATTCTTATGAAATTATTTTGTGTTTTTATACTAATAAACCTAAATTCGAGTTCTGGAATCCTGAGTGATAAAGAATGGGGTATTACTGGTATAGCGCCCCCACTCACTGGTCAGTCCAGGAATACTGCATGTAAGGTGAAACTGTATTACAGACAGTGACAGAAGGGTTCAGTATACATCAGGATAATGGTTAAATATTATGAGAAGCATCCACCCACCTACCCAGTCTGCTATTTGTTATTACCAAGCCAGACGGAGTATAATTAAAAAGTGTTTAATATTAAGTGCAAGCTGTGAGTGTTATGTCAGCGAGCATGCAAGAGTTATACGTATTTACATCGTATCTCCAGCCATCTGTACAGAATGCCAGCCAAGTGCTGAAACACCACCTCATTTGCACATGGATTTTACATATTATTATTATTATTTATCCAACAGATTCCAAAGCTCTGTACAATGGGTGGACCGACAGATAGGTAGTTGAAACCACACAAGATGAACACACAGAAACAGAGGCGTTGAGGGCTCTGCTCGATGAGCTTACATGCTAGAGGGAGTGGGGAATAGTGACAAAAGGGGTAAGGGTAGGGTAGAAAACTAGGTTACAAGATAGTATTCCCTGAGGGCTTGAGTGTTTATTTTTTAATGACAGTTGAACGTGAGGCGTCAGGTCTTGGGAAGGGAAAGATGTTTAAACAGTTTAATGTGCCCTCCTGAAGAAGTGAGTTTTTAATGAATTTTATTGAAGGTGTGGAGACTGGATGAAAGTCTAATAGAGAACGGAAAGAATTTCCACAGGAACGGTGCAGTCCTAGAGAAGTCTTGAAGGTGAGCATCAAATGTGGGAGAACGGAGAGTGGAAAGACGTAAGTCTTCGGCAGGTCGTAGGAGCCTAGACAGGACATACTTGTGTAGTAGAGAGGATAGGTAGGTTGTATCACCATTATTATGTAGGTATGTAGGGACTTGTAAACATATACCAGAATTCTAAACTTAACCCTATATCTAATGGGAAGCCAAGGTAAGGACTGACAGAGGTGGGGGGGCGTAGGATGTGCGGTCAGAGAGGAAGATGAACCTCGCTACCCCATTCATTAAATATGGGCAAATACAAGCTATGTTTTTGAGATGGAAGTGGCAGGATTTGGCAATCAACTGGACATAAGGTGGGAAGGAAAGGTTGGAATAAAAGGCAGTGAACCTTCTAGATAGAGTTGATGGTAACACCGTTAAGTAGGGGACCAAGAACAGAGCCTTAGGGAACACCAACAGAGAAGGGTTGGGGAGAAGAGGCAGAGCCAGAGAAAAAGACAGTGAAAGAGCGCTTGGAGGAGTAGGAGGAGCACCAGGAGAGAGCGGTATCTTGTAGACTGAGATTGCGGAAGATAAGAAGAAGCTGTTCATGATCAACAGTGTCAAACGCAGCAGAAAGGTCAAGGAGAATTATGATAGTGACCATGA
>OW240917.1:8877363-8905141 GCA_933207985.1 Pelobates cultripes
CAGATCAGGGAACACATTTCACAGGAAAAGTAGTGCAACAGATAGCAAAAATTTTGCAAATCCCATATCATTTACATTGCTCTCATCATCCTCAGTCAGAAGGAGCAGTAGAAAGGGCCAATGGAACATTGAAAAATAAAATTGCAAAAATTGTAGCAGAGACAAAGTTAAAGTGGCCTGATGCACTTCCTCTTGCCTTAATGTCTATGAGATTCTCTCCAGCTCGAAAGCAGGGTTATCCCATCATGAAATTCTAATGGGAAGACCAATGTTCACAGGAGGGGTACCTATAAAATGTTATTCTCATGAGATAAATGATGATTTAGTAATGACGTATTGCATGTAGCTAACAAAACGATTAGTCTCTCTATATGCAGGTAAAAGCTGTACAGCGAACAAGTGAATACCAACCTTTGCATGCCATCGCTCCTGGAGATTATGTTATGATAAAAGATCATTCACGAAAACACGCGTTGCAACCAAGGTGGAAAGGACCTTCTCAAGTGTTATTAACCACTAATCCAGCTGTTAAAGTCGCAGGGGTTAAATCTTGGATCCACATTTCCCATTGTAAACTGACAAGCGCTGGAAAAGATTTTTTCACTGGAAGAAGAATAGAGGACTAAGGAAGCCGTTTTCCCTTCTAAAAAGGGGTACTTTTTAAGGGGAGTATCTTTCTAATCCAAAGTCAACTCTACTGTTTTTCTTCATGAATCTCAAACTGGTTAAACTTATATTGTCCTTAATGATTGTCATTATGAAATTTTTTTAATTTTTCATCCTCTACACTACGTTAGCTCCTCTTTTTTCTTTAATACACGTGTAGCTTGGGCCAGGGAGCCAAGTATTTTTCTTCTTGGGAGATAGATAATCATTTCGTTAAAACAGCTACTGAATTGTATAAATTATCAAACAAAAGTAATCATTGTTGGGTTTGTGGGTTTGCTCCGCATTCCATGAACTATGGTTATCCTTTTGTGGGGGTGCCATGGTCTATGGAATCTTTATGGGTCTTTGTGAGAAAATAAGAGCAAATAAAACGGGGTTTGTTGGATTTATTCAGAATGAAGTATCCAAATCTGGCGAACCTGCTATTACTAGCAGAGCAGTAGTAATTTCTAACAGGGATCAGAAAAGTCCTGACAAGATTGTTAAGCCTATAAGCAATGCTATTGTTATTTTTGAAAACAATGTCCTTTATAATCTATGTGGGTCTGAAACTAATTCTGCCCCTTGTACTGGTAGATTGAAAGCTTTTTGTTGGAAACCCTTATTAGAAGATATTTTGACAAAATGTCCCATCAAGGATAGAATCCCGGTGATTACTAATCATGTATGGGTAAATTTGACTTCTGAGGTAGAAATCATGGATAATAATTATGACCAGAATGAACATTTAAATGTCACTATTTTGAGATGGGCCTACTTTAATACTCAAACTTCCAATCTTTTTATGCTACTGCCCTATATTAATCAACCTATTTTTGACTGCTCAGATTCTCATGTTATTGATATCCATCTTCCATTTGGGGTATACTATTTATGTGGTAGTTGGGCGGTAAAAAGACTTCCATGTAATTGGGTGGGAACTTGTTATCTAGGTAATATTATCCCAGCGTTAACCCTTCATGAAAATTTGCCTGAAGGAAGGGTGAGGAATAAAAGAAAGGTTATTAGTTCCAAAAAAAGATAAAACCGAAAGAACTGTAAAATCTGGTGAAGAAGATAGGCTATTTGCAGGTTTTGTACCTACATGGGGGGTTATTGAATTAATGTACAAATTAAACTTGTTAGGAGATATACTAGATGAAGCCTTTAATAATACAGGAGATGCTATTGAAAAATTGTCTGCAGAACAGGAACAAGCTTCAGCTATGATTATGCAAAATAGGTTTGCCCTAGATTATTTGTTGGCCTCCAAAGGTGGTGTTTGTGCACTAATAAAAACAAGATGTTGTTTAAAGATAGATAATGTTACTGGTCAGATTCATACAGATGTAGAATTAAATTAAACTTAGAGAAGTTCACGATACTTCTTCGGGAGGTTTAAATTGGGGTTTTGACTGGAGTTTTGGTTTAACTAATTGGTTGGGAACAATAGGAAAACGTATTCTCATTGGAGTTATTTTAGTAGTATTGATGCTTGTCTTTATATATGTTGCAGTGAATGTCCTAAAGTGTTCGTGCCGATTAATCCTCAAGAGCTGTTCACCTTCATCTCCCCCTGGCACAATTTCGAATGTTGAAATGTCTCCTATCCGGTCACAACTCATACCGACTTGGAATACAGACATGCTTTCTCGTGAAGATATTGATCGTGTGCGCATCTATTTGGAAAGTCCTGCAAGTGCTGTTTAAAATCACTAGCTCACTGAATGACCTTCGCTAAACATGGAAGTGTTGCACGGAGCTTTTTGTGGTGAAAGTCCTAGCACCAAAGGGAGGACTGTGAACATATGTAACCTGCTACTGACATGCTGTCAGCCATTTTGCTGTTTATTCATCATCTTAAAATATAATCAAAGAAGAATATTTACTCTAAGAAATAAGAAGAAACTATGTTTTATTGCTACAATTTATTAATGGATGTCTGGACTGTTTTTTGGATTGCAAAAGGAAAGGTTATTTTGAAAGCGTGTCTTGTCAGATGTTGCCAGGGGGGGAAAGGTGAAATGTGTGCTTAAGTTGTGAAAGAGGAAGTCTTATATGTGTTAACTTTTATCATAGACAAGCGATATTTTAGCGAAGTAAGACGCATGACTGTGGTCAAGTTATCTGTTAGAAAGATCATGGGATGCTTAAACTTTTGAACCTTAAATTTGTCAGTTATGCTAGAATTTAGCCAATAGGAAATAAGACCATATTTGGAGTTCTGATTCAAGCTAAACGAAAGGCCAGTTCCGGGTCATATGTATAAAATATGAGGAATTGTAACATGATGTTAGATTGCTTCTTGCCAATCTCCATGAGATATCTCTGTGTATTGTAATGGTCAATTAAACGCTTTTTATTGAACCTGGTAATATTTTTGTCTACTTCCACAGCGGCCACCCAGAGAACAAAGCACACACTGCAATGATTGCCAGTTACCCGTTTGCAACATTGTTGCGAACAGTAATTGGAGGCACACTTATTCCTGGGGTGGTCTGATTGTTCGGTAGTTTCACTCGCATAATAACCGGAGTGATTTTACTGAACAATCTGGCGAATGCTGCATACACTTTACATACATATGGCAAAAATTAACCGAACACATATGAATACACATAATTCTGAGGACAGCCCAATGCCATCTGCTACACTCTGATAGCCCCTTGGCCTCCCCCCACTCCCCGTACTAAGACCCAAGTCCTAGCATTTCTAGGTACCGCAGGGTACTACCGCAAATTTGTACCCAATTACAGCGCCCTAGCCAAGCCACTTACTGACCTAACCTGTAAAAACCTCCCTAAGATAGTAGTCTGGGCCCCAGAGTGTGAACAGGCATTCCAGCACTAGTACTAGTGCCGAAGCGGGCTGGGAGAAGCGTTAGGGTGCTGTGTGAGTGCTATGGTGCTGTGTGTGTGTTAGGGTGCTGTGTGTGTGTTAGGGTGCTGTGTGAGTGCTACGGTGCTGTGTGTGTGTTAGGGCGATGTGTCAATGTTAGGGTGCTGGTGTTAGGGTGCTGTGTGTTAGGGTGATGTGTCAATGTTAGGGTGCTGGTGTTAAGGTGCTGGTGTTAGGGTGCTGTGTGAGTGCTATGGTGCTGTGTGTGTGTTAGGGTGCTGTGTGTGTGTTAGGGTGCTGTGTGAGTGCTATGGTGCTGTGTGTGTGTTAGGGTGCTGTGTGTGTGTTAGGGCGATGTGTCAATGTTAGGATGCTGTGTGTTAGGTGCTGTGTGTGTGTTAGGGTGATGTGTCAATGTTAGGGTGCTGGTGTTAAGGTGCTGTGTGTGTTGGGGCGCTGTGTGTGTTGGGTGCTGGTGTTAGGGTGCTGTGTGAGTGCTACGTGCTGTGTGTGTTAGGGTGGCTGTGTCAATGTTAGGGTGCTGTGTGTGTGTAGGTGCTGTGTGTGTGTGTGTGTGTTAGTGCTGTGTCAATGTTAGTGCTGGTGTTAGGGTGCTGTGTGTGTAAGTTAGGGTGCTGTGTGTGTGGTAGGGTGCTGGTGTTAGGGTGATGTGTCAATGTTAGGGTGCTGGTGTTAGGGTGCTGTGTGTGTGTTAGGGTGCTGTGTGAGTGTTAGTGCTGTGTGTGTGTTAGGGTGCTGGTGTTGTGTGTGTGTGTTAGGGTGCTGGTGTTAGGCTGTGCAATGTGTGCTGGTGTTAGGGTGCTGTGTCAATTTTAGGGTGCTGTGTGTGTGTTAGGGTGCTGTGTCAATGTTAGGGTGCTGGTGTTAGGGTGCTGTGTGTGTGTTAGGGTGCTGGTGTTAGGGTGCTGTGTGTGTGTTAGGATGCTGTGTCAATGTTAGGGTGCTGGTGTTAGGATGCTGTGTCAATGTTAGGGTGCTGGTGTTAGGGTGCTGTGTCAATGTTAGGGTGCTGGTGTTAGGGTGCTGTGTGTGTGTTAGGGTGCTGGGTGAGGGTGATGTGTGTGTTTGTATTGTACAAGGATTTTGTATTGGGGGAGGCAGGTAGGTGTTTTACTAAAAAATAATAATAATAAATACATAATAATAAATTAATAATAATAAATACATAATAAATACACTATATCCCTCCCCCCCATTCTTACCTGTAGTCTGGAAGGGGGGAGGGTCGTGCTCCTGCCAGCCATCCCTGGTGGTCCTCGTGGTAAGTGAACTCTAGCCCTTTTGAGTTCACTCTCGCGAGACCCGGACGGTTGCCATAGCAATGGTCCGGATCTCGCGAGAGAAACCCGGCGGAGCTGCAAGTTAGAGCTCCGCCGGGTCCTCTCTCCTGGCAGCTGTCTCCCTCCCTCTCTCCCTGCCGGCGGCCGCGTTTGAGATCTTTGATCTCCCCACCGGCCCTTCATGGAGCACAGCGGGGCCGGTGCTCGGATAGCGCCGGCCCTGCATAGACCAGCAGGGGAGATCCTGGGACCTCCCCTGCCGGCCTCGGCCCATGGCGACCGCGGCCCAACGGGCATTTGCCCGGTGTGCCCGATGGCCAGTCCGGGCCTGCCTCATACAGATGACACTGGGGGAAAAAACTGACCCCAACCCAAGATTCTTTCATCTTCCTTCTCCTACCACCAAACTTTCTCAAAGAAAAAACACAACTACTCCTACATTTGATAACAGCGGCAAACCAATTGATCCCTATATACTGGGGAAAAAAAATCAAACCCACCGCCCATAAGAGATTGGATCCAAAGAGTGGAAACCACTAGGAATATGGAGGAAATTTGCTACTCCCTCTCAGACAGATACCACTCTTACACATCTATCTGGTCCTGGTGGTGCACGTACCTTCAGCATTCCCCTTGAGGGGGGATCCCACACGCACCCTTGGGCAAGACGCAATAGCATGGGGAAGCTAAGCGAAGGGGAAAACTTCCAACATACACTCCACACCATTCTACTGTGGTTATCTTTGTTCTTTGTTTTTGTATTTACTTAAACACATCTTGATTCACAAACCATACAGACAATTGTTATCAACAAATTCTTGTTTTCTATGTTTTTGACACATACAGATAATTGTTACTTCTCAATATTTTATGTATACAAAACAGTGATATCTGTACCATGACTTTATGCAAATAAATTTTTAAAAATGGCTACAATTGTTTTTTCTGCCTTCTTTTGGATGAACTGAACAAACTAGACTAATTTGTAACTATGTCATTTAGTAAATAAATTCCAAGGTGATCTAACATTGATATATTCAAAAAAAGACCTACATATACAACTTACACCTCATTATAGGTTGATACACCTCAATAAATACAGCATGGGTCACCATTATGATCGAGGACATGTGCCTCTGAAGGGATCCTTTCTACACCCAAACTCTTGGGTATCTTACAAGATGTTGACTATCAACTTGTACAGAGCAGAAACAAACATTTTTCTTTACAGATTAAGGGTTTACTATACTTAATGAAGAGAAAATCCTCCATTGAAGAGAATCCTGCCCGTTGTATACTTTATGGAACATGAACTTCTCTCAGCAAATGTTTGGAGAGAGTTTGCTTGGGTTCTGTCAATGTGTACTCTCCATGATATGTGAATGATACACAGGGCTGATACAGGATGGTGGCATCAACTCCTTGGACAGAACCAATATGGCGGAGCCTTCCTGTCCATATTTACACAGTATATTCATATTAATTCTGATAGACGGAGAGATAATAAAATGAATCCAGAATGAAGAGGGAAAAAGATGAGCCTTTTGTTGCTTAGACAAATATCACTTAGTACAGAATGCAGATCCTATCACAAGTGAAAGACTTCGCTATTGTTACATACACGTAATAGGGCAGAATAATTCAGCTAATAGGTTATGAAAGTGACATAAGTACAAGATCTGGGACAGTACTGAAATCTTTATCATTTAAGTTCCTGAATATTCTTTCAATAACGTATACATTGAAAGAAATGGTTAGCATTGTCAGGGCTCACTGCAATACTACATTTACATTTTCATATACCTGGAGTTTTAATGATTCCTAGTGACTGGTAGACATGTGCAATTCGTTTAGTTCCGAATGTAAATTCAGACAAATTTCACCAATTCGGACATTTGGATGCTTCCAAATGTCCGAATTGGCGAACTGCAGAGTCAAATTGCCGAAGTGCCAGTTTGGAAGTGCTTTGGATTTCTGAAAAGTGGCAAAACAAAAGAAAATTACATGAATTATGACAGGAATCTAGACAAATAAACTAATTCCTGGCACTGGGAGCCCTATAGATGTGTAAGTGGTTGTGGTGGCAGTCCAGGCACCTAACTCTAACCTTTCCCCAACCCCTAGATGTGTAAGTGGTTGTGGAGGTTAGGTTAGGGTTAGAGTTAGGGGTAGGGTTAGGGAGCCCTACAGATGTGTAAGTGGTTGTGGTGGCATGAGAGTAATGCTTACGAATGTCTGAATTCCCGAATTGCCAAAGTGAAATCCCGAATTGCCGAAGTCCTGAATTTCCAAAGTGCTGAATTCCTGAATTTTGGAAGTGCCGAACTGAACCGAAGTACCGAATTGCCAAATTTTTTTACTTACCCGAATTTCCGAACCAAACCAAATTTTTTGCCCATGCACATCCCTAGAGATTGGGGTGTTTACGTTTTAAGATTAAAATGTAATTAATTCAAAGTGAACTTATGGCACAATGTGAAACATTACACTGAACTGGTTAACACACCGACTAAAGTACCCGAACAAACCCCTGAATTTTCAACTTAGTCTTTCCCCCTTCTGATAAGCCCATATAAAATGAGAACCAGGGAATTGGGATATTATCATGTTCTACCCCATGACATACATGAAAATATGAGAAAGCCCTGTATATACATTTTTGTCTCTCAGTAAGAAATGTTTTCTGATGAATCTCTAGATGTAGACACAGCTGTTCACTAGTGTGAGCATCTGTAAACTGACATTTCAAAAATAATTCTTTAATTTATATTCTGGTTTAAGCTGGCTTGCTCTTCAAATAATATGGTACATTTAATAGGCAAAGCATTGGTATTAATGAATTCTAAATACAATTAGTTATTTAATATTGTTATTAATTAATTCTAAATTTTTATAAATTAATTTGAAATTCAGTCTTATTTAGCATTGTTATTAACGAATTCTCAATATAATTCGTTATTTAATATTGTAATTAATTTGAAATTGTTATTAATTAATTCTACATTTAAGGTTAATTAGCATTGATTTTAACACATTCTAAATACAATTAGTTATTTAATAGTTATTAATTAATTCTAAATTTGTATAAATTTATTTGAAATTCAATGTTATTTAGCATTGTTATTAGTTAATTCTAAATACAATTAATTATTTGGTATTACCTTTATATGAAATAAAATGATTCAGAAATAGTCTGTGCACCCAATGTACTTTTCGAATTCTCTCTCCTGGGTCAATGTCAGATGTGCTTTTATGGCGTTTGGGATATCTCTTTAAAACATGACCGAGTGCGGGAAGAATTTTGAGTTAAGAGCAATAAGTTGAGTTTAGAACTACGCTTGATCATGATTCAGTTACCAGAAGGAAAAGTTCAGCTTTTCAGGGGGGTTTTAACTATTGAAGCCTATTATGTTTTTTAGGAATGAGTGGGAGCCAACAGCTTTGTTTTATAATGGACAACTGATCCAAACCCTCTTTGTATTTGTTTAAAATATCTTTCTTTCTTTCCATTAAAATGGAAGTTAAATCGATGTTGCTTCTTTTTGCATGACAATTAGGATGTTTAGCTGTGCAGAATATGATTTTGGTGTTTCCGGCTAGCTGGGAGACGGTCTATATGTGATAAAGCAGAAACCGTGGCATACTTCTTTCAACAACAGCTGGTGGGAGTCTGTCTGTTTCCATAGAAACTGGGCGCTTTGCAAAAACACGTTGCCCATTCTGTCCATATAGTTTCCGT
Organism: Pelobates cultripes; assembly: GCA_933207985.1. Taxonomy (NCBI): domain Eukaryota; kingdom Metazoa; phylum Chordata; class Amphibia; order Anura; family Pelobatidae; genus Pelobates; species Pelobates cultripes. Next base: position 8,885,890 of record OW240917.1, read on the forward strand.
GCGGGTCCAGGGAATTTGAAGAACTTCAGAGAGTGTAACCGCCTGCTGTAGGTCTCTGACAAGTGTCCCAATGCAATGAAAGCTTTGACATACAAAGGAGAAAGAAAGAACAAAAATAGAGATGATCTAATTTACTCTATATTTATCTTGCACTATCACCATCACTTATTCCTGTTTGAAGAGGAAAAGCCTTTATCAGCTGAAACTTTCTTACACACGGTCTATTCTTTACTCTGCAATCCAAACATTTATTATTTGGCCCGGTTCTTACTTGTTAGTTGCTAGTTGAGCCCTTCTTTTTGGAGTTACTTTAGCAAATTATCATATTTGGCCTACTGAACACAATAGTTAATTCACATTGGACTTTGGTCAAAAAAGGTTGTAAGTGCTTACTCTCGTCTAAGTGGTGCCTATCGCGAGATTGTTTTGTTAAATGGAGCATAAAACCTGGAAACTGGAAGGGAATCAATTGACTTCAATACAAACCAAATCTGGAAATGTCTTGTTGGGCTGAGATATGGCCGTAGGTGCTGTAGAATGAACATGTGGCCAATTATAGTTGGTACATCTCTATATATTTTGGTCTTTACGGCAGAGCCAATCCTGCAAAACCTTCATGCTCCTGTTGTGTCCCAGATTCCCTCTTTCACATCTCCAGTGTTCCTGTGCCAGGTTGGCACTTCTTCAGATAGAATCATCAAACAAAATATCGGTTTGGATTCAAATGAATCTTTTATTAGATGTGAACCCCAAAGAGTATGTCATCCATTATCTGTCACCATGTTCTAATAGAATGTGCCAGAAAACAATATTTTAACATGTACATAACAACTAAAATTATTATAATTATCTAGATTATCCAAGGTTATCTCACGGTGAATCCTTTATGATTTAATTCCCTGAGTGTCAAGAAAAATTGCAACCTATAATCTATTCTTGATAAATAAATGTTCTCAGTATCAGAGCTCATCCTCCATGAGGTTATGTCAACCTCAGAAATAATGAAAATAATCAGAAATGAAATAACAAGGAGTCCTTTTGAATGGTCTTGCTTCACTATATACTTCCACATGGGTGAGAAGAAAGAGGTCTTAACAGAGTGATGTAAGTTGCGGTCCAAAAAACAGCAAAGGTCAATAACATCAGACTAGCCATGTCAAGACTACCTGGGGTTTTCAAGTATGTCCTGGGTCCACAAATCATTGCATTGATATAATAGGGTACAATCAAATACAAAAAAATATATTAATACACAATAAATACAAAATTTAACATAGAACAGGTAGGAAATATATAATCAACCATGACAGGTGCATTCTGTTTTGAGGTATGTAGAGAGGGATCTCTTAAAGGGACTCTCCAGTGCCAGGAAAACAATCAGTTTTCCTGGCACTGCAGGTCCCCTCTCCCTCCCACCACCCATCCCCGGTTGCTGAAGGGGTGAAAACCCCTTCAGTCACTTACCTGAGACCCCCTAGTAGACAGCCACTAGAGGAGGAGTTAACCCTGCAAGATAAATATTGCAGTTTATAAAAAAACTGCAATTATTACAGTTGCAGGGTTAAGGGTAGTGGGAGTTGGCACCCAGACCACTCCAATGGGCAGCAGTGGTCTGGGTGCCTGGAGTGTCCCTTTAAAGGACTTTAGGCGGGGGGAAGATTTTAAAGTGTGCGAGAGGGAGGATTGGGCTGCTTTCTTTTTGTATTGAGGTAGACTAAATAAAGTGCTGGTACTGAATTGGAGGCTATAGGAGGTGGGAACAGCCGGGGAGAGCATTTTGCTCAGGTAGAGTAGGAGTTTCCCAGAAAACACAAGGCTGGAAAGATGAAGGGTGCGTCTGGATTCCAGCGACAGCCAGTTTAGTTCTTTTAGCATGTCACAATGGTGGGTCCTGTAATTACATTGTAGCACAAATCGGCAGAACGAGTTATACAATGTGTTGAGTTTATTAATGTGGGATTGCGGTGCAGGTGCATATACTACATCCCCATAATCAATCATTGGCATTAGTATTTGCTGTACAATCTTTTCCTTTACTGTAGGGCTTAGGCAGGCTTTGTTTCTGTACAGGGCACCTAGTTTTGGATAAAGTTTATGTATGTTACTATATCATAAAAGGACATTGTTCTTGTGACGGTTGTCACCATCAATGGTAATGGAAGACAGGCACTATATGTAGGCCCCTAGATTTCTCTTGTGTTTTGGTTACCCTGTGCCCATTATTGGTGCAGGGTATGTTGAATATATTGATTTTCCTGTCCTAATGTTTCTGCAGCAGGGTGCTGTCCCATTGTCCCAGGGACACTGCCAGACAAGTTTAAACTAGCTGACCTGTCCCTCCTCAATCTCCCATTTGGATCTCAGCCCTTGCTATTGTGTGGCCCCATCCTTCATTGTACTATAGTGCTCTATGCACCTTATTGTATGTAAATTAGGCTATTTGGGGCATAAGTATGTGTGCAGTGTTCATTAACCCCTTAAGACCGGAGGGCGTACTATTACGCCCTATTTTAGGCGGCTCTAAAGAACCCATGCCGAAATTAAAGGGAATTTAATTTGCTAGCACTATATTTAACCCTATAACTTTCCAAGACACCATAAAACCTGTACATGGGGGGTACTGTTCTACTCGGGAGACTTCGCTGAACACAAATATTAGTGTTTCAAAACAGTAAAATGTATTACATGATGATATCGCCAGTAAAAGTGATGCTTTTTGCATTTTTCATGCACAAACAGCACTTACATGGACAATATTATTGCTGCGATACTTTTTACTGTTTTGAAACACAAATATTTGTGTTCAACGAAGTCTCCCGAGTACAACAGTACCCCTCATGTACAGGTTTTATGGTGTTTTCAAAAGTTACAGCATCAAATATAAGGCTTGTGTTTCATTTTTTTCACATTAAAATTCGCCAGATTGGTTACGTTGCCTTTGAGACCCTATGGTAGCCCAAGAATGAAAATTACCCCTATGATGGCATACCATTTGCAATAGTAGACAACCCAAGGTATTGCAAACGGGGTATGTCCAGTCTTTTTTAGTAGCCACTTAGTCACAAACACTGGCCAAAATTGGCGTTTTTTGCATTTTTCACACACAAACAAATACTAACACTAACTTTGGCCAGTGTTTGTGACCAAATGGCTACTAAAAAAGACTGGACATACCCCATTTGCAATACCTTGGGTTGTCTACTATTGCAAATGATATGCCATTATCGGTGTAAATTTCTTTTCTGGGCTACTATAAAGTCCCAAAGGCAACGTAACCAATCTGTTGAATTTCAATTTCAAATGTAACGTGCTATATTTGACCCTGTAACTTCCCAAAACGCCATAAAACCTGTACATAGGGGGTACTGTTTTACACGTGAGACTTTGCTGAATACAAATATGTGTATTTTATTGCAGTAAAAGCAAACAGTATTATGACATTGACCGTTAAAATGTCATGTAGAACAAAAAAAATTTAAAAAAAAATCTTTTCTCCCTTTTTTTTATATTAAATTATGTTTCATAGCTAAATATTTGATATTAAAGGACCACTATAGTGCCAGGAAAACATACTCGTTTTCCTGGCACTATAGTGCCCTGAGGGTGCCCCCACCCTCAGGGCCCCCCTCCCGCCGGGCTGGATGGCGAGGAAAGGGTTAAATCTTACCTTTTTTCCAACAACGGGCGGGGAGCTCTCCTCCTCCTCCTCTCCTCCTCCTCTCCGCCTCCTCTCCTCCTCTTCGGCTGAATGCGCATGCGTGGCAGGAGTTGCGCGCACATTCAGCCAGTCTCGTAAGAAACCATTTACAATGCTTTCCTATGGACGCTGGCGTCTTCTCACTGTGATTTTCACAGTGAGAAGCACGCAAACGCCTCTAGCGGCTGTAATGAGACAGCCACTAGAGGCTTTAGAGGCTGGATTAACCCTAACATAAACATAGCAGTTTCTCTGAAACTGTTATGTTTATTAAAAAAAGGGTTATTTCTAGAGGGACCTGGCACCCAGACCACATCATTAAGCTGAAGTGGTCTGGGTGCCTAGAGTGGTCCTTTAAATGAAAGCCCTGTTTCCCCTGAATAAAATGATATATAATAAGGGTGGATGTATTTAATATGAAAGAGGTGAATTACAGTTGGACAGACATGTAGCGCAAATGCCAGGTTTTGTTTACATTTTGTTTTGTTCACAATGTGTACATTTGGCTCGGTCCTTAAGGGGTTAAAGGTAGTTCTTGTTTAACCTTCATCAAGTGTCATCTGGTGATTGGGAAAAGAGCTCTGATTATTGCTCAGAGATCCCAGTCAAGCCTCAACGCCTGGGTCTGAAGTTCTCCTGGGTCCCTGATAGCTACAAGGAAGCGGACTTGGCGGAGGTACTCGGTCGGAGTACTGGAGCTCTGTCACAGTTCTTAGCTACATCTCTTGAGTACAATGATCCACCATAATCCTTTGCCCAGTTCTGTTTTCACACCTAGAATATTGAATCTGAGTGTATGCTGTAATTCAGAAAATATTAATAGCTCTTAGATTTAAATGTTAAATTACTCCATAGATGCACACCATATCTGCTAATGAAAATATTCAAGGCTATCTCAGATTGTCAGGGATAATGGCTAAACACAAGATTATGTCCAAATATACAAAATCTAGTCTAAATGACAGAATTCTGACTGCATTGAAAAGTTGCAGATTTTTTTATATTCTTTATTTTTGTTGTGCATGACATAGCGAATAACAGATCATCTTAATGTGTCACAGTATCAGAAGCAAGTATGTTGAATACAATGAAAGTCATGGCATTAGAGAAAAAAAATGCCCATTTTTATATATGAAGGTATGCAGGCTAGATATGCTTAAGTAGCTTTATTTAAGGTGAATGTAACGGAACGCTGGTAAACCGTCACTTTGGCATCACTTTGGGTGGGCTCTGGTGGGCAGCGGCCATTTACACCAGACAGACTTATACCTAGCCATAATATGGAGAGATAAGATGGCGCCGAACCAGAGACTGTGTGGCCACGTGGGTGGGGGTTTGGACTTTTCCCTTTGTGACTCAGAGAGCTGAGTCACCTATTGTTGACTGTGTGTTAAGCCCTTTACCTAATGCATAATGTTTTCCTGTGTATGCAAAGTAGGTGTTCTGTGATGGTGTATCGTATTTGTTATTAATGGGCTTAGTGTGGGCTTGGCGGTTTGTTTAGACCCAGTTGGCTGTTCCAAACCTATGTGTGTTTACTAATGCGTTTACTTGTATACAAATACCTGGGTGTGTCTAATAAACAGGGAGTTCCTCTTCTACCCTCAAGCTGTGTGTTTCTGCTGTTCTTGGGGGAGAGGTGTTTGCTGACTGGATCTTTGTGAATGGGCTGGCATCTGTGGTTTGGTGGTGGGAAGAAGCTGTTCGGATGGGTGCGCTCAGTTTGGGCACAGGTGACCCATCACAGTGAACAAGCTTGGGTGCACCACCATCGGAGTCGCCAACTTCTACGGCACTGTCACAAAGGGTAGCTGCCAGTGTGGTGACCTGGTTCACCCCCGCCAGTCCAGAGGGGGGGGGAAACGAGGCACATACAAGATTCTTTGAAGCCCTGTGTGCGGTTAGGTTGGAATACAGTGCCTCAGGATGCGAGTTCGGTTGCATCTCCCACCTGGTGCGCTGCCAAAAAAGCCAGATAAACCACCTACAGCTTCAGTATGGTGATCTGCTTGGTGAGAGTTGTGGTAGGACTCAGTATAGATCATTTGGAGAGGAAGTTTAGGCGATTTATCCCTAATATTAGGGAATTGATGGACTACACGTCCATACTGCAGGAAGGTCATGCCCTGCCCCCAAAACTGAAGATTTTTTTTATGCCAAATGAGGTTAGAATTCAGTCAGTCTGAACGATTCTGTATAATTAATTTGGAAGGGTTTGCAATCAGTAATATCTGCATTCGAGTCAATTTAAAGCACAGGCATGGATGATTCATCAGTGACCACCAGGATGCACATTTGCAAATTATCAATTAGTTCCTCTCTGCAATTGAATTGATCATTTGAAAAGCAGCCACAGCAGTGGGCGATGCAAGGGTCAATTATGTAGTGGCTGGCCAGCGATGACTTTTTTCGAGTCTTGGTTGGCTTACTAGACAAGCAGTCACAGTGATCTTGGTCATATTGCACCATTTCCGATAGCTGTCATATTTACATTTTTTTGTTTTTCTTTTTTTTTGGCATGAAGTTTGGCAGAGGTAAAAGGAGGCTGTCCTTTGCATGTAAATATCGTGGGAGAGCAGGTCAAAGGCAAAGAGAGAGTAAAATCAATTCTAGGAGTTAAGAAATCTAATAACATTCCATATTTTAGAATAACTAGCCATTATTATCCAGTAGTATCTGGACTTTTTTTGAGTAATTAACTCTATGTATTGGTAATGCAGAACCTCTTTTGAAACAAAGGCTGAATATAATGGCAAAATATAGGACACGAGAGTAGGGCAATTGGTAGGGTCATAAAATACCTGGGGCTTGAGCCCAAAACAAAAAGCCCCCCACCTTCACAAATTCCACCCCTAAACAACTGAAATATATACCCCTAATATACTCATGGATATATACATAAAGACACACACTCACAGCTGGATATTTATAGACAGAGGCATGCACACAGACACAGCACAAAACAGGCATACATGTGGAGGCACACACATGCACACAGATACAGGCACACTGACAAAGGTATATACAGACACATACAGAGAGATACACGCACACACAGACAAACAGACATATACACACCGATACAGGCACAAACAGACAGACACAGACATGCACACACAGATACAGCACACAAAGATACAGAAATGCACAGATACTTTTCCATCTTCCCTGCTCTGCTCAGGGTGGGATATCAGACAGCAGCTAGTTAATGTTTGCAGGGCTGAGGCTTCACTTCCAGGCACTGGATATGTGTTATTTTGTCTCCATGCTGCTCTCCCCGGTCTCCTTGCTGAGTTCCAGATGGGAAGAAGAAGCACAATAATAGATACGCAGGGACATGGTAAAAGTGTTATATTCCCTCCGTCTCTATCTAAACTTTACTACTGTGCTGCTTCCGCTCCCGGGCAGAATTCATGAAGGAAAATAATCAAACAGATTTGGTGCTCAGCATCCCCTCCTCCCCACCACCACCACTAAGAGCTTCACTGCCACTGCCCCCCTTCAGCGACATGGAAGAAAACAAATGAATACTGAGTGAATTCACAGAGGCTCACACACTGATTAATCTGCCGTGGAAAAAACAATTCACTCTGCTCTGGATTGCTATTTAGTGGAACTCTGTTGATTGCTCTAGAAAGGGTCTGCTTCACTTCATCTGGAATTTAGCAGTGGGAGAGATGAACATGTGTCATTTCCAATCTCACAACCAAAATCTGACAGCTGTCTTTACAGGGCGAGCATTGATTACAATAAAGAAACTGCCTCTGTTATAAGGCAGCATATTAAGCTTCTGATATTCCTTCCTTTAATGGTTTGAAGCATCTGATCGTCTTGGAGAGGGGTGTGGATAGGCTTCCTGTGGACAAAGTGATTGTATTGCAGCAGGTTGTGGCAGAGGTAAAAGAGGCCAGGAAGATGACATTGAGGCAACTACAATCTTTGATTGGCCATCTTAACTTTGGGTTATCCTGATGGGGCAAGTTTTTAACAGGTTTTGTGGGAAAGAATCAGCTCATCACTTTATTCAGGGTCACTGCTGCTAAGAAGGCAGAGGTGGAAATATGGGAGACTTTTCTTTATCAAGACAGTGTTTTAAGAAAAGTAGTGGTTTCTCCTGAGGAGCTTGAGCTCTTTATTAAGACTTCAGGACTTATTTTGGAGGTCAGTGGTGTGAAGAGGTCTGCAGAGTAGAAAATAAAAACCACTTGTCCGCAAACTAGCATTCTTCGGGTTGTTTCCATTGGTGGTGGCACTTTCATTGTAGGTTGAGCAGTTGAGGCATAGAAAAGTTATATTCTTCCCTCACAATATGTCAGTTGTTCTTGTGGTTAATCACCTGCTTGCTTCATCAATGCCGGTGGTGCATGGACATGTGCGTACAAAAAATAAATAAAAAAATATCGAGTTAGAGTCAGTCTGTCACCAAGCAATCGAGTTAGGGTCAGAGTCTGTCACCATGCAATCACTGGGCTATTGAGTAAAGGTCGGAGTCTGTAACTAGTAAATCTTCAAAGGAAAGGTTTTACTTATCTTCTGCTTAGTACTTGGCTGAGTAATTGCAACAAATTAAAAAGTACTGAGCATGCTCAACTGCTTAAAGCAACATAGTTCCATAACATATTACTTGTTAAACTCGTAACATCACATGGGGATATGAGAGTCAGACACCATTTCTATAGACCGTCAGTGATGGATCCATGGACTTGCCAGTTTCATTGTTATAGCAGCTGAGAATCGGTCACATAACAGTTAATATCTGTTCTATAAATGCCGGACTCTATTATGCTCAAAGTGACTAATCTCCCATTTTAAAATCTGATTCTTCATATTCATAAGTTATGCTGCCTGAATTGCTAGTGATGATTGATTAGATTGTTCACCTACCTTCCATTTCCAGGCTGCCCCCCCCAACATAGCTAAATGTCCCACAGTTCAACTCGTTCTACCCTCCTCTCCTGTTATTCCACAATACTTGGTGTCAGGATAGATCAAAAGGCGATGCCATAGGGGGGGCAGGGCACCCAGATATCTGTAAGTTTATGGGCTCCCACAATGCAGAAATTGTTCACTAAAAGCCAAACAGTAATGAGATAAAAATTGAATGGTCACATTGGAGATAAACTAGCCGAGCTGTGACTAGAACCCGTTATTGTTGCCTTCATTTTTCAATTTGTTTTTCAGATTTATTTTTTCTATAAGTTTTGTATTTATGTTTTTTTTCATATAGAGAAAACCGGTTTAGAGCAGAATTACCAATAAATAAATCCTTGCTAAAACGTGTTAAATGTCACTTCTTGCATCTATGGCTTTCAAAGCAGCTCCTCAAATAATTCCTCTCGGTGTGGAACATTAAAGCAGTGCTTCCATTTAAATCAATGAGTCACAGGACATTAGGCTGGTTCTGCTAGAAACTGTTCATAGCAAACAATCTACGTACAGTATCTGCTTCTATTACAGCTAGAGATTTCTTGAATCAAAGGTGGTAACTTGGGTTTATAGCAAATTGAAATACTGTATGCCACATCAGGTATGGCTACATGCATCAACGTCATTGTAGGGGCGAGCTAACATTGAATAAAATATGGAGCATCACTGCATTATTCTTACAGGGACACTATAGAGTTAGACACTATAACCATTTCATCTCAACAAATTGGTTATTGTGGCTAAAGTCCCCTGTCGCTGTTCCTACATTCAGTGTTAAACCATTTCATTTCATTGAAGTGGTTATGGTGCCTGGTATCCCCTGTTGCTGTCCCCTACATTCAGTGTTAAACCATTTTTGAGTTGAACACTGACTAAGGGTCCTTGGCTTCCCATAGATCCGACCCCACTGGAGGTGTGGCTAAGGCAGGGACTACACACTTCCTTCTACCCATACCAATTTATACCAGCAATGGGCCCTGTGATAGGTGGAAATGGTCAGCTGTGACTCTCAGCTAATTACATTTGCCCATTGCTGCTCAACCTAAGGCTTCTTCATTAGCCCAGGCAGCTCAGAGGAGATGGGTTGCTAGAGACTTTATTAATATTAAAAACAGTTTAGTACTGAATGGAGGGATTGTACCTGAGGGTTCTGAACACTATAACCATTTCAGGGAGATGAAGCAGTTATGGTGCCCACAGTGTAACTTTAAGTACAGATATGGCTATATTTACAATAGTTCACTATGGAGGAAATTGATCAAGCGAAACAGGTGCAATTTTGGGTGCAAAGTGCTAAATGTTGTGAGACAATGGAGGAGAGTTTTTTAAAAATATTGTGCAAAAAGTAAAAGGGATGAGTTACCTATGGAATGTGTTTGTTGGTTCACCACGTTTCCATGGTGATTGCCCCATGTTTAGCGTGTCAGACCACTTTTTAGAACAGAAATCTTCGATAAACGTCCAGTTTCTACTGGTTTCCAAGGTGATTACCATTTATCTAGCACTTTGCTGCAGCAGGCCTCCCGTTTGCCGTCTTGATAAATCTCCCTCCATGTGTTAGTTTATTATATTAAAGGCATCCTACTTTACACATTGTCTGCCCCTCTGCGTTCATTTAATTAAATACACATTATGCTTAATTTGGAAAGGGTGACTAATTTAAATGTAGTCGTTTTGGTGCTTACAATGTACAAGTATTTTTCATTATCTGTATTCTGCAGCGATATTATAAAATCTGTTCTTCTGACTCTTCAGTTCTGTCCATTAATATTTGCCATTTTTTATCTCCCCAGATACAGAACTCCTCCCAAATCATTCTGCAGCTTTCATTATTGTCGACAAAGAGAAGAATGGCATATCCTGTATTTCATAGGACGTACTCCATCAATGTCCTCTCTAAACTCTGCAACAGCGAGGGTTCACACTTTTTTTTTTATGGGGCCCTTCAAAATGTATGAGTTTCCGAAAAATGCTCTGATGTGTCTGTCATGTGTTCCAAAAACAGGATTCAGACAGAGAAGAAGGGCATTCTAACCTTCAAATAGTTTTCTAAGCAGTTAAAAGTGCTGAAATTTGAAGTTGTCTCCTTACTTTGTATGGATACATTTTAGATACAGTAACTCCTCAATTTATAATTCACAGTGATCCTATAGACCAGTGGTTCCCAAAATGTGTGCCAGGCCCACAGGGGAGCTGCAAGATATTTTCCTGGTGCTATGATGCCCGGTGCTATGATGCTGGCTCTGCAGGACCGGAGGGGAGATCAGAGATCTCCCTCTCCAGCCCTCTAGCCGTGTAATGCTGCAGCCAGCAGGGGAGGGAGAGAGGACTCCGGGGAGCTCTAACTTGCAGCTCCGCCGAGTTCTCATCTCACGAGTTTGGAGCATTGCCGCAGTTACCATGGCAATGCTCCAAATCTTGAGAGAGTGAACTCTACCAGCTCCTGAGGCTGCTAGAGTTCACTCTCACCACCTGTACCACCAGGGATTAGTACGGCCCCCCTCCCAGGTAAAGGTAAGCAGGGAGGGGGATATTAAAATATATATTTTTTAAAATTAAAAAAAAAAACTTTTATAAAGTAAAAAATAAATAAAAGTATATAGTTATCTTCCCTCCTACCCACACAGGTCCACATTTACCCCCCATACACACACACTGCCCCCCCCATACACACAAACCGTACCCCTCACACACACTGTAGCCCTCACAATACCTGCCTCCCCCCCACACACACACACTGTACCCCTCATGCACAAACTGCCTCACACACACACATTGCACCCCTGTACACTCACGGCACCCCACACTCTGCACCCCTCACACACATGCACACTGCTACCCTCACATGTGCACACACATTGCACCCTTCAGACACACACACACATATTGCACCCCTCAGCCACACTACTGCCCCTTTCCCCTACTAACACCCCTATTCCATTCACCTTCCAAACGGTGACCACCCCGATACCTCATTTAGCATGTTAGGTTAGAATGTTCACACCTCGCTACATACAAAGGGAAACAATGAGTGCAATACTGGGTGGCCGCCATTCGTACAGACGAACTCCACCTGGTTTCCCGACTCATTCATCTCCAGAACGAGGACCTCTCCGGTGTCCCATTAGAATGTCCACGCCAATTAATCAGATCGTTCGCACTCGCAATTGAAGTGTGAAACCACAGGGGAAGTAATTAATAAGTGCTCCCCAGGGTGGCCGCCATTTCATATAGACGAACGCCATCCAGCGGGAGCATTAGTATCTCAAAAGGATACGCTTCCCTTGCTAGGTGTGATGGAACGCTGGTACGCTGTCACTTGGGCATCAAGGCTCCTTTGTTTGGGTGAGCTCTGGTGGGTAGTGGCCTTTTAGACTGCACAGACTTAGACCTAGGCACAACATGGAGAGACAAGATGGCACTGAACCAGAGACTGTGTGGCCACGTGGGTGGGGGTTTGGACTTTTCCCTTTGTGACTCAGAGAGCTGAGTCACCTATTGTTGACTTAGTGTTAATCCCTTTACCTAATGCATAATGTTTTCCTGTGTATGCAAAGTAGGTGTTCTGTGATGGTGTATCCTATTGGTTATTAATGGGCTTAGTGTAATTGGCTGTTTGTTGAGGCCCAGTTGTGTGTCTTCTGTTCTTGGGGGAAAGGTGTTAGCTAACAGGATCTTCGTGAACAGGCTGACATCTGTGGTTTGGTGGTGGGAAGAATCTGTTTGGACGGGTGTGCTCAGTCTTGGGCACAGGGGACCCGTCACGATAGGTTTTACACAGAGACCTCGCGAGCAGAGCCTGACCGAGGAAGGCACCGCTGTGAGGTTTCCTGAGGTTGATGTGAACACTCATGGGGCACTGGCTAGGTTGGCAGGCTTGTCGGTGCTTGCAGGGACAAAGACCAGCTCTTTCCCCACGGCCAGCTTTTTCTGTGCCTGGGAGAAACACTTTTTCCCACACTTGGACTCCGAGGCACAGAGGGTCCTGGAAAGAGGACCCCCTGGCGACTAGTGTAGGAAACCCTGTGTTCATAGTGGTGGGCTTTGGGGACAAAGGTAATAAAGTCTCTTCCTGTGCTAGGGTCCCTGGGAGGGGGAGGATCTTGGAATGTGACCTTGTCTGTTTTTATGGGAAACCCCTTGGGGTTATGCATAAAAACTGTGTGTGGCTAATAAAATTGTGTTGTACCTCCAGGACTGTGTGTTGTCCAGTTACTGGGAGGGGGGGTGAGGGGAATGGGTCTCTTTACACTGTCAATGGTTCCTGACAGGCTGAAGGAAGGGGATTAGCGGAGCTAACCAGTTGGGTTACCCTAGGTCCACTACAGCACTGTACATATATAAAACTGTGGAAATTATTTTAACTTGCGGCGCTTTGTAAACATATTGAAATATTAAGAGAGCCTTGAATTTGGGAGCCACTGTTCTGAACTGAGAACTTTAAATAAAATAATCTAATCTAGCATGTATTTACTTTAATTGCCCTAGAAAATCTACATTTTCATTCGTGATTATCACTGTGAAAATCACAGTGAGAAGACGCTGACATCCATTGGAAAGCATTGAGTAATGCCCTCCTATGGGTGGTTTGAATGCGCAATCGGCTCTTGACGCGCATTCGGCGCTGACGTCGGCAAGAAAAGGAGAGATCCATATTGTCTACTTAGGACCAAGTAAGCAAAACTCAGAGCGCGGGTGTTAAAAATATATAACACTGGACCCATTACATAAACTAAACAGCGAGCATTAGTCTTGCCATGTGATAGCAGACCTCCATTGGACTGCTTGCTAGAAGTACAAGATAAATAGGACAAACAAGAGGCTGCACAAAAAGCTGCTGTGTGCACACCAAGGTGCTACTGGTATTTAATTGAAGGACAGAAGATCACTGTCGGTATTACCTTTCTCAACGCACCATTTCCCTCAGTAAGCTGATACTACCCTCGCTCTTACAGGATGTTACAAATTTAAACAGCAATGTAAGTGTCACAGATAACAAACAGTTTGCGAATACTCTACTGTCAGGTCAGAAATGGTTCTGATACAACTGATGTCGCTCAGAAAAGCTCGTCTTCTGACAATCATCACAGATCAAATTATTCCACTGGAGCAGAGGATTCTGGGAAATCCATTCAAATTAGTTCCCAGAATAATTCAATGCATGCCCTCAGTCACTTTCTAATGTAGTATGACGGCTAAAAGATCAATTGTTTACACAGGAGTAGAATGGAAGCAAGGATAAGGATGGAATAGCATCACATCTGTTTAATAAAAGTGTCTTCTCATCCAGCATATGTTTTATTTAATGAGATAACGCTATGATCTCCGGGGCCATTTACCCTATTCAAATCTCACTGTGATTACAGCTCCGCGGACGGGGGGAGATGACAGGCTTTGCGGAAGGATGCAGTCTTAAGACTCTCGAGCAAGCTATAATCTCACTTTAATCTGAGACATAAAATCAGGCATCTGCTTGGATAGGTCAAATAACAACCGGCTATGCTACCATTAGATTGCGTGTCACACCACCATCGCAACATCTTATTTCTATTGTGTTTTTTTTTGTGTTAAATATTTTTAAAAATCGTCAAGTCTTTGTACATTCAGTTTTATTCTTCTTGTCCTACTTTTACTCCCTTCCTACTTTTTACCATCAAAATATGTTATGTTAACTGGAAGAAGAATGACGATTCACTATATCTTTACATGTATGCTGGATTATTCCTATCAAACATTGTTCCTCATTTTTAACGCTGTATTTTGTAGTAAAATAATTTAGCATGTCATTTTAAGTAAAATAATTATGCTGCAGATTTTTTTATGTAATAATATGGGATTTATAAATGATCAATATTTTTCTATTTACTAAACAAAGAAAATAAGAAATCACCTTAATGAGACGTGCTACATGCCCCTGTGAGCTCTGTATTAAAGGAGATTCTAAGGTTTATCTGCAATAGTGGAGCAATTAGAAGTAATATTCTACTCATTCCCATGGTGACTGCTCCACTTTAAAACGTTGCCCCAGAATTGTCCTTCACACATATCAGAAGTAAAGTCCAAGAAGAAAACAGAGGTTTCTATACAGACAATTAACCAGATATGAGTCAATGTCTGTCTACCTTTGTTCTATCCACAACACCTTCACCCCAAGGACTGTAGCAGACCACCTGGAAACCCGACCGGTTACCTCCGCTATTTCTCTTCCTTCAGCTAAACAGGAACCATTTAGGATATAAAGAGACGCATTTCCCCCCAGTAACTGGACGACACACAGTTCTGGAGGTACAACACAATTCTATTGACCACACATGGCTTTTAAGCATAACCCCATGCAAGGAGTGTAACACAGGACATACAGTGTTCCCTCCCAAGATCATTCCCCCTCCTAGGCACAGAGAGCCCGCCCGCCGGAAAAGAGCTGGTCTCTTTGTCCCAGTGGGCCCCGCCAATTCCGCCAGTGCCCCAGAAGTGCCCACACCAATCTCAGGGACCCTCGCAGCAGTACCTCCCATGACCTGGCTCCGCTCACGAGGTCTCTGTGTGAAACTCTGCAAGAGAAGCGCCTCCTTTCGGGACATGAAGGCTCCCCCTGGACAGCATTCATCTGTACGAAATGGCGACCACCCAGGGGAGCAGTCAATTACTTCCCTTGCGGTTTCACACGTATGTTGCAAGTGCGAACGTTCTGATTAATTGGCGTGAACATTCTAATTGGCACTAGGGAGGGCCTTGTTTGGGAAATAATCCATGAACGCTCCCCCTGGCCGGCGTTCGTCTGCATTAATTGTTTCCCTTGTGGTCTGACACCATGTTGCGGATGTGTGAATGTTCTAAATGGGTGGTCCCTTTCTGGAGGCAAATGAATTCCCTTCGTGGAAGCACTCCCGAATAGGGAGCGGGCAGAAGACACGAAAAGATTGGGAACACACATAATAACAGACAGGCACTTCCCGAACACAGGTATGAACTATGGCTATACAATGTGACAGCTGTTACCCTCATTCTGGGGGCTAGGACCAGGTATTGTGATCTCCAAAATACTACAGGGAATTGCTAATACTTCAATTCTATGCTTCTTTTGCTGTGTATATAAACTACGGACAAGCACTGAAAGCATAGCTGACTTAGAGAAATTCACTTTGAATTCTATGGTGAATAACCCTGAAGGAATCCTAAACTCTAGCCAAATAATTGAGTCTCACCCTAAATAGTGAACTGCTCTGGAATTTGTTGGCTCTAAAGAAAACCTTTTAAAGTGACATCGAAAATAAAAAATGAAATAACAGAAAGTGCAAGAACTCTAACAATTCAAATATTAATGTCTCAAAAAAGTGAAATGTACATAAAGTACAAGCCAATTGCCTGTGCTCATCAAACCCTTTGGAACCCATCTGCCTCTTTGGAGAATTAATTGACCTCATAGACAGCAATATAATAAAGGATGGCACTCAGTAGGACCGTTTTGTCCTCAGTAATATTTGACTAATAAGATGGACTTTTTCTTGAAATAGTAATTTTTTAACTCACTTTTTTTATAGAATTTGCAATGATACACACTAATACACTATCATGGTGGCAAGTCTTTATTTAGTTAATAAAGTCCAGTGTTTTTCTGGTTACCCCATTATTGTGATTTAGATTTCAGATGGCCAATCTCCAAATGCTGAGCATGGCATCAATTTCAGGGTGATAGCTCTGGCATTTAGAGAGATTACTAATTGGTTTCGCTACTGATAAGCATTAGAAACGACAGAGCCACAAATGGAATCAATGAGAGAAAGGTGAAGACAGCCAAGAGGGAGGGCAAACAACACAGAATGAATGAAGAAGCTGTGGACAGGCCGCAGACGGAGCTTTCTGTAATTCAGCGCTAATTGCTGGGTTACACGATTGCCTCCGGCTTATCCACAGCCATTAACTCAGCTGTCAATCACTGCGATCTCCATGTAATGAAAGAACATCGACAAATATCATCTCCAGAATTGCCGTTCCCAGGTGCTGCCAACTCACCGTCACCTTTGGAAATGCCAACTCAAGACGTCCTTATTACAATATTGATAGGATGACAAATGTCATAGTTCAGACTAAACAATGACGAGTCATTAAATCGTTTACCTCGAGAGTAATAATAAAAAGTCATACTCTGGGTTCTTTATCAGTTACGTCATACAGGATTTCAAGGGGAAGTTAAGGAACTTCTCCTACAAGGGTTTAGCTGGAGTAAAGAAAAAAGTTTCCAGGTTTTACTTTAATATTTCTCAAATTCTGTAGAGTAGATGGTATCATTTGTGAATGGAGAAGAAAGTTGCAAAAATCTGCCTAAATTGCGGATTTGAAAACAATAGCTATGGTATGATATAGTATATATAAACAATGTAAAATTGGATCTGCCATTGTTACTTCACTTTTAAATATTTGTAAAATGCTACAGATATTTATAATTCACAATAATAATAGGAATAGAAACAACAAAACATGGGAAATGGCTGTATAATCTAAAAGAGAACACACTATTAGATAAGTATATATGTGACAGACCCATCTGTCTGGACTAAAAGTACTGTGTTAGTCTGTTTTGCCGTTTGCATGAATTCCCCCATTCGTATGCTTTGTTTAAGGGAACGTCGGTTTTTGTCGAACGGAACTACCGAACGGACGGCCACCCAGAAGAGAAGTGTGCTGCTGGTTAACCTATTGACCCCAATTAGAACGTTGCGGTTAACCACAGACACTTCTCAATTAAAACCGAATACCGGGTGGTCGTCGTTCGTATGTCGACCACGAGGCGGCGGCCATTTTAACCATGCGAAAGACCAGCGGTGTTCGACGGTTATTTCATGGAACTGAAAACGGACACTTTTTCAACCGAACACCGCTGAAGCCGTCGACCTCCCCTTCTCAATCGACAAAAGCATACGAATGCCGGCCGTTCGGGAGATTCAACAACACGAATGGACTTAACCCAGATAGCCGTCCCATGGAGTCAATCGCATACCGAAGAACTGTAATAGACTTTGACTCCATGGCGATTGAACTATGCGAATGGGATCTGAGCGCTATTCGCCAATAATATGCACTCAGATCCAGGCTATCTGGGGATGTGTTACACGAATGCAATATGTTCGGCAGTTATAAAGTTATGTATTTTTATGTGTTTTATGACTTGTACTTAAAATGGCGATTTGCCTCTGCTCTGGGAGATACTTGAATTACTTCCCAATTATCTCCCGAGCAGAGGGGAGGGAACTGTGATGCATGCTGGGAATATTGTGGGGATGTATGTCCAAAATGTCCCCATGTCCTTCTGTCATTTCAGTCTCCCATTTGGTCCCCTAGGGGAGTGTCCACCAAGTGGGAGACCTGCATAAATACCGGGCAGGTAGCCCACAGTAAATCAGTTCGTGTTTTACCCTCAAAGCGGAGCGTGGTCTCGTTATTGGGGGAGATTTTATTACCGGTGCCTAGAGACTGCTTATTGGAATTATTTGCCGCTTGGAAGATATTGGCGTTCGGTTAATCTTGGCAGTTCGTGGATTTGGAGCTCGTGAAGGGAAAGAGCTGTACAGGTACCGTTCGGGAGTTTGGAGTGTTCCCTAGCTGGCGGTTCGCATGGTTTTACTATACACGCTACCAGACCACATTATTGCGAATGGGGAGCATTCACTAAACGGCGGTTTGGGCATTTTATTACTGGAGGTACCGTAACAATATATATATTATACTTAACACTATCACACACTTATCTCTGTGGTGATAGCACATTTTTATCACAATAATAATAATAATAATAATAATAATAGTAATAATAATAAAAATAAGATCCGAGAACCAGGAACTCTGACTGCATACTGGTGGTAATAATTTAAATAGGCTAAACAGTATTTTAAAAAGAAAATAAATAATTTCTTAGAAATTGATTTTCAGGTGCAGCACAATGTGATTATATTTATAGATGTCAGTGGAATTCTATGATGTAAGTATTTGTACAACTCCAACATATTACATTGTAACAATTAGAGAAAGGGCCTGGTCAGTTGAGTTTGCAATCCACGTTAGGCAGATATATATCATTAGGCGTCTTACCCAAGGGACACATACTGGTGAGGTGCTCTGATTCACACCTGGTTTTTCCTGTTCTAAATTAGAATACTGATTGGGAATTTCAAATTCAAGGTTTAAAACAACCAAATCTCCCTCCACCCTAACATGCTATGTCTTCATTTAAACGAACACTGTAGGCAACTGTGTAACAGAGCTCCCTGTACCCCGGCTGGGTACCTCCGCCAAGGACCGCTTTCTAGCTGGAACAGGAGACAAACCTTTAGCCCACAGTCACTGTGGCTTGACTGGGGCCCTGGAACCACTCCTTCCGGAAGTCGAATGGGGAATTAGCTCTAGTCCTTACAAGGACTTTCCCCGTTGAATCCCCTGCAAGCTGGAACAGCAGACACAAGAGTAAATCTTCTTTCTCTCCAATAACAGGACGACACATAGGTTTGGAGTATAAGCTGGAATAGATTTTAATGGTGGCACACTGGCCTTTTATGCAAGTTTTCCTAAAAGGGTGACACCCAGGCAGTGGTGTATCTTGGTTTTGTGCTGCCCTAGGCAGGACAAAACTCAGGC
>OW240917.1:8905241-8937179 GCA_933207985.1 Pelobates cultripes
CAGTGTACCAGATTACTCCCTTTTAAATCTCCAATTGGTTTTGAATTTGGGCCTTTAATTGGTATATATTGGGGATATCTGTTTTTTTCCAAGCTTTTGCGATCAGCAACTTAGTAGCCATAAGGCAATGAGTGACTAGTATTTAGTTTTTCTTGTCTAATTTATTATTGTACATGTGGAATAGGGCTATTTCTGGAGTAAAATTTAATTGGATGGGGGGCGGGGCCAGGCCGCCAAGCAAGATGGTCGCAGGTCAGACCAGCTCCTGCAACTCATAACAAAATAAGCATGAAAACCAGACTTTTGGCATACAAAGACGGTCAACTGCGGTGGACCTCATCGGGTGGAGAGTACCGGACCCAGGGTGAGGCTGGCCTGCCTGGTTTCAGTCCCCTGGAGGAAGAATCCTCACTGGCGCAAACGAGGCCTACTCCGGCGGTGAGTGGAGCAGACGGCCGCTGCCCCACTATCCTGCCCATCGGTACTCAGCCAGGGCCAGAACCGTTGGGAAATGGCCCCGTTCCCCCCCCTCTGGACCGGGGGGGTGATCCCGGTCCTCACCCCCGCACGCCCCGACCATCCAGGGCACAGCAGCAGGGCCGCCCTGCTCCGACACCAAGACACAGCAGTCAAGATGGCGGAGGCCATATGTGATGGCGCCAAAACCGAATCCACTACAGGCTACTCACCAAAACAGGCAATGAGGCTCAGAACTAGCCCACACTGCTCCCCCTTCGGAGAACTTGCGGGCAGGCCCGGTGGGAGGTGGCACCTTGGTGGGGGACTTCTGCCCGATACACCTTTACAACAGGGCTGCAGCGTCTGATGACAGCCCAACCACAAGGGGGCAACAGCACCCATGAACTCTTCATGTCGCAGCTGAAATCCATCGGCAAAGTAACCTACAGCTAGAAGAGGACATTTGCTGCAGGTTCCCGGGATACCGGAGACGTCTGCCACCGCCACACTGCTACACTCGACACCATGCTGAAATGTAACCCTTACTTGGGGCCCTCTCTTGCCAACCTCCCCAGGGACTGTACTAGGCACTCGGAAGGGATCGGCTGAGCAGCTGCACAGGAACGGAGCCTGCCAGGCGCACACCTCGCTACAATTGGACTCTCTTATCATAACATAAGATTTGCATTTTCTCTCTCTCATCATAACATAACTCTCTCATCATAACATAAGATTTGCATTTTCTCTCTCTCATCATAACATAACTCTCTCATCATAACATAAGATTTGCATTTTACAGGCTAGAAGCGTGATGAAGCTGGGAGGCAAGGGTGGGAGAGATCACAGGAGCCCAGGCTAGCTAATGTAATCTCCCTCTATACCTAACCGATTGCTTGTTTTACATATTGCTTTTTTTTTTTTTTAATGTTATTTTAATATCTAAGCTACACCCTCCTACTGAGATCCTGGAACCCAGTGGGCCCATAGTTTACTCGGTATTAATTTGAACCCCCGCCATGTTTCACGGAGGCCATCTTGTCTGCAACCACGGATGCATGCTCAGCTTCTCCATCTTGAAAAGATTCAGAGGGTAGCTAGACAGTCATACCTTTATTCCACCATACTAGCGTTAGTTGTCAGCAGCTCATACTGTTTTACCTAGTTGAGTCCAGCTTAACTGTCTTACCTGTCAGCTTAAGCGCACCCTAACTACTGAGACATAATTATATAGCTTGTATTACTCTTGTTAAACTAAAAATGTGCAAGTTTACCAAAGCCATGACAATGTCCTTGTGTGAAAGTTTGTGCATGCAGAGGCTACGATGGCTAAGCATACCTTTCTGTATATATCTGCACACAAAATACAGAATTAACTCAAGTCTGACCAAATATGACTATAAAATCAATGTATTTGTACAGCTGACACTGCAATGTTACCACTGCTTAAACTCTTGGACCATGGTTACTTTAATACTTTCTTTAGGTATATAAGCTTGCCGATCTCATACGATGTCTCAGGCTAGCCGCACTGATTTAGCTTACACCATATCGTTAATAGTTCATCTGCTGTATCGTTGCCTTTTTCACTTTTAAAAAATTTATGCATCTCTAACTTGACACAACACTGTTATCACATATTTACAAAAAATCGAGCCTGCTATTGCTGTTGTGGCGACACAGGCACTGTTGTAACTACCTGCATACTAAAAATAAAGAATTTAAAAAAAAAAAAAAAATGTAATTGGATATTGCTTATTGCCATTATTATTTTAAATGTCAGGTCCCATAGTGGTTGAATTCTGGGACAGTTCCACCATATGTGTGTCATAAAACCATCCAAATTAAAACATCTCCAGCAGTTAGGGGGATTATTCTGAGAAATTTTATTCAACTTCTTTGGAACCATATACCATCTATAACTAACTTTAATAAAATTTTCCAATATATTTAGACAATTAATATATTTTTTAATTTTAAGATAAGCAAGGCACCACAAGTTGAAATCGACCTTGGTGTCTAGCTCTCTCTCCCAATTTTTAAAAGCTGTGGGGGTATTTGCTCGATTAATATAATTTAGCAAATCAAGTATTAGAGAATATTTCTTTTGTGTAGTATTTATAGAGAGAATCTTTTTAATTAAATTTCCTTTCTCCCCGTTATAATTTATGAGATGGTTCTTTAGAAAGCTCTTATAGTTGAGCTTATAGCGCAAATAGTTGAAAATTTCTCTGGAGGGTAGATTCAATCTTGATTTTAAGCTAGGAAAGTCTTCTATTTGGTCATTAAGATAGATATTTTTGATACATATATCTGGGTCCCTACACCAATTTTTCAAGTTTATATCGATCATAATATTTTCCACAGTTCTAAGAGAAATGGTGTCAGGAATTAAATCTACAATTCCCAGTTTTCTTTTTAGAGTATACCATTCATTTATTGTTTGTAGAATGATCCTGGATTTATATTCTGGAAAATTAGTCCTTTTTCTGGTTTTTGCCCATAATGTTGTTTCTAAATTGGCTATGCCTTCTCTATATGCTTGTAGTTTATACCACGCTTGCTCTTTGCAATCTGTAGCTTGTATGTTCAAGGCATGTATTGTTATAATTGCTTGATATGTATTTTTTATTAACGGATATCCCATACCTCCCCGATGTGGTTTATTCGCTAATATTATCAAATTAATTCTGGGTTTCTTTGCCTTCCATATGAAATTTGTAAAACTACTCTGAATTAAATTTAACCAATGTACTGGAACTTTTAAGAGGAATCATACGGAACAAATAGATGCATTTTGGGACAATGTAGGCCTTAATCGTGTTGATTCTGCCCCACCATGATATTTCGTGGGTCCTCCATTCCTTTAATAATCTATTTGTTTCTTTTAATAGATTTAAGAAATTAATTTCCATCAAACGAGCCACATCTGTTGTCAGTAGAATGCCTAAATATGGAAGCTGTGTAATTGACCAGTTAAATGAATAGTTTTGTTTTAGCATTTTTAGCCGCATGTTTCCTATATTTGTTGTTAATGCCAGTGTTTTATTAATATTCATTTTATAGTTGGACACCTCGCCATATAATAGTATCTCCTGCATTAATAACGGTAACGATTGTTCAGGCTCTGTAATTGTCAGTATAACATCATCTGCATAAAGGCAGATCTTAAACTCTTCATTTGCGATAGAAATCCCTTTTATACCTGTGCTTTGTCGTATTTTACATGCTAAAGGTTCCACTGATATAATATATAAAAGCGGGCAACCAGGCAACAAGCAGGAAGGGGGGACAAAAAAAAATAAAAATAAAAATAATGCAAATATTAAAATAATAATAATATTATTAAAATAATATAATAAAATAATAATAATGTAATAATAAAATAATATTATTAAAATAATATAATATTAAAATAAAAAAATTTACAAAGTACTTACCAGTCGCAGACTGGCGATCCAAGTCCGGCACTGCGCTCACAGAAGGCAAAGAATCAGCAGTTCCAGCATCCACAGAAGACATCAGCTGTTTTCCAGGCGCCACCTGCTACACACACTGCACAAACACACACACTGCATTATATAAACACTGCATTCATTATATACACACACACAACACACAAATACACACTCTGAATTCATTATATACACTCACAAACACACACTCTGCATTCATTATATACACACACAACACACAAACACACACTCTGCATTCATTATATACACACACAACCAGTGGTGTATCCTGGTTTTGTGCTGCCCTAGGCAGGACAAAACTCAGGCGCCCCCCTCCCCCCCCGCGCTACCCCCACCCAACCCTTCCCCCCGCCCCACCTTCTAAATACACACACACACAGTCAGACACATACACACAACACACACACACACAGTCAGACACATACACACACACACACACACACAGTCAGACACATACACAAACAACACACCATCACCAGCCCGACACACCAGACACAAACAGACACACACACCACACACACAAACACACACAAAACACATACACAGACACAAACACCAGACAAACACACAGTCAGACACACACACAGACAATAAAACACAGACACACACACCACAAACACAGCCGACACACACACATACAATAAACACACACAAACACACACACAAACACACACAGACACACAGTCACATACACACAGTCAGACATACACAGACACACACAGTCAGACACACACATACACACACACAGTCAGACACAAACACACACACACAAACACACACACACATACACACACACAGTCAGACACAAACACACACACAAACACACACAGTCACATACACACACAGTCACACACACACACAACACACACACATTAACTTTTTTTTTAATTTAAATCCCCCCCCAACCTCCTTACCTTTGGGAGTGCTGGGGGGGGGTCTCTCTCCCTGGTGGTCCAGTGGCTGCAGGGCGTGCGGCGCTGGCAGGCGGGTGGCCGGCGAGGGAGCACTTTCCATGAGCTGACTGCTCAGCTCCCTCGCGCATCGGCTGCAGAGTGAGGCTGGGAACCGGAAGATGACGTCATCTTCCGGCTCCCAGCCTCACTTTGCGGTGCGCGAGGGAGCTGAGCAGTCAGCTCATGGGAAGTCCTCCCTCGCCGCCTGCCAGCGCCGCCCGCTCGGGATGTCAGTTAGCCGCAAGGCTAACAAGGCATCTGCCCTGGGCATTTGGGGGGCGGCGTTTTTTGCCGCCCCCTGAAAAATGCCGCCCAAGGCAAATGCCTTGTTTGCCTCGCGGCTAATACGTCCCTGCACCCAGGTGCACCTTGTTGGGCACAGAGACACAAAGTGAATGTTGCGGAACCAACCTCGCCACTGGAGGAGCCACCTGGTCGCCCGCCTCCTGCCACTGGACTATGGCCCCATGTTTAACACTGTTCTTTTCCCTGCAGAAAGGCTGGTTCGTGCCTTTCTGCGGACTGTTAAAGCCATGCTACCCCAGATAGCTATGCCATGGAGCCCAGTCGTATACTGAAAGACTGTATGAAAGACTTTGGCTCCATGGCGATTGAACTGTATGTATGTGATCGGAGCGCCATCGGTAATAATGTGCGCTCAGATCTAAGCTATATGGGGATAGGTAGAATGTGTATGTTCTATGTGATAAATGTAACAGTATGTAATTTTATGTCTTTTATTGTCCTTTGTCTGCCATGTGGTTAATGGAGTTTTGCCTCTGTCCTTGGAGATAATTGGATTACTTCCCAATTATCTCCAAGACAGAGAGGAGGGATTGTGATGCATTTTGGGATTGTAAGCTTGTGATTGGTCAATGCCCAATATGTTTCCCAGTTTCCCATCTGGTCCCCTAGGGGAGTGTCCACCAGGTGGGAGACCTGCATAAAAGCCAGGCAGGTAGCCCCAGTAAATCAGTTCTGCTTGACCCTCAAACGAAGTGTCATATCGATCTTGGGGGGGAATTGGATTGTATGCTGTTACAGTGCGACTGCCAGGAGTGTAAGCTGTTTGTATGGTTTTTCCTGTTCGGCTGCTTACAGCATTTGTGTGTTTCCTGTTCGGGAGTTTGGAGCATTCCCCTGCTTCCAGTTTGGGAGATTGGTGAATTCATGTGTTTGCAGTTCGGGAGATTGGTGATTGCAGTAGCTGTCTGTGCATCTGAAAAGGGGAATATCGCCTAAACGTTTTTTAACCTCTTGTGTGTAAAATGGTCCGTTACAGTGAACAACCAATAAAAACAGTCATACAGTGAGACACTCCCATACACAAACAATAGAATCCATCCTCTGTGCTTGGGAGATAATTGTTCGAATATATTGAGCTTACCACACCCAAGCCATGCTTGCAGTCGGTCAAATAGGACTTCCATCTATCTTTTGAACTACTGGACCAATTTGTATGATTTTGACATATGTTTGGAGTATGCTGATTCTGAAAATGTAAGTTTATGTGAATGTGATGTATACTTTTAAAGTTATGAATATTGTGTAAAACTGTATTTTCCTGCCTGTGATAATTACATTAGCCCATTGTGTTCAGTAATTATATCACAGGCAGAGGGGAGGATTTTTCTGTAATGAATGGGAGTGTCTGACTGTATTGTATTGTGTTTGATTGGCTGTTCCACAAAACCCTGTGGGCGGTACTGTATGTGTAAAACCTTCATAAAAGAAAGCTTTTTGGTGCTAATTAAAAGAGATCTTCTTGACCCTCAATATGTAACCTTGTCTCGTTATTGGAAGGAACTGCTATAATCACACTGGGGATTGCTATGCTCTGCATACTCCCTTGAGCTTTAAATCACCTAGCTCTTCTAAGAGCTGTTCCTGATACGCTCTCCTGGAGGAGAGGTCTTCCCCACACAGTCCTGGATGCTGGAGGTTCATACAGGGTGGAAGGTCTTTCCCACACGGTCCTGGAGGACAGAAGCTGATCCAGGGTGGAAGGAAGACGGCGAGACTCCAGTTAAGGTACGGCAGTTGTGGAGTCTGCGGTGGTTGTGGTTGTGGTGTCCGGTGCTTGTGGTCCTCGGTGCAAACTAGGAAGCGTCCATCAATGGAAGGTACTCTGTCGTAGTACGGGGAGTTCCATTACAGGCACATCCCCTGATAGCCCCGATCTGGATGAACAATGTGGCAAACCTCTGGACACTTAGGATGAATATTTCGTTAACTGTTGCTATGCTCGTTTTATATGCAGTGTGTAGCATTCTTCTGAATATTATATCAGTTATGTATTTTTATGTAAAACTGTATATTTTGCTGTACGGAGAGATAATGTGATTAACAGTACATTCTTGCACAATTATCTCTCCTGTACAGCAAGGCATGCTGGGAAACAGCCTTGCAGGCTAAGTTCCCCACACAGTCCCCTATAGTAAAACCCCTGAAATGTCATTCAGGAAACCCCCTGCATGGGGTCTTGCATAAATACTGTGACCGTGGAATAAAATTACAGTTGACAGTTGTCTAGTCCTTGGGAAAGAGGGATTATAATTACACTGCCTGTGTTTTACCTGCTTTATCCTGACTACCAATGGAGATACCATGGATTATACTGTTACTCTGCTACAATTAGTGGCGAGCGACAGGATTGAAACAACACAGCAAAGCAGTGTTCGGCAGTAACCATATGAAAGGAGAAGAAAAGCAGCAGTTCAACAAACAACCATTCGGATTATAACCAACCAGAGTTCGGTAATATGTCAAACTATACGAATGGATGGTGAATGGAGACGAACTATGCAACATTAAACGGGCTATGCTAAAGGAATTATTGGAGGCAAGGGGATAGCTAGCAATAAAACGAAACCTACCCTTGTTGCGAACTCATGGAGGGGGACAGAGCAACCGCTGCAGCAGTTCCACAGGAGACAGAGCAAACTGAATTTGCAAAGGAGCAGGTTAGCATTTTACCCAAACACCCCCTCCGAAGAGACACTAAACAGACTGATGGCAGATGTACAGGAGTACCTTGTAGTTAAGCAACAAGCCATTCAGTGAGCCATGGAGGGAGCCCCAGCTCCCGCCAGCATTACCCAGGGGAAAGTCAAGATTCCCTACCAAGCCTTGAAAAGCTACACGGAAGCAGAAGGCGATATCGATGAATACTTACAGGATTTCGAAAAGGCTGTGCCAGCTACATGACATCAGCCCGACAGATCGGGTACCCCTGCTTGCCGGAAGACTATCAGGCCGAGCAGCAGAGGCGTACCGGGCCATTCCAGATGAGGACAGCAGGGATTATCCAAAAGGTCAAGCAGGCCATTTTAGCTCGGTATGCCTCAGAGGCATACCAGCTCAAATTCCGGGTTATTAAGAAACAAGCGAAAGACTCGCACACAGAATGGGCCCACCGACTGCAGCAAGCCACCAAGAGATGGATGGAAGCGACACAGGTCACCACTCTGGAGTATCTGTTCCAGTTCCTGGAACAGTTCTTCAATGGACTGACCGCAGAACTACAAAATTGGGTACGTGACCGCAAACCCCGTACCCTACCAGAGGCAGCCAAGTTGGCTGACGAATTCCAGGACACTAGGCGAGACCAACTAATTCAACACTGATCTGCTTATGGATCTACCACCCCTCTTCCAGCAGTGACCACTTCGGCCCATCCACGACCAGGGGTAAGCAACAACTCGTACCCTCCCAGGTACAATACCCAACCGCCAATCCGCTGCTATGCCTGCAACCAGCAAGGACATATTCAAAAAGATTGCCCATGGAACAGGAACCGACCAACCTGGCATAACCAGGGGCCACCACCCCATAACCGAGCTACGGTACACTATTACCAAAAATAACCCTTTGTCCCACACACACACACACACACACACACACACACACGACAGCTATATTCGTAGAAGAACCCCTGGGAACCCTGCACGAAGTGAACCCCATACAAGTCACCTCAGACAACCGACAGGGGCACTGCCAGGTAGTACACATGGAGGGAAAGAGTATACAAGGATTACGTGACTCTGGGGCCACTTTGACTCTGGAATCATCTGGTTCCAAAGAACAATCTCACTGGGGACTGTGTGGCCGTACGAGTGGCAGGGGGAGCAATTTACAAAGTCCCCACTGCCAAGGTACATTTGGATAGGGGAGCGGGGCATGAGAATGTGGAGGTGGGGATTATGCAAGATTTGCCAGCTGATGTGATCTTGGGCAACGACTTGGGGGAGCTCACAACCGCCTTTGTTCCCCAACCCACCATCCAAGAAGCATACCCTGTTGTTACTCGACAGCAGGCCTGCACCACGGCTCCATCAGATCACTCTGAGGTAGGCAATCTGCCCTACACCCCTCCTGTTCTCCACTGGGATGCCCCCTTAGAATTTGGCAACAAGGTATCCCTAGATCCTTCCCTGCAGGTATATAAAGATCGTATAGACAAGAATCAGGCAGGCCTAGAAGGAGAGAGGTACACCTGGGATAAGGGTTTATTATACAGCTACGCAGAGAAGGTAGTGGCCGGGTCTATCCCCATGCCCACAAAGCAGTTAATTGTGTCCCGCAAGTATAGGCAAGAGTTAATGCGCATTGCGCACGATCTACCCTTATCAGGACATTTAGGAATCAGCCGAACCAAACATCGGCTGGCTCAGAACTTCTTCTGGCCAGGTATCTCAAAGGATATTAGACAATAATGTCAAACCTGCGATACCTGCCAGGGGGTAGGAAAGAAAGGAGACCACTAGAAAGCCAAGCTCCGTTCCCTGCCCATAATCAAATAACCATTTAGTCGGGTGGTCGTGGACATAATAGGACCCCTGGCCAAACCCAGTCCCTCCGGTAAGAAGTGCATCTTGACCGTAGTGGACTATGCCAATAGATACCCAAAGGCAGTGGCCCTGACCAATGTACATGCCGAAACCATAGCGGATGCCCTTATGCGAATCTTCTCCCGCATGGGATTTCCCCAGGAGATTATTTCGGATAGGGTCACCCAATTTACTGAGGAGGTCACCCACTAACTCTGGAAGGTATGTGGGGTAAAGCCTATCATAAACTCAGCCTACCACCCCCCAGTCTAATGGGCTCTGTGAACAGTTTAATGGAACACTTAAACAGATTATCCGTACATTCATAGACCACTTAATGTTTGCATATAGGGAAGTGCCCCAAGAGTCCACACGGTTCTCTCCATTTGAATTATTATTCGGAAGGAGGGTGAGGGGCCCCCTAGATCTTATTAGGGAACACTGGGAGTGGGAAGTAACTACGAATGGTACCCCTATCGTCCCATGTGTGCTAGAGTTTAGGGAACGCTTGGAGGCTTTGTCCCAGACTGTCCGTACCAACCTCCAAGCGGCCCAACAACAACAGCGCAGGTGGTATGATAAGGGAGCCAGGGACCGCAGCTTTCAGGTCTGCCAGAAGGTATTAATCTTACGGCCGGTCCACAATGACAAGCTGCAGGCTTCCTGGCAGGGCCCATACAAGGTGCTAGCGCAAATTTGCGATACCATCTATGTGATCGGCCCATGTGCAGGAGCAGGTGGCAGACGCATGCTCCATGTGAATATGCTAAAGCCCTACTACGA
Source organism: Pelobates cultripes (assembly GCA_933207985.1). NCBI lineage: Eukaryota > Metazoa > Chordata > Amphibia > Anura > Pelobatidae > Pelobates > Pelobates cultripes. Next base: position 8,915,739 of record OW240917.1, read on the forward strand.
GCGCATAGAAGAGGTGACTGCTATTTGCGCCTCCGCAGCTGAAGACTTTGAGAGGTACAGTTAGGTGAGCATCTGAGTCCCCATGAGCGGGCCCAGGCTCAAAGTTTAATTAAGGAAAAGGGGGTCATCGTGTCCAATCTCCCCGGCTATACCCCGTTAGCGACCCACAGAGTAGAGACCCCAGGACAGACCCCCCCCCCTTTGCCAAGCTCAATGATAAAACCGTATCAGATGCCTCGGATAGACGAGCTCCTAGACAGAATAACCAGAGGCCTGTACCTCACTACAATAGATCTTTGTAAGGGGTACTGGCAAATTCCTCTATCCGAAGACGCCATCCCTAAGTCGTCGTTTGTCACCCCGTTTGGCCTGTACCAGTTTAGGGTCATGCCCTTCAGGATGAAAAACGCTCCGGCTACTATTCAGAGGATGGTGGATCGGCTATTGGATGGGTTCCAGGAGTATACTTGCGTCTACTTAGATGATATAGCTATTTTTAGCCACTTTTGGACCGACCATTTGACCCACATAGGAGCCGTTCTAGACCGAATCAGGGAGGCAGGGTTGACCCTTAAGCCCAGTAAGTGCCATATAGGGATGGCAGAGGTCCAGTACCTGGGATACCGAGTAGGAAGCGGCTGCAAGTTATTACAGTGCTTTAAACACGTTCTCCTTCTTTTATTTTGAAATTCTCTTTCTGTAATCTGTTTTAAGGCTTGAATGCGCTGCTTCAAGCCACCCCTCCACACCCTCCGATTCTGAGAGCATGACCCTCCATTATTCATACACTATAATATACCAAATTTAAGATTTGAATAATTGATATATCATGATGAGGGTATGAGTCCTATAGCTTAAAATGATGGCCATTGTAGAAAAGGTAATACAGAGACATTGTACATGCAAGCAAATGTATCTGCCTCTATTCAATTTTGCCAGAGATATTTTTGTGTTGTGCTTGCAATAGCCTTGTAGCTAGTTTTAGTGTTGCTCCAATCCCCAGTGTTTGGTCATCCCAAAAACACTTAATAAAAACCAGTGCAAATACATAAAAAAGTGTGAGAGCACACACATAAATCAGTGTTATGTTACCACTTCAGGCTTCTGTACACATAAAATCAATAGCTATATATATCTGTAATAAAATAGATAATACAGATCATAGCGTAAAATGTAACAGAATATACAATCTTTAAAAAACCAATTGGTCAAACTCACAAGGTGCTGAGCCTATTATTAGCAGGCTCAGACTTTCAGGCTCTTCAGTATATGTGACCTCCCGAACACTTAGGTTCTAAACAGCATATATTATAGCAAACTCATAGAATCTCCTGTTCTATAAGTTTGCTATGATATATGCTGTTTAGAACCTAAGTGTCAGCAATGTATACAGTTTCTATATTAATAATTATTAATCCCATCTTTTTATCGTAAACAATATGGAGAATATTAACAAAGGCATTATTCCAGCCTGCTGCCCACAGTTAAGGTGGATGTATAACATCAAAGCGTCATCAAATAGAGGCGCTACATGGACCAACATCCTTGCCGAGTGCCGGAAGGTAGAAGGCGGATATGACGTCATATGAACCTGGAAGTGGAACCGGAATACACGCGGGAAATGACCGGACCGGCGCTTAAAAGAAGGGAAGAACAGAATGCACTTGATAAAGACTGATTTTAGTCGAAACGCGTTGTGCCATTTACTGTGTTATTATTCTTTAGTATATCGTGTTTTATACCTCCTAATATATATTTGTTGCCCAATAAAACGTTTTTATACCGACCCAAGATTGGAGACTGTATCCTTATGGGAGAGGAGGATGTGTAAGCAGAATTCGAGAGATCACATATACTGAAGAGCCTGAAAGTCTAAGCCTGCTAATAATAGGCAATTGTTTTTTTTTAAAGATTGTATATTCTGTTACATTTTACGCTATGATCTGTATTATTTATTTCATTACAGATATATAGCTATTGATTTTATGTGTACAGAAGCCTGACGTGGTAACATGATACTGATTTATGTGTGTGCTCTCACCTACATTTATGTATTTCTAGCTAGTTTTGCTGAAATATGATTGTACATCCTACAAAACTGCAGAGAATCCTAGTTTCTGACACCAAGATGATCCGTGGTATTTAAGACGTTCAGCGAAATTAACACACAATGCTTTTGCAAGTACGATAAAACAATCTTGCTGGTGATAACTAAAGGAGGAAAATCCAGTTGGAGGTTTTGTTGTTTGGCTTTGAAAAGGTGGACTCACACCACTTTAAACTGGCGTTCGTGTCATTGTACTGAAGGCTCTACACTGAGAAAGCCTTTATGCTGCACTTGTCAAGTTACGCATGTGTTTCTTGCGGCTAGACTGACAAATGTCGGGTAAGGGTTCTTCTAAAAGAAACAAGTAACTAATTGTATTACATACACTGATATACTCGCACACTAATAAATCAAGGGACATGGTCTGAGAACTAAGCTTGATGGGTGGCATACGGATGCAATGCCACAGCTGTCTAGTTAGCCACTATCCTGGTATATTTGATGTCTTATAAACCATGGGAGCTACTGCACTACACACTGATTTAATCGATAGGAACCCCAAATGTGGGATCCATTGTAAGTCCCTACCATTAACGTATTTCATGAACATAGTTTTGTCAGATTTTACTAGTGTAATTTTTATTGAACACAATTTTGCATATCTGAGCACTGCAATTAGTGGGGAACTAATTAATGTATTCCTGCGATACAGGCAGCTTGCAGGTCAAGTTGTTCTGGATTTATTAGGATATTTTGAGTCAAACTAGATGATTATTAAACATTAACATCCTTTAATGTAATTGCCATTAACGTTAATAGCCATTGACGATATTGCGAGTAATGGTCCAGATAATAGTAATCACACGCTGTAACAATGTCTACAATGGCAGAGCCCGGTTCATCCCCCCATCATTATCCCCATAAGAGGAAGAGCTCACTAAGCCTTTAATTCTCACAGAATGCTAGGAGCCTCATTAAACAACAAAATGGAATGTTCTGCTAAACAGTAATTAGGATGCTGCATACCGATGGCCTGTTAACCCTATTTAAACACAGAACTGACATAGCAGAGCAACCAGTTGGCCTGATAATAATGCCATGCATATATTACCCTGCTGTAAAAGTCCACATTAATATCCTGTGTAATATTTATTAATAAGGGTGTGGATACTTCTGCTGGGGCCTGTCCACATCATCAGTGCAATCAAAACCCAACAACCAAAAACTGGACAGCATCTAGTGGTGATAATATCCATAATACACATAATATATCTGTACACTCTTTGATAATATGCTATATGTCTGTACACTAAATACCCAGTGATAATATACTGTCTGTACACAAAGTACCCAGTGATAATGTACTGTCTGTACACTCAGTGATAATATACTGTCTGTACACAAAGTACCCAGTGATAATATACTGTCTGTACACAAAGTACCCAGTGATAATGTACTGTCTGTACACTCAGTGATAATATACTGTCTGTACACAAAGTACCCAGTGATAATATACTGTCTGTACACAAAGTACCCAGTGATAATGTACTGTCTGTACACTCAGTGATAATATACTGTCTGTACACAAAGTACCCAGTGATAATATACTGTCTGTACACAAAGTACCCAGTGATAATGTACTGTCTGTACACTCAGTGATAATATACTGTCTGTACACAAAGTACCCAGTGATAATATACTGTCTGTACACGAAATACCCAGTGATAATATACTATATGTCACTCTGTACACTCAATGATAATATGCTGTCTGTACACTAAATACCCAGTGATAATATACCATCTGTCACTCTGTACACTCAGTGATAATATACTGTCTGTACACTAAATACCCAGTGATAATATACTATATGTCTGTACACTCAGTGATAATATGCTGTCTGTACACTAAATACCCAGTGATAATATACCATCTGTCACTCTGTACACTCAGTGATAATATACTGTCTGTACACTAAATACCCAGTGATAATATACTATATGTCTGTACACTCAGTGATAATATGCTGTCTGTACACTAAATACCCAGTGATAATATACCATCTGTCACTCTGTACACTCAGTGATAATATACTGTCTGTACACTAAATACCCAGTGATAATATACTATATGTCTGTACACTCAGTGATAATATGCTGTCTGTACACTAAATACCCAGTGATAATATACCATCTGTCACTCTGTACACTCAGTGATAATATACTGTCTGTACACTAAATACCCAGTGATAATATACTATATGTCTGTACACTCAGTGATAATATACTGTCTGTACACAAAGTACCCAGTGATAATATACTGTCTGTACACGAAATACCCAGTGATAATATACTATATGTCTGTACACTCAGTGATAATATACTGTCTGTACACTAAATACCCAGTGATAATATACCATCTGTCACTCTGTACACTCAGTGATAATATACTATATGTCTGTACACTCAGTGATAATATACTGTCTGTACACGAAATACCCAGTGATAATATACTGTCTGTACACTAAATACAGAGTGATAATATACTATTTGTCACTCTGTACACTCAGTGATAATATGCTGTCTGTACACTAGATACCCAGTGATAATATACTATTTGTCTGTACACTCAGTGATAATATACTGTCTGTACACTAGATACCCAGTGATAATCTACTATTTGTCTGTACACTCAGTGATAATATACTGTCTGTACACTAAATACCCAGTGATAATATACTATTTGTCACTCTGTACACTCAGTGATAATATGCTGTCTGTACACTAAATACCCAGTGATAATATACTATATGTCTGTACACTCAGTGATAATATGCTGTCTGTACACTAAATACCCAGTGATAATATACCATCTGTCACTCTGTACACTCAGTGATAATATACTGTCTGTACACTAAATACCCAGTGATAATATACTATATGTCTGTACACTCAGTGATAATATGCTGTCTGTACACTAAATACCCAGTGATAATATACCATCTGTCACTCTGTACACTCAGTGATAATATACTGTCTGTACACTAAATACCCAGTGATAATATACTATATGTCTGTACACTCAGTGATAATATACTGTCTGTACACAAAGTACCCAGTGATAATATACTGTCTGTACACGAAATACCCAGTGATAATATACTATATGTCTGTACACTCAGTGATAATATACTGTCTGTACACTAAATACCCAGTGATAATATACCATCTGTCACTCTGTACACTCAGTGATAATATACTATATGTCTGTACACTCAGTGATAATATACTGTCTGTACACGAAATACCCAGTGATAATATACTGTCTGTACACTAAATACAGAGTGATAATATACTATTTGTCACTCTGTACACTCAGTGATAATATGCTGTCTGTACACTAGATACCCAGTGATAATATACTATTTGTCTGTACACTCAGTGATAATATACTGTCTGTACACTAGATACCCAGTGATAATCTACTATTTGTCTGTACACTCAGTGATAATATACTGTCTGTACACTAAATACCCAGTGATAATATACTATTTGTCACTCTGTACACTCAGTGATAATATGCTGTCTGTACACTAAATACCCAGTGATAATATACTATATGTCTGTACACTAAGTGATAATATACTGTCTGTACACTAAATACCCAGTGATAATATACTATTTGTCACTCTGTACACTCAGTGATAATATGCTGTCTGTACACTAAATACCCAGTGATAATATACTATATGTCTGTACACTCAGTGATAATATACTGTCTGTACACTAGATACCCAGTGATAATATACTATTTGTCTGTACACTCAGTGATAATATACTGTCTGTACACTAAATACCCAGTGATAATATACTATTTGTCACTCTGTACACTCAGTGATAATATGCTGTCTGTACACTAAATACCCAGTGATAATATACTATATGTCTGTACACTAAGTGATAATATACTGTCTGTACACTAAATACCCAGTGATAATATACCATCTGTCACTCTGTACACTCAGTGATAATATACTGTCTGTACACTAAATACCCAGTGATAATATACTATATGTCTGTACACTCAGTGATAATATGCTGTCTGTACACTAGATACCCAGTGATAATATACTATTTGTCTGTACACTGACTAACCAGTGAATACAGCTTCATGTGCGGTATACAGCTTAATCTATAATATACAGCAAGCATGTCAAACTCAAAGGCTAGCTCGGGCCAAATAAACACGGTTTAAGTTTATGTGGGCCACGAAAAACAAATATTCATTGTGGGCTACATGTTTGACATGCTTGATGTACAGTATACAGCGTAATGTATATATTACACAGCTTAATGTCCGGTATACAGCGTAATGTATATATTACACAGCTTAATGTCCGGTATACAGCGTAATGTATATATTACACAGCTTAATGTCCGGTATACAGCGTAATGTATATATTACACAGCTTAATGTACGGTATAATGTAGTAGTTCTGATGTCCATATCCTGTCCCTGCAGACTCAGCAATGAAAACGCTGACTTTTCAGAGAAAATGTAGTGTTTACATTACTACCTAGGAACACCTCCAGTGGTAGTCGCTCAGACGACCACTAGAGGGGCTTACTAGTGTAATAAAGATTGCTTATTTCAGCCATGGAGGCGAGGCCGGCGCGACGATGGAGGAAAGAGAAGTTTAAATTCCTTTTGACTGTATAGATAGGGGGTCACCTAAACAGCCACACCAGGACTCTAGGGTTTGGAAAACCTATTTGTATTTTAGGAATTTGTATTCCTAACATATAGTGTTCCTTTGTAATCCGAACAATTCATCCCTGTCAAGGTCTTACCTGATGTGGAGTCCGGTATGCAGAGATATAGGCTCAATCTTGCAAATAAACACAGACCAAGGTGACCAGGCAAGACGCCACCTGGCCTGTGAGTCTGTGCAGAGATATACTCCAAGTCGCAGTACAGGCAAGGACAAGCAGAAGAGTAGTTATTGAGAGCCGAAGTCAGGAGAAGCCAGAAGTCAGAGAAATCTAAGAAACAAGCCAAGGTCGGAAGCCGGAATCAGTCTGAAGAACACTGGATCAAGACATGAAACAACAGGAAACAAACAGCAGAACCAGAGTCAATGAACTGACACTTCCCTCAGGAAGAGGCAGTGTCTTATACCTGGCTCATTAGTGATAAGCTACAGGTGGACCATGATTGACAGGAGCAGTCACAGGTAAAGTCCAGCCCCCAGTGCTAGAGACATGACAAGTAAGAGCTTCAGACTAAAACAGGAACTGAAGTGGCTCAGAGGTAGGAAGACACGCTTAGAACCGCAAAGTACCCAGGTTCAAATCCACTTTTTGTGTGACTCCGTCTAGATATCACAGTGATAACTGTGACAATCTGGCTGTTGTGGCATTCTTGGTCTACCTGACTTTGGCTTTGTATCAATAGATCCCCAAAGTTTCAACTACTTAATAAATTATTGAACAGTACTGACAGGCATTTTCAAAGCTTTGGATACATGTTATCCTTTTCCATCTTTATGAAGTTACATTACCTTGTTACACAAGTCTTTTGACAGTTGTTTTCTGCTCACCATTGCTTAGTATCTAGCCTGCTCAGTGCATCCACGAGAGAGCACGAGAGCTAACAAACTCATTGACTATTTATACACAGACACTTATTGCCATTAATAAAGCCACAGGTGTGGGAAATTAACCTTTAATTGTCATCTTAACCATTATGTGCTACCTTATGTGTCTGTAACAAGGCCAAACTTTCAAGGGTATGTAAACTTTTGATGAGGGCTATTTAGGGGATTTCTGTTATCACTATGATTTAAAAATGAGCCGAACAACTGTGTGATAATAAATGGCTTCATATGATCACTATCCTTCAATAAAATACATTTTGTTGCCTGATCATTTCAAAATCAATGCCAAAATTTCACAATTTCTGCCAGGGTATGCAAACTTTTGTGCACAACTGTAACTAAAATTTGAAAATAAACTGCATCCAGCAGGATGTTCATTCGAAAATCATTGTTTACTTGCTTTATCGCAAATGAATGACAATTTTAAGTACTATTTGTGCTTGTAGTCAGCAGGCAAATAGTTAAAAAAAAAAACCTTGGCAATGAGAGTGTTAACATAGATAAATAAATAGCCCTATGGGCAGTCAAAAACTCAAAAGCTGAGCTTTCATTAATGCAATCCTGGTTACTTTAACCGTTGGTTTTTCAGTTATACTTTTAGGTTCTGACACATTTAATGCTCTTCATTTGTGCCCGGAGAATGTTAGTTGGTAGGTTATTATAGAGCTCATTTAAAGGTTTCATCTCCTGTCTTGTAACACTAAAACCCCTTGAAGGTCTGATCTCACCAGGGTTCTGATCCCTGGACCACTAAAACATTCTCAAGTCTTCCAGAGACGTGTTGGATAAAAAGATCCAGTAAAGGTTACTGTTATTTTATGTGGTCGGGTTTGACATTTTATAACATTCATGATTGGTTTTTCCCCCTGAAAATATGAATGTAGAAAGGGTAATTAAGTGACAATTGTATATTATGGAGTTCAGTTGTGTTCTAAAATGGAATATGTTTCATGAGATTTAACATACCAAATTGCTATAAGGTGATGACCTGCAAAAGGAGATCTGTCAGAGATATGACTATACTCCTGGAGACGATAAGCAAAAATTAATTCAAATTCATTAGATCATACAAGAATATTGCTGTTTAAAATATCATTGACAAGGTCTTATTGTATCATTTTTCTAACAGTTATTATTATTATTATTATTATTATGATATTTATAGAGCGCTGTCAAATTCCGCAGCGCTTTACAATGGGTGGACGAACAGACATGTATTTGTAACCAGACAAGTTGGACACACAGGAACAGAGGGGTTGAGGGCCCTGCTCAATGAGCTTACATGCTAGAGGGAGTGGGGTAAAATGACACAAAAAGGTAAGGATAATATTAGACTAATGACAGTTGCAGAAGATGAATCAGTCAGGAGCTATTAAAAGTTTAATTGATACGCTTTTATGAAGAAGTGGGTTTTTAACGATTTTTTAAAGGAATGGAGACTGGGTGAGCATCTAACGGAGGAGGGAAGCAAGTTCCACAGGAACGGTGCAGCCCTTGGGAAATCTTGAAGGCGAGCATCAGAGGTGGGAGTACGGACAGAAGATAGACGTAAGTCTTCAGCAGATCGTAAGGGCCTAGACGGGACATACTTGTGTATAAGGGAGGATAGATAGGTGGGAGCAGCATTATGTAGTGATTTGAAAGCAAGAACCAGAATTTTAAATTGAGCTCCATATTTTATAGGAAACCAATGTAGGGATTGACAGAAGGGTGAGGCATGGGAGGTGCGGGCGGACAGGAAGATGAGCCTTGCTGCCGCATTCATTATGGGCTGTAACGGTGCTAGTTGGGAGCACGTAAGACCACTGAGAAGCAGATTACAGTAGTCAAGGCGAGAAAGGACAGTGGAATAGACCAACACCTTAGTCGCATCTGGCGTTAAGTAGGGACGGATGCGCGCAATGTTTTTTAGAAATTACAGGATTTGGCTTGAAGGAGAGGTCGGAGTCAAAGAGAACACCTAGGCAGCGAGCCTGCGTGGTGGAGCTGATGGTAGCACCATTGACATGGAGGGAGACAGACACAGGAGTAACAACACTTGACGGAGGAAAGACCAGAATTTCAGTTTTGGTCAAGTTTAGTTTAAGGAAGTGGGCAGCCATCCAGTTAGAAACAGCAGAGAGGCAGTCAGAGACACTAGTCAAGAGGGACGGGGAGAGATCAGGAGAGGACAGGTATATTTGCGTGTCATCTGCGTAGAAATGATATTGGAAGCCAAAGATGCTAATGAGTTTACCAAGGGAGGCAGTATAGATGAAGAACAGTAGGGGACCAAGGACTGAACCTTGGGGGACACCAACAGAGAGGAGTTGGGGAGAAGAAGCAGAGCCAGAGAAAAAAAAACACTGAAAGAGTGCTGGGAGAGGTAGGAGGAGCAACAGGAAAGAGCAGTATCTTGTAGACCGATATTGTTGAAACAGTTTAAATTTTTTTTGTGGAACTAAAGATACTAAAAGGGGTACTCTAATGTTTTTTGACAGTTTAAGTTTATGGGCTTACAAGGTCCTACTGGGCATTGGTAATAGGTCCCCCTGTCCTAAAATGCACAAAAAATAAAAATATTAAACTTTACCTGTATTCCAGCACTGGGTGACCTCCCGGCACTGATCTCCCTCCTCCATCTGACATCAACAGGAGCTTTGCACTGTCCAATGAATTGCTGCTAGAGAAGTATGTGAATGTTTAACATTGCCATCTCAGAGTGGATGCACAGCGTTCTGAGCCAGCAAAGGGTAGGGGGAGAGAGATGGGAGAGGGAGCGAGGGGTGGAAGGATTTTTAATAAAAAAAATAAAAAAATAATTTAAGTAATGGAGGGAGGAGTGGGAGGAAAAAGCGTGCTTCCTCTTGCAGTCACAAGTGCAAGGCAGAGGATTATTATGTCTGTACGTCTGTTGCCACATTGCAGTGTGTGCTGGCAAAACATGTGAATTTTGCACCACATACAAATACTGCATTATTTTTACATTTTTGAACTGGTTTTTGAAGCTGAATTCCTAAAGATTCCAAGATTCCATCATGTTCTCTGCAGATACAGAAGACAGAATTTTAATCTATTTTAACCTGATATGTTCAGAACATCTTCTGTATGTGACACCAGTGTTATGTCTTTATTCATGTTAACATTTCTGAAATATGTAAAATAAAAAATACAAAAATTAAGTAAACTATGAAATACAAATATTTAGAAAATACTTTTGATAACAACATTGATCCAGAAGAATAAAAAAGAAAAAGAAAAAAGATGTTGGGTGCCCACAGGATATTTTATCCTTTGAGATACGAGTATAAGCAGTATATATAGTGTGAAATCGCATTCTGGTAACTCACTGCACTTCATCAATTAGAAACTGGCAGAGCTATGATTGTCATAACTACATAAACACAGCAACTGCTTCACACAGTGTAATAACAGGTCAAGCCCTGACCCCATGACAATGCTCATAGTTAACAATCTCATTAAAGGGTCACTAAGATCACGTAGAATACGTCATTACAATTAAGTGATCTGGGTGCAGTGTCCCTGTCCTTTTAACCCGGCAATGTCAAATTTTTTAGTTTTTTCGAATCTACAATGTTTTCATTGCAGGATTAAATTCTCCTCTAGTGGCTATAAATGGGACAGCCACTAGAGGCACTTGTGCTGCACTGACTGAGAAAAACTTGGTCATGTGAATTGGAAGCCCATAGGAATGCATTGATTCAATAAATTCCTATGGGGAATCTTGGCTGTACGCAGCACTGTAATGAACCATAGTGGAGGAGGCCTCCTCCATGAGGTTGCAAAAGGCAGAGCAGAGAGCAGCGCTGAGAGATCCTTGGCAATGGAAAAAGGTAAATAAAACTTTTATTTTATTAATATTTTGGGGAGGATATATATAGGAACAGAATCAGTAAAGTGTTAGGAATACAAGTCTCTATTCCTATTGCTATATTGTTCTTGAACTGGCCTTTATACACTTCACAACAAGTTGGCATCTCGCGGTCAGTGCCCGCCTTCATCTGAGCTCTGAGCGAGTCGCGCGCTGCAGGAATAGAGGATCTCAGCCAGCCCCCGGATAAGGTAAGTACCGCTACACAAACCATGTCATACTCCCTGTCCCTCATTCTCTCTCACAATCCCCCCTGTCCATTGTGAGGGGGGAGTCATACTCCCTTCGCCCTGTCACGCTCTCCCTGCCACTGGTACCCCTTTACTCACCTTGTCACAGTCACCAGCTGAAGACATTCATCATACACACACAGTCAAGAAACATTGCTTTGCCATAAACACAATGCACAAAGACTACAGGCACACAACACACTTCAAGCAGCTACCCCATACACATACAGTCCCAGATAAAAACGTAAACATGCTCACAGAGACACACATTCACACACACAAGGATACTCTCTGTCAGACACACTCTCAGGCACATACACAGGTAAACTGTGCATCAATGTGTATATGTGACAACGTGCACTTTTTTGTTAGCGGGGCCTCATGTCTGACTTTCGCCTAAGGCCTCATAAAGTCTAGAGCCGCCTCTGCTTAGGATGGCCGTGCTATGCAAAAGGGATAGTCAAAGTAAGCCAAGGTCAAGGGAATAAAGTGAGACGGAGTAAGCTACAGACAAGCTGAGGTCAGGATAGAGAGTACAGAATAATCGTAAGACAAGCCAGAGATCAGTAACCAGAAAATCCAAATACAGAGCAAGGCTCAATGGTAACCCAAAGACCACAACAGGGCACTGAGGCAAGGGGGATGTTACCTTATATACACACAAGGTGTGTCTGATTGGCTAACCTCCAATTATTGTTAATCACAACATGTGGTATGAGTTTCTTCCTTCCCTTGTGGTCTCTGAGGTCATCAATGTGTGCCGGGTCACATGACTGAGTCCGGCACACAAGGATGCTGCTCTGGAGCGTGCAGCATCAGACACACTGCCAGTCTCGAGTGGCGGGGACAGCTGCACACCGCAGACAGGGGCCAGACGATGCCACTCGCGGTGACAGGGTAAGCAAGGTCTCCGCGAGCGGAGCGGGGGCAGGAGACCTGACAGTCTCATACACTGCGATCATGATGTACAGCTTTGAGATGGGCCTTATTCTGTCCCCATTCCTCCTAAAGCCACAACTACCCCCTTTTTAACTAAATAAAGTATAACCCCTCTATCACCACAACTGTCTTATATGAAGATTGAACGCATATTTTTAAAGTTATAGTACATGTGTAAAAACTGTATTTCTCTGCCTGTGATAATTACATTAACCCACTGTGTAAGGTAATTGTATCACAGGCAGAGGGGAGGATTTTGTGTGGGATTGTCTGAGTGTATTGTACGTATTGATTGGTTGTACTTCAAAACCCTGTGGGCAGTACTATGTGTGTAGAATGGGCATAAAAGCAGAGTGTTTGATTAAAAGCTTCAGTTCTACTCCACCCTCAATTTGGAGTGCCATCTCTTATTGGGGGAATCTGCTACAAGGGATTGCTATGCTTGTCATATTACCTTGCTAAATCACTACTAAGCTCTTGTAAGAGCTTGTTCCTGCCTTGCTCTCTGGAGGAGTCTACGGTGGTTATGGTGTCGGCTGGAGTGCTTGGAGCCCTCAGGAAGCGCTAGGAGCATCCATCAATGAAGGTACCCAGTCGGGGTGCCAGGTGATCCGTTACAAATGCCTAAAACAACACTTCCACAAGAATCTTTATTATGGCATTTTAAAATGTACTGAAATACTATGTTGATCTAACCTTTTAATATATTAATTACATGTTCACTTATTCTTTTGTGAAGGGGACGAATGGTGCATCCCACATAATGCAGACCACATGGCCAAATTAAAAGCTAAACCACATTTTTCGTAAAAAAAACATGATAAAATCTTTAATGTAAAACGTTACTTTTTTTACTATACTTACAGCCATGGAATTGATTATATGAACAAAAACCTTTTTTACCTTTCAAAAAATTATTTGGTATTTCTTTATTTTTTATTTTTTTAACTATGTGCTCTTCTAACAGTAACAAATGGCCTATCTGGTATGACCCTTGCTAGTTACTTATTTTTTTTTTTAGAAGGCCTCAATGTTTGTTTATATGTTTAATTTACTTAAAATTATTATTTAATCAAATACCAGTGGTATTATTTTATTATCATCTACCCCGTTTTATTTTTCTTGTGTAATTAAAACTTAAATTAAAATAGGCGAATGGGTATCTGCTATACCAGCGTTCATTACAGTATCTATATCCTCGTTATCGTGCTTTGTATCTTTATCCTGGTTATCGTGCTTTGTATCTATATCCTCATTATCATATTATGTATATAAATCCTGTTTATCGTGCTTTGTATCTTTATTCTTTTTATCATGCTTGGGATCTATAGCCTCACTATCATGCTATGCTTCTATAGCCTCGTTATCATGCTATGTATCTATATCCTCGTTATCATGCTATGTATATATATACTTGTTATCATGCTATGTATCTATATCCTCGTTATCATGCTATGTATATATATCCTTGTTATCATGCTATGTATCTATATCCCCGTTATCATGCTATGTATCTATATCCTTGTTATCATGCTATGTATCTATATCCTTGTTATCATGCTATGTATCTATATCCTTGTTATCATGCTATGTATCTATATCCTTGTTATCATGCTAGGTATCTATATCTTTGTTATCATGCTATGTATATATATCCTTGTTATCATGCTAGGTATCTATATCCCCGTTATCGTGCTATGTATCTATAGCCTCACTATCATATCTATATCCTCGTTATCATGCTATGTATCTATATCCTCGTTATCATGCTATGCTTCTATAGCCTCGTTATCATGCTATGTATCTATATCCTCGTTATCATGCTATGTATCTATATCATTGTTATCATGCTATGTATCTATATCCCCGTTATCATGCTATGTATCTATATCCCCGTTATCATGCTATGTATCTATATCCTCGTTATCATGCTATGTTTCTATATCCTCATTATCATGCTATGTATCTATATCCTCGTTATCATGCTATGTATCTATATCCTCGTTATCATGCTATGTTTCTATATCCTCGTTATAGTGCTATGTATCTATATCCTCGTTATCATGCTATGTTTCTGTAGCCTCGTTATAGTTCTATGTTTCTATAGCCTCGTTATCATGCTATGTATCTATATCCTCGTTATAGTGCTATGTTTCTATAGCCTCGTTATAGTACTATGTATCTATATCCTCGTTATAGTGCTATGTATCTATATCCTAGTTATCAATCTATGTATCTATAGCCTCGTTATCATGCTATGTTTCTAAATCCTAGTTATCATGCTATGTATCTATAGCCTCGTTATCGTGCTATGTTTCTATATCCTCGTTATCATGCTATGTTTCTATATCCTCGTTATAGTGCTATGTATCTATATCCTCGTTATAGTGCTATGTTTCTATATCCTCGTTATCATGCTATGTTTCTATATCCTCGTTATAGTGCTATGTATTTATGGGGAATCTTGGATGTACGCAGCACTGTAATGAACCATAGTGGAGGAGGCCTCCTCCATGAGGTTGCAAAAGGCAGAGCAGAGAGCAGCGCTGAGAGATCCTTGGCAATGGAAAAAGGTAAATAAAACTTTTATTTTATTAATATTTTGGGGAGGATATATATAGGAACAGAATCAGTAAAGTGTTAGGAATACAAGTCTCTATTCCTATTGCTATATTGTTCTTGAACTGGCCTTTATACACTTCACAACAAGTTGGCATCTCGCGGTCAGTGCCCGCCTTCATCTGAGCTCTGAGCGAGTCGCGCGCTGCAGGAATAGAGGATCTCAGCCAGCCCCCGGATAAGGTAAGTACTGCTACACAAACCATGTCATACTCCCTGTCCCTCATTCTCTCTCACAATCCCCCCTGTCCATTGTGAGGGGGGAGTCATACTCCCTTCGCCCTGTCACGCTCTCCCTGCCACTGGTACCCCTTTACTCACCTTGTCACAGTCACCAGCTGAAGACATTCATCATACACACACAGTCAAGAAACATTGCTTTGCCATAAACACAATGCACAAAGACTACAGGCACACAACACACTTCAAGCAGCTACCCCATACACATACAGTCCCAGATAAAAACGTAAACATGCTCACAGAGACACACATTCACACACACAAGGATACTCTCTGTCAGACACACTCTCAGGCACATACACAGGTAAACTGTGCATCAATGTGTATATGTGACAACGTGCACTTTTTTGTTAGCGGGGCCTCATGTCTGACTTTCGCCTAAGGCCTCATAAAGTCTAGAGCCGCCTCTGCTTAGGATGGCCGTGCTATGCAAAAGGGATAGTCAAAGTAAGCCAAGGTCAAGGGAATAAAGTGAGACGGAGTAAGCTACAGACAAGCTGAGGTCAGGATAGAGAGTACAGAATAATCGTAAGACAAGCCAGAGATCAGTAACCAGAAAATCCAAATACAGAGCAAGGCTCAATGGTAACCCAAAGACCACAACAGGGCACTGAGGCAAGGGGGATGTTACCTTATATACACACAAGGTGTGTCTGATTGGCTAACCTCCAATTATTGTTAATCACAACATGTGGTATGAGTTTCTTCCTTCCCTTGTGGTCTCTGAGGTCATCAATGTGTGCCGGGTCACATGACTGAGTCCGGCACACAAGGATGCTGCTCTGGAGCGTGCAGCATCAGACACACTGCCAGTCTCGAGTGGCGGGGACAGCTGCACATATATCCCCGTTATCATGCTATGTATCTATATCCTTGTTATCATGCTATGTATCTATATCCTTGTTATCATGCTATGTATCTATATCCTAGTTATCAATCTATGTATCTATAGCCTCGTTATCATGCTATGTTTCTAAATCCTAGTTATCATGCTATGTATCTATAGCCTCGTTATCGTGCTATGTTTCTATATCCTCGTTATCATGCTATGTTTCTATATCCTCGTTATAGTGCTATGTATCTATATCCTCGTTATAGTGCTATGTTTCTATATCCTCGTTATCATGCTATGTTTCTATATCCTCGTTATAGTGCTATGTATCTATATCCTCATTATAGTGCTATGTATCTATAGCCTTGTTATCATGCTATGTTTCTGTAGCCTCGTTATAGTGCTATGTATCTATATCCTCGTTATAGTGCTATGTATCTATATCCTCGTTATCATGCTATGTTTCTATAGCCTCGTTATAGTGCTATGTTTCTATAGCCTCGTTATCATGCTATGTATCTGTAATGGATCCCAGTACTCCTGCTGAGAACATCCTTGAAGAATCTCTCAAGTCCCAAGCGCATGTTATGCTTTCTATGGATTTGGAGTGGAACTCAACTGTTAATAAAGTTAGGAAAACCTTTTTGGTTTTTTAGATTAATAATTAGGAAAGAAAGATTAGTTCTTCAATAAGGTTTTATTTAGAAGTGATTGTTGGAACAATTCCTGTTATTTGAAGAATACAATATGAATATAACTTGATGAGATGAATTCAATGAGAAGGGTTCGTATAGTCTTAAGGGAACAATATGATGATAGTTTGAGAAGAAGAGTTCCTGTAGCTTTAAGGAATACAATATAGATATAGTTAGATGGGAAGAGTTCCAGTAGCTTTAATGTACGAGACATGCAGATAAAGTGATATGATGAGTTCCTGCAACTTTAAAGGACCACTATAGGCACCCAGACCACTTCAGCTCAATGAAGTCTTCTGGGTGCCAGGTCCATCTAGGATTAACCCTGCTTGCTGTAAACATAGCAGTTTCAGAGAAATTGCAATGTTAACTTTAGGGTTAATCCAGCCTCTAGTGGCTGTCTCATTGACAGCCGCTAGAGGCACTTCCGCGCTTCTCACTGTGATTTTCACAGTGAGAAGACACGAGCGTTCATAGGAAAGCATTTATAATGCTTTCGTATGGACTGGTTGAATGCGCGCATGGCTCTTGCTCCGCATGCGCCTTCAGCCGATGACGGCCAAAGGAGGAGGAGAGTCCCCAGCGCCGAGGGAGCCCAGCGCTGGAGAAAAGTGAGTGTTTAACCCACTTCCTCCCCCTTCAACCCCGTCGGGAGTGGGACCCTGAGGGTGGGGGCCAGGAAAATGAGTTTGTTTTCATGGCACTATAGTGGTCCTTTAAGGAATACAATATGAAGATAGTTCGATGGGGAGAGTTCCTATTGCTTTAAGGAATACAATATGAAGACAATTCGATGAAGTGAGTTCCTTAAGCTTTAAGGAATGAAGGTAGTTTGATGAGATGAGTTCCTGAAGCTTTAAGGAATACAATATGAAGATAGTAGATGAGATGAGTTCCTGTAGCTTTAAGGAATATAATATGAAGGTAGTAGGTGAGATGAGTTTCTGTAGCTTTAAGGAATGAAGACAGTTTGACAAATAGGTTCCTGCAGCTTAAGGAATGAAGACAGTTTGATGAAATAAGTTCCTGCAGCTTAAGGAATGAATATAGTTTGATGATATGAGTTCCTGCAACTTTTAAGGAATACAATATGAAGATAGTAGATGAGATGAGTTCATGTATGGAATATAATGATAGCTTTCCGATGAATAGAACTCAGGAGGCATGAAGAGAAATAGAAGAGTCAGTAGTAAGGAATTAATCCAATTTATAACTTGCCATTACTTGGAGGCTTTACAAAGCCAGAAGGTTCCAAAGGTAATTTGAAGTCAAAGCGTTGGAGAAAGGAGGTCAGCGGTATAAACAGTCCTGGTTTGGTACACGTGTAATTAGTATAATGAGAGAATGCTTGTAGCCAGTCTGCAAATAGGAAGCTTCAAAATAACCAAGCACTTCGAATCTGGCGCGGTTCCTCTAAGTAGCGTGAGTAAGCCGTGTCAGAGAAGGTGGTGTGTTATTGGTCTATGAACCCGGAAGTGTTGGATATCGAAGAAGCCGATAGTTACGTTGTGACAGCACAGTAGTGATTATTAATGTGAATATAATATTTAATCCAGGCTCAATGGCCTGCTTTTATGCAGTACAATGACACAGAAAACACACCCATGACACTCCCACACAAAACAGAGTAATCCCTCCCCTGTGCCTGGGAGATAATTGAGTCAGGAACTGTACAAACTTAATTATTTACAGGCACCTAAAAAAATACAATTTACAAACACCTCAAAAGTACCTTTAAAACATATGAAAACCCCACATCTCCTGATAGCCCCGATCTGGGTGACCAACATACTAAAAATCACCCAGATTGGTCAAGGGTTAGAGATTTCCATGGTCAATTATTTACCGACTGCACACATGGTCCTATGCTCAAAACAGTTCCATGAAATCAAGGCTAGTGGTCGGTCAGCTTTGGTAACAATAAAATGAATAAAATACTGAACAAGTCTCTATTTGAACAGTGGAGCTTGTTACCCTCATCCATATGAATGATTCCACTGAACAGTGTTTTTCTGGATCTATAGGATCTATAGAACCGAACACAGGCAATGATGGAAGTCCATCAGTGTTTAGAAGTTTCAGTGTCCGATTATAGTTCCATGAACTCAACAAACAAACACAGCTGCCTGTGTTCAGGTGAACAGGATGTCCGCCACCTCATCTATATCCTCGTTATAGTGCTATGTATCTATATCCTCGTTATCATGCTAGGTATCTATATCCCCGTTATCATGCTATGTATCTATATCCTCGTTATCATGCTATGTATCTATATCCCCATTATCATGATATGTATCTATATCCTTTTTATCGTGCTATGTTTCTATATCCTCGTTATCGTGCTGTGTATCTATATCCTTGTTATCATGCTATGTATCTATATCCCCGTTATCATGATATGTATCTATATCCCCGTTATCGTGCTATGTATCTATATCCTCGTTATCGTGCTATGTATCTATATCCTCGTTATAGTGCTATGTATCTATATCCCCATTATCATGCTAGGTATCTATATCCCCGTTATCATGATATGTATCTATATCCCCGTTATCGTGCTATGTATCTATATCCTCGTTATAGTGCTATGTATCTATATCCCCGTTATCATGCTAGGTATCTATATCCTTGTTATAGCTCTTTTTTTGCTCTTTCTTTTTATTTCTCTCTCTATCTTTCTCCTATAACTAAACCCACTTTGATCACTGGAACTATTGTGTTTTATATAACCAGGAATTTTCCTGACAGACTTTTTGATGATTCCAAAAATAAAACAGTTCACCTCTAACCATGTAAAGGTAAACCTTTTCACAAGAGTTAGCATGAAAGGGAGTACCTCTGGGGATGAAATGTGTTTTTCTTTTTTTGGAAAGATTATCAGTTTCTGAGACCATGATAACATCCAAAGTGCAAAGCAGGTAGGCAATTACTCTGTAGCCACTTCTGCAAGGAACCATCATTATGAAAGACTTAAAGGGAAACATGTTAATTTTATAGATGCCTAATTTACTTCTTCCACTTGGTTGTTTACTGGTTTATCTATCTATGACAGATCCAAATTTCAGTTTCCCATTCTATGGCAGCCAGGATCAGCTAATGGGACTTGTAATAACTCGAAGTGAGACATCATCTGAAAGCGATCATTCTGCAGGCCTATTATGTACATCCTGATTATAGGAAGTGGCTTGTGTTCCATGAGAAATAATGAGTTTTCGAAAATACTTTCTTAGCTCTCTGGATCCCTGTTTACCTCTGTACCCCTAAAATACCCAAACACCGTTACAATTGCCATAGCAATATTGAATACAATGTAACATTCAGTAGCATTACAGATAATTGATCACTGTCTAATTTGTGGGGGGCAGTGCCCATCATTCCCAGCATTTTGCAGAAGGCTGACATTCTTTGTCCGTTTTCCCTTGTCTATTATAACATGAAAGATTTCAAATTTTGTGTTCAGTATTATCAGATACCTGTTCCATGACGTTTCTAGGTTAGCTTTGTTCTGTACAGCCCAAGAGAGTTCTTAACAGAGAGCCCACTGAATGCATATACTTGTTCCCTGCTCACACTATATCCCGAGAACACTGAGACAATTAGAAGTATTCCCCGGGGGTTTGCTTAAATTCTCAGTAACAGTTTCCATGTGAATTTCATCTCACAGACAGGAGAAAGAAAAAGCTACTCACTGATGGTCATACAGGTTTCAGGAATCTACAACCAGTATGGACTCTTTCAGTACCAAAGGCAAAGCATTTATTTGCTTATCCCTCTATGTACTGCCATTTTAACACTACATTAATTAAACCTAGGGTTAAATGAATAGGTTTTACATGAGGAGCTCTATATGAACTTAAATAACTATGTTAAGTTAATGTGAATACACCATACATTTTTCTTTTCATTTAAGCGAGCCCAAGATCTATTTCCCCCCCCCCTAAATAAGTGGATTCATCTAATAAGAGCGAACATTAGGCTGATAGAAAACAGTGACAATAATTGTAAAGATTAAAAGGTTAAAAATCATGCTCCCATCACCTTATGTAGATCACCCAATCACATAAAAACAGTGTATAAAATGTTAAATGGTGGTGAGAGCACACTAAAAAGATATGTGGCAGAATACACACATGCAATGTTACCATAGACTGGATAAAAATGCCTAAAATACAAAAGAGTATACAACCATTGTGAAATCTGTATAAATCAAACAATACAAAAAGTAACCCAAAATTGTCTCACTCACATGTTGCTGAGCCACTTATTAGTAGGCTCACACTTTCAGTGCCTTTTTTTATATAGATGTTGCTGA
>OW240917.1:8939877-9015424 GCA_933207985.1 Pelobates cultripes
CCCTGCAGCCCTGCTGATTTAGTCGACTTCTGGTCTTGCTTCCTGATGTCACTACATTAGTCTTGTGACTCTGGATCTGTGCCCTACCTGATACTCGTGGTGTAACGACACCCCCAGGCATAAATGGGTTAAACCGCCGTTTAGCAGATCTTCCCTTCCAGAGACATAGGCACAGCTACTGCAGAATACCAATCCGCCGAACGGGAAACCATATGAATGCCGTAAACAGCCGAATAGGAAAAACAATACAAATATGTTTACACTCCAAGCAGTCAAACTGGAACAGCATACAATAAATGCCCCCAAGAATGAGACAAGGCTCCTTCAAGGGTCAAGCAGTGAACAGACAGAGCTGTGGGTTTATTATTCTTATATACACATTATTACCACCCACAGGGTTTTGGAACACAACCAATAAACACATACAATACACTCAGACACTCCCACACAAAATCTTCCCCTCTGCCTGTGATACAATTACCTTACACAATGGGTAATGTAATTATCACAAGCAGAGAAATAACATTTTTCCACATTATTCATAACTTGAAAAGTATGCATCACATTCACATAACACTTACATCAGAATCAGCATACTCCAAATACAAACATATGTCAAAATCATCCAAATTGGTCCAGTAGTTCAAAAGATAGATCGTAGTCCTTTGTGACCAAAGGAAGCATGGCTTTTCTGCCCAAAACCAGTTCCACAAAGTCTTCTATCCTGGAGATAATTGGGAAGTAATCCAATTATCTCCAAGGACAGAGGCAAAACTCCATTGAACACATGGCAGCAAAAGACAATAAAACACATAAAAATATATAACTGTGCAGCCATTGCCGAAAACAGGTACATTCAACATATCCCCAGATGGCTCAGAACTGAGCGCACATTATTACTGAATGGCGCTCAGAGCACACACATACAGTTCAATTGCCATGGAGCCAAAGTCTTTCCCATAGTCTTTCATTATACGAATGGGCTCCATGGCATAGCTATCTGGGGTATCACCACTCAAACAGGGCCAGCACCGAATGACATGGCTTTCGTGTCTTTGCAGGGGAAAATCAAGCGTTTCAACATTGGGCCATAGTCTAAAGGCAACAGGCGAGCAACCAGGCTTCTCCAATGCAATGTGTCATTACACTCAGCAGTCTGTGTCTGTGTGTTTGTAAGGACTCAGCATTCTATGTGTGTGTGTGTGTATGGACTCAGCAGTCTGTGTGTTTGTTTGGACTCAGTCTCTGTGTGTGTATGGACTCAGCAGTATGTGTGTCTCTGTGTGTATGTACTCAGCAGTCTGTGTGTGTGTGTATGGATTCAGCAGTCTGTGTCTGTCTGTGTGTATGGATTCAACAGTCTGCATGTGTGTATGGACTCAGCAATCTGTGTTTGTGTATATGGACTCAGCAGTCTCTGTGTGTGTATGTGTGTGTGGACTCAGCAGTCTGTGTGTGTCAGGATCTGCTCTGTTCTGATGTCTGACTTGGCTTCTGGTATCCAGTACTCTTTTTACAATCCTTGCTTAGTTTTTCTTGGTTTTTCTGGTTTTCTATTCTAATCCGTCCCTGGATTTCCCAGTCTCCAGGTTTCATTTAAATGTTTGTTTTATGTTGCCACACCCGTTTGTTTTGCATTATTCCTTTTGTTTCAGCCTGGACGTGCAGCAGTGTTTCAATTCTCTGCCCTTTCTTGCAGGTAAGTGCCATTGTTGTTTAGTATGGTTCTTTTAGCGAACATTAGGCAGTGAAGGACCTGCTGAATATGGGGTACATTGGTGTTGTGGCAGGCTTATGCAATGTATGATCATATAATGTAAATAAATCCCCATACTTTTCATATATAGTGCTTAGTTATTTCTCCTCTTGTTGTGCCTATTATTTTGTAATCCCAGTCCATGTACAGTCCTGTCCTGTCCTGCCCCTGTTTAGTTAATGTTCCCTTATGTATTGTGTACATGTTCTGGGTTTAGCTTTCTATCCTTCTCTGGTTCTGAGTTCTCCTAGTTTTGTCTTGTTTTCTTGTTTGGTGTCTATCCTAGTCTTATCTTGTTTCTAGTACAGGATACATCTCCGCATATGTCTGCTCTAGCTTCCACTAAGCTGCTACAGGGTCTTGGTTTGTTGCCGCACAAACGCTGGTGTTCAACACCAGGGGGTGTGCGGTTACCCTGCGCCAAGCCCTACGTGTCCACTATCACGGTGAAGACTCCCAACTTCTCATCAGGCACTCAGGGGTCCCGGTTTCCATACCGCCACACGTGACAGTGTGTCTGTGTGTGTGTATGGACTCAGCAGTCTGTGTGTGTGTATGGGTTCAGCAGTCTTTGTGTATGGACTCAGCAGTCCATGTGCCTGTGTGTATGTATGGACTCAGCAGTCTGTGTGTGTATGGACTCAGCAGTTTGTGTGTGTGTGGACTCAGCAGTCTGTGTGTGTGTGTGTGTGTGTGTGTGGACTCAGCAGTCTGTGTGTGTGTATATGGAGTCAGCAGTCTGTGTGTGTGTGTATATGGAGTCAGCAGTATGTGTGTGTGTGTTTGGACTCAGCAGTCTGTGTGTATGGACTGTGATAAAGTGAAGGCAGAGAGGCCATTAACATTTAACCCAAGGGGAAGTACATGTTGTATGTGTGGTGTGCAACACAAAGCTATGTTTAGTAATGGGCCCCTGGCGTGGAGCATTTGGAGAGCAGGGTGGGCCAATGCTCCACTCCTCAGTTTATACACAACTGGGAGAAATAAGGTCCAGGCCAGTGTTTTTGGGAACTGTCTCCAATCACTGTTCAGCTGCAGATAATCAGCTGTAGCAGTGGGAATAAACCCCTCCCTGCTAGGCAGGTAAAGGGGGATTGCTGGCTTCCTCCCTGGAAGCAGATAGGAGAGAGGCTGTTCTCTCCAGTCAAGGAGACTGAGCACTAGGAGTGCAAAAGGAAAGCAGTCAAGGCTGGCTTGGAGCACTGGGAGTGCAGAAAGGAAAGCAGTTAAGGCTGGCTTGGAGCACTGGAAGTGCAGAAAGGAAAGCAACAGGCTGACTAAGCACTGGAGTGCAGAGAGCTGACAAAGACACTAGGTTGGTGAAACCAATATTGTTTTGTTCTAGTTTAACCCCTGAGAGATAGGGAACCTGATGTTAGTAAGTGCTCAGACGAGCTAGGTTTTTGTTTAAAGGGATTTGTGTTATATTTATGTTTTCATTTGCTGCTGTCTCCTGTGTGGACTTACAAATAAAGTGCCAGGATTATATGAAAATAAAAGGACTGTGTCTGTTGTTTACCCTAGAGGACCGTGCTATCTGCAAACAAGGATCACAGGACTCAATGGTCTGTGTGTGTTTGTATGGACTCAGCAGTGTGTGTACGTGTATAAATCAGTATGTGTGCATTCTGGAGTCTGTGTGCATTTAGAAATCTGTGTGTGTGTGTATTCAGCAGTCTCTCTGTGTTCATATTCAGTGTACTGTGTGTATGTACTCAGCAGTCTAACAATAATTAATTTGTTTTATTCCTGTGAGTTGTTGTGTAGGAAGGGCCCCAGTGCACTGCTTTGCCCGGGGGCCCATAACGCTGTTAAGATGGTACTGCTTGTGTGTGTCAGTGAGCTTGTCTTTAGTGAGCTTGTGTGTGTCCCTGAACTTCTTTGTAGTGAGCCTTGTGTTTATACAAGTGAGTTTGTCTGTAGTAAGCTTGTGTGTGAGTCAGAGAGTTTTGTCTGTCAGTAAGCCTATTTACGCATGTCAGTGAGCTTGTGTGCTTACTGTACTATATATATATATATATATATATATATATATATAATTGAGAGCACTCATTGGATTTAGCTGTTAAGATCCTGATGAAAGCCATGAAGTTTGGCTGAAACGTCGATCATATCAAGTTTTAACCTATGAAATAAAGAACAACTTTTTAAAGAGACCAGAAAAGACCGTGAGTGCTTGCCTTTTGTACCTTATATTTTTGTATATATATATATATATATATATATATATATATATATATATATATATATATATATATATATATATATATATATATATATAAAGCACAAATAATGGCACTCACCCTTCCTGATGTAATGAATAGTAAAGTGCCCTGGTGCAATCTTATGCTGATAAATAATTATATTGAAGAAAGATGCACTCTTCGGTCTTTTTAAGAATATTAACGGTCTTTAATCCATCAAAGGTTTACAGGTTGTTTGATCAACGTTTCGACCCGTTCAGGTCTTCCTCAGGATCAGGTCCCTGTATATCTCTCTTTATTGAGTAGACTGTAATCTGAACTGTGATAAGTAGGCAGAGATTAATTATGTGGGTTGGACATAGTGGGCCGAGTTTTGCGGCAGTGGGTGTGGTAAACTTTCAAGGTAGTAATTGATAGCTGTGCTGCAAAATGTCCTCTGAATTTTTTTTTCAGATGTTGGCAACTATGGCACTGTATCAAGGGAAATTTGTTTTTGTTTTTTAATAATCCCTGGTGGAAAATAGTGAATACTCCACCAGGGATTATTAAAAAAAAAAAACCACACTGGCAGAGGTGGGGTCAAACTGCGACGAGGGCGGGTTAAATGTGCCCCCCTCCTTTTGTCCCTGGCCCACCATGTGCCCCCCCTAAAAAATAATCCTAGAGACGCCACTGCTTATTCAGTAGCCTGGGGAGAAAGTCTGAAGCGCAGAAAAGGCATGATCTTGTGTGGTAGAGAAAGGCAGGGTGGGGAGAATTATTTCCTTAGCTGTTCAGTCTTGTCAGTATTTGGACTGATCTGGGTGATTTTTGGACATGTTGCTCACCCAGATCAGGGCTATAAGGGGATTTTATTTGTGGGGTTTTATGTATTTTTATGTACTTTTGGAGTGTTTTAAAAAAGTGTGTTTTTTTTTCTGTGCTTGGAGATAATTGGATTAGAATTAGTACAGTTACTGATCCAATTATCTCCCAGGCAGAGGGAAGGGATTGTGTGCTGTGTGTGGGAGTGTCGTGCCTTGTAACCTTATTGTTATTGGTGTGTGAAGTTGCCAATCAATTCCCCACAAGGACCCTGTGGACGTACTCCTTGCATGGAGATTTTTATATAAGGCCAAGTGTGGCTCCCATTAACCTGTGATTTCGTTTACCCCTTCATGACGTTTTGGCTCATGTTTGGGGGATTGGAGAATGGCCTTGAGTGGTTTTGGTGGGGTTGTGGCCGGGGGTAAGTCCTTGCTAATTAAGTTTGAGGCAGTTAGGTTAATATGTGGACTGAGGTGGTCAACTGTCAGGTCTCAACCTCCCCTGCTCTAAAGGGTTAACCTTAGGTTACCTGTTTGGACGTGCCTACAGAGCGAGGAAAAGGTCGGCTGGTGGTAAGCATTGGAAGGAAAATGAATTTATACCAAGTGGGGAGTTGAGAATAAGTGATACATAGGCTCATGGTCAGTATATTGGCAAGGACGGTTGGGTTATACTGTATGTCAGGTGACAAACTGGAGAATAAAGCTTCAAAATGCTCATCTGTTCCTAATGGTTTCATACTGTGGACTTCCTCAGGATAGAGCTAGCCCCCAGTAATTCCACTTTATAATTCCCTCCAATCAGGAATAATGAGCTTCTAACCTTAAAACCACCAGCCTAATATTATGTAGGTACCCTTCATGCCACCAAAACAGCACTGATGCATTTAGGCATGGACCTCACAAGACTTATGCCTGTGTCCTGTTGCATCTGGCACCAAGATATTAGCAATAGATTATCTAAGTTATGCAAGTTGCGAGGTGGGGCCTCCATGAATCAGATTTGTTGTTCCAGAACATCCCACAAATGCTCAATCTGATTGAAATCTAAGGAATTTGGAGGCCAAGGTAAAACCTTTATCTCTTTTTTTCATGATTCTCAAACCATCCCTGAACAACTTTTGCAGTGAGGCAGTGTGCATTATACTGCTGAAATTGGCCACTGTAATCAAAGAACACTGTAACGGCTGGGCTCCCAATTCCCTGTAATTCACACTGCCGCTGGGGATCTGAGCCGACTGCCCAGCATTCCTGTAGCTCACCCTGCAACTGGGGAGGGAGGACGCTGCTCTCCTCTCCTTGCAAGGTACACTGCCGCTTGGGACTATCTCTGTCCCCTGTAACTCAGTCTGCCGCTGGGGAATGGAGACTGGGCTCCCAATTCCCTGCAGGACCGGTGGAGAGACCTCGGTCCCATCTCCACCAGCTACCTGGGGTTCTTCCCAGTAACATTCTGCAATATCTGCCCAGTTGAATGGGTCTGGATCTGGGTCTCTGCTTCCCTGCTGAGCCTTCTCACTGGAGTGGAACAGATCTTGGTAGCCCTGCTCCAGCTCCATCTCTCGGGTCACTAGGTGGACCAGGTCTTGCTCAATCTCATGAGTGTCGTCCCAGTCATACCTGCTCTCCCTCCACTCCAAGAGATCACTGAACCGAGTTTGTGTAGAGCTCCCAAACTCAGGCTCTGAAAAAAACTCCCATAACAAACCAGGACCATCAAACTCCTCTCCCTCTGGCTTGTCATGCTCGGCTGTCCATGGCAGGCACTGGGCCCCATACCACCAGAGCGCCTGGTAGGCATCTTCCAGCCAAATCTCCTGCCATACCCAGAGCATCAAAACCTTCACCCATTCCTCCAGGGGCTGCTCTACCAGGAAGGGCATCCGCAGGGCTAGTCGCTTCTGCAATCGCTGGTCTTCCTTGGGGAGTCTCTCGCCCCGCCGGTACTCCACAATGCCCAGTGCCTGGTACCAGATGCAGTGACAGATCCAGGGGGGGGGCAATGGGGCAATTGCCCCCCCGAGATCCGATGCTCTCTCCTGCAGGGCCGGTGCTATCCAAGCGCCGGCCCTGCTAAGTGCCTTCACGGACCGGAGGGGAGATCAGAGATCTCCCTCACCGGTCCGCAGGCACATTACTGGGGAGCCAGGATGGAGAAAGGAGACCCAGGAGGAGCTCTATCCTGAAGCTCCGCGGGTCTCCTCTCGCGAGAACGGAGCGTTGCCGCGGTTACCACGGCAACGCTCTGTTCTCGCGAGAGTGAACTCTAGCCTCAGGAGGTGCAGGCTAGAGTTCACTCTCACCACTGGACCACCAGGGATTCCACCGGACCACCAGGGATTACAAGCGATATCCCCCCTCCCTGGGCAAAGGTAGGAAGGGAGGGGGGATTATAAATAATATTTTATTAATTAAAAAAAACATTTGTTTTACACTGCCCCACCATACAAACTGCCCCCATAGCCCCCCATACACACTGCCCCCATAGCCCCCCATACACACTGCCCCCATAGCCCCCCATACACACTACCCCCATAGTCCCCCATACACACTGCCCCCATACACACCCCCATACACACTGCCCCATAGCCCCCCATACACACTGCCCCCACTGCCCCACCAAACAAACTGCTCCCACTGCCCCCGATACACACTGCCCCCATAGCCTCCATACACACTGCCCCCATAGCCTCCATAAACATTGCCCCCATAGCCCCCCACACACTGCCCCCACAGCCCCCATACACACTGCCCCAAAACACACACACACTTCTCCACATACACACAGTGCTCCCCATACAAACAATGCACCCCACATACATACAGTGCTCCCCATACAACACACAGTGCTCCCCATACAAACACTGCACTCCACATACACACAGTGCTCCCCATACAAACACTGCACCCCACATACACACAGTGCTCCCCATACAGACACTGCACCCCCCAACACACACACCTCCACATAGACACAGTGCTCCCCATACAAACAATGCACCCCACACATACACACAGTGCTCCCCATACAAACACTGCATCCCACATACACACAGTGCTCACCATACAAACACTGCACCCCACATACACACTGCACCCTCACACACATTACACCCTCACACACTTCTCCCCCCACACACACTACACCCCCATACAAGCACTACACCCACATACACACACTTCCAACTGGACTCCCATACACACACTGCACCCACTACACCTTCATACACACACTGGCCCCATACACACAGTGCTTTACTGCACCCCACATATACACACTGCACTCCCATGCACACACTACACCCCTCACACAAACACACACTGCCCCTCCTACACACAGTGCTCCCACTGCACCCCCTAAACACACACTGGCCCACATGCACGGCCTCCTGTACACACACACACAGCACCCCTCACACACTGTCTCCCATACCCACCCTGCATCCTTCACAGACTCAGTGCCTCCCATACACACACACACACACACACACACACTGCCTACTCTCTCACACACACACTACTAGAGGCTCTATCCCCTACTACAGCCCCTATCCTGGCAGACCCCAAGTAAATTGTCAAACTGTTTTTAAACCATTTGACTATTTACTCTGGGAGGGCACCACGGCACTCCTGGCACCATAACCACTACAGAGAGCTGTAGTGGATACTGTGCCTGGATTGTTTCTTTAAATAATCTATGAGTGCCCCTCCCGAGATAAGACTCTGGATCCGCCAGTGACCAGATGTGTTTGCGAACTGCATCTCGGTCATCCATGACACCCTCATCGTATTCCACTGCTGGTTCCATCCTGATGCTGTCAGGGTCACTGTACTCAGACATGCGTTGCCCTCAATTTGTAAAATCCAAAGAAATGGTGTCTCCTTCTGCCTGTAGGAACGATCCCACTGCTGCCACCAATTGTAACGGCACCCACAGGCATAAAAGGGGTTAAACCGCCGTTTAGTAGATCTTCCCTTCCAGAGACACAGGCACAGCTACTGTAGAACACCAATCTCCTGAACAGGAAACCATACGAATGCCGTAAACAGCCGAATAGGAAAAACCATTCGAATAGGTTTACACTCCTAGCAGTCAAACCGGAACAGCATACAATAAATCACCCCAAGAATGAGACAAAGCTCCGTGTTGAGGGTCAAGCAGTGAACAGCCAGAGCTGTGGGTTAATTGTTCTTATATACACATTAGTACCACCCACAGTGTTTTGGAACACAACCAATAAACACATACAATACACTCAGACACTCCCATACAAAATCCTCCCCTCTGCTTGTGATACAATTACCTTACACAATGGGTAATGTAATTAGCAGAAGCAGAGAAATAAATTTTTTACACATTATTCATAACTTGAAAAGTATGCATCACATTCACATAAACTTACATTACAGAATCAGCATACTCCAAATACAAACATATGTAAAAATCACCCAAATTGGTCCAGTGGTTCAAAAGATAGATCGTAGTCCTTTGTGACCAAAGGAAGCATGGCTTTTCAACCAGTTCCACAGAGTCTTCTATCCTGGAGATAATTGTGAAGTAATCCAATTATCTCCAAAGACAGAGGCAAAACTCCATTGAACACATGGCAGCAAAAGACAATAAAACACATAAAAACATATAACTGTGCAGCCATTGCACAAAACAAGTACATTCAACATATCCCCAGATAGCTCAGATCTGAGCGCACATTATTACTGAATGGCGCTCAGAGCACACACATACAGTTCAATTGCCATGGAGCCAAAGTCTTTCCCATAGTCTTTCATTATACGAATGGGCTCCATGGCATAGCTATCTGGGGTATCACCGCTCAAACAGGGCCAGCACCAAAAGCCTTTTAACATGGGGCCATAATCCAAAGGCAACAAGCGAGCAACCAGGCTTCTCCAATGCAATGTGGCGAGATTGGTCTCGTCACAAACACCATTTCCATGAAGAGGTGTATGTAGTTTGAATCAATCTCTTGGTAGGTGGTATGTGTCAAATTAACATCTGCGTGAATGCCAGAACCCAACGTTTTTAAGCAGAACATTGCACAGAGCAAAATACTGCCTCTGCCTTCTTTCCATAGAGCATCCCTTCCCCGGATAGTTTTCAATAACTGGTATTTTTTCCTATGATGTCCCACTTTATTTGCCACTGGAAGATGATTTATTACACTGGTTGCTTGGAATTTCTTTCACGTACGGGTGCATGTGCAGCTTTTGGGTTACGGCAAAAAAATGTGGGTGTCTATGTGTCAGGTTCCTATCCTGATCGGCAAGACTTCTTTCCATTTGATACTGTTCCTTTAAATCCAGTACCTGTTTCTCGCCTCTAGTGGCCTCCCAGGGCCGGTGCAAGGATTCTTGCCGCCCTAGGCAAGAATACATTTTGACACCCCCTTATGAATGAAACTACATTCCCTCAGAGATTTATTCACTAAACTCTGAATTACACTAAAGAGACATTTAGGGAAAGAGGCACACTGAGTAGATATTGAAGGGAAACTATAGTGCCAGGAATACAAACTTGTTATCCTGGCACTATAGCTTCCCACTCCGTCAAGCGAATCCCCCCTCGTGGTGCAGCAGGGGTTAAAACACTGTCTGTCACTTACCTGGGTCCAACACCAATGTCTTTTGTGCTGGCTTGGGTCCCCCTTTGTTTCTCAATGGCCGTGCTAACAGTGGCATTTCCGTGACTGGACGTCCCTGTGCATAGCTACTAGAGGAGTTAACCCTGAACGGTAATTATTGAAGTTTCTTAAAAATTGCAATAATTACCTTTGCAGTGTCACTTACACAATCTCACTAATACACACACTATCTCACTGGCATACACACTTACACATTCTAACTCTAACTTACACACTAACACAAACACATTCTCACTGACCTACACAGTGTCACTTGCACATTCTCACTAAAACACACACCCAGTGTCACTTGCACATTCTCACTAATACACACACCCAGAGTCACCTGCACATTCTCACTAACACACACACCCAGTGTCACTTGCACACACTTACTAACACACACACACACACACACACACAGTCACTTACACATTCTCACTAACACACACACACCCAGAGTCACTTACACGCTCTCACTAACACACACACTGTCACTTAAACACAAACTTTACATAAAGTCACACTTTATTTACACACAAACACACCAATTTAACACACTCCCCCATTTACAAACATGCACAATAAGCAACCCCCCTTAACCATGCCATACTAGGGTGCTGTGATGAGCAGAGGTCCAGGATGTTGCTCTTTCTACTGGGAGAGCAGGAAAGCCGTGCACTGTGAGCACAGGCTACTTCCTGCTCCCTTCACTGTGCGTCCGGTGTTCACAGGCTC
Source organism: Pelobates cultripes (assembly GCA_933207985.1). Lineage (NCBI taxonomy): Eukaryota > Metazoa > Chordata > Amphibia > Anura > Pelobatidae > Pelobates > Pelobates cultripes. The sequence continues at coordinate 8,951,021 of OW240917.1, forward strand.
CCCCTGCCTGCAGGATGCACAGTGCTCTGCTCGGGTTACAGCAAACCCCACTGCCCGAGCAGGTAATCGGCTGCAGAGGGAGCCCAGCAGGTGAATGGCTGCGCTGGGGGGTGGCACAGCACAGCATCCCCAGACAGCTATAGAAGGTCAGCCCACCGGGAAACCTTTCGGTGGGCGCCCCTAGAGGCCGGCGCCCCAGGCGAATGCCTTATTCGCCTTAATGGTAGCGCCGGCCCTGCCCATGCCACTAGTCACCTCAGATTCTCACGTGTATAACATGAAATCAAGTCTGCTATGAAAGGCCACACCCGACAAACCAAGTGGCCTTCACATTGAAGCTGATGTTCATACTGAAAAGACTTTAGATCTGGCTCCTGTGATTTTCCTTCATTGCTTCAAACCTGGTTTACGTCAATCCTGCTTCTTACCAGCCTGGATTGCTTACAACCCTTCTTTACCCTGACAACCTGGTTTACTTCCAACCCTGCTTCACACCATCCCTTCTTCATACCATCCTGGATTACTTCCAACTCTGCTTTATCCTGCCTACCTGATTCATACAAACCTGCAGAACCGCTATCTGGACATTGCTGCTCACTCTTATTTACAAGGTGTTATTTTCTTATAATGAAACCTTATTGTTCCTTATACCTGTCTTACTATTGTGAGGGCATTTACGGGGTGATATTAAAAATATTTTCATAAAAATGTATCAAATTAATTACATTTTTATTGTATCAAAATTAATATCTTGGCACTGTTTACCCGATTTAAAGCTGAGAATTACCCACTATTTTAATTCTCATAGATCCTGGAATACATCTTACTTCATTAGAGGATTTTACTTCACACCGTAATCACAAATTAATTATAAAAATATAACTTATTATAACGTGTAACATGCATGATATCAGTGATTTTTTTTTTGATTTTTTTTATTATTTTTTTTAGGTATAACATTAGTATACAATATGGCAGTAGTTTAACACTATTACAGACAGCATGCATGCAGATTTACGACAGGACACTTTACTTTGAAATCAACTGAACACAGCGTAAAGCAATAAAAACTTTGGCTGACAGTCAAATCACACTGAATTAACTCTTCCACTGCCAGCTACAATCCTCATAGGCAATTTTACAACTACAATATCTCACATACTATATCATTGACCATTCCTATGGCCATCCAATAAGAATAATTCTAACCAGATTTTACGTTTGCAGAATTTTAACTTTCCTAATTAAGATTTACTACTTCTAAAATTACATAAGCTAATATATCTGGATACTTGCAAGGTATTCTATTTTTAAAGTTAAAAGTAATATAGAGTTCAATGGTCCACCTGCAGGAATGGAATTACGAATTTTATATATTAACGAATCATGACTCCTTAAATGTTGGAATCACCAGCTTTTATCCAAGTATATTCTGTTTTTTAGTAAAATCAATTAATTTAATTTACTAAAACCAGCATAATTACCAGTTATGTTGTAGATTTTCTATTAGATGGGTAGATATGTCCCAGGAATTTTGAATGCAAGTATGACGAGAGAATTGTATAAAAAATGAAAAGTTTTCAGAGTTCTGAAGTTGTTTAGTTGGGGGAAAAAATATAAAGAATTAGGTGTGTCCAGCTTTGGCTCCAGATGTCAGATCTTAGATGTTAAGTCTGATTCCATTCTCAGTGAGTGAGTCTGAGTGTTTGAGAGTGTGAGTCTAAGAGTGTTCCCTCTCTCCTTTGTCCTTAATGTTTAAAGGACAAGTTCCCTATACATCACTAATTGATAGGACCAATAGAGAACTGTGGGCGTGTCTTCCCTACAGACTATCACCTAGATTTTGGTCAGTAGATGGCGCAATTACATCACAGAAAATTGTCAGGGGATCCATTTACCTTTTTGTATAATGGGTTAACTGAATTTCGTGATGAGTTTGATGTCATCTTGGCTATCTTTTTTATGGATAACCGTCCATCAAACCTGTCAGACTTCAAAGGTTTTTTTGTTCATTTTTATCAGACAGAGCGTCTGTAATTTTGACTATATGTTAGATTCCTGACATGTCCTGACCTTAATTTCACCCTTCCTTACAATGGAACTTTGTAGGATTGCGTTAGTTTTTAGAAAGTAAAATTAATTACTTGGTGTCTGTGTAGCACATAGTAATGTGAGGTTGCCTTATCTTCACCAAATGTTTACATTAGTTGCATTACTTAGCTCAGACTTGAATGAATAGATTTACAGAGATAATTTTTTGTCCGACTTTGCATTCTGTTACAAAATGGGGTCACCTCTGGTCTGATGGTGACATACAGTATATACTTTTAATTTGTCTTAACACAAAATGTATGCCAGTATACTGAAACTATTCTATCTATATTTTTATCTCTAGCTTTCTTATTATTTGCAAACCTGTTTATTATCTCTATAGGGCATATTGTCTTCATGTTTATTTCTCCCTTTCCTTATTCTTATTATTTAATTATATAAAATTATCCTGCTGATATGCCACAATCTACCAATAAAGCCTCTTTAGTTAACTCTGGCAATCGTCTCCTACCTGATCAAGAACATGACACTCTGTCCTACTGCGGGACATCTGTTTCATCAGCCATTCAATGTTGTTGGGCCCTTAGGTCTGCTAGACCTATCAAGCCTTGGTCCACCAATTGTATTTAGATGTAGGATATGATTGTTATGCTGGTTTACGTCTGGTGTCTGTGTAGCACATAGACCATAATATGCCAGGTTTTGTATTGATCAACAGACAGGATCCAGGCTGCCATTTTGGTGGTGGTTCAATGGGATGCAGGTCCAGATGTGAACTGTTTCAGCGTGTTTGATGGATTATTTAAGGAGAAATTTTTTCAAATCCCATTACACAAATCTCCTTGAAAGTCAGGACGATGAAATTGGCCACTTTTGGTAGAATACATGTCTATATTAAAGAGTGCCAAGATTTTACTACTATAATCTTCATGACTGTTCCCTGCATCACAAGTTTAATGTGAATATTACCTCTTTCAAGTGTAAGCTTATTTATGTTTGCTGTGTGTTTCATTAGCACAATATAATGATCTCACTAGTTGTTTGATTCTAAGATAATTGTTTTGTTTTGTTACACTGTGTATCCACAGTCTTTTGTTCTTATCAATTTCCTGTCATCTCTGTTTGACCAGGGCAAATCCTACTGGACTATTAATGTATTTCGATCTGCTATTTCTACAGCGCACGTTCCTATTGAAAGTTCTTCAGTAGGCAAACATCCTTCTGTGTGTAGACTCTTGTGTGGCATCCACATCGCTAGACCTCTGGCTCCTAAATATAATCAATTCTGGGATGTGGCCCTCATGCTAATATTCTTAGAATCTTGGCAAGACAATGAGGCACTCTCCCTATGCCAATTGTCCCCCAAATTAGCTCTCCTCCTTTCTTTGGTCTCCTTCTGAAGAGTCCCCGACATCAGGACTTTTGACTTTCATGCCCTCACATCACTAGGCGCACCAAGACCAATTCATCTACAGTGAGCTACCCCTATTTTTAGGAGAAACCCCTCCTTTGCGTAGCCCGTTGCGTAAGACACTACATTTTTTGCACTACCCAACTTACCCAACACTACGCTGCCGTCTCCTCTGTATTTATGGCTGCAGGCTCCCTGGTGGAGATTTTGTCCTCCGCTGATTGGTCTAGAGAATCCACTTTTCGTACCTTTTTTATTTTAAACATTCTCCACACGTTTCTCTATCCATGCTATCTACGCATTAGAACAGTAAATATGAAGCCTCCTGTCTTGCCATAAAATTTGATTATTCTAACATTTAGTGACCGAATAATCTAAATTTTATTAAAGACAGGAGGTGAATATTTTCCCACCCTAATAGGTAAGTATCTCTTGGTGTCGTAATCTCAAAATAGCTGGCTAGCATTCTCTCGACTTGTCCTCTTTTCGGGCCTATACTTATCAGTTAATTATTAAATGTGTAAGCTTGCACTCAAATTGGATGTTAGTTTCATTGCATTTTAATTTGGGTTTTCTCTTGCCCAAGAGACCATACTTTCACGATATTTCTCTTTCCTTCTAGTGTGAAGATCGCACGTCATCTCTGTTTCAAGTCTCCCCGCGGGTTGAGCACGCTGTTTCTCCTATCTGATCTTAAATCGTTACCTACTCATTGTTCCTCTGTTCTATGTTTACATGGTTGACTCTACGGCTGTTCGGCTACATCAAGAAAGAGGAGCTGGGAGGAGCCTGATGGCAGCTTATATTACTGTGATGCATGCTGATTGGTTAAACTTTTTTACACTGACTGTTAGGCTCTGTTTGGAATGGAAATAAACTGTACAAAAAAAGAGGATTTGCATCTTTCTCAAAAGGGAACAAATGTTCTCAGTGAGCAGTTAAGAGGTTTTGCTAGGATATATTTAAACTGGGGGCAAAAGGGTGATAAACCATCAATCCAATTGCCCCCAAAACAAGGACAGAAGGTGACTGTAGCAAGTGTGTTAAAAAAGGATAAGCTTAGAGTCATGTCTACAAATGCTCGCAGTTTAGGGAATAAGATCCACAAACTTGTGGTAATAATGGCAACTGATAGTGTAGATTTAGTCGCTGTTACTGAGACATGGTATACTGAGAAAAATGACTGGGACATAGCAATACTAGGGTACTCTTTATTTAGAAAAGAAAGGGGGAGGGGTGGCCCTGTATGTGAAGGATAGCATAAAATCTAGCCTAATAAAAGTTAGTGAGGCGGACATAGAGTCTGTTTGGGTTACGTTAGAATTTGGTAATACAGTAACTCGTGTAGTTGCGATTTATAGGCCCCCAGGACAAATAGAAGAGTTAGATAATCAACTAGTTGAGGAATGCTAGTTCAGAATCAGTAGCAAGAGCCGGTCTCCGTTCGCATCTAACTACAAGAAAACCACAGTTCGTATGGTGCAGCTGATTACATGTGAATGTTCCCCTCATTCGGTAGATTCTATCTACCGAATGCCAGTTTGATTCGTGGAGGGAACGTATTCATCCAGGACTTCCATGGGGTCCGGGCGTTCGCATGTTTGCCGTGCCGAAAATAGTTCCAGGCAATTCATGCGTAAGCCCCGCTGACCGCATTCGTGAGTTTTAAGATGGCCACCATCCTTTGTTCTCGCCACGTGTTCGTATGCCGAATGGCGGCCACCTAGTAGCAATTAAGTCGCGGTTTTCTCTGCGTTCTAATGCTGATTGCTACCCAGGGTGGGTGGTCTCCGTTCGGTAAACGAATACATTCATTCAATACATAGTGAAACGAACTGATACAGGCATTTAAACAGCAGGGAGAAGGTTTAACTGAAGGCACACAGGTAAGTATATGAAAATCCTTCACAGTCCCTATCTCCCTCAGCTCCCACATCAGCCCCATGCCCTGTCCACCCACCTCAGCCCCCATGCCCCACTCAACCCACCTCAGCCCCACCCACACCCTTCCACCCACCTCAGCTCCCATCTCCCCCAGCAACCACCTCCCCATGGAGCTACTACAGTTCCTATGCCCCTCTGCACCTACTACAGCCCATATGCCACACACTGCAGCCTTTATATCCTCCACACAGTAGAGCCTCTGTTATCCATACAAACACAAACTACAGCCCCAGTATCCCCGAGACGCCTACTACAGCCCCTACCACACACACTGCAACACAACTAGCCATCTCCACCCTCATACTACACATGCGAACACACCAGGGGCCTCACTGTATGCACACAGTCCAAAAAGCAGCATCCCCACACGTGGAAAACCACATGCAGCCTCCCTACGGACACTTATCACAAGCAGCATCCCCATCATTGCAATACTGCATGCAGCCTCCTTAAACACACACACACACACAATTATTACAATCATTTATATAGCACCAACATATTTTGCAGGGCAGTACAATAGGTAAAAGAAGACAAGCAATTCTGACACAACACGTTGACATACAGGAACACAGCATCACAAGCAGCATCCCACACACTGAACCCCACTAGTAGCCTACAAACACATGTTTGGAGGCTACTTGTATGATTGAACATAAATGTGGGGGCAGCTACTTGTGATGTCACCAGCAAACACACAGAAGGCGTGTAAATACAATGGATTTATTTCTTTATTTTTGTGGGGATGGAGGGTCGTGGCATGCCAGTCAGGGTTACTCCATTCAAAAACAGTGTTTTATTAAAATAAAACCTGTTTGGGGGCCATGCGGGTGAGTCATGACTGCGTGGTTTTCACACAACGGCTATGGATGCTTGGCAGCATGCATATAATATCTGTGTGAGAGCCACACAAAGAAGGGGGAGAAAAGTAGCATTAGCCAAAAACCTTTGCACCAGAAGGGGGTCCTTGGTCTCCCATTGCCCGAGGGCCCTGTGAGTTGTCAGTCCGTCCCTGGTAATGTCTTCTTGTTATTTTTTTTCTTCTTTTAAATATAGTGTCCTAGTCCTGATTAGCAGAAATAATCTGTTTTTTGCTCTACGCTTGCTGGAACAGTTTGATTTTTTTTTTTGCCACATGATGCACTTTATCCTGTAGGAAAAGTCTCTAAGTCATGAAATCCATTTTCCAAGTTGGATATAAAGTAGGCTTTATAGTTTACTTATTTTTATAGTTTACCACTGGGAAACGTCTCCTGAGAATGGGGCCTAATAGGCACTTAGAATACTATATATTCCGTAATGGACTGGATTTTATATCCAATGTGTCCTCTGTTGAATTACAGGAGCAGTCTTATCTTTGTATTCTATTTTATATATTAAACATTGCTGGCATATGGTAGTTCATGTACATTCATAAATGTTTACTTAACACCAACCATGTATTTTTATTAGATTATTACAGTGCAACACATAAAATATGTCATATCCCACATTGGAAGTAAACATACAATATTTTACTTATTTCTTCTTTGTGAGGTTGATGCAGTAGTTAGGTTATTAATTTCAGTTTAATATGTTTCACATGTGCTAAAGTAATTAATGATATGTTTTGAGTATATGTAGGGCTTTTTTCATGTTGTAAACTCCTTTATTTATTATTTATTTTTTGGCACAATCTGTATGTGATTTTCTAATAAGGTGACTATAATGAGAGCATCTTCACATTGAATTCTAGACACTCCAGATACCATCCTGTTTGCTGTGGACAAACATTTTGTTGCAAAAGCTGGATCACTACCGAGGAATTCTCTGGATAAATTTGAAACCAGATCCTCCACTGTTGGGAAGTTGAAAAATGTCAGTAAAATTGTTTTTAGTCCAGAAGGAGAGCAGTTTGCTGTCCGTGGTGGAGATCTGTACAGAGGGTCTATGCCTTTGAATGGAAAACTGGATTGGTTCTCTAAGGCCAGAAGAGTTGGAAGGTGTGAGTGGGATCAGTTTAAATTTCTCCTGTTTGATCCGAATGGGATTCTGTATGCAGCTAAGAAGGATGGGAAGCTGTACAAGGGCCCAAAGCCAGACAATGAAAATGTCTCCTGGACTAGTGACCAAGCCACCAAAATCGGAATCAGGATGTGGGATTACTTTGATGCCCTCTTCTTTGACCCTGAAGGCACACTGTATGCAGTGACTCACTCTGGTAGTCTTGAAATGAGAAGCCCCCCATCTGATATAGAAGATAACTGGATTGGTTCTAGCACAAACCTTGCACACGAAGGCTGGAGTGATCTCTCACATTTCATTGCGTTCAGCACTGAGGGAGACCTTTTGGTGTGTGGATTCAGGCAATGGCAACCTCTATAAAGGGCGAGCTCCAACCAATGGTCTTACCAGTTTTGTGAGCACAGCAGAGAAATTTAGCTGGAACTATGACATGTACCCTTTCCTTTCTTTAACCATTGATAAAACCATCCAGAGTATTGTGAGCTTTGAATTCCTGCCAAATTCAGGTAAAATTATATCACAAGACACTGAGGTATTGCAGAGCCTGATCTATAACAACAAGAGCAGTGTCCCAGCAAAGTTCACCTTCTCGTAAGTAACTCTAATTAAAATGTAAATCATTCTTAACTAATGTACACAGCTTTCTACCATCAATACCACCATTTGCATATCCAGATTATTAAATGGCAAATACCTCATTAACTTTCACCAATCTGTCAGCTGAGGAAGCAAGGAGGAAATGATGGCGCTGCCATGTTTCGTGTCTCAAAGACAACTCCAACGAGGTACACGTGAGGCAGGAAAAGAGTAAGGGTGGTGGTGGTGGTGGTGGTGGTTTAGCTCCAGTCATGAATTTTAAATGAAGCAACAAAGGTACTTGGTGTTAAATGTATTTGCACAGTTTGGACACCTTTTCGGCTGACTAAAAGTTGATCATCGATACTTGATTTTGCCAGTTTATCACAGAGTAGCTCCTGCCAACCTCATATGTCATGACCTCTTTAACTTTGCCTTCACAATCAAATGCTGCCAGATGGAAGAATGTTTAACTCTCCCGTACAATTTAAAGAAATAGGATTGTCAACAATATAAAAACCCTCTTATTACGTTTCAGATATAACTTCAATGACAGTACTTAAACTGAGCATTTTAAAGATTAAAATCTTTTTTCATAACACTATAGTAAAAAGATAGGGGGGAAATGAGTATACCTCTCTTGTAACACAAATTGCAAGAGCACACACCATACTGAAAGAGTTATAAAAGGACACTGGTTTGTTTTTTTTAACAATTTATTAGATATACCCCAACTAAAACAGGAATGTATTTTTTTCAGATCTTCACCCTGAAACTGTGGTGGAGGGAGGGAACAGTACCATGTTAGAAGTCAAACTGTTCAGATACGGTTTGACTACTTACAATAGGAGATTTCAGGACATTCCGGGCACCATAACCACTTCAGTTATCTACAGTGGATGCTTGAGTGTTTTTTTTTTTACCTGGCCCAATATAGGAGTTAAGGTGAGATCTCCACTCTAAGGGCAGCGCAAAGAATTACATATTCCAGTGCTGCCTGAGATTAGTAGGGGTGACAGTCATAGACACCACCTACTTCAGTTGCCATCATTAAAATAACTGCAGCTGCTACTCTGAAATATAAATATATACTTTCTACGGTCTGTTAGATTGGTTACCCTTCCGGCAACACAAAGGATAGCAGTGTGAAGTGCCGCTATTTTCTGTGGAACTGGAAGGGAAATAAAACCAGTTCAAACAATACGAGAAAGAAAAATGAAAAACAATAAGGATAGTGTCAAAGTAATAGACCTCAGTGAAACAGGGAAATAATTAAGAAAAAAAAGTATTTTTCAAAGTTCTTGCCTTCTATTGCAGAAAAAAAAGCCCAGTATTGAGCGTTATTGATAGTGTATATATAATCTACAGCCACTAGATGGAGACAGAAACCAGAAAATATTGCAAGAGAAAAATATTACATGGTTTAAATGCAATTTTGCAATTGTTAGTGTACAATGTAATAATACTGATATTCTAATAACCTCCTGGGAACAGAGGAAACAAATTGTCTTCCGATTTCTTTCCATTTTTGATGAAAAGGAAGAGAACGTTCCCAGCATCCTAGCCTATCACATGACATATCACTGGAAAGCCCAGGATGCTTTCTTGTCTTTGCAGGGGAAAATCAAGCCTTTTAACATGGGGCCATAATCCAAAGGCAACAGGCGAGCAACCAGGCTTCTCCAATGCACAGTGGCGAGATCGCTCTCGTCACAATACCTGACCATTCTACTTAGCTATAACTTGGGAGAGATGTGGATCAGAATCAGTATTCGCAGAACAAAGAGCCTTCATTGTCAAGAAGGTGTTCTGATCTTAATAAATCATTGGCTAATATCACGAGATTATCATATCTATGAAAAATGCTAATGTGTGAAGTAGAAAAAAATCGGCAAAATAAACATTGGATTTTCTCAAATACAGGTGTGATTATATTCCAAACGGGGCAGAGTCGAACATTGAAGACAGACTGCCCAATGTCCTTGGACAGATCTGAATTATTTACTGTTTTCTCTTTTTGTCTTTTATTAGATTTACAAAGTCCATTTCTGAAACCAGCACTTTAACCCATCAACATGGATATTCAGTGGCCACTGGTCAAGAGATCACATTTAAGGCTGGGATTCCACTGATAGATGAGGAAGGTGTAAAAATCTCTGGGAGTGGAAGCACAGCCCACACCTGGAACTTTACTGGCAACAATGAAACACAGGTACGTGTGTGTGTGTACACACACACACACACACACACACACACACCATTTAGATTACATCTCCACCCTTGAAGACAAGCAGAGTAAATGAGACATCCTGCTATTAGTTATTGCATTGGCTTGGTATCTGCTCTCTAGGCTTAGCTATTACCAGCAGGCCATGGGCACCTGACCATTCATTTCATTCAAAGAAGTGATGGCCAACCAAACTTGTAGTCCTTTAGTTCAATTCCTCCTGGAAACCTGCTAACAAAACAGTGTGCTACACAAGTTATGGATGCAGTTAAATAAACTCTTTTATTTACTAAAATGAGATTTGTCAGGAATTCAAAGTGAATTCGAAGAATAAATTTAAGGATGAAGTAGCCAAACTGTAAGCATAGTTGACTTGGAGAATGCTTTCAGTTTGTCTCTTTTGACCTTACATTTGAAATTGACTTTTGAGTTCCCTTTGAATTCTTCACAAGCCTTACTTTAGTTGCAAAGGTAGAGAGGATATGCAGACACTATCCGGGGAGTACTCCCATCAGGGTGCTCTAGACAGGCAGGGCCACAAACCCAGGAAAGATTCAATAGAACAATATAGATACAGGAACACCTGGTGGTTTCTTCAGTAGGCAGCTTTATTATAAAGTGTGGAACAAAAACAAAGTTTCGGCTCCTGACAAAGGCTCCAAGGAGCTATAACGTTGTTTTTGTTCTGCACTTTAATACAAAGCTGCCTTCTGAAGAAACCACCAGGTGTGCCTGTATCTACACTGTTCTACTGAATCCTCACTTTAGTGATTAACCTTTCTAGAGATATAAAGAAATGTCTTCCGGGCATCTGGCAACCTTAGAGAAATGTAACAAGACATGGGAATATTGGGACTTTCCATGGTCCTCCAAACCCAATAAGCACACTCTTTCCTTCCATGTTATAGCACTCTTATTTTTTCTCCACTTTATTTTCTCTTTATCAACCTCATACCCCCCATGATCACTACTGGTCTATAATATCACTATGTTATGACAAAGACAACTCAGTCTTTTCTTTTCTCTCACTGTTTTTTCAAAATGTATATCCAAAGTCAGCTTTTGTTACTCTATAATTCATTCATGCTTATTGAGTTGATTAAGATGGTCTTAAGACTAAACCCTGACTTGCGTCGTTTGTTTCGTTATTGTTATTATGCACTTGTTTTTATTTGAAGTTCAGTTGAAGAGCACCAACCATGACCTAAAGTTTTGTGTACTAGTATAACGATGCACATAAGAAATGTAATTGTCATGCAAGAACTGAGAGTAAATCCAACATGGGGCAAAAGATTAGACGATTGCTCCACCTGGCCAGCTAATTTACAGTACAAATCATATGAATGTTAACACACGGCGAACGTTAGAAATGGTGAGGTTTTTTCAAACAGTTAACTAGACAAAAATGCCAAAAAATAAATGAAAGCAAGAAACTAAATTAAAAGAAAGGAACAGCAATAAAATAAAATACAGGTATATACGTAATAAATTAGGGCTACATTATTGCATCTTTTCACCTACCCACAGTATTCATATAGGATTTGATAGAAGAATATATAGAATTTATATAGAAATGGGTAGACAGTATATTTGTTCTGAACTTTATTGTTTCTACCTAAATATATTAAATAAATTCAAAATTTAAATATGCAATTAGTGCCACCGTTACTGTAGGGAATACAGCACCGGAGCCCAGGCTGAAGGCTCCTTAGTTGTTTTGCTTCATAGTCACATGGATGTGACTGACTTGTGATAACTCCACCTGCTGGTGAGAGGAAATACCAGAAATTCGTGTCATAACAGGTAGCAGATAGGAGAATATGATCAGGTTGGATTGAGACGTGGATCTCAATTAAAATACAGCTGGTCATGTTTAACGGGTCCTCTTAAGCCACGTAATACTTTGGATTGATTACAGCTGTTAAAGGCTTACCAGTTTGAATATTGAAGATTAAACCTTTATTTTACATTGGAAATGTCAGATTTGGTGAATGAGTACCATTTATTGGGGGCATCATTTCATATAAGTGGGCTCAATAAATTCATCAATTACAAGTAGTTGCTAAATCACTAGCTGACAGCAGCAAATTGCTCAAAAAACTAAAAATATAGCCTGTGGGAATCAGTATGACCCCATATTAGTATAAGGGAGGTTTAGCACCCATCTATGCCCGTAGCTGCCATGACAGGGAATGTCTACTAAACAGTTAGCAGCCAGTGCCACTCACTGTCGTACAAAACTAGTAACTGGACAGTCATTGCTGCCTGGTCACTAATATAATACAGTGGGACCTGGCACAGATATCCCTCCTGTGTCCTCACCCAGGGGCATTGGCTGTGGGCTTTAAATTGAATCATTTTGGTGGAGTGATCACTGTACACCCCCTACTGGCTGCTCACTGTTTATTACTAGGCATGGCGGCTGGGGGCATAAAGACACCTCAATGTCTTTTCTCTCACTGTGTTATCAGTATCGTGGCTAATAAATGTTCTTCCAATGTACATTTATGGGCGTTTATTTCTTTAGCTGCCGAACCATTTATCGGGCCAGGCCGCTTGAATTTCGTATGGCATTAGATGCAGCTATAATGAAAAAAAAAATCTGCTGAAAACAGTTTATATTTATGAACCAGTTTTTGCCAATACAATTCATTTGAGGCCATGGTTGCAACACAATATAACGGACAGGTAACCAATAATCAAATCTAACAGAATATACATCCTTAAAGGTGAAAGGACAGGACACAACTGCTAGATTACTCCAACCACTTGGCATCCCACAACATGCATATTGATTTTTAATATCCAACACACTTCACAGAGGCATGACATCTGTATATGGAAATGTCTTTGTCTTGTTGGTGAAAGAATAAAGCTGAAGTGGGGACTTTGTGAGACCATTGTAAATAAAAAAAACTAAAATCTAGCCTCTTACAATGGCATTTATATTATTACTTCTTCTTTTACAGACTACCTTCTCCTCCAGCGCAGATATTGAGGTCCTGGGTGGAAAAACAATACGTATGGTGGCATCCGTCACAAAGGGAGAAATGGAAGTTCCCTACCGTGCCATAATATGCACAGTGTTTGGCAAACAAACTACCATTCAGGGAATGTGGAAAGGGTTCAATCATTACAATCTGATGATCACCCAAGAAGATTATCAGCCACGAGATATGATATGACCCAGCTATCACATAGATTCTCTTCAAACTCAGTAAATATAAGGACACAGATAGAAGGACTATCGCTAGATGTTGTACTAGGTAGCAATATAAAATGAACTGAAAAGGCAGTGGTTTCAGTGGTAACACGGGAGGGAAATGCTGTAGACACCATAAACATTACATTATGCTATTGTGGTTTTGGTGACCATGTCTTCCTTCAAACTAAAGACCACTGTTAGCTGCCCACCTCATGGCTCTCCAGGTTATTTGCCCAATCATATTTGTCTGAATTACCAAAGAGAATAATCCCAATTGTAATGCTGACACTAATTGTCTTACTTAGGCTTCAAATGTGTTATGTCCTCTTACCTATATTCTAATATTTATCAGAAGTAAGTGAGATTGCTAAAACGTGGCTACTTGTAATAAAGGGAACTTGGCTATGGCTGCTATGTGGACAACTCAACTTTTTTTTGTTTTGTTTTTGTCAAACTGGTGCAAAACGAGACGTTTGATAAAAAGCATGACATGCTGTGTACACATAATTATTGGAATTATTACTATAATAATGGGATGTAGTTGTTATGGTGCTTTGAGGTCCTTTTAAGTTTATCAGTTCTGGCAACACACAGGATTGTCTTTTACTTACTCAGCTAGAATGACTTGAATTTTCAACTTTGGTCTTTAATTCATTACAATGCACAGTTCAGCAAATAAAATGCATTGTATTAGACTGAATTTAAAATGTACATACTAATGATAGACAAGCAGAAGGAACGCTTTTAAAAGTACCTGCATTATAGCAATTTATATCCAAGAGACCCCAGGCATGTAGATCTACAATGAGTCCATTCTCATGAAGATCTTTAGGAGACAGGATCTCGTCTGTTGAACCTGGGCGCTTGTGTAGAATTCATTTAATGGCGTTAGTAAAATTCTACAAATATGGTATTCATTAACCTCTTAAGGACTGCATGATAATCCAAACCACTGATTACCCGTTGATGAGCTAGACTGCCATGTGTAAAAAGGGTTAACTCTATGCTGCTATGAGGAAGCCACAGGTATTATTGGCTTCAGACTAACACATGAGCTATGTAAACACTGAATATGAAGACTCAAATCCTTTTAATGACCGCGACTGGGCGATAATGCTTAGTACGTTATTGTAAACTTACCAACACGTTAAAAAAATGACCAACAAGTCTCTTTCAATACCCGGGGATCCCCTCTGTCGACTGCTGCCACAATTAGTAGCTTCAGACTGACAGATGAGCTGTGTGCAGTGCTTAAAGTGACCGTTGCAAAGAGATCTTTCGAGTTTGAGAAATTTCAAAGAATGCTTCTGGGTAAAATACTTTGTAAATACATAATCAATCAATTAAAGTTCCCTAATTTATTGTAGTCATATCACATCTAAAATACTCTTTGAAAGTACTTATCTTCTATTCATACAGACATATTAAAACACATGTTGGTGTATGTACCTTTAAGATATAATGGATATTTACAATAGTGTAACCTACAATAAGGTAATACAAATGGAACACTCACACTTTCCAACGCTACATGAAATAGCTCAAGTTTAGAGAGCTTGTGGGTCTGTAGAGACAACCCCCACATCGATTAAAGATGTATAGGATATAGGAGACAGAAAACATCTATATTTTAATATTGATTAATGTATATAATTGGAATTACAAGCCACCATTAGTCAAACAAGATAGAAAATTTGGAGTAAATTGGTTAGTATAGAAGATAAAGATGGAAAGGGTGGCGTTGAACTATTGATGAAGCCTTCCTTTCATTTTGTTAACTACATTCTGAATGTGTCTCTTAAAGCCCTACCTTAAGGGTTATAATAATGTGTCCTTCATTTCATTCATCATATAGCTATCAGCTGATGTTATAAATAACTGTCTGCAAAAAGACAGGGGAAGGGGACCTATTTGCACCATACCTTATGCTATGGACATACGTATTTGTGGCAAAACATCAAATAAACTAAGTATATAGAATGTAATAAAAATAGAAGTAAAATTAGAATAAGAAATTAAATACAATATATGCTTCCATAGTATTTTACGAGAGGTATCAGTAAGTTTCCATTGACCATTTGCGATCCTACTCAACTTTTTTGACTAAGATTTCGTTATTTAGAACCAATGGAATATAGGTAATGAGAGTGAAATACTAAAAATGGTAATTAGAGGATTTAATAGTTTTGATAAATATGTGACACAACAGGAATAAGAGCCAGGGTGTTATGTTTAAATGTAGAATAGCAGTAAGATGAAAGTTTAGGCCAAATTCTTCTAATGACATTCTTACAGCAAGCTACTTTGGTCAAAAATGTGCAACATGTATAATTTCACAATTCCTTCCAGTTTACAAATAAAAATGTGTATTTCTATTACATCACTTGTTCACTTTTCCCAGTATGTGTTTTTTTGTATTTCTCTCTGGTTTTATTACAATAATATAACATTTTGGAAAGAATATACACATAAAAAGTCCAGCAGTTGAAGCCAGTATGGCGAATATTTCTGTCAGTACCATTTTCTTTCCTTCAGTGCTGAGATAAGCTGGAATAGCACAGATCCAGACACAGCAAAACACCAGCATGCTGAAGGTTATGTATTGACCTTCGTTAAAACTATCCGGCAACATTCTCACCAGAAAAGCAACAATGAAACTCACAACCGCCAAAAGCCCGGTGTAGCCAAGTACGCAATAAAAAGCAATCAAAGACCCTTCATTACATTTTATGATAATCGTTCCAGGCAATAAATTCATATTTACATCTTGGAATGGAGGAGAAATTGCTAACCAGCTGACACAAATGAAAACTTGAACGAATGTGCATAAAATAACAATGGTGTTTGCTGTTTTTAGCCCAATCCATTTATTCCACATGTTTCCAGGTTTGGTAGCTTTAAAGGCAATGCCAACAATGATAGTCTTGGCCAGCACTGAAGATACCGCCACTGTGAAGATGATCCCAAAAGATACATGTCGTAACATACAGGTGAAATCCACAGGACGACCAATGAAAAGTAACGTACACAGGAAACTCAAAGAAAGGGAGACCAGGAGAACAAAGCTCAGGTTACGATTATTCGCTTTGACAATTGGAGTGTCAACAAATACAATAAATATTATTAAAACTACAGTCGTTAGGGCAGAAAGCAATATAGAGAAAAAGGACAAGATTGAAGCAATAAGGTCTGTCTCATAGGACAGAAATTCAAATGTCTTTGGCAAACACATATCTTGGTTTTCATTGGGCCATTGCGTTTCTGGGCATTTCTGGCAGAAATCAACATCTGGAAGATAAAATGATAATCATACACAAAGATAAAGAGCAAACAAAAACAGAACTATAGGGACATGGGTCATACATATGGCAATGGTTAGAGATTAGTCACATATATTTTATCATAGCCTTTCTGTCTTGTCCCTCACCCTTTCCTTAAATTGTTGGAATTTTGGTCATCATCTTGTGTACAGATTTGTTACTAACAAGGTTATTTACGAAAGTGAAAATTGCTGGGAATTCAAAGTTTTGGCCAGAGAAGCCAACTTAGCCACTTCGATCTTACATTAGAAATTCACTTCAAATTCCAGACAATTCTCAGTTTAGTGAATAACCCTGTCTGCATCGCTGACACGATAGTCTGATTGTTAACTCACTCCTGCTATTTTCCTGTTAATAAGCCGTAACGAGAATTAAGAGAAACCTGAAAATGGACGCAAACTCAGCAGCTTGCCCTCAGGTTAGTCCCAGTTCAGGTTTCATACATGGTTTAGCTTCCTTGTGCCATTACAGAGAGAATCTATGCAATCTTGAGTATTTTAGTCAGTTCTGGCTTAATTTTCTCTGCTTCGGCCTTAAATTTGAAATTCCGTTTGAATTCCTGTCTAATCTCACTTAATGATTAACCCAGTAACACTATATTTAACCCAGGTGCAGGTTAGGGGTTAGACCCTGCAAGAAGAACCTGAGGGACTGTAAAATTTACCATAAGTACCTTTTTCCATGGAAATTTCTCCCTCTGAGCATTTTATGCAGTTGAAACAACAAGCTTGTTTCCCTTCCAGTAAGACTGTTCTGTATCCAGGAATACAGCTCTCTGAGCATCGTGATTTTGGAATCTGGGCCAGGAAAAAGTAAATAAATCTGCAACATTATGTATTTGTACAATTTATTTACAGTCATGTTATTATTATTATTATTATTATTATTATGTTATTTATATAGCGCCATCAAATTCCACAGCGCTTTACAATTGGTGGACTTACAAACAAACATGTAATTGTAAGCAGACAAGCTGGATGCACAGGAACAGAGGGGTTGAAGGCCCTGCTCAGTGAGCTTACATGCTAGAGGGAGTGGGGTAAAATGACACAAAAAGGAAATCAACTTATGCTAAAGGAAATCTCTATGCACCATGACTGCTATAGCACACTGTAGTGGTTATGGTGTCATGAGTCCCCTGGTGTAACTAATACAACTATTTTAGTGCTTTTTGACTTCTTACCTAGAGACCGCCACTAGAGCTCAGTGATTGCCAGAACCTCCTGCAATTGTTGCACATGCGCAGTAGACCCACGGTTCTTTCCATGAGGGAGCAATGGACTGGCTGAGGTCATTAGCACAGATGAGCTCAGTTAGGGGCAGCATAGCAGCTGCAGTGAGATTAGCACGGCAAGGGAAAAAAAGAGTTGAAATGTGGGGCCCATAAAATCTATATACTATGGGAGTACCTCTAGCATAATAAATACAGATGTGTATTAATTAGCACATATTCAAATGAATATCAATATCGGTGCACAATAACCTTGCGGAACATCACCTTCCCCATGTGTTAGTAAGCAAGAGACATCATCACTTACAAATAGTAAAAATCCTTAAAAGGGACATTGTAGACACTCTAACCATTTCAATGAAGTGGTCTGGGTGCCAGGTCCATCTAGGGTTAACCCTGCAGCTGTAAACATAGCAGTTTCATAGGAACTGCTATGTTTACATTAGGGTTAATCCAGCCTCTAGTGGCTGTCTCACTGACAGCCTATATAGGTGTTTCCGTGCTTCTCACTGTGAAAATCACAGTGGTGAGAAGATGCCATAGGAAAACATTGAGAAATGCTAGAGCCCAGTGGGAGTGGAACCCTGAGGGTGGGGGAGGGGGGGACCTAAAGACCCTATTGGCACTATAGTGGTCCTTTAATGAGATGAAGTAGACACAGTGCCTACAGTTCTCCTTAGTCTCCTTCCATTGACAGACATGACATCCAGCACTCATGCGGAATAATTTTGCTGATCAAGGAATATTTTGTATTTTTTTACTGTGACCTATTTTAGCAGGGTGAGCAACATTTAGATACAATGAATTATTTAAAAAAGTAGGTGTGGGGAAAGAGATACTTTAAATGGTCATGTACGCTACTCATTAATATTTAAAGGAATATGATACAATTTCTGAGAATGCATCATTTTAAAAATTACACCAGATTGTGAAATAATGGATTTATGATTATAATGCTCACAAACTAAACACAATTCCATCAACATCTGTACAAGCAAAGCATTGCAGCCTGCAAAAAATCTCTGTAGTGTGCTTGTGGGTTCAGAATCCCTGCCTTCCAGAGTACAACCATGAAGTTTGACATACAGAACTGCACTATAGTGTGGGAACTGGGAGTGTGACTTCTAATACAATTTCTGTGCCGAGATGTAGAGGAAAAGGATGGAGTCCAAGCAGACACATTTTTGTGATGTTGGACTTGAAATTGGACTTTGTGCATTTGGTTTCAAATTTTGAGCAACAGCAGATGGTCCAATTTCCATAGCTCTAAACATCCACAGGTCTAAATCATAAAAAGCACAAAATGGAAAATGGACAAGCCATTCTTTGTTTTGAGGTTTGACGTTCCTTCATTGGCATCAAAAAGGAGATGATTATTGAGAAAAATAATATGATTAATGGTTGAGGAATCGTTACTAAATATTGATTATATTCACATATCAAGTGAGAAGTGACCAATAAAGGTAAAAAAAAAGATCAGTAAAAAGAAAATCTATACATACAGTTGCAAGAAAAAGTATGTGAACCCTTTGGAATGATATGGATTTCTGCACAAATTGGTCATAAAATGTGATCTGATCATCATCTAAGTCACAACAATAGAATATTGCTGAACTGAAACAGTTCTGTAAAGAGGAATGGTCAAGAATTACTCCTGACCGTTGTGCACGTCTGATCTGCAACTACAGGAAACATTTGGTTGAAGTTATTGCTGCCAAAGGAGGTTCAACCAGTTATTAAATCCAAGGGTTCACATACTTTTTCCACCTGCACTGTGAATGTTTACATGGTGTGTTCAATAAAAACATGGCAACATTTCATTCTTTGTGTGTTATTAGTTTAAGCAGACTGTGATTGTCTATTGTTGTGACTTAGATGATGATCAGATCACATTTTATGACCAATTTGTGCAGAAATCCATATCATTCCAAAGGGTTCACATACTTTTTCTTGCAACTGTATATATTATTTTACTTCTCCTCCTTTTTTTCCATTTATTGGTTACTTTTTCTCACTTGATCTGTGAATCAAACAGTGGGAAAATTCAAATCCTATATTATTTTTATAATTTATATTTTGTAGCACACTGATTGTCCCATTTTGTACCCAAATTCACAGACAAATTTAGTTTGGACCGAAACGCCATGTGTGTGAATTTCAGACCACCTGAATTAATCTTTTGGATGAACCAATTGTTTCTGTTAGCGACATTCTACTTAACATTGTAAGAAAAAGCCAAGTTAACACATCTACTTACGCTGTTACACTTCTAGTTTTACCTAGTATATCAAAAGTAAAATATAGAAACATAATTAGATCTAAACATGGGTCAGAAATGTTGAATATTTTTGCATAAAATAAAAACACCCGATATAAAAAAAATACAACAGCCTCTAATGACTCATAAACAGTATTAGGTGTTTGAAATATGTTGATAATATTATGGATGCATTAATAAAACATGATTAAATGTACTGAATAATTGAGAAAAATTGAAATCAACTCTGACCCCACTTGTGTTTTTTTTCCAAATTATGTCATTTGTGTTGATATTAAGTTTCATTCCTTCTTGTGCCAGTCTGGTGAAATTACCGACAAGTCTCTCTAAGTAGGTCCCATTTGCTAAAACAACATGATTGAAAATGTGGTTGTGTGTGGATATCACTCCTTTCTTGTTGAAATATATCTCCGCTCCAGTGGGGTCTACAAAGTGAACTCTTTGTATGAAGTCATGTAATGTCTATCAACAAAAAACATATTAAATGACTGTTATTAAAATACTCTTTCCAATAAATGAAATTTGAAAAGGTAATTGGGAGTGATTAGAGAGGATACAGACCTTTAATAAAATAACTTTAATATCTGAAACATGCCCTTATGACCATGAGTATTGTTAGGTTTCAGAACCACCTGTATTTTAAGTCCAAATACAAACTAACATGGTCATGACTAACATGTGGTCATGACAATGTCTCGTGACAATTCTCCATATTTTATATCTTGTCCCATCATCTCTACCCATGAACAGCATGCTGCTGATGGCCTCCAGGAATCTAATGAAAGCATTAGAGCTATGCATTCGTATTCAGACAAATTGAATTGTATCTGAATTTTCGAATTCGGAAGCTTCAGAATTATAAGTTTGGCAGCATATTCAGGACAATTTTTGGATGAATTTCAGTTCATTCTGAATGTAATGCACATGCCTAGAAAGCATAGCGGAAAATTAGTGCACAGCCAGGTCACATTACCTTGATAATAGAGGTGTTGTGCTGCAAAATTCTGTTCACTAGCACACTATGGTGATAGTCACCTGTGGGGAACCACTATGCTACTGACTCTAGGTGGCTGCTTAGTGAAGGCACTGTCTGATGTAAAATTAAATATAAAAAAAACACCAATATTGTCTTACCCCCTCCACCATCAAGAGAAATACAAGGGCTAAAGAAACATACATCCAAAGCCACCTCACAACAACTCCTATGCTTATGAACATGTACCCAAGTAACACAACATTGAAAAATACTTTGTTGTCACAATACCTCCATACACATTTTACAGTGATTTTGAAAATACATGTGCCATATCGTCACTATGTCCCTGAGAACTTACAAGGTTAAATTAGATGAATTAATCAGCAGGGATGTCACTATCAGAGTGCCAGGAAGAGTAATTACTTCTGTTAGACCATCTGCATAACTATCACACATTCACCTCACCTATTTAACTGGAACTGTCACCTCGCTAATTTTGGCACAACCAAATACCAATTGATTGTGCTTCTTTTTTTAAATTAATTTTCTTTAACTTACATACTTTGCAGGCCAAGGACAGAAATGTTAGATATAGATACACAGACTGAGATAGCATATAAAAAGTTGTCCAGTTTCATTTGTCTAAATTCCATCTAAAACCACAAGCTTCGATTTTTATTTTGTATCCTGTTCATGTTAGCAGTGTCCTTTAAGTTCTTTGCTCTGCTAGTTTTCTATCACCTCCAAAATTAGTATTAAAGAGACACTCTAAACCCCATAAACACTACAGTTAACTTTAGTAGTTATAGTACCAGTTGTGCCATGACAGTGTCCCTTTGTAAGTAGTCAGATATTTTTGAAAGCTTTGCCTTCTTACCTGGGGTCTCCATGGCTAGCTTATTGATGAAGGCGGTAGTAATGAAGGCCGCGAACAGCACCCAACAGACCCCAGAAGAAGACAAACCATAATGGACTTGATTATGGACTTGGAGTGTTACTATAATTATGTTTTATTGACATAGTTTGGACTCATTAAGTGGATAATAAAAGCAAGATCAGTCCAGGAACATAAAAATCCAGTTTTTGATGATATATAAAACTGCTGGTCATGCGTGTTTGTTTTGTGTCTCAATGGCATGCCCCACTTAGCCACAACACAATAACAAGCAATTTGCATTAAAATGTGGTATTTTGATCATAGCCTCATGTGGTACATTCTAAAATAACATGAATACACTAACAAATGATAATGTGCTCTACATTGTATAGTCCGAAATGTATATATCCCTAAAGGACCACTATACGCACCCTGACCACATCAGCTCAATGAAGTGGTCTGGGTGCCAGGTCCCTCTAGTTTTAACCCTACAGCTGAAAACATAGCAGTTTCAGAGAAGGAGGATTAATCCAACCTCTAGTGTCTGTCTCACTGACAGCCGCTAGAGGCTCTTCCGCAATTCTCACTGTGAAAATGACAGTAAGAAGATGCTGGACATCCATAGGAGAGCATTGAGTAATGCTTTCATATGGGCGTTTTTAATGTGCGTGACTCTTGACGCGCATGCGCGTTCGGATCTGACGTCGGCAGGCGGTGGAGAGTTCCCCAGCACAGAGAGAGCCCGGCGCTGGAGAAAGGTAAGTGGCTGAAGGGGTTTTAGCACCTTCAGCCCAGCGGGAGGGGGCCCTGAGGGTGGGGGAAACCTAATGAACCTATAGTGCCAGGAATCGAGTTTGTTTTCCTGGCACTATAGTGCTCCTTTTAATTTAGCAATAAACACAATTCCATATAATTACCTTAGATCTCTGCCCATGTCTCATTTTCTTGAAGTTGTGGTTAAATTTTGAGCCAGAGAAATACATATTGTGCAGAGCATTAGCTATAACATACACAGCAACATATACATTATAAGTTGCTCTAAAGTTCACAGTATTGTACACAACTTCACTGATATCTACAATACGTTCCATCCCAGTACAATTGTGAAGAACAGGTTCATAAATCATTTGAAGCACCTCATTCTTTTGATGATTTTTTGAAAAACAGTTGAAAAATTGTATCCATATGTCTTCTAGGAAAACATCCTCTGGGCGACTGAACGGGTGGACATTCTGTAGGAATGTCTGCATCCCCGGAATACATCTTTTTGGGATGGTAAAAATCAAACTCCCATTAAATGCATCAATGGGAGATTTCCCAAGGTCTGTGCTGAAAGACCACGATGTGGAAAATATAATAATCTTGTTATGTAAAGGGTTGTTTATAGCTTCTAAATGAAGGAAAAATAAGATTGAAACTGACCCGCAAATGATAATGACATGTGCGGTTGAAAGCTCAAGTTTTATATTGTTTATATGGTTTGTTTCATCAAACAACTGTTCATGTATTGCCCCCTGTTGCTTCACCACGAGAGTAAACTCAATGCAGATTTTATGTTCCAACATTACTTTTTTTAGCTCACGACTCTCTACTTCTCCATTTTCATCATCTGAAGTGATAATTCCAACCCAAGTCCAGCCCATGTGTACCAACAAATAGGAAATTGCAGAATACTGAATATGACCATCTTGAATTGTTAGAAAAAATGACGGATAAGAGATTTTTCCACTCAATAAACGATTTGTGGATCCATAGCTAATCTTTAAATACAGATAAATGTTAATATGATATATACAAACAAAACAATCACTTAACACCCAAAAATTACAGGGAAGTGAAAAAAGAACACTTATTTCAATGGCCAGTGATGACAGCTTCCTCCAGGGGTATACCAGCAATTATCCCTTAAATACCATATGCATACAAACAAGAGAGGATACAGCTGCAGATCTACAACATAAATAAAACCAAATAATAGTGTAACACTGTTGAATAAGTGTAAATGTGTTGTATTGGATAACACTCATAAGAAGCATGAAAGAATATCGCTCAAGGGTGCCTCCCCTGATGGAGATGGGGGGTCAAATCCACTTCTCCTGCTTTAGGAGATGATGAAACCGGACTCAGAGTAGAAGAATAAAAATTCTGCTTTATTATAAAAATAAGTAAAAAAATAAAATAAACTCATAAGCTAATATGATACCAGGTCCTACGCGTTTCGTCCTATTAAGGACTTCCCCAGGGATGTCCTGGTATTAAAAATGACAGTTACAACAGAAATACAATCTTATTCAAAGAAAGCAATATAATCCCTACCCCCTGAGTCTCTCTTTTTATATGAGTGGCTTGTCTTCTTATTGATGTCTCCTGGGCGTTGTTGGCTTGTTCCAGCTGTGAATAATCACATTTCCTGGGTTTTCCGATTTCGTTACGTCACTTCTGGTTTTCGTCCGTGTCGGAACGTCGCTTCCGCTATGCTGATTTGGATGGATTCCTTTTAATGATGTGTGCGTTCGAAATTTGTTTGTGCCCATATATACATCTGAGATCTCAGATACAGATATAAAATCTTATAATGCATATAATTCTTCTACATATGGGGAGAAATTCACATCAATATTAATAGACTTCTCACTCTCTTTCCCATTGTTAATACAATGGGATATATTGCTATATTTTGTTTCCATATTCTTTTTGAGCCTCTAGGGCTTCCATCAGTAACACTCTACTGTATAAGTCATAGATGGAACGCACACGACCCGTGCAATGGAACGCACATGTCATTAAAAGGAATCCGTCATGTGCGTCAAGTGACGTCATAAAATCGTCGAAACCCGGGAAATTCGATTCACAGCTGGAACAAGCCAACAACGCCCAGGAGAATACCAATAAGAAGAGTAGCCACCCATATAAAAAGAGAGACTCGGGGGTAGGAATTATATTGCTTTCTTTGACTAAGATTGTATTTCTGTTGTAACTGTAATTTTTAATACCAGGAGGTCCCTGAGGAAGTCCTTAATAGGGAAAAACGCAAAGGACCTGGTATCATATTTGCTTTTATTTTTATACTTATTTTTATAATAAAGCAAAATGTTTGTTCTTCTACTCTGAGTCCAGTTTCATCATCTCCTAAAGCAGGAGGAGTGGATTTGACCCCCCATCGTCATCAGGGGAGGCACCCTTGGGCGATATTCTTTCATCCTTCTTGTGAGTGTTTTTCCAATACAGTGCATTTATACTTATTCAGCAGTGTTACATTATTATTCGTTTTTATTAATGTTGCAGATCTGCAGCTGTATCCTCTCTTGTTTGTATGCAAATGTTAATATGACACTCAAAAAATCAATACATATTTATTTTGTAATATGCATTTTCTAAAATGTTAACTTTAAACAGTAGAGTTGTTCCTGATATGTACAAGCCTTTTGTCTGCTGTGTTTCCAAAACAGCACTTGGGAGAAGTAGTGGATCTTAATCATGAATGGTTAAATAATCTATGGCCTGGTTTAGGTGGGCTGCAAGCCCCAAACATGGTGCATGTCTTTTCTTCAATTTATACTGTATTCTTGGTTGTCCTGGCACCCCTGCAGAGACAGACAGTTTCACATATTCGTATGGTGCAATGGAAAAAGTGAAAAACCATGTGTAGCTTTTCTCAGGAAATGACTGAGAAACTATGAGAACATCTTGAGTAATCATGGCGTGACAATGTGCCCTGGACCCATGCTGACTAGGTAAGTGTATTTGTTTTGCAACTTACTGCTGCTGCAGTACATACTTTATAACGTACTACGGTGTGGGAATGAAGATCTGTCACCCGTGGGGACACTAAAGGACTAATGTAGATACCATAACAACTTTTCAATTTGTTATGAATGGCGAGCTAGCCTGTGGCACCCAGTATGAGGCTTGCTGAATCCTCTGACCATTGGAGAAATTGCAGAGCTGTCTTCAGAAGTTTGGGGATTTGTAAATGATTTGATTCCTTTAAGGTAAAATTGTGCCTGAGACCTGCTGGCACCATCACAACCACTTTTACTAAATCATGTTGATGATCTTTTAGATCTAATGCTAAAGGTGATAGCCTTGAAAAAGCCTTCTAAATGGCTTCCAAATTAAAGGCCCATAGGCCGCATACAGCACGTGGAGCCCATGAATTTGGCAGTGGCAGAAAAAGTTAAAATGGATCACACACTGTGAAAAGGAAAGTGGAAAAACTCCCCTGAAACTGGAAAACAAGTCCCAGGCGGTGAGGACTGCTATGGCAATTATTTAATGCTGTTACGGGTTATGCTCAATGCTAACATCATGTGTGTCCACAGGATGAAGCTAACATGGCACTGGAAGCAGAGGTTCTAGATTTCTAGATTTAGCCTCTACAAAATCACACACACTGTACAGCACAATAGACCTGCGCATTCAAACAGATTTTGTGCAATTTGGACATTCAGATGCTTATGAATGTCTGAAGTTCGAATTTCCAAAGTGCCGAACCGAACAAGTTCCGAATTGACAAAGTTCCGAATTGACAAAGTTCCGAATTGACAAAACTCTGAAGTGCTTCGGATTTCTGAAAAGTGGCAAAACAAGTGGTTAGGGTTTGGGTTAGGGTTAGGATTAGGGTAAGGGTTTAGGGTTAGGGTCCGAATAACTGAAATTCCGAATTGCCGAAATTCCAAATCGATTGTAGTTGGTCCGAATTGCAGAAGCAGACACATTTTTTTTACTTACCCGAAATTCCAAACAAAATGAATTTTTGGCCCATGCACATCCCTACTGCACAATAAAAGCAGGACTACATGTGTGCAATTTGGTGGGGACAGTGCAGCCATGAGGGCAGTGGTGGAGACTCTTAGATGAGTGGCCCTTTAACAGCGCTTTGGACTGGGCTCCTGTCACAGGCTTAGTTTCCTCCAGCTAACTGAGAGGAGTACTAGGATGCAGCCACAGACACAACATAGAGGGGGTAGGCAAGTCTGGATCCTCAGACTCCCTCAGCCTTAGCCAGTCAGCTCCCACTGAACTCCAGCCAAGTCTGGATCCTCAGACTCCCTCAGCCTTAGCCAGTCAGCTCCCACTGAACTCCAGGCAAGTCTGGATCCTCAGACTCCCTCAGCCTTAGACAGTCAGCTCCCACTGAACTCCAGCCAAGTCTGGATCCTCAGACTCCCTCAGCCTTAGCCAGTCAGCTCCCACTGAACTCCAGGCAAGTCTGGATCCTCAGACTCCCTCAGCCTTAGCCAGTCAGCTCCCACTGAACTCCAGGCAAGTCTGGATTCTCAGACTCCTCAGCCTCAGTCAGCTCAGTCAGCTCCAGAACTCCAGGCAAGTCTGCTCCCAGCCTAGCCAGAGCTCCACTCCAGGCAAGTCTGGATCCTCAGACTCCCTCAGCCTTAGACAGTCAGCTCCCACTGAACTCCAGCCAAGTCTGGATCCTCAGACTCCCTCAGCCTTAGCCAGTCAGCTCCCACTGAACTCCAGGCAAGTCTGGATCCTCAGAATCCCTCAGCCTTAGCCAGTCAGCTCCCACTGAACTCCAGGCAAGTCTGGATTCTCAGACTCCTTCAGCCTTAACCAGTCAGCTCCCACTGAACTCCAGGCAAGTCTGGATCCTCAGACTCCCTCAGCCTTAGCCAGTCAGCTCCCACTGAACTCCAGGCAAGTCTGGATCCTCAGACTCCCTCAGCCTTAGCCAGTCAGCTCCCACTGAACTCCAGGCAAGTCTGGATCCTCAGACTCCCTCAGCCTTAGACAGTCAGCTCCCACTGAACTCCAGCCAAGTCTGGATCCTCAGACTCCCTCAGCCTTAGCCAGTCAGCTCCCACTGAACTCCAGGCAAGTCTGGATCCTCAGACTCCCTCAGCCTTAGACAGTCAGCTCCCACTGAACTCCAGCCAAGTCTGGATCCTCAGACTCCCTCAGCCTTAGACAGTCAGCTCCCACTGAACTCATGCACCAAAAAGGAGACAGGATGGTGGCAAAACTATATTACCTGTGTGGATCTGAGTGTGTGCATATCTGTGTCAATGTATGTGTGTGTATGTTAGTGTGTGTATCTGTATGTGCGGCAGTGCATACATCCCAACATTCAAATGCCAACACTGCACACAAATACGCCCCTGTATATAAACATCAACAATACACACAAACACACCCCTGCATTGAAATATTAGCTCTACACACAAATAGTAAATAGGATTATACATTTTTTAATGCTATTACTATATAATGTCTCTCCTGTCTGCCTGTTCATTTGTTTGCCTGTCTATCTTTCTGTCCATCTGTCTGTCTTCCTGAACGCCTCTCTGTTAGTCTGAAATTGTGTCCACATGTTTCTCTGTGCTCTTTATCTGTAATTCTGTTTTGTTTTTTCTGTTTTTCTATTATTTTTGAGCAGCAGTTTACATTCATGTCACATTTTTATTACCACATGGCATTCAGAGCACATTTTGAGAAAGGGGTAGGGACCAGGCCTAGAACAATTCCCAAAAGGTTTTACCCATTTCGTAATACTATACCTGTGGATAGCCATAGACTCCGAGAATGTGTGCTATAGACAGTGATAAGGATGACGACAGATCTCCGATGAATCCAGCCAGTTTGTCATGTGCACTGCAGGAGTAGTTGGGCACTGTTTTACCAAGGCCTGATAGTATGTTTAACACACCCTCTGTGGCCTTGTTTACATTACAGCAAGAATCGTGCACATGGTATCCCAGAGTTAAATTGGGTAAAATGGCCGGATTCCGGTTTATGTTATCAATGGCGTAAATGAAGGCCAGAAAATGTCGGTAATACTGCGGAGAAAGACTGAAACAGAAATTGAATAAAGGGGATATCTTTACATTCTATGTTTTAGGGTAGAAATACAAAAGGCGTAGAAGGAAATACGCAATGTTTCTAAAATTTTTAGTTGAGATACATTTATGAAATTTTCCAGGTCTGCTCTAAATGTGTCACAGTCTCATCTCAGCACAACTTGTTGTTTGTAATATGTGTGAGGTTTGCTTTGGAACCAAGCTGTGCTCTGTGTGTTATGCACCTAATAGGGAAATGCTGATTACCGACGAGGACATTTTACACCAAAATAGTTGAACTAAGAAAATAGGAAAATAGTGGGTGGGAAACGTTTCTCAGTTTGGTTGTTTTGTATTGTTAATTGAAATTAATTTCCTGATGTACAGGGTTTATTCACAAAACGTTGGATTGTAGTTAATTAAAATGATCCCTTAGTGAAATACCTACTTTAAAACAAAGTGAAAGGATTTTTTTTTTTTTTTAAAGTCCAACTTTCTTCTAACAGGAAGATCTGTAAACATTTATTTGTATATAAAAAAAAAAAATCTCAAAATGTATTGACAGTGTATTGCACAGTGAGTAAATATATAACATACATCAAATGTCACAAACAAAATGAAAAAAAAAAATAATATATATATATATATATAATTACAAGTACAACCACCCCTACCATAGTGTACTCATTGCATGATAAACGAGTTGATATATATAGATATGCAAACAAGGTTTTGTGGAAAACTAAAAAAAAAGTCTTACATAAAAAAAAAGACATACAAATAAACTGAGCCTACAGAAACAACAAGATTATTGGAGGGATGAACCACAACCAATCTATAGAGTGGAGCACCTCTAATGGTGTGTGTGTATACAATAAAACACCTACCCCTAATTGGGGAACAGCAGATATTAATGGGTGGCCTAAAAAAAGAAAAAGCTCTCTATTGTGCAGGTCATTTAGACTTAAAAGACGCCTATGTGCAGTAGTGATGGTTAAACTCACATGGTTCAGAGCCAGATATGACACGCTCAGGTCGTTCTTGCAGTAGTGTACTTAGGTGAAACTATCCGCTTCCCAGATCCTGTAGCATATACACTCTCCAGGAGACAAAAGAGATATAGGAGATAATACTCCTAGTGTAATATAGTTAACTTATAGGTGACTGGTATATACCATAAATAACTGCTCACCTTTACTAGAGCCCAAAGGACCTTGCTCTAGGTATATTCGCCTGTGTGCCTATTAAGGTGGCACAACCCTTCTTTGGAAGCAGACAGATGGG
Source organism: Pelobates cultripes (assembly GCA_933207985.1). Classification (NCBI taxonomy): domain Eukaryota; kingdom Metazoa; phylum Chordata; class Amphibia; order Anura; family Pelobatidae; genus Pelobates; species Pelobates cultripes. The sequence goes on from OW240917.1 coordinate 8,981,203, forward strand.
AGGCTTGAGGATCCTTTACAAAAATGTATTATACACTAAAAACATAAATAAAACAACAAATGTTTGTAAAGTCAGCAAAATGTTCAAAAGTGCTTTACGATCCTCTGGCTTTCCCTCTCCCGAGACACGTTTCGCCCGTCCACCGGGCTTTTTCAATCGGTACTGTGTTGCTTTCTCTTCCTGGTTTAAAAATCCTCCTCCTTCTTCCTCATTGGATATCCATCTGTTACTCTGTCCAATCGGACAGGGGGTGTGTCGAGATCCTTCCTGCTCCTATAATTGTCTAATAGTATATCCGGAGTGATGGAACATATCTGCTCACGTCCCTTCCTTTTTCCGTTTTGTCATTACTTTTAAGGGCAATTGCCCTATCTCAGCATGTGACAACAGTCAAATGTCATGCCGAGCACCTCCCCACACGAGGAGGGTCCATATTTCAGTGAATAGGAACAGGCTGATCTCGGCTTTATTGTAAGGATCAGTGCTACATAGAAATTGGAGTCTTAGCTCCATATTTGCCATTTTCATACATTTGAGGCATGAAGGGGGGGAAATGAAAATAAATAAATAAATAAAGCGGGTTACATTTTATTGCTAAAGATAAATTGCATTTTGATTCTTAGAACAGATATATGTGTAGGCAGGAATACATGATAAACCATTATAAATGGCTATTGAGCTCATATTAATTGTTTACGAAATATTAACATTACAATAAAGATTAAAAACCAATAAAAAAATTTAAAAAGTGATATAGCTAAAATGATGAAATTTCCATAGTTGTTAATCACGATTCCCTCCTGTGTTAGACATACTTTTAGTTTCAAACTGCATGTGTAAAAACATAATAAAGAACACTATGAAAAATGGCAAATTTCAAAATCACCATTGGGGCCAGTAGTAATGGCAGTAATGAATTAAGACTGAATAGCCATCTCATTTCTAGTTGGATCATTTTTTTGGTTAAGTCCTCTCCTCTCCAGTTTAAATTAATTCTCTGGATTCACATAAATTTAACATGTTTTGGGTCAGATTCATGTTTTTGTTTAAAATGTAATGAGAGGCTGTGCTTTTCAAATCCATTCTTAATGCTTCGTATATGTTCCGGTATCCTGGTGTTCAATGTTCTCGTGGTTCTTCCCACATATGCTAAACCACAGTCACAGATAATCAGGTAGATCACTCTCTTGGTGTGGCAGGTAATTCATTGGTTTATTTTATAGTTTTCATGTTCATTCTGATGAAACTTTTTATATGCCTTTTTTCATCCCTGAGTTCTTACATGCCCCACAATAGCCACATCCATACAAACCCCCATGTTCTAAAAATGGGTTTGTAGATGTTCTCTGGTTTGATATGGTAACATGCCAGGCCAGTCCTTAGACTGGGTACCCCCATATAACTAAATATAGGATGTTCTGGGAGTATTTGGTTTAATATAGCATCTTCCTTAAGTAATGGCCAATATTTAAAAAAAATTAAAAAATTTAGTTGAAGACCCTTACAACTGAAATCGCATATAAATGCGATCCTATTTATGTCTTTAATGTCTTGTTTTTGCTTATATTTAAGTAATTCTGTTCTATCCTTAATATCAACTTCTTTAAATGCTTTGTTCAAAAGAATGTCATCATAACCTTTCTGTTTAAAATCGTCTTGAATCTTGAGTGCTGGCATTTTAAAAACCTTATCTTCTGAACAATTTCTCTTAATCCTCAACATTTGAGCTTTAGGGGCATTAAGTAACCATGGTGAAAAATTACAGCTTCTCTCTTCAATGTAGCTATTTACATCAACAGGTTTAAAATAGGTCTTGGTTTGTATTTCACTTGCCTCAATATAAATTTCCAAATCTAAAAAATTAACGGAAGTCTTGCTGAATGTACTTCCCAGTTTTATACCTCAATTGTTGTTATTAAAAAGGACACAAGGGAAGGTTCATCACCTTTCCAAATAAAAAATATATCATCTATGTAATAACGATAGAGCAGCAGATTCGCCTCCCAGCCACATGTGTCATAAATATATTCAAGTTCTCATAGGGACATGAACAGGTTGGCATAACTTGGAGCGGATCTGGTACGCATCGCTGTCCCACAGATCTGCAAATAAAACTCCTCTCCGAACCAAAAATAGTTGTTATTCAGGATCCATTGGATCCCTTCTATAATATAGTCTACAGGGAGTGCAGAATTATTAGGCAAGTTGTATTTTTGAGGATTAATTTTATTATTGAACAACAACCATGTTCTCAATGAACCTAAAAAACTCATTAATATCAAAGCTGAATATTTTTGGAAGTAGCTTTTAGTTTGTTTTTAGTTATAGCTATGTTAGGGGGATATCTGTGTGTGCAGGTGACTATTACTGTGCATAATTATTAGGCAACTTAACAAAAAACAAATATATACCCATTTCAATTATTTATTATTACCAGTGAAACCAATATAACATCTCAACATTCACAAATATACATTTCTGACATTCAAAAACAAAACAAAAACAAATCAGTGACCAATATAGCCACCTTTCTTTGCAAGGACACTCAAAAGCCTGCCATCCATGGACTCTGTCAGTGTTTTGATCTGTTCACTATCAACATTGCGTGCAGCAGCAACCACAGCCTCCCAGACACTGTTCAGAGAGGTGTACTGTTTTCCCTCCTTGTAAATCTCACATTTGATGATGGACCACAGGTTCTCAATGGGGTTCAGATCAGGTGAACAAGGAGGCCATGTCATTAGATTTTCTTCTTTTATACCCTTTCTTGCCAGCCACGCTGTGGAGTACTTGGACGCGTGTGATGGAGCATTGTCCTGCATGAAAATCATGTTTTTCTTGAAGGATGCAGACTTCTTCCTGTACCACTGCTTGAAGAAGGTGTCTTCCAGGAACTGGCAGTAGGACTGGGAGTTGAGCTTGACTCCATCCTCAACCCGAAAAGGCCCCACAAGCTCATCTTTGATGATACCAGCCCAAACCAGTACTCCACCTCCACCTTGCTGGCGTCTGAGTTGGACTGGAGCTCTCTGCCCTTTACCAATCCAGCCACGGGCCCATCCATCTGGCCCATCAAGACTCACTCTCATTTCATCAGTCCATAAAACCTTAGAAAAATCAGTCTTGAGATATTTCTTGGCCCAGTCTTGACGTTTCAGCTTGTGTGTCTTGTTCAGTGGTGGTCGTCTTTCAGCCTTTCTTACCTTGGCCATGTCTCTGAGTATTGCACACCTTGTGCTTTTGGGCACTCCAGTGATGTTGCAGCTCTGAAATATGGCCAAACTGGTGGCAAGTGGCATCGTGGCAGCTGCACGCTTGACTTTTCTCAGTTCATGGGCAGTTATTTTGCGCCTTGGTTTTTCCACACGCTTCTTGCGACCCTGTTGACTATTTTGAATGAAACGCTTGATTGTTCGATGATCACGCTTCAGAAGCTTTGCAATTTTAAGAGTGCTGCATCCCTCTGCAAGATATCTCACTATTTTTGACTTTTCTGAGCCTGTCAAGTCCTTCTTTTGACCCATTTTGCCAAAGGAAAGGAAGTTGCCTAATAATTATACACACCTGATATAGGGTGTTGATGTCATTAGACCACACCCCTTCTCATTACAGAGATGCACATCACCTAATATGCTTAATTGGTAGTAGGCTTTCGAGCCTATACAGCTTGGAGTAAGACAACATGCATAAAGAGGATGATGTGGTCAAAATACTCATTTGCCTAATAATTCTGCACTCCCTGTATCTGCATCTCTGGGAATATATTAAAAAAACTCTGAAAAGTATTGGATGGCTCTACACCTTTGATCATGTGCTATGACAGTATATAATGTACTGACATCCGCAGTCACTAGATAATATTCCTGGTTCCATTGTAAATCTTGCAATTCATTGAGAATACTCAATGTATCTTTCAGGTGACTTGGACATTTTTGTACTGTAGACATCTATCTATATACGGAGATAATCTGCTTGATATGAAGCCAATACCGGAAACTATAGGTCTCCCTGGTGGTTTTTCCTGTTCTTATGAATTTTGGTCAGATGATGAAAAAAAGGGATCTTTGGACGTGTCATCTTTAAAAATTTTAATTCTTTATCATTCAAAATACCCAATGTTTTGCCTTTCTCTATCAATTTGTTGTATAATATTTTCATTTCTTCAGTTGGATCCTTTGTCAATTTTTTATAGGTATTTCGGTCTCCTAATAATCTTAAAGGACCACTATAGTGCCAGGAAAACATACTCATTTTCCTGGCACTATAGTGCCCTGAGGGTGCCCCCACCCTCAGGGTCCCCCCTCCCGCCCGGCTCTGGAAAGGGGAAAGGGGTAAAAACCTACCTTTTTCCAGCGCTGGGCGGGGAGCTCTCCTCCTCCTCTCCTCCTTCTCTCCTCCCCGTCGGCTGAATGCGGCAAGAGCTGCGCGCGCATTCAGCCAGTCACATAGGAAAGCATTTATAATGCTTTCCTATGGACGCTGGTGTGCTCTCACTGTGAAAATCACAGTGAGAAGCACGCAAGCGCCTCTAGTGGCTGTCAATGAGACAGCCACTAGAGGATTAGGGGGAAGGCTTAACCCATTCATAAACATAGCAGTTTCTCTAAAACTGCTATGTATATGAAAAAATGGCTTAACCCTAGCTGGACCTGGCACCCAGACCACTTCATTAAGCTGAAGTGGTCTGGGTGCCTAGAGTGGTCCTTTAAGAACTCAGTTATGTAATCTTCTGTTTCCATTAAAATTCTTTCCTCAAAACTTAAATTATACCCAGATTTTTTTAATTTTCCGTATTTCATGCATCACCATTTTTTCAAAGGTATTCATTTCCTCTGAAATGTAAGAACTTGAGATTGAGGATTTGGGAATTGTTATAGACAACAAATTAGGCAGCAATATGAAATGTCAATCTGCAGTTGCTAAGGCCAGTAAGATTTTGTCATGTATCAATAGGGGCATAAATTCTCGGGATGAAAATATAATTTTGCCTCTTTATAAAGCGCTGGTAAGACCACACCTTGAATATGCTGTGCAATTTTGGGCGCCTGTTCTAAAGAAGGATATCATGGCACTGGAGAGGGTCCAGAGACAAGCTACAAAATTGATAAAAGGAATGGAGCATTTTAGTTATGAAGAAAGGTTAAAAAAATTAAATCTGTTTAGTTTGGAAAAACGGCGCCTGAGAGGGGATATGATAACTTTATACAAATATATTCGGGGCCAGTACAAACCTTTATCTGGAAATCTATTCATAAACAGGGTTATACATAGGACACGAGGTCACACATTTAGGCTGGAAGAAAGGAGATTTCATCTAAGGCAAAGAAAAGGTTTTTACAGTAAGAACAATAAGGATATGGAATTCTCTGCCTGAAGAGGTGGTTTTGTCAGAGTCCATACAGATGTTTAAACTGAAATTGGATAAATACTTACAAAAACATAACATACAGGGATATAATTTCTAATTAGTGGGGTAATAGCTGATGATCCAAGGAGACATCTGACTGCTATTTGGGGTCAAGAAGGAATTTTTTCCTAGTTTGTGGCAAAATTGGAAGTGCTTCAGACCAGGTTTTTTGCCTTCTTTTGGATCAACAGCAACAACATTTCTGAGGAAGGCTGAACTTGATGGACGCAAGTCTCTTTTCAGCTATGTAACTATGTAACTATGTAACTATGTTCTGTTAAATCGGAGTGTATAAAACTATCATCATTTGGGCGATTGGCTCTTAGTACTGTATTTTTTAGGAAGAATCTGAGGCTTAACTTTTTCTTAAATCTCTGCAAATCTATATACACACTACACTTACCAAGGTTTTTTAGTGGGTGCAAGTTTTAAACCTCTACCTAATAACTTCTTTTGAGGTATAATTAAAATCCTATTTGTTAAGTTGAATATACCACTTTGTTTAGTGGTTTGTCTGTCTCTTCTGTATGTGAGTTCCTCCTCAATTTCCCCATCTTTTGTGCTTCTCCCTTTTCCTGGTGACCTTTGTTGAGTTTTTCTTTGTGTTTGTTCATGATGCGTATATCCCCAAAATCCTCCCTCGGGACCTCGGTAATTGTTCAAATCTATTGTGTAGAGGAACGTCCCTAACGTGGGGAATATTCTTACCTCTTCTATATTGTTCCCTGTTTTTCATGTGTTCTCTCCTTGTTACATTTGTTTCAGGAGTCAGCATTGTTCCTCCTATATTTCTGATAGATTCTTTTCTTCTCACCACTTTGTCCGGAGTTCTCTGTTCATTTGATTGGCTTAATGTCTTTTGTCTTGGTCTCGTTTTTTGGATAGTCGGTGTCTTCCTCTTTGGAGTGTTTAGATCGACATGTAAATTGTCTTTTATCTTTTTATTTGGAAAATTAATTTGTCTTTTAACATTCCAATATGCCTGTCTTTGTGAATGGTAATATGTCTTTTGGGATCTTTTAGAATATGTTCTTACTTGCGTTATCATTATCCCTCACATAGTTTAAAATAAACTGGACCTATCTATGCAAGATAGGGTGTGCTAATTTTTCTATAATATATTTTAGCAGCACTACAACATGAAAATTAGAATCCATGTAGATTTAACAAAAATAAAAACAAGTTTATGATGCTAAAATATATAAAATCCATACTCAGCAGTTGGCAGAGGACAGTACAATGCGTACAATAGGCAAAACATTCCAAAATTCTACGGATGGGGACAAATAAAAAGAATGCATCTTGTATCCAAGCAGGACACTTTATTTAAACTGTTAATTAATGCTGACCCACGGTCACAGGGGTTGACAGGGTGATCCTTGCAACCACGGTAGTTACACCACTGCCACAAACCACTTGTGTGATAATGAAACCGAATTTTAAGAACACTATAGTGTTAAGAGTACAAATCTGCAATAAACCATAAGGCATTCACCTTGTAAAGTCAAGACAGCTTATAGTATGTGACGCCCATCATTCTATTGTGACCTAAACTGTGACGGAGCTTCCTTCACCAAGCTCGTTCCCTAGCTGGAACAGGAAAACATGAAGCATTTCTGCCCCAGTCACTGCAGTTTTTGGAGCTTTTCAACCCAGAGCAGGCTGCAGCTTTCCTTCCAGGCAGGTATTGACCCCTCTGCAGCTTTCCTTCCAGGCAGGTATAGTCCCCTCTGCCTATTCCTCTGCAGCTCTACTTACAGTGATTATAGCTCTTGCCTTTACAAATGCACTTGCGGCTCTCGGGTGTAGCTCTCTTGATTTATTCCAAGGCTAAAGGGATCCTGCAACCAGCCAACAGGTCCAAAGAGACTGTCACTGGGATCCCTACAAATCCACAGAGGACACCCAGTTCCAAATGAACTTTATTTTAACTCGGGCTAGCCCATATCATTCATTACATAAAGTTTGCTGTGACAAACATAGCAACATTCAAATAACCAAAACATGTCACAAAATATACAGGAAATTAATATATTTATAAAGTGATGGGGAAAACAATAATCAACACAAAATCTCTCCTGCCTGCAGAATTTGCAATATGTAAATCTACCTGAATATTCAAATTAACAAATCTTGCTATTTAAGTTGTTCATATTGCTGTTGCTACCAAAAGGTGGTGCTGTACATGCTCCACAGCCAGATCCACCTACTTGGTAGCTAACATCAGCAGAACAGGAGAGCACACAAAACATTTAACAATAAACAAACTATTATGGGCACAGGGTGACTAAAACATAACAATTCAGGAACCTATGCAAAGTGTCCTTCTGCTTGCAGTGATTGTGACTACTGTCACACAAACAGTTCATTAAAAATGGCTAAAACTGAAACCCAATGGCGAACTTAGGCTCACCCCACTCAAACCACCAGGGGCACCACTCCATAACCTCTGCTTTCTCAGATAATGCTTATATAAAAACCATGGGGGGCATGAATGGGAAAAGATGGACCTCCAACAAGAAGAGCAAATGCCCGATAACAAGCTCACAGAAGGTATGCTTAATATGTAAACTGATAAGCTTTTAGAAATCTATAAGCCAATGTTCAAAAGTTGTACCATTGGTTCATGTATATTCTTTATCATGACTATTGTACCTCTAAAACGTTTGTTGTAAGAGTACATTCTTAAAACTAAAGTGTCCCTGTCGCGATCTTAGTGTCATAAAAAAAATTAAAAATAAAAGGTTTTAACATATAGTTTCCTCCTCAGATGATCCAAACCAATGCTCCTTATAAAGGAGCAATGAGGACCTAACGTGCATGCACAGCAAGCCCCGGGCATGCATCCAATAATTCTCAAAGAAAGACATTTATTTTGAGCAGCCGTGTCACATGACTGAACTTTACTCGAAAAGAACTGGGATTAATACAATGCCTCACAATGTTGTGACAAGTACTGTAAAATAAAATACAACATATAATTGTAACCAACAAATGAGAGAAATGTCATAGGCTTGTTTAAACATATCCTGAATTCTTCACAAATAATTTTAATATTGCCATAGGTACTTTAGCATCCTGGCTTAAAGGGCTTTTTCCTTCTACAATATATAGAAAAAAAAAATTAAAAAAAAATATTACAAAATCACGATGTTATGAAATAGAATATTCCACATGAAAGAACTAGCAGTAAATGGTCAGGATACATAATGTAAAAAAAACAAACAAAAGATTTCTTAACAAAAGCAATTTCAATGCTGATACAGGAGCTTAGAGTTACAATTCTTACTCAAAAAAGGCAAGTCTTGCTAAACAGTAAGGTAATGAAAAATTAAGAAGACTCCTAAAGTCTTTTTGGTCTGAAGGGAAATACTATTGTTACGGTTACCCCAGGCTAGCTGAGGCTTGGACCGGCTGGGATGTCCTTGTCCCCGATCGTGGAGAGCGGTAGAAAGCGCCAAGTCCACATCTAGCAATATTCCTGTAAGTGTAGAGTAGTCAGGTAGTTCCCAGCATTCAGCATTTCCCTACAACATGAGTCGAGGCTGCGAGTTGAGGGTAAGAAGTCTGGTTTATTGAACGGCAAGGCATTGCTTAAATACACATTTTCAGGCCAGAGGTGACAAGCGACAACAACCAATGGAGACAAAGTGCATCTTTTCAAACCCTCCCCTCTATCCTGGAGATAATTAGTTTCAACGGTTACAATAACTTAATTATCTCCAGGTACAGGCAATATTCTAGTTTTTACAAGTACATGAAAACTACATACAAATCTATAACTCATACATCATATTCTTTAATTTGTGCATTAGACATATCCCCAGACAGCTTGGATCTGAGCGCATAAGATATCCGATATGCGCGCAGATCTCACGAATGGAGATAAAAATTGTCTCTAGGGCTGTTTAGCATACTATCATCCCAGAGATCCTCTTCCATGGTGTCCTGAATGGGGTCGGTATAGCCTTCGTATTCCCAAAGTACCGAACGGTGCGGCATTCGGTGTATTGTGCACGAACGGATGGGGCACGGGGCAGCCCAGCGTTCGGCAGTTAAAGATAGCCGCCGCCATGTGTTCATGCATACGAACGAAGACCACCCCGTCGACTGCCAATTAGGCTGCAGTTAACCACAAAACTGCAAATCCTGGGTGGTTAATAAGGGGCACACTCCTCAGGAAGGGTGGTCGGTCATTCGGTATGTTATTCGGTATTGCAATGGTGAATGAGGTTAGTTGGCGGCACACACCAAGGGCCGGGTGGTCAGTCATTAACCACAAAACTGCAACTCCTGGGTGGTTAAGAAGGGGCACACTCCTCAGGTAGGGTGGTCGGTCGTTCAGTATTTTATTTGGTATTGCAAAGGTAAACAAGGTTAATTGGCGGCACACGGATGACCTGCTAAAAGTTGTTCGTGAGTTTTAGCAGTTTTAGCAATAAAGTAACAAAAGGTAGCAGACAGAGGGAACTTTGTAACAACTATCCCTCAGCAGATACAGTATCTGACATAAGTGAGTACACCCCTCACATTTTTGTAAATATTTTATTATATCTTTTCATGTGACAACACTGAAGAAATGACACTCTGATAAAATGTAAAGTAGTAAGTGCACAGCCTGTATAACAGGGTAAATTTGCTGTCCCCTCAATATAACTTAACACACAGCCATTAATGTCTCAACCATTGGCATCAAAAGTGAATACACCCCTAAGTGGAAATGTCCACATTGGGCCCAATTTGCCATTTTCCAGTGTTGTCACATGAAAATATATAATAAAATATTTACAAAAATGTGAGGGGTGTATTCACTTTTGTGAGCTACTGTATACAAAAACTATATTTTACATTTTGAAGATAGGGCTGTTGTCATGATCTTGTGCAGGTCAGGGATGAGACTGAAACTGGGGTTAACTTCAGGGTCTTTATTGGAGATCTTAGACATAGTATTAAAAGCGTATCCTAGAATTGAAGTTATAGGAAAGAGAGAGATAGTAAACAGAACTGAATATCTGAAATTACAGGAAAGTAAGTAGGATATGAAAAAGGGTTTAGACAATATGCCCAAAGTGGAAGTTAGGTAAACCGACCAAAGAAGTTATAGGTAGGAGATTGAAGATAAACCTATAAGAGAAAGTATAGGTACAATCTCAGAAAACAGGATTTAGGCAATATGCCCCAGAACAAGCTATAAAGAAACAGGGAAACCTATAACAGAAATAATAAGTTCCAGGAAAACCAACAACTAGACAATATAGGTTTGTAGTTGTTCAGTCTCTTTGGATTAGAGGTTGTACTGCAGTTACAGGTCTTTTATGATAAATGCCAATATTTTCTGGAATGTTTGTAAAGTAACGCAGGTAGCCACAAAGTAATAATACATTAAAGTCCAGTATAAAATTAAGCAATTTGGATGTCAAGCAGGAATTTAGGGTCGTTCAGGCTGGCATGGAGCAGGTTTGTAGATAAAGCCATTATGTAGAATTGTTCAGGTAAGTCTGGAGCAGCTTGGTGAGTATAGCAGGTTTTGAAGCCAATAAGGTAAGTCCACAGGTTATAACACAGGAGCAATGATTTGAAGTCTTTCAGGCAATCATCAACTTCAATGTCAAGGCCATGATGTGAGTTGGGTGTAACCTTTTATAGGATCTGAATTAGTCCAGACAGGTGAGGATGAGATGCAAATCTCTGTGTTAGTAGTTATGGAGGTCACTAGTGGCAAATAAAATCAGTGCAGGAACTTGGGTTTTAAACAGAATAAACAGAACAAAAAGTCTTGTTTGTCAGGATAGGATCCTGACAGCCGTAGTGTATATGTGAAGGGCATAGTGCAGTGATGGCGAACCTATGGCATGCAGGCCCTCTCTGTTGCCATGTTTTTATTGAACACACCATGTAAACATTCACAGTGCAGGTGGGAAAAGTATGTGAACCCCTAGACTAATGACATCTCCAACAGCTAATTAGAGTGAGAAGTCAGCCAACTGGAGTCCAATCAATGAGATGAGATTAGAGGTGTTGGCCACACATATAAATACGTTCACAATTGCACACAGAGACATACGGAGAAAGGCATATAGTCACAGATATACATACAGAGACATACGTTCACAGTTGCACACAGATATATACGTTCACAGGCATATAGTCACAGATATACATGCAGAACAAAGCATTCAGAGACATTTTTTTTTAGAGCCTTTTATTTGGGTATAGGCTCTGAACACATCCTCTTCTGTGCCTTTAGGGTAGGCAGCTATATCCCTCTTGTATTGTTGGTTCCTTTTAGTTCCTCTCAATGGTATATGTGAAGAAAAAAAAACATAAATTGTAGTGTGAATTTTTACCCAAATATAGTAAGAAAAATGGGTGCTTACCGTTTTTAGAACCTTTTGATAACTGGCTCTAAGTTTGCAGGCTTTGTGTCAGTTTGCAGGGTGACACTACCCTTACCGGATCCAAGGTACAGTATGGAGATGAAGATAAGTTGGTATAAATAATTTATTTGTAAATATATTAAAACATATCATAAATTGTTATAATAAAAATATATAATGATAAATAGTCTTCTTTATCTTCGCTATTACCCTGCCTTTTTTGGAGTACCCACAGACACACAGTGTACCCAGCAGCGAGACCAAATAGTAACTGAATAACTTAAAGCACCACTTCTGCCACACGTTTTGTGTTCTGTAAACAGAGACATAAGTTCACAGGCACACACAGACATATGTTCACAGAGTATATTTAAATATTATAACACTTACCCCCTTGCTGCAAGATCTGGTGGTTCAAGTTGGGGCAGGCTGTTTTGAAGGCTCTCCAAGGCCAAGGAGATTAGAAGGGGACAGATGGACACTTCTTAGTCCAGGGCAGGTCTGCATAGCTGTTCCAGGACTTGGATAATATGGAGACATGAGGAGGGGACAGCGGAAGTCAGGCAGTCCGTAAACATAGTGTGGGGTAGAACACTCTGCAGACTGGGATTGCGCCCTTGTGGAGAAGCTGGGCCAGCCCCCCTCTCCTCTTGCAGAGTGGCAGACTCACCCAAGGACACTGCCACACGGCCACCACCATGCTGGAGCATGCAGAGGGAGGCCGGCCTAGACAGGACCGCAGGGGAATCTGGGGGAGGTGGAAGTCGAGCCCTCCTCCGGACATCATCAGGAGAAGACGGTGCGGACTCCACCTACGTTCTGGGCAGTCAGGGAGCCGGTCACCGGGAGAGCAAAGTAGACTCTGGCTGAATAAATAATTGGAGTCCCTGTCCAATGACTGGCGATTCACATTTCGCACAACCTTGCTCTGGCACCCTAAAGCGATTAACCAAATTTAAAATTCACTTTGAAGTCTCACTTTAGTAGATAACCCAGGTAATCACAAAATCACAACAAATTTCCATGTGCATAGTAGCCTGGAAACATCTATTTTAGCCTAATCGTTTCTAGCCGCCCACCTAGTACATAAACATAGGTTAAACCAGCAATTTGTATAAAATGTGTTTGCTAGCTTCAGAACGGATCATGATTCTAAATGAGATTGTCCATTAATGCTCTTGTAAATCTCTATATGATACTTACACAAATGCATATTACATAAATACTTTTTATTCATGCAAATTTTTTTAATCAAACTCAATTATTTCATGTTATAATGTGGATACAAAATGTATTAATTTATCCTCCCCCCTCCAGTTCTTTGTTTCTGTTTTTCTCTATACTAAAGATTTTCTCACTATGTCAATATACAGATGTTACAATGTATACACATTATTGATTGTTAAAATGTTGACAAAAATGTACAATTTCTTCTTATTATTTTTAAAATAAAAAAAAAAAACATTTGAAAAGTAAATCTCTGTAAAGGATAGTTTACATTTTCAGCAAAATACACATTGTTTGTTTAAAGGCTGAAATATTCATTTTCAGATGACTTGCCCATTTTTATAGTCTTGTTATTGATGGAAGGAATACAAATCTGCCTGTATAAAAACACACAATTCATATATAATATATCACAGGAACAATGATTTACCTTAAATTTACTAATTCACTTCATTCTAAAATGTGAGTTGGGTTCGGTGACATAGCTGGCAGGTTTAACCCAACATGTTTTGGATGGAGAATTAAAATATACAAGGCTAGTTTATCCGTGCATATTTTGATTCTTATTTCATTATTCTTCACCCTCATTTTACATAAACTGAAAGATAAAAGATCAATACTCACTAAAGGCACATTGCCACCGCCTCTTGACTCGTTGTTGTTGACTCAAACATTAGATAGTGAATGCTAAGGACTGCTCCAAGAATAATGTCCCCGTCCTGTGTGCTCTTGTATTGAAACATGGATGTCCTGAGTTTAAGCCCACATGCAGAAGAGGAATTCTCAATATCAGGTCTGCAGTGTACCACCAACACAACGTAAGCAAGGAAGAGCCCTTTACGAAGATGGACAGTGGTTAGAAGACAATGCCAGCCTTTGCCCATGCTGGATCCTTTATATTGGTTAGTTGTACAGTCTGAGATTAAAGGATCTGCTGTTCTTGTTGATCCCTGGACACTTTCACTTTTTATAGATATTTCCAGGAAAAAAAAACAAGCTAACCGTGATCTTTTATTCTCTAGAAACAAAGGAATGTCGGATAACCTGAAATATTTAGAAAATATGTGCCCTAGGACTTCAGCTCCCTGTAGATCATTACTGTAATTAGTTTGTTTGTTCCAGATAACGTTCCAGATAACATTTTCTTCTAATTCTGTACTTTTTTGTTTACGAAAAACTATTTTACTTAGAATACATAGATTACAATGCCTCTTACGCAACTACATCTGTGAAGATTATCACCAGATTGTGGAAGCTTCATCTCTAAACAGACTCATACTCTAAACCACAGACAAAAAGTTACTTTAGAACAAAAGCCAAAAAGAAAAGTTACCTGCGCATTATCCCAAAACCCTCTGCACATTTAAATAAATGGATGGTTTTGTATGTCTACAATGGTAATTAAAGTGTTAGCTCACTTGCCTCGTCAACTAACAATTCAACTTACTGCTTTAGCTAAAAGGCAAAATCTTGAATGAGACAGAGAGGGGTATTTTTATGAACTCAGTGGGTGGCAGCACTGTAACTTGGCTTTGTAATACAAACCCAATATTTAGCCCGGTGCTCAAATTTCCACTACCCCTGGGTGGCAACAATGGATACACTATACAACAGCCTAAATCCATGTAGCAAAAACGAAATCAGTTAATTGCACTGACAGCTTCCGGGGGCAGCCCAAACCAGAATTACACTGCGGCCGCTAATTGGCCATGGTAAGTCATCAGCGGGCAGGGCTACATCCTTTTTTTGTGTGAAATAGCATGTTTAAAAAAAAAAAAATGATTTATTATGGCAGTGCATTGCATTCAGCATGAGGTAACAGTAGATAAGTGTACAGTAAGCATAGATAGTAGACACATTATGGAATCTTGAGTTGTGCACCATTTTTTTTTTTATAACAAGAGAACTCAACAATGGGGATATCAGAACGGCATACAATATTGAGGCATCATGGGAAGAATCATGACAATGAACCATTGTAGTGAGTGATAGGGAGTAAGTGATTAATCCCTTGGCATTTTTATGAGTGTTAGAACATGCTGTTGCAGGTTGAGGGCTGCGAATGCATATAAGGCGTACGCTATAGGTACAAAATGCAGGGAAACCCAGGCAAAGAGCTAGAGACTAAAGATACTGATTGTAACATATTCAACATCACCTTGCGGTATCTGCAGTAATTGCCTCCCTGACAATAATGAAAGTGCCGCTCAGCGTATAACTGACTCCTGCAACATGTTGGTGGATGCCAGCTGCTGATCCACGACATATTATGCGCATCCATGACATATTATAGCCCCGCGTCCGCCCACGGTGGTGACGACGTCAGCGTGCATGTGACGTCATGTGGGAGACGTGCATGCACGTTCTGGGGTCAAAGGCTGATTTTTGGCCAATCAGATCTGTAAGAGGCTTACTTAAATGCATTTTTACTTCTCCTCATTGCCCTGTCATGGTTTCCCTTAGTAGGTTATCCGAGAGAGTGTTCCTAAGCGTGTATTTCTGTTTTTTGACTTTGAGATTTTCCTTCATTGTTGTGTCTCCTTCTGTGTCCCTGACCTCAACAAGTTTACTGACTATTCTCTGGTACATTAAGTCCAGCCATTTTAAGGCCCTGTAAGTTGTTCTGAGTCCTATTCTGTGTGCTGGATCAATTAGTATCCTGACATTACAACAGGGCCATAGATCCTGCAGAATTGTGTCAGCACATAGCAGCTTGCGAGAGAAAGCTAGAGGAGAATGATCACCATATGGATCAATTTGCCCAGGCTTTCAGTACACTTCTTACTCAAACAGCGCATCTACAGCGCATGACTATGTCACCTCTGACTAAAGTACTTCCACCTATAGTACATAAGGCACCTACTATCTCCTTATCTCCTCATTTTGATGGTAATATTCAAGAATGCCGGGGATTTCCGAATCAAATTGAGTACCACTTTGAGGCCTTTGGATAGAGCTAAGATTGGTTACCTAATGAACCAACTAAAAGGTAAAGCCTTAGCTTGGGCCAATTCTTTATGGGAGAGTAATAGGAATATTGCATATAACTACCAGGAATTCCTTGCAGAATTCAAATTAACATTTGAACCATTGGGCAGGGAAGGAGACGCTTCCACTGCCCTAATGCGTATCAAACAAAGGAACCGGTCTATCTCAGATTAAGCCATAGTATTTTGCACCTTGGCTTCTGAGGTAGACTGGGCTAATAGCGGTTTAATCTCTGCATTTAAAGAAGGCAATTCTTGATGAAATTGCTGCCAACGATCTACCTAAGAGGTCACTGCCAACGATCTACCTAAGAATACCCATCCACGACCAATTTTCAATGCCATGGCTAAGAGAAGGAGGTTCTCACCCAAGATTTGACAGTACATGGCCCCTGTGACGTACTACCTGGCACCTGACTGGGTGCCTCCACCAATCGCTGCTTCCTAGTAATTGCGAGCACCATAAGCACTGCACTGGAACACCATAACCACCATAAACCCCACAGCCAGCGTTACAGCCTAGTTCGGGTCTTGCTGTCCTCCGCCCACCCTGGACCCAAGACCAGGATCCAGCTTCCAGTGGGTAGACCTCTCCTAATCCAGAGAGTAATGTGTTGTAATCCAAGTATAAAGGGAATATAAAGAGTATAGCAATCCCCAGAGTGAATATAGCTGTCCCCTCCACACATGAGATGAGGCTCTATGTTGAGGGTGAAGAGGAACTGTTTAATGGCAGCCACATCTGGCCTTATATGTAAGTGTCCATGTGAGTTGTTTTCCATAACAAATTCCAGGGGCATTCCCCATGGAATAACACCCCCGTTTTAACAACACCCCTAAAGTACCCCCAAAACACATGGAAATCTTACAAAAGTCACATCCCCTAATATCCCCGATTCTGGAGTACAAAAGTACATAAATCATATAAGTTTTGCCCATAGTCTTTTGGCAAGAGGCTGGCAAGCAGGCCCCTCCAAGAACATGTGATCTGTCTGGTACTCCCAGGTATAGCTTTGTGGTTACTTGGTGAACCGATTATTCCCTCTCCCTGTACAGTATGCTGCAGCTCCTGGTACTTCCAGCTGTGGGTGGGACGGGGACCAGTTGTCCCCCCCTTCGATAACATCAGCTGAAGTTGGGAATCTGGGCCGGCTGCCCAGCATCCCTGTAAAGACGGTGGAGAGACTATCTCCAATGGGCAGTCATCCCAGGGCCAGTTTATGAGGTCCCCTTCTTTTGGAGCTGGTAGTGAAGCAGGGGGTACCTCAGCCAGGTCTTCCCAGCTATGGGGTGATATTTCTGGGTTTGCCACACAGCTCTCCTACTCTCCCTGCAGGGCATATTGGGGCCGAATTGACCTGAGCAGGTGTTTGTAATCCTGCTCCAGTTCCCATTCCATGGTGACCAGATGGATAAGGTCTGACCCTAAGTCACCAGCTCTAGGGAGATCCAGTCATGTTTGTGGCAAACCTAGCCACTTCAGAGAGTTAAAGATGGTATTCGTATGCTTTTTATACACTCTAAAGGCTGCAGCATTTGTATGCTTGTTTCACAAATCATATTAATCTAATATGATTCGTGAAACTAATGAACTGCCCAACAGGAGACCACAAGGTGTGTGTCTCCAATTAACGAACCGGCAATATTGTAACAACAGAATAGTAATGGGTTTTAGTGGTGGCCGCCGTTCGTATAACCGAACATCTTTGATCACGAAAGCCCAGCAGTGTTTGGTCGTCGAGTGCCTGGAACTAAAATCGGCTACTCGACTGCACGAACACTGCTGGACTTCCAGGTCTTTCGTATAAAATATGTATTCGTGCAAAAAATGTACAAGTTATGGATTATTATGTGAAATGGTATATTTTGCTGTACGGAGAGATAATGTAATTAACAGTATATTCTTACGCAATTATCTCTCCAGTACAGCAATGCATGATGGGAAATAGCCTTGCAGGGTACGTTTTCCACAGAGTCCACCCAAGGAAAACCCCTGCAATGCCAGTATAGAAACCCTTTGCATGGGAACTTGTAAAAATACGGTGACTTTGGAATAAAAGCTCAGTTGACTCCCAAACTATGTGTCGTCTAGTTCTTGGGGAAAAGGGATTATTACTACGCTACCTGTGTTTTACATGTTGAACCCTGACTACCAGCGTAGATACCGTGGATTAACCTACTACTCCGCTACACATGTATGTCCCAAAATCATGACTCTCCAGCACTCATGAACTCCGGATTGGCAAAGGCCTCTTATAACAGGTCAGGGCCATCGCAATCCTCGCCTTCGAGCCTGTCGTACTCAGCCATCCAGGGAACATGCTGAATCTTGTACTACCATAGTGCCTGGTGCGTGTCATCGAGCCAAAGCTCCTTCCATACCAGTCTCACGAGCTCTGTCACCCACTCATCCAGGGGCTGCTCTCCCAAGAGAGGCATCAGCAGTGTCACTCACACCTGTAGCCACTGCTTCTTGCTGGGGAGACTCTCACCCCGCTGATGCTGTACACCCTCCAGGGCCTCGTACCAAAGCTCCTTTCTAGTTACATCTTTGTAGTCTAGTAAGTAGAAGTATAGATCAGGGTGTTGGAGTGGATATGATCTATTTGAATTTTTAAAAGGCATTTGATACAGTTCCACACAAAAGATTAGTGTTCAAACTCAAGGAAATCGGTCTAGATGAAAATGCTTGTTCTTAGGTAGAACATTGGCCTAAAAATAGAGTACAAAGAGTTGTCATTAATGGTAAATTTTCAAGCTGGACAGAGGTGGCAAGTGGTGTCCCTCACGGGTCTGTTCTGGGACCCTTTCTATTTAACATGTTTATAAATGATCTTGAAAAAAGCATTGAAAGTCATGTTTCAGTTTTTGCAGATGACACAAAACTCTGTAAAATAATACAATGTGAGCAAGATATTACTTTGATGCAGAGGGATTTAAATAGACTGGGGGACTGGTCACTCAAATGGCAATTAAAATGTAATGTTAAAAATGCAAAGTTATGTGCATAAAGAATGCACAAGCAACGTATACCCTTAATGGAAGCAAATTAGGGATAACAACACACGAAAAGGACTTGGAAATTGTTATAGACAACAAACTATGCAACAATGTGCAATGTCAATCAGCAGTGGCTAAGGCTAGTGAGGTATTGTCATGCATGAAAAAAGGCATTCATTCTCGGCATGAGAATATAATTTTGCCTCTTTATAAATCACTAGTAAGACCACATTTTGAATATGCTGTGCAATTTTAGGCACCTGTTCAAAAGAAGGATATTATGACACTAGAAAAAGTGCAGAGGCGGGCTACAAAATTAATAAAAAGGAATGGAACATATCCGCTATGAAAAAAGGTTAACACATTTAAATCTATTTAGTTTAGAAAAACATCGCCTGAAAGGGGATATGATAACATTATACCTATATATACGGAGGCCAATACAAACCATTGCGTGGAAATCTATTCACAAACCGGACTTTACATAGGACACAAGGTCATGCGTTTAGACTGGAAGAAAGAAGATTTCGTCTAAGGCAAAGGAAAGGTTTTTTTACTGTAAGAACAATCAGGATGTGTAATTCTCTGCATGAAGAAGTGGTTTTATCAGAGTCCATACAGATGTTCAGCTACTAGATGCATACTTGCAAAAACAGAAAATTCAAGGATATAATCTTTCAATGTAGGGTGATAACTGCTTGATCCAAGGATAAATCTGACTTTTACTCTTTTACTAGCTTGTTGCAAAATTGGAAGTGCTTCAAACTGGGGTTTTTTTGCCTTCTTTTGGATCAACAGCAAAAAACAAATGTGAGGAAGGCTGAACTTGATGGACACAAGTCTCTTTTCAGCTATGTAACTATGTAACTATGTAGTATGCCCTCCTCTGATATGGGCCCATCTTGTTGGGTCAAGTGGTGCTGCAACCCCCAGAGAAATTCCTCCTCATATGGGGACGTTGCATGGGGGCTAGCTCTCTCCATCCTCTAGGGATCCTCTGTAGACAGGGGAGCTGTACGAATTCTAGTGTTGCCCTCAATTATAAATCCATAACAATTCTGGTGTCTCCAGGATGCTTCTATACTCACTAGGAAGCCATCTCACTGCTGCAACCAAATGTGACGGAATGCCTGGGTGCCTCCGTCAATTGCTGCTTCCTAGTAATTGCAAGCACCATTAGCACCGCACTGGAACACCATAACCACTGTAAACTCCATATCCAGCATTACAGCTTGGTTGAGGTCTCACTGTCCTCGACCCACACTAGACCCAAGACCAGACCTCTCCTAATCCAGAGAGTAAAGGATGCTCTTACAATAGCAAGTGTTGTAATCCAAGGGAGTATAAAGAGTATAGCAATCCCCAGAGTGAGTATAGCTGTCCTCTCCACACATGAGACGAGGCTCGATGTTGAGGGTGAAGAGGAACTGTTTAATGGCAGCCACAACTGGCTTTATATTCAAGTCCCCAAGCATGGGGTTTTCCATAACATATTCCATGGGCATTCCCCAATGGACCTGAGAGGGGACTGTGACAAAGTACACACTATAATTACATTGGCTCTCAGGTCCAGGACACTCCTACACAAATCAGGATAATGCCTCCCCTGTGCCTGACAGATAATTGAGTCAGGATCTGTACTAAACTCAAGTATCTCCAGGAACAGAAAACATGCATTTTAAAAACACCCCAAAAGTACCCCCAAAGCACATGGAAACCCCACAAAAGTCACATTCCCTGAAAGCCCTGATCCGGGGGACCAACATATCCAAAAATCAAGCAGGGGTCCGATGTTTCCATGGAAGTCATAATTTTGACGGTCGGTCACTCTTTCTGGAGTACAAAAGTACATAAATCACATATGTTTTTAAAGGGTCCATAGTCTTTTGGCAGGAAGCTGGCAAGCAGGCACCTCCAAGAACACGTGGCAAAGATATTTCTGCCATAGTCCCATTCACTGTCCTTTTGATGCGGTGCAGTCTTCCTGTCCCCTTATCAGAAAAACATCCCCAAAGCAGAATGTTTCCACCTCCATGTTTGACAGTGGGGATGGTGTTCTTGGGGTCATAGGCAGCATTCATCCTTCTCCAAACACGGTGAGTTGAGTCGATGCCAAAGAGCTCGAACCTATGGGTCACTTAATATAAACTAGGTTCACATTAGCAGAGGCTTGTGAAGGCCTCATCTGACCACAGCACTTTCATCCAGCTCTGCTCTGAATCATTCAGAAATTTATTGGCAAACTTTAGACAGGCTTTCTTGAGCAGGGGGACATTGCGGGCGCTGAAGGATTTCAGTCCTTCCCAGCATAGTGTGTTACCAATAGTTTTCTTGGTGACTATGGTCCCAGCTGCCTTAAGATCATTAACAAAATCCTCCCATGTAGTTCTGGGCTGATTCCTCACTGTTCTCATGATCATTGAAACTCCACGAGGTGAGAGCACCAGAGCGAGGGAGACTGACAGTTATTTTGTGTTTCTCCCATTTGCGAATAATCATACCATCTGTTGACACCTTCTCACCAAGCTGCTTGGTGATGGTCTTGTAGCCCATTCCAGCCTTGTGTAGGTCTACAATCTTGTCCATGACATTCTTGGACAGCTCTTTGGTCTTGGGAATGGTGGATAGTTTGGAATTTGATTGATTGCTTCTGTGGACAGGTGTCTTTTATACAGGTAACAAACTGAGATTAGGAGTACTCCCTTTAAGAAAGTGCCCCTAATCTCAACTCATTACCTGTATAAAAGACACTTGGGAACCAGAAATATTGCTGATTGATATCATATACTTATTTCACTCATTGACTTGCAAATCAATGTATAACTTTTTTGACATGCGTTTTTCTGTAGCAATTTCTGCAAGTTAACATAGTATTTTTGAGAGAGCAGTGTATTGCCCAAATTTGGGAAGATACACATTTGCTAATGTGTAGAGTTGACCAGCGTTATACCCCTTAACAAAATCTCCCATCATTACTGGTTATGTGTACTAAAGGTTGGAAGGCCAATGTGAATGGCAGTAAATGCATTTGGTGGGATTTAAATTATAATAATGGTGGTATTTAATTTATGTTACAGTGAACATTAAGTAAACCATTTTTTTGGTTTAATATAGAATTATATTCATACATATTATAAATATAAGATAATATATAAGGATATCTTTAAATGGTCACACACACACCAGCACACACTCTGACATGCATACACTATCACTTACACATTCTCACTGATGTATACACACAGTGTAATTTACACACTCACTGACATACACAGTGTCACTTACACATTCTCACTAATACATACAGTCTCACTGACATACAATGTCCATTATACACTCTCACTAACACACACACACACACACACTGACATACATGTCACTTACACACACTCTCACTGACATACACTGTGTCACTTACACAATTTCACTAACACACACAAACTCTCACTGACATACAGTGTCACTTACACACTACAACTGACATACACATAGTGTCACTTACACACTACAACTGACATACACATAGTGTCACTTACACACTTTCACTAGCACACGCAAACTCACTGACATACACACACAGTGTCACTTACACACTATAACTGACATGCACGCACACCAAGTGTCACACACTTTCACTAACACACACAAACTCTCACTGACATACACAGTGTCACTTACACACTCACTGACATACACGGTTTCACTTACACACTCTCACTAACACACACTCTCACTGACATACACAGTGTCACTTACACACGTTTACTAACACACACTCTTACTAACATACACAGTGTCACTATAACTGACATACACACAGTGTCACTTACACACTCACTAGCACACACAAACTCACTAACATACACACACAGTGTCACTTATACACTATAACTTACACACAAAGTCTCACTGACATAAACAGTGTCACTCACACTAACATACACTATCACTCAAACACAAACTCACACCACTTTACATAAAGTAACACTTTATTTACACACACAGCAATTCAGTACACACACACACCAATATACAACCATGTACAACATAATCATCCCCTTACCTCCAGATGGGCCTAGGTGATGTGAATGGAGAAGGGGACCATCATTCAGCCTGCAGGAAGTGTTTTATGTTTCTGCTGGGGGAGCAGGAGAGCCATGCACAATGAGCACAGGCTGCTTCCTGCTCCCTGCAGAGTTTTTCCGGTTTTCACAGGCAGGGGCAGCCGGGATACCAAGTCATGTTCCGGCTCTTCCTGCATGCAGCAAGCAGAGTGTTCTTTCTGGGAGGAGAGGAACCCAGCAGTTGAATGGGTGTACTGGGGGGTTGCTAAGACTTGCTTGCAGCAAGGCAGCTCACCAGGAATCCTCATGGTGGGCGCCCCCTACAAACTGGTGCCCCAGGCGAATGCATTATTCACCTAATGGTAGTTCCGGCCCTGCTTGGGAATTCTCAAGGGGTGGATCTAGGCCTCAGCGCATGGTGGGCATGATCGAAGATCTCAGACCTGTTGAGTATTCTTTTGAATATGATTGTTAAGGTTTGCATCACATTTTCAGGCCCATTAGACTTAGATACTCCTCTGCAGATTTATTCTTCGGCAGATTGTTTCTTCAGCCCCTTTTGTCCAGATCTTTGACGTAACAAATGTAAAATACAATCAAAAAAGCGCAGTGTAAAATCTTTAAAAACAGATTAAAACTAGTGGAGTAAAAAGCTGCTAAGCACATGAAAGGTGACTCCTATAAACCTTCAAACACAAATATTCTACAAAGTGTCAGCGCTTCAAGTGGGAAAAAAATAATTACAATATGATGTTGTAAACATAGTCTTGATTCACCTCCACAGTGGTGAATATACACTGACCAAATAAGAAAATATATTGTGATCGGAAGTAAAATAATGTAAAAAAAAATCCACAGTTCAGAATTGTAGTAATGTCTTCAATTACTTCAAACGAATGAATGTTCAAACACAATTTATTCATCAAGTAGATACAAACAAAAATTCCTTTTAGAAAAATATATAGAAATGTTTAAAATACGGAAAGTGGTATAAAAGATGTTAGAAGCCACTATTAAGTACATGCAGTATGGGAAGTGAGTAGATAAGCCAATGTTACCCTTCCGTTAGAGCAGCTGGAACCATGTGAAGTCCTTTCGCTCAGCCGCAAAATTTGTAACCAAACCGGAGAGACGCCGTTACTTCAAACTGCTTGAAATGTGCTGCTGGTAGCGGGGAGAAGATAGATAAATGTAAACTTTGTCCTCAGCATCAACACGTTTTGCCCATGCTTTTTCAAGATAGTAAGGAGTCCTTCTGTCATGATATATATACCCTGTGGACTTGTGCTTCCAGTCAGGATTTCTTATAGACACGTGTCCTTTTGTGACAGGACTTCTCACATGTGAACCAACACTTGGTTTCATTTTGACAGTGCATTTTTGAATTAAGGAAAACATATATCGATATAATTATACATTATAAAGATTAAAAAATTTATACAGCATCTTAAAAACAGTATAGAATGCAATGAGGAAAAACACAATTTAATTAGTAATGATATAAAACATATTGAGATTAATATAAGTGGAGAGATTAATATAGGTGGAATTGTGGCTTCACTGCTTCTTTTTCTAAAATTTACCTAAAACAATATGGAGACATGGTTAAATAAAAAATATAATAACTGGTAATTGAAAAAATAAGCTTTGTATAAGTTCATAGGTTGTATAAGTTCATAGGAAATGTATACAAGCCACTATACTATTCATAATTCATCTGTAATTTCAGCAGACATGGACAGAAGTGCTTAGTGCTTTGCTGTCAACCTATTAATTAATAGCTAATTAAAGTTAAGTAGAGTTGAGCGGACACCTGGATGTTTGGGTCCGGCGGGTTCGGCCGAACTTTGAAAAAAAGTCTGGGTTCGGGCTCGAACTTGACCCCGAAATTGAACCCCATTGAAGTCAATGGCGACCCGAACTTTTGGCCACAAAAATGCCCCTAAAAAACTCCTGGAAAGGGCTAGAGAGCTCCAAAAGGAAGTAAAATGGGGGGAAGAGTAGGACAGGTGCCCTACAAACAAATGTGGTAGGGAAATCACTTAAAATAACATAAAAATACAGCTGCGCTATAAAATAGCACTAGATGGAATCTTTGATTTTAGCTTTGGAAGAACATAAATCAAAATCTAAACATGGCTGCCAGGAGGATCAACAGAATTATCAATTTGAGAGAGGGTTGGAGTGCAAGGTATTCTCTTTCATTGTTCAAACTGAGCTCAACTCCTGATGCATGGAGAAAAGACCTTCACAAGCCTCTGCTAATGTGTACATAGTTTATACTAAGTGACCAATAGGTTTAGGAGGCGGTGACCATGGCGATGGAGGAGAAGGATGAGGTAGCCAACACTATATTTTATGTTTTGTTTTTGTTTTTTTAAATTGTGGTAGCCCACAAAATATTGGGACATTCAAATAAAGAAACATTTGTGGCCCGCGGTGCATTTCTTGCAGTCCTGATGCATGGAGAAATGATCAACTCCTGATGCATGGACAAAAGGCCTTCACAAGGCTCTGCTAATGTGTACCTAGTTTATACTAAGTAAGCCATAGGTTAAGGAGGCAGTGACCGTTGCGGTGGAGGAGGAGGATGAGGTAGCCAACACTGTATTTTATGTTTTTTTGTTTTTTTTAATTGAGGTAACCCACAAAATATTGGGACATACAAATAAAGAAACATTTGTGGCCCGCGGTGCATTTCTTGCAGTCCTGATACATTGAGAAATGCTCATCTCCTGATGCATGGACAAAAGGCCTTCACAAGCCTCTGCTAATGTGTACCTAGTTTATACTAAGTGGGGTGAGAGAGGCGGTGACCGTGGCGGTGTAGGTGGAAGCAGCAGTGGAGGAGGAGGATGAGGTAGCCAACACGGTTTGTTTTGTGTTTTTTTTTTGTTGTGGAAGCCCCCAAAATATTGGGACATATAAGAAAAGACAACTCTGTTCCGCAGAGTAGCTGTTGACATTATAGTTGCGCAGGAACTTTGTTGACTCTAGAGAACCTCGGGCAAATTGCACATCCCGGTAGCGGCGACTTTGCATGCGGATGTCATCAATATCAACTTTCGATGCCAGTTTCTGCGCTTACCATGGTGACCACGGGTAACAGGAAATCAGGATTCCATTCCATACAGGGACCCTGAGAAACGGCTACCACATGCAAGGAAGGCAGCATGCGGGCAAATGACGCACTCCCAATGTGGGAAGGTAGTGACGACAAATAACAGTACAGGACTCTTTAGAAGCACTGTAATTGTAACGAGTCCACTTGAAATCCTTTAACTCTGATCAAGTGGAGGGAAGTCTGGTGCAGAGCCACTGACCCGTGCGTGCTGCAGCTGTAACTCCACTATCGCCTGCTGCTGCTTGCAAACTCTCATGAGGCGGTGAGTGGGAAGGCCGAAGTTACGCCAAAGTTACGCAGACAGGCGAGCAGCAGCAGGGTGACAATGCCAAAAGCACACACAGCCGCTACATTGAATGTCACATCCTGACAGTGTCTGGGTCCTGGTCACTGGATTGCCCACCTCACTGTGAAACTATGAATGGATCGTTAAATCTGGTACGAACCCAAACTTTACAGTTCGGGTTCGTTTAAGTCTATTATGGATCCTTTGATCGCTACATGAATTTCTTGGATAACTGGTAATTCTCGAGCTAATACATGCTGACGAGCACTAGGGGACGGCCGCTCCGCTTTTGCACCCTGCTCCCTCTTATGCTGTGCTGGTGCCTCTGTGCCACAGCATCTCTTCCTCCAAACTGCACACGTCACTCGCATGACCTTGAATCCATGTGGGTCATCATCCTCCACCCAGTCCTCAACCCTGCCCTCCTTGCCGTTATGCACACTGCAGAAAGCCACAGCAGTTGGCACCTGTGTTTTTTCAGCATGTAAAGTCTGCAAAGGACATATGGAAATTGTTTTAGAATTGTATCCAGTCAACAGTTTTCCCTATGAACTGACCTCTCAGTTTGACTTGTGAGGGTATTGCCCCAGAATTACATTATTGTTGAAGTACCTCTTAGCTATTGATCACTGGATTAAATGTAGCAGCTTGTTATCTGGTAGTTTCTAGTGTAGAAAATATCAATCTGTTTTCTATCACTTAGATCTGTGTAACAACTGTTGTAGGTGTGAAACAATATTACAAGTGACCAATGTAGTAAATTTGAATCAAAGTTATGCTTCAGTTTGACTCATAGATATGATGTGAACACCCCAAATATACTATTTAGCGCCAAAAAAAAAAAATGTATTTACTTTTTAAAACTCCAATATAAGCAGCAGATTAGCAGCAAAACAATTAGAATGTTTACAAGTGCGCAGAAAGCACACTATTAGACACTTCGATTTGATTCTCAGATATGAAGAACAGGCCCCAAAATGTACTATTTAGCAGTTTATCAACCAAACTAGTAAAATGTTTACAATTGAGCTGTAAACGCAGTATTAGACGCTTCTATTTGACTCTAAGACATGAAGTGCACGCCCCAAAATGTACTATTTAGCAGATTAGCAGCAAAACAATTAGAATGTTTACAAGTGCACAGAAAGCACACTATTAGATGTTTCGATTTGACTCTCAGATATGAAGAACTAGCCACAAAATGTACTATTTAGCAGATTAGCAGCAAAACAATTAGAATGTTTACAAGTGCCCAGTAAGCACATTATTTGACGCTTCGATTTGACTTACAGATATGAAGAACAGGCCCCAAAATGTACCATTTAGCAAATTAGCAGCAAAACAATTAGAATGTTTACAAGTGTGCAGAAAGCACACTGTTTTAGTGTTTTTGGTCGATAAGATTCTGTACTTAGGCCCCTCATAATTGTCAGCACCAGGCCCACTGGGCTCTTAATCTGGCCCTGTTGGCTAATATAGCTTGGTTGCTACATTTAAGTGTTGCTTCAACGTGTGTGATTGGAGATATTCTGGAGATAAACTGGAGGTAATCTGAGGTATTCAGGAGGATAAATAAAAAGTTAAGATTTGTTTGATTTAAATTATTCTCCTAATTGGAATGGCAGACTTAGTTCAGTGTAACAATTGCTATGCATTTGTTTCACGTTCCACTTTTTGGAGATTTGGTTGTTGTCTAATCTGTAGACAGTTCTCTATCTTGCGGCAGGAGATTGTATTTTTGAAGTCTGAGATTTGTAAATTATCTGGTAAACAAACTCAGGCTGGAACTGCTGCAAAGCCACTGCCGCAGAGACGTACTAGGAATGGCAGATGGATTACTGTAGGATCTGGACTAAAAAATTGAGCTGCTTCAAAACATTGATTTTTGTGACCACAGTTACAAACCGCCTCCAGAGAGCCTGTTCTACACCAGACCAGTGGAGCCAGACTGCAGCTACAGCCCATCATCATCCTCATCCTCATCTGGTTTTAAGTAGGCAATCTAGTATATTATTCATGGCACTAATCTCTAATTTACCTCACATTAAAGAAACACTATAGTCCCCAGAACCACTGCAGCTTAATGTAATGGTTCTGGTGTCTATAGCCTGTCCCTGCAGGCCTTTAAATGTAAACACGGCAGCACGGCAGCACGGCAGCACTGCAGCACTGGCGTTAGTTAACATGGCAGATCATATGGATGGGGCATTGTGATGTCACATGGGGGCGGCAAACTTTACTTTTGCCTAAGGCGGCAAAAATCCTCGCACCGGCCCTGTCCCTATGTATCAAAGTATCTCAGTGCTCCATGTCTCCCAGTGTCCCCATTTCTGTGTCCTCATATTGCCCAGTGTCCCCATGTCACTAGGGGACACTGAGAGACATGGGGGCACTGAGAGACTTGGGGACACTGGGACATAGCGGACACAGACCTGGGAACACTGAGACACTAGGGGATGCTGGGAGATGCAGGGACACAGACACTTGGGGACAAAGGCACACATGGGGACACTAAGACATGGGAAAACAGACACACATGGGGACACTGAGACATGGGGACACAGACACTTGAGGACACTGGGAGACATGGAGACAGTGGGAGACATGGGGACACAGACACTGGAAGATATGGGGACACAGACACTAGGGACACTTGGAGACATGGGGACACAGACACTAGGGACACTGGGAGACATGGGCACACTGAGACACCATGGAACACTGGCTTGGGGACATTGTGCCGCTAGTGTCTGTGTCCCCATGTCCCAATGGGGACTTGGTTTTAAAAACTAAATTGCCAAATTCATGCTGACATTCTTCAAATTAAACTATTGTCACAGTTACGCTATTTTATTCAGAATTTTGCAATTCAATTTCAATTCACCACAATGCGCTGTTTAGTGAATAACTTCCTCGTTTGCATGCATTTTGTGGGATTTGTTGAGAAAGGCCTTTTAGACCTTTTTTTCATGTCCATTACGTAATATGTAGACAAGTATATTGGATATATATGTCATTTTATAGTTTAGATATAAATTAATTTGGTACATTTGATATCAGTCTATTAAACTAAGTGTTTTTTATTGCATTATCAGTAGCATTATATTATTCTTTTTAGTTTTTGCTCTGTTGATGCTGTATATTTGTAACAATTCAAACCAATTTAAATTGAAAGCATATACATTAAATAAAAAACACTTAACATTATATTAACAAAGATGGTAAATATTTTGGATGCCCACTGAATTATCAATGTTGTTTTTTCTTTAATATACAAAGCAAGCCATTTTTATTTTATTTTATTTTTATTTTATCATTTTATTTTTTTTAGAATAAAAGTTGGATTTTAAATGTAAGATGTAACCAAGCTCTTTAACAATGTATTATTATTATTATTATTTTATATTTTGAATTTGAATGTCATATTACATATGAAATAGAATTGGCAGGCTTTCATTATTTGTTCTGATCTGTATAGATTTGCAATTGTGATGAAAGTTTAAGAACAAAGTTCAGTTCACTATGTCATGAGGGAGAAAGCTGAAACTTTTCTGTTGTAAGAAAGAACACGGTTATTTTCGGTGTAATTTTCGTTCGCTGTTATTAACATGATGTCTTGGTTCCGCCACTGTAATTATATATCCACAAACAGCATCCTCGAGAGACGAACGTATTGACAGAACAGATTGTGAATCCTCAAGAGATGTAATGACGAAAACAGAGAACTGCACATGAAAACCATGATTCATTTAACTAAACCTAGAGAGATCCCAATGTCTTTTATAGAAATATAGAAATTACGTAATCTTCCTTAGAAAGCCTAATGTAAATTGTATATTGCTTTTACCTTTCCAATTGTAAAATACACCATAATGTTACATTTATTAAATATGATAATGTTTTAAATCACTTTACTAAGAAATCACAAATCCACATACACTAAATATCAATAAAGATAAATAGATGGACTAAGATCAACAGTCTGTAAAATATTTGTATAATATATTAATTAAAACATTAAAATTGAAAATAATTCAACATATTATTGAATAATGAAACAGTAATTTTAAATATAATGCTACTGATAATGCAATAAAAAACACTTAGTTTAATAGACTGATATCAAATGTACCAAATTAATTTATATCTAAAACTATAAAATGACATATATATCCAATATACTTGTCTACATATTATGTAATGGACACGAAAAAAAAGGTCTAAAAGGCCTTTCTCAACAAATCCCACAAAATGCATGCAAACAAGGAAGTTATTCACTAAATAGCGCATTGTGGTGAATTGAAATTGAATTGCAAAATTCAGAATAAAATAGCGTAACTGTGACAATAGTTTAATTTGAAGAATGTCGGCCTGAATTTGGCAATTTAGTTTTTAATGCATTATTATTCAGCGTTAACGTTGCAGGTAACTTGACCTTTCAGTGTTGTCATTGTGACATTTATCTAATAACCGTGTAATATTGTAGAGGATTTTACGTGGATTAACTCTTTGTTAATTTATGTGATTTAAAATGAAACAATTGGCTGTTTATCTGAAGATAATTTTACTGAATTAGGTAGAAGTAAAAAAGTCTGTGAACAGCCATGTATTATGGCATTTTGTAAGTATGTGTATTACTAGAAGCTAGTGGAGAGCCTTAGACCAGGGACTCCGCTCAATGCTATAAGCGATGGCCCCTCATGCATATGTTAACCAAAACCCCTTACAATACCAGCAATGTACCATGGCCGAAGCCTAAACATAAATCCTAATATGTTCTATAACTGTGATTGTAACACCAAATGCTTGAATGAATTCAGTGTGAATGGGAATTTATATTTACAAACTCCTTATCCTGTGTTGATTTTGAGCCATGCTGCACCAAATTTGCACTGTCAAAAATAATATTTCAAAGGGGTTAACAATGAAAAATTGTCAAATTGGTTCCATAGCTTTTCAGGACAACACTCAAGGATTCAATCCCCCCCCCCCCTTCCAAAATTCCTCTAAGCAACCTCTTGTATTCTGAGTGATGTGGGGGTCTGCCCATTGAATCCTGAGTAGTGTAGAGGGTACATCTTATATGCTGTGTGATACATGGCTCTGTCCTTTGCATCCTGTGTATACCTCATAAAGCAAGGTGGCATTCCCGCTTGTATCCTGAGCACGGTACAGGTCTATCCCATGTATTTTGGGTACTGTGGAGGCCTATCCCTTATATTTTGATTGCTTCAGATGTAAAACCATTGTATTCTAAATATCATAAACACCCAAACCTTGTCTTCAATTTCAGTTCTATGTTGAGCATCATAGAGGCCTACCCTCTGTTTCTGGAGTACTACAAAGGCCTACCTGTGTATCCTGATTAATGTAGGCACCTACACCTTGTATCCTGAATGCCTGTTACGCAGACCTTTTGCATGGTGAGTGCTGCAGAGCACTGCATTTTGAGAATTGAAGAGGCTGACCTCTTGTATCTGAGCATTGTAGGGGCCAACAACCTTGTATGCTGAGTGACAGAGGCTATCCCCTTGCATGCTAAGTAATATATAGACCTACCAGTTGTATTCTGGGTACTATATAGGCATTTCCTTGTATCAGGAGCGCTGTAGAGACTTATTGTATCCTAGAGTATTGTAGAGGCATGCCACTTGTATCCTGAGTGCATTGAGGCCCAATTCTCAGTACCACAGAGGCTTATTGCATCTTTATGGAGAAACACAGAACCAAATCCCTTGTTTCCTACATACTGTAGAGTCCTACTTCTTGTTTCCTGAGTAGTGCCTATCTATTGTATCCTGATTACAATATAGGTTTAGTCCTTTTATCTTAGGTACTGTGGAGGTCCACACCTTTCAGCACAAGTGCTGTAGTGGTCTACAACTTGTATCTTGAGTGCTGCAGAGGGCATCTCCTTGTATTCTGGGTATTGGGCCATCATTTGTATCCTGAGTAGTATAGCCCTCAGAATATGATAGAGAAGCCTCTAGATTACTCAGGGTACACAGGGTAGATCTCTATACCTCTAAAGATGACAGGGGTAAGCCTCTACACTACTCAAGATAGACATCTTTTGTATCTTGAGCAGTTTAGAGGCGTACCGTTTGTATCCTATGTAATGTAGAGGTCTACCCTGGGATCTTAAAGAGGCATGAAGGCCTACATTTAGTATCATAAGTACTATAGATGGTTACTCCTTGTATTCAAAGTACTGGAGAGTACTAATGTTAGTATTGTAAGTATTGAAGATGCCTAACTCTTGAATTCTGAGTAGTGTAGAGAAAGCATGTCAAATTTGCGGCCGATTTATACAGTTTCAACTTACAATAGCTCTTCACAATAATATAAAGGAGGGAATATACAACAACAAATGAAACATTACAAATTTTGACAGGAACAATAGGTTGATAAGGACCCTGCTTGAATGAGCCTAAACTTTAGAGGAAGATAGCCATTATATACAGACTTTATATAAAATAAGAGGATAGTAATATGTAACATGATCCTCTTTATTCACCTAGAGAAAATTAATGTTTAGTGGTTAGTAGCCATTAGGCCCAGAGGGAACGTGTTGAAAGTTTTCCTGGTGTAGGAAAGTACACAGTTATTTTATGTGAGTTTCTTACACTGTTATTAAAATAATGTCAAGTTTGCACCACTATAATTATATCTATTAACAATAAAAAGAGTGTACACACTAAATAAAAAGCAAAGAAAAATTCTAAAACATATATACATATAATACATATCCCTGTGTTGCAATCAAGCAGGGAAATCTAAAAAAAAAACATAAAAACAACACATAGTGCTTTCTGTATACATAAAAGAATCGAGTATTAAACGGTGGAATACAACTCACACATCATAGAGCTGTATGGCTCACAGACTCTGTGTAATGCTCTCCAACGTGCCTATACAGGCTAAGGTGGTGTAAATACTGGAGATGGAGGCTCCAAGATAAATGTAAATGCCTTTATTATAAGGAAAATTTAAATATTGGGACAAAGTAAGCAGTGGAAATAGAATTAATACAAGAAGCCACCGCAAAAGAAATAATATATAGAAGTCCCCAAAACATACAAAAATTAAGCAGATGTGTTTCAACTCCTCATGGAGTCTTCTTCAATGCTGACTTGAGCCCCCATAGTTCTGAAATATATGGAATTGAGCCTCCATACATCAGCACATAAATGAGAACATGTTGTAGTAACAACTTGTCAGGAAGTAATGACATATTATTAGGTACATTCATAGGAGTATTGTCTTATTTGCTATGTATCCTGTTGCATGTAAACAGGGGTATAAACGAATACTCGTCATTTATATTAGTGTGCAGTGTGGTGGATACATGGATGAGAAGAGAAGGTAAACCCAGTCGTCCCCATCTATAGAAAGCAGGAGAAACAAGCAATCAGAGAAGCAAGCTGGGCTCCTTAATCGGATTTCAAATATTCCATCTCGAATGTTACCGATATGGGAGAAGCAAAGTCGCTTTACTAACAACTCCCACAAAGGCTCCATATGCAGCACCGGAGCATACGGGAAACAAATAATTGTTAAGATACCTTGAATAAGTCGTGCAATGCTTGTTTCCATTGCAAGACGAGTATTAACCAATATGTAACAAAAGTATAAATCAAAAGCGAGGATGTGATGGCACTTAAAGTATAACTATATCACAACAGAAATCATTAAGAGTTACACTAGGAGACATATATCACACGGATTGTTCACAAATCAGTGAGCTCCC
>OW240917.1:9018582-9042359 GCA_933207985.1 Pelobates cultripes
ATCTATGTTTAATGTTTAATGATCCATGTCTGTGTCCTCCTGTTCATGTTTCCTGTTTGTTATCTATGTTTAATGTTTATGATCCCTGTCTGTGTCCTCCTGTTCATGTTTCCTGTTTGTTATCTATGTTTAATGTTTATGATCCCTGTCTGTGTCCTCCTGTTCATGTTTCCTGTTTGTTATCTATGTTTAATGTTTATGATCCCTGTCTGTGTTCTCCTGTTCATGTTTCCTGTTTGTTATCTATGTTTAATGTTTATGATCCCTGTCTGTGTCCTCCTGTTAAAGGTTTCATGTTATAGCCATGTGTAATCTCCGTCTTTGTGTTGCCTCTTTACTCTCCTAGTCATGCTTCTGTTGTATTTTATGATTCTTGTCTGTATTTCTGTATTTGTTTGTATGTAATGTTTTCTGTTTAGATTCTATATACTATGTTTGCTGTTCTTTTTTTCTGTTTATGTTCCATGTTTATATTTTGTATCTTATTTATAAATGTAGTTGGATTTCTACTTGACCAATGAATCAGTAGGTCTGTGATAAAGGCTTTTTATCAGTGTCTGTCTGATATTGTAGCAATGTGACTGCTGGGGAAAGCAAGATTAATCTCACTGTGACTGTACCCATATCTCTATTATCAGAAAGCAGAATCTCCATCTGTAGAATCACACTGGATTTAAAATGTTATCATCTGTTTTCATGGTTTGGGCAGCCACGTGGTAGTCTTTACCACTGGCTTTTGGAGGTAGATTGTATAATAAATTGAGATAGTGTTATAGCTACGTGATCAGTCCACAGACATGGACACAAGTAAGAATGTAAATGTTCTTGTCACTTAACATGTGCCATTAAAGTATCTCTTAGAGGAACCTAGATGAATATCCTCCAAGACCTGAGATTGCAAGCAATCGGTTACCTTTCATTTGGTATCTTCAAAAAGAAGGAGCTCAACTCTATCAAACTTGAAGGATCTTTTGATAATTTAGAAAGTCCAATAAGAGTCCAATAGGGCTTCCTTTTTAACACGTTATTCTCTTGGACTTTCAGTCCGCTCTCTCTCTATTTGTTTATTGCCTAATTAGTGGGTTATTCCCACACAGAGAATAACAAGTGGGTTTTTCTTTGGAGCTAGCCATTTGGTCCCTTTATTTATAGGGTTCCTTT
Source organism: Pelobates cultripes (assembly GCA_933207985.1). NCBI lineage: Eukaryota > Metazoa > Chordata > Amphibia > Anura > Pelobatidae > Pelobates > Pelobates cultripes. Next base: position 9,019,744 of record OW240917.1, read on the forward strand.
TGGACTTTCTCCTTTATTATCTTTATTGCTTTATTTCTTTTTTGATAATTTGTAAATCAAGACAAGTTAATGTGAACAGACAACCAAGTCAGAAGGTTAGAAAACATTCAGAGCGTTATTTGGTTTGTTTAGTGAATAAAGGGCACTTTCACTTGTTCTACAGGTAACATCTATTAGAAATTCTTTTTCAGAATTATCTTTCTTGTTTGTTTTTTTAACTTTTTGGAGACAGGCAACATTATACATTTTAGAAGTGCATTATTCCTGTGCACAACGTTGCTTTAATTGGTCTAGTGAATTTTGCGTGTTTCCTGTAGACAGATGAATTATTTTCATATTATATATTATAAAAAGAGAAAACCACTCCCTGCTCAGTATGATAGTTTAACCTTTTCAGTGTTTCTATATTGTTGTAGAAATTGAGTGTTCTTGGGACAGCCTAAATGAATACCATGGAGAGAAAATAAGAATCAGCCCATACACTGACCATCACAGACTGACTATCACAGACTGACCATCACAGACTGACCATCACTACTGGAATTGTACACAAGATTTTCCTACACTTGTGAAATTAGTTATATATGAACTTAAGCCATCACATTATTATTATTGTTTATAAAGCACCAAGAAATTCTGCAGCGCTGTACAATCGGTGACTAAGACGGGGTGGACACACAGGAACAGAGGGGGCTGGGAACCCTTCTCAAACCAACTCACATTCTAGAGGGAGTGGGATCAAGTGGCACAAGAGGTAAGAAAAGGATGCATTTCTTGTATGGGAAAAAGTAGGTTAGTAGAATAGTTGACAGTAAAGGGCTAGTTTTTTAGATGACACAGTTGTAGGAGTGAAAGCATGATGGGCTACGAAGGTGCAGTGAGGGAAAGCTATTAGCAGTTTGTGAAGGGTTTCCCTGTATTCCCTGGCTTAATTCGTCTATTTCTTCTCCCTGCTACCTAAATGACTTATCAGCATTCATTTTTCTGTGTGTGTTAGGTAGATTATTTGTTCTAATGAACAGAGACCACCCTGGGTAGCAATTAGAACGTAGAACACCATTTTGCAACACAAAACCACAAGGTAATTGAGTGCTCTTAGGTGGCCGCCATTCGGTATATGAACACGTGGCGAGAACAAAGGATGGCAGCAATCTTAAACTCCCAAACAAGGCCAGTGGTACTTGGTCGTCAAGTGCCTGGAACTGTTTTCGGCAAGGCACTCGCACGAACACCCGGTCTTTATGGAAGTCCCGTCTGACCTATTTCTCCTTGCAGTACAAGACCGATGTTCAGGGGTTTCAATCAACCAAACGGGGGGAGCATTCTCATGTAACCAGCTGCATTCTACCTATAATGGTTTTTGTGTAATTCTGCATGAACGGAGACCGGCTCTTATTACCAATTTCATGGAACTCTAAATCGGATACAACCGCATGGCGAGCCAGTCAAACTTCCACATGATGCGACACAGAAACTTTTTTATATTGTTATATCATATATAAAGTATATTTCTAAAAATGTTGAAAATGTTTAATGTTTCTGGCCAGCAGATACTTGAGTTTAGTATGTTGCTGAAACTCAATTATCTACCCTGGCCCAAAGGAGGAGCTTGTACTGTATAAATTGAATGCCTGTTGCCTCCAGTAAATGAGTCTTGTTCCAGCATTAAGCTTTGGCTCATGTGTAGATTATTTGGCGATACCAGTGATATTTGTTCCTGTGGATTCTAGGCGATACTCTGCTTATTGGGAAAAAGGGAATACTGGACGGTGGTACAGATTACTACTGTCACACAGTTTAACTGCATCAAAGTACCCCGTTAACATGTTTATCTTAGCATTTCTATACTTAAATATATAGAAACCAAAATATAATAGTGGGCGGTGCTATAACAAAAAAACTGAAAACTAAAACATAGTGTATAACTGTATATATAAATATATAAATAAAATATTAAATATGATATATTTCCAATTGGCCACTCAGAGTTAGTATATAAAATTGTGCCTTGAAAAGATCCTCCAATATGGTGTCAACAATTTATAAATTGTTCCTGAGAAATTCCCAAAAGGACAAAGCATGTGGGATGACTTGTGGTGACTGTGGTGAATATACTTGCTGTTTTAACCCCGATGTTAGTTAATACATTATTGGATATATTTCTAAGTGTTTGTTACATACATTAGGCCATCTTTTCCCTGTCTATGGTTCTCTGTGGTTTGGAGTGTATTCTGACCCTGGGAATCTGTTTCAATAAAAACACATCAGCAATGGAACCATATTGGAGGATATCTTCAAGCCACAGTTTTACATACTGTGAGTGGCCAATTGGAAATATATAGCTATATTTTATTTGATACAGTTATTAATATGTTTGGTTTGGTTTATATTTGTTGTTATAGTACTGTGACAAAAGCAACTTCGCCACTGTTTTTTGAAGAGGACTACTTGCCAGCCTTTTACCCTGTGACTATGGCCCCTTTAATTTATTTTGGCTGAGAGACCCTAAGTGTGCCTATTGGGACTTATCACAATGTTCTTCAAACTTTCGAAGTAGTTGAAGTGGCACTTCGGATACAGCCGAAGTGTCAAAGTAGTCGAAGTGGCCGCCATTTGACATTCAAACACGTGGTGGTGGCCATCTTGTCCGCATGGACCGAAAACCACGCATAGACTTCAGGGGGACTTAGCTGCGAATGCCTTGGAACTATTTTCGGCATGAAAACCTTGTGGTTTTCGGTCGGTCCTCCAGCGGCACTTAGCCGTGATTCTATGGGACTGTTTTGGGCATGGGACCATGCCTGCGCCTGGGCAAAAATCTGAGTTCCATAAAATTTTGTAACCCCTTATCTGATCTGGGTGATTTTTGGATATGTTGTTCAGAGCTATCAGGGGATGTAACGTTTATGGGTATATGTTGTGTTTTGGAGTACTTATGGTACTTTATAAAAATGTGTTTTTTCTACCTAGGGATAATTAAGTTAATGCATTAACTACCTTAATTGTATAACAGGCAGAGGGGAGGGATTGTTTACTGTATGTGGGAATGTCGTACTGTTAATTACTGTTTTGATTGGTTTACGTCCCTTGTGTCCCTGTCCTCCATCAGGTCCAGTGGGTGTGCCAGTGACCTGAAAAACTGTATAAAAATCCAATCTGTGCCATTAAACGTTCTGATCCAACTGCTATAATCACACTGGGAATTGCTATACTCTGGGTTCTAATCACTTAGCTCTTTTAAGAGCTGTTCTTGATGTGCTCTCCTGGAGGAGAGGTCTTTCCCACATGGTCCTGGATGTCAGAGGTTGATCCATGGTGGAAGGAAGATGGCGAAATTCTAGTTAAGCTATGGCGGTTGTGGAGTCTGTGGTGGTTGTGGTGTCCGGTGCGGTGCTTATAGTCCTCGGCGTCAGCTAGGAAGCATCGTTAACGGAGGTACCCAGTCGGGGTGCCAGGTGATCCGTTACAAACACTATCTGTTATATTTGTGTTGAAGACGAGAGGAAGTGTTGGGGTATATCACTTGTTTAATGGAGGTTTTTTGTTGTCATTTATTCACTTTATTTGCATTTATGTTGTGATTGTCACGTTGTTTTTATGTATATAGAACCCCATCTGTCACCAACCTGAGGAAACTCTGGCGCAATATATACTAACATAATACTATAGGTTTCAAGTGGCACTGTCACTTACTTACTGTCACAGCAGAGTGGTCTATGGAGGATGCCACGAGATCCCCTGCGGTAGTTCTGCCCAGTGCCAAGAAGTGTCAGGCAGAGGAAAATTACAGAAACAAAGTAACCCAACTTTATCTCAGGATATTTTTGACTAGAATGGAATGTCAATGAAATTCCAAAGCACTCATTATGAGTATTTATGAAATATTTATTTTGCAGGGAGTGGGGGGATAATAGAGACACTTTAAATTAAGAATCAGGTCTAATACAACCTTTTTACACAACAATATCAGGAAGTATTACTTTACTGAGAGGGTAGTGGATGCATGGAATAGCCTTCCAGCTGAAGTGGTAGAGGTTAACACAGTAAAGGAGTTTAAGCATGTGTGTGATAGGCATAAGGCTATCCTAACTATACGATAAGGCCAGGGACTAATGAAAGTATTTAGAAAATTGGGCAGACTAGATGGGCCGAATGGTTCTCATCTGCCATCACATTCTATGTTTCTATGTTTCTAAAACACTAATTTAGCGGACTAAAATTTTTGAGATTTAGTTTTCAATTCAGATGACTAAAACTGAAATGGCATTTTAGTCAAAAGACTATGACTAAAATGAAACTGAAATTTGCTGCCAAAATTAACACTGCACAGAGGGGCTGTGGAAGGGGCAAAAGAGACAGACCAGGGCTTAGGAGAGAGACACCTAGAGAGGATGGGAGAACTCAAAGAGACACAAATCTCCAGTAGATTTAGTTGACTAAAACGAACACAATTCAGATGACTAACATACGACTAAAATTAAAATGGCATTTTATTCAAAAGACTATGACTATAAATAAATTGAAATTGCCGCCAAAATAGACAGGTTTAATAACTGATCCCCTGTTAGAATTGACACATAATTATAGACACTAATTAACTGTCTCCCTCTACTGAGACATTAGCCACAAAACAAGGATTTACTGTATAATATGCCTACTTTGTTTTCATTTGAACATAAATTTAGTTTGATGAATTGCTTCTTTCCTTTCAGTCTCTCGATAAGTGCAAACTGATGTTGTGCCATCAGGGAAATAAACTGCCTGGAGGGTTATTGCTGCCAAATGGAGAATGTATTAAAAGTAATCTATTATTTTTGTTTATGTCAGCTATATTACAATTATCAGTAGGTAATCAATGGTAACCCCCACCCCCTCAAATCGAATATAAAAGATTTTGCCTAGCAATAATTTTTTCCATTAAACCATTTCCTTTGGCACCAAAAACAGAGTAGCAAATGTTGAGCTTTTATTCTAACATTATGGTATGGATCAATTATCGAATGGATTGTAAACAGAAAAATATTTCTGCATATATATATTCACATATGCTCTTACAACAGTTTAATTAAATACACTATTTAATTTGTCTCCCACATTGGAATCAGTGTAGGACCAACCGATATTGGGGTACTGTGATGTAGTGATGGGCTTAACACAATGTGGCCATATGGTGGAACTGAATCCCCATATTTATTCGCCTGCTGAGATAGCTGATTTTAAGTGGCCATATAAAATTTAAACCTGTATTTTGATGTGACAATGTGTCAATAAATGTGACATGCACGCTTTCACCAATAAATGTGGCTGGCCTGCCTTCACCAATAAAGTGACCGACCCGCCTTCATCAATAAATGCAACCTGCCTTCATCAATAAATTTGACTGGTCCGCCTTCACCAATAAATTGACCAGCCCACCTTCATCAATAAATGTGACCCACCTTCATCAATAAATGTGACTGGTCCACCTTAATAAATAAATGTGACCTGCATTTATCAATAAATGTGACTTGCCTGCCTTCATCAATAAATGTGACTGGTCCACCTTAATCAATACAGTCAAAGTGTCGAAGTAGTCGACGTGGCCGCCATTCGACATTCGAACATGTGGTGGCGGCCATCTTGTCCGCATGGACCCAAAACCCAGCATAGACTTCAGGGGGACTTTTTTATCATTTATCAATAAATGTGACCCGCCTTCATCAATAAATGTGACTGGCTTGCCTTTACCAATAAATGTGACTGGTCCACCTTAATCAATAAATGTGACCTGTATTAGTCAATAAATGTGACCTGCATTTATCAATAAATGTGACCTGCATTTATCAATAAATGTGACTGGCCTGCCTTCATCAATAAATGTGACTGGTCCACCTTAATCAATACAGTCAAAGTGTCGAAGTAGTCGACGTGGCCGCCATTCGACATTCGAACATGTGGTGGCGGCCATCTTGTCCGCATGGACCCAAAACCCAGCATAGACTTCAAGGGGACTTATTTATCATTTATCAATAAATGTGACGTGCCTTCATCAATAAATGTGACTGGCTTGCCTTTACCAATAAATGTGACTGGTCCACCTTCATCAATAAATGTGACCTGCATTTACCAATAAATGTGACCGGCCCGCCTTGATCAATGATAAAAAAAATGAGAACAATTTTCCATAATTTTATTATATGACATGATTCTTCATCCATTCTATACACCTTGGGTCAGACAGTGTTTGAAAACACCCTATGTCTCTATGGACTCCCCTGGTTCTGTGCAGGGAGTGAGGCCGGGAAAACCATAAAGACTGTCACATGCGAACACTGTCCCAAGGTGTATGTATATAGTTGAAGGATCCAATCATATACTAACAGGAATTAGGGATGTGCACGGGCAAAACATTCAGAACGGTTCAGTTCGGAAATTCGGGTAAGTAACTTCGGTTCCGCACTTCCAAAATTCTGTGGTTCGGCAATTCGGCACTTCCGAAATTCGGCAATTCGGCAATTTGGACATTCGTAAGCATCCCTCTCTTGCTCTCACAATCACTTACACATCTGTAGGGCTCACTAACCCTACCCCTAACTCTAACTCTAACCCTAAACCTTTGACTAAAGCTAGCACTAACCCTACCCCTACCCGTAACCCTACTCCTAACCCTAACCACGACAACCACTTACACATCTAGGGGTAGAGTTAGGTGCCCGGGCTGCCACCACAACCACTTACACATATATAGTGCTCCCAGTGCTAGGAATTAGCTTAGCGACCTAGATTTTTGTCATCATTCACATAATTATCTTTCCCTTTCTTATTTTGCCACCTTTCAGAAATCCAAAGCACTTTGGTACTTTCAAAATTCGGCACGTTGGAAATTCGGTTTGGTTCAGCACTTCCAAAATTTGGCACTTCAGCACTTTGGAAAAAGTAGACAACTCGAGGTATTGAAAGTGGGGTATGTTTAGTCTTTTTTAGTAGCCACTTAGTCACAAACATGTTATTCTCGGAAGACTTGACTAAACACAAATATTAGTGTTTTAAAACAGTAAAATATATTAAAATAATAATATAGTCTGTAAAAGTGCACTTCGTTTGTAAAAAATGCAAAAAAAGTCACTTTTACTTAAAATATCATCGTTGTAATACAATTTACCAGTTTGAAACACTAATATTTGAGTTCACCTAAGTCTCCCGAGTAAAACAGTACTCCCTATGTACAGGTTTTATGGTGTCTTGGAGAGTTACAGGGTCAAATATAGTGCTTGCGAATTAAATTCTCTGCACTTTCTCCCTGTGTTGTCAGGCATGTCAATCAAATTTTAATTAATCAAATCACATAATTATGTTAAAAGATAACTTAAATATACATGTAGAATTTTAATATATATGCATTTATAGGTATTTAAATTCTACGTGTATACTAATGTAATATTTGATGTAATTAGATGTATTTTTTATATATATATATATATATAAATATATATATATGCGGTTATTTGTATTTTATATATAGATAGATATATATAGAATATCATTCTAAGTGTATTTTGTTACATATATATATATATATATAAATAATAAAATACAGTTAGAATGAAATTACATATGAATATATAATTTATTTAAATTTTAAAACAATTTTTTATTTATTTATTTTATTAAATTATTTATTTATTATTGAAATTATACGTATATATATATATATATATATATATATATAATATATGTGTATATATCTATTATATATATAAAATATATATACATATTTTATATAAGTAACGTCATTCTAAGTGTATTTTAATACTAATATGTGTACTTATATTAATATTAAAATACACTTTGTATGACGTTACATATATATATATAATATGTATATATTTGATATTATATATATATATATATATATATATAAATACATTTAATTTATTTTAAACATGTTTAATTAATTTATTTTACACCTCCTACCAGCAGGGGGACTGTCTGACATTTCAGACAGTCCCCCTGCTGGCAGATCCACAGCCAGCTATAGGGGGCCATGTGATCGCTCTTTGAGAGCGATCACATGGCCCCCGGGGGCCTCATTTGCTGGGGAGGGCTGCCAGTGCTGTCAGGCAACCCTCCAGAAGAGGATCGCGGCGGAGGTAAGTGCACCGGACCTCCATGGGCTCAAAGCCGTTACGGCGTTCTATGCCGCCACAACGGCTTTAAAGCCCTTTTAATGCGGGACGGCAAAGAACGCCGTAACGGCATTAAGGGGATAAAGCAAAGTTCTGTTTCAGCTGCCAATCAGATTTACCCACAATCCAATAGTAAAATCAATCCCACAGAAGGCAAACAGCAGGCACAGTGGACAGAGGAGACAAAATGGCTGCTCCCAGGTATTGAAAAAGAGAATTAATATACATAGGGGTAAAAGGAGGAGAGTAATTATTACGATATGGGAGTTATAAGGAAAGGAAAAACAAAAAACAAAAAACATGACATTGGCACTTTAAACCTATTATATCATGGTTTAGTGATAACACCAAGACATATTACATGTTACCTGTACAATACAGATTACACACACTGTTACTTTTACCAGAAAGGTAATCGTCAACCAGATTCAGTATTCATTTAATAAATTACTGCCAAAATGACGATTACATTGAGCTTGTCTATTTTGGCATATATATACGACAGTCATTTGCAAGATTGGTAAGATACTTTGGCCTCAATTTAACATGCTTTTCAAAGGAATTCTGTTAGAAAAATGTCAAAATTATTTAGGAACAAAAATTTCTACAGACATTAATGGTGACTTCTGCAGATAAATTACTTGGAAACTTTTCTAACAGTATCAAGTCAATTGGAAAGTTGATTAAATCGAGGCCTTTGTCAGCTCACACAAATAAAAAATTCAAGGCTAGTAGTCCGGTACTAAAGGGTTATCAAAGGGGCTATTATATATGTGTGTGTGTGTAGGTGTGTGTGTCCATTTTCTAATAATACCTGTTTAACAAATGCATTTATTGCATGTCCACTTTCTAATAATACCTGTTTAATAAATGCATTTATTGCATGTCCATTTTCTAATAATACCTGTTTAATAAATGCATTTACGGTCATACATATATGGAGGATTTGTGTTTATGAAGCTCCAAAATACATCAAATATAAAAATATCTGTATATATCGTGAAATAACCTTTGTCAATTTAATGGAATACCAGATAAGTGGAAAAGATTATCATTCAATGGATTTCAATCTATTAATTCTCTCTGCCCAGCTCTACCAAACACATGCAAACACAGATTCATTACGTACACAAATACACACAGTAATACCAACATGCAAGCAAACTGACACTCAAACTGATATCCATACACATATGCACTAATATCCAAAGACACACACATACATCCACACTGACGCCAGAACCAATGCCCATACACTAATATCCATACACACGGACACACATACATTCACACTGACGCCAGAACCAATGCCCATACACTAATATCCATACACACGGACACACATACATTCACACTGACGCCAGAACCAATGCCCATACACTAATGTCCATACACACACATACATCCACATTGATACCAAAACCAATGTCTAGACACTAATATCCATACACACGGACACACATACATTCACACTGACGCCAGAACCAATGCCCATACACTAATATCCATACACACGGACACACATACATTCACACTGACGCCAGAACCAATGCCCATACACTAATGTCCATACACACACATACATCCACATTGATACCAAAACCAATGTCTAGACACTAATATCCATACACATGGACACACATACATTCACACTGACGCCAGAACCAATGCCCATACACTAATGTCCATACACACACATACATCCACATTGATACCAAAACCAATGTCTAGACACTAATATCCATACACACGGACACACATACATTCACACTGACGCCAGAACCAATGCCCATACACTAATATCCATACACACGGACACACATACATTCACACTGACGCCAGAACCAATGCCCATACACTAATATCCATACACACACATACATCCACATTGATACCAGAACCAATGCCCATACACTAATATCCATAGACACACATACATATACACTGAGACCCAGACCAATGCTCATACACTAATATCCACACAAATACACACAAATAGATCTGCACTGACACCCAAACTGATGCCCATATACTACTATCCATACAAACAAACACACATGTTAACATCCACACTAACACAGATGCCCATACACTATATACCGTTAATATACACAATGACACCCAAACCACTGTCCCAAACTAATATCTATATACACAGACACATATATAATCGCACTGATATTCACACACATAGACTCCCACACTACAGACACACTTATACCCACACACAAATACACACACTGATACCAACATACACATAAAGCAATTTGTCCATAGAGTGGATTTAAATGAAGGTAGCTATTGCTTATTGAGTTAAAATGGTTTTCTGTAATCTTATTCAAACCTTATTACAGACTTCCAGGCTTACATAAACCTAGGACCGACAGAAAATGTATTAGATGATATCAGATTGCCCTTTTCAATGAGAAAGATTAAGTCCATGAGGAAGGATCATTCTTCTTACATCAATTCTTTTTGATCTTTATTGGCAAATCTAGTGGGTTCTGTGTGACCTTACAATACATTACACACATGTTGACAGATTCCAATAGTACTGCTAACAAATTCTCTCTAACACACTTACATCATCCTGTAAAGTCACAAAGTGTCCATTCTCCATCTGCCCACCAACTGATTGATTCCCACTGGAGAATATCCCACAATATGTGTGGCTTGAACTCTTGCTGTGTCACTGAGCTGATCATTTCCACTAAGCAGTGAGGGCTGATCCTTCAACCTGTCACTAGTCCCATTACCCATGCCCAGTGAGTGCCCTGGCCATTCTGTTACTAGTAACACAACCATGGTCCATGCCACTCACATAGTAAATGCCAAGTGTCTGCGCAGATCACTATGCCACTAGTAACATTATCATAGTTCATGCCCAGTGTCTTCCATGGTCACCCTGTCACTAGTCACACTCACATCGTCCATCCTCACTTATTGCCCTGGTCACCCTGTCACTAGTTACATTATCATAGTCCATGCCCAGTATCTTCCATGGTCACCCTGTCACTAGTCACACTCACATGGTCCATTTCCTTTGTCTGCCCTGGTCCATGGTCACCCTGTCACTAATTACATGGTCCATGCCCAGTGTCTTCCATGGTCACCCTGTCACCAGTCACACTACCATGTTCCATGCCAAGTTATTGCCCAGGTCACATGTCACTAGTCACACTCACATGGTCCATGCCTACTCATTGCCCTGGTTACTAGTCACACTATCATGGTACACACCCAGTTATTGCTCTATTCACTCTATCAATAGTCACACTCACATTGTCCATGCCAAGTTTCTGCCCACCAGTCACACTACCATGTGTCTATCCTGGTCACTAGTGACACTCACATGGTCCATGTCCAGTTTTTGCAATGGTCACCATGTCACTAGTCACACTCACATGGCCCCCTGGGGGTTTTCTTGGCTAGCCCTGTCATGGCTCTGTCTGATGCTCCCATGGCATGGGGTCATTGTCCTCCCCAGCTGTGGTGTTCCTGCGATCCTGCCAAAAATGCTCCACGTCTGGGAGGAACTTGCCATCCCTGGTGTCCTGGGGGCCCCTGGGGGCCAGGCGAGTGGAGGGCAAGTCGTGCAGAGATTGTATGGTGGCCATATCTGAGCTGTTGTCATGTGGGGGCCGACAGCGTGCCAGGGGCCAGGCATTCCAGCAGCTGTCTCTGAAGTCGGGGGACACGGCCAGGAAGAGGCCTGGGGGCAGAGCACAGTCTGCAAACAGTAGAACCTGGGCCAGAACCAGCATGGAGGCTGGGGGTTGAGCTGAACCATGCCGGGCCCACAGCCACACCAGCCACTGCGGCAGCCACAGCGCATGAAAGGCCAGGGCGACAGCCAGCAGCATGGCGGTGGTTCTCCGGCTCCCGGCACGCTGACCACACAGCCTCTTCCTGCGCTCCCGCCTCCGCTGCAGGGCTCGGGTGTAACAGCCCATGGTGAAGGCAGCGGGCAGCACATAGACCAGCAGTGGGTACAGCTTAGAGAACACCGCCATGAACGGTTCTGCCCTGGCCGGGATGTCCAGCTCGCATCGCAGCCGCCCTCCCTCTTCTTCCAACCGGGAGAAGAGCAGCTGTGGCAGTGGGAGCAGGAGGGCTAGGGACCAGGATAGAAGCAGCAGGCCCCCGGCCCGTCCCCCACTGACAGGCTGCAGACGTGGTGGGGACAGCACGTGGCGGTACCGGGCGTGGCTGATGGCAGCCAGGGTCAGGCTCTTGACTATGTGGCAACTATGTACGAACCAGTCTGAGGTCCTGCAGGCAAAGTGTCCAAGCACCCACGACTGGCGGGCTTGAGATACGAGTAGCATGGGCAGGCACAGGGCCAGCAGCAGCAGGTCGGTGGCCCCCACATGAATCACCAGGAGGTTGACCAGCGAGCACTTACCACTGCGGACGTCATGTAGGAGAGTGGCAATGAGCAGCAGGTTCCCTGTGAAGCCCAGCAGACAAATGGTGGCCAGGATGAGGGGCAGCACCAGGGTGGTCTCTGTACCCACCTCGGGGGTCGGTGAGCCCAGAAGACCTGAGCTATTCATTATCAGTAAATCGGGAGTGTTGATCCCAGAGGTCAGGGGGACATGGAGGGTGTCTGTCTGTAGCCTTAGCTCCAAATACTCACAGAGCTCCAATACCTGTCTGCTCCTTCTATCTGCTGGGAGAGCTACTTCTCCAATAACTGAGTGTCGGTCCTGCTGGGAGAGCTCCTTCTCCAATAACTGAGTGTCAGTCCTGCTGGGAGAGCTCCTTCTCCAATAACTGAGTGTCAGTCCTGCTGGGAGAGCTCCTTCTCCAATAATTGAGTGTCAGTCCAGTTGGGAGAGCTCCTTCTCCAATAACTGAGTGTCAGACCTACTGGGAGAGCTCCTTCACCAATAACTGAGTGTCAGACCTACTGGGAGAGCTCCTTCTCCAATAACTGAGTGTCGGTCCTGCTGGGAGAGCTCCTTCTCCAATAACTGAGTGTCGGTCCTGCTGGGAGAGCTCCTTGTCCAATAACTGAGTGTCAGACCTACTGGGAGAGCTCCTTGTCCAATAACTGAGTGTCAGACCTGCTGGGAGAGCTCCTTGTCCAATAACTGAGTGTCAGACCTGCTGGGAGAGCTCCTTCTCCAATAACTGAGTGTCAGACCTACTGGGAGAGCTCCTTGTCCAATAACTGAGTGTCGGTCCTGCTGGAAGAGCTCCTTCTCCAATAATTGAGTGTCAGTCCAGTTGGGAGAGCTACTTCTCCAATAACTGAGTGTCAGTCCTGCTGGGAGAGCTCCTTCTCCAATAATTGAGTGTCAGTCCTGCTGTGAGAGCTCAGACTTAAACTGCTCTGTCACTGAGCACAGACTGGAATCAGATGCTGATAGGGAAGCTCTGGCTGGTATAGACTCCGGACTGTTTGCTGCTAATTTGAAACCTCTGTCTGGTGCAGACACTGTCTGAATGCTGCTGATAGGGAACTCCTGGCTGGTACAGTCACTTGTTGATTGCTGCTAGTAGGAAACCATGGGATAGTATAGACATAGACTGATTACTGCTGACATGGAACCTCTGGCTGGTACAAACGAATGCTGATAGCTGCTCATAGGAAACCTCCTACTGCTACAAACACTGGCTGAATGTTACTGGCTAATACTGACTCTGCTTGAATGATACTTACAGGGAACCTTGGGCTGGTACAGTTATCTGCTGATTGCTGCTAGTGTGAGAACTTCTGGCTGATACAGATACCGTTTGATTTGTGGAAGAAGATGGTTGAGAGAGCCCGTAGAACTGAGCAGACTGTCCTTGGCTGATTGTGGTACTGAGAGTCTTTGCTGTCCAAAGGTTGTGGTACTGAAATCCAGTGTGTCCACAGGTGGTGGTGCTGAAAGCCTGTGGTCTCCTTGGCTTTCCACTGATTGTAATGCTGAGTGTCTTTGCTGTCCAGAGGTTGGGGTGCTGAAAAGCAGGCTGTGGTCTCCTGGCTGTCCAGTGATTATCAGGCTGTGGTCTCCTGGCTGTCCAGTGATTATCAGGCTGTGGACTCCTGGCTGTCTTGAGATTGTGGAGCTGAGAGCCTGGCTGTGGTCTGCTGGCTGTCCAGTGATTATCAGGCTGTGGTCTCCTGGCTGTCCAGTGATTATCAGGCTGTGGTCTCCTGGCTGTCTTGAGATTGTGGAGCTGAGAGCCTGGCTGTGGTCTCCTGGCTGTCCAGTGATTATGGTGCTGAAAGCCAGGCTGTGATACCTTGAAATCCAGGGGAGGCGTGGAATTAGTGGGAGCAGCCTGCTATCAGCATATCTGCTAACCCACACCTCCCTGTCTTCATTAAATGGCATGTTTACCCATGTCCTCCCTTTTCCTGTTTCTTGCCTTTTTTGCCATTACAATTCTACAAACTCAGTTAATACAGGTGAGGATAAGAAACTGAGTCTTTAACATTGGCTATTGGTATACAAGGGGTTAAACTCTAATTCCTACACATCCACCTGTTGGTCTTCCTATCAGGCAGGAGATTACATAAACACAGGGCAATAAACAAGTTATATTCATTCATTCATTCCTCTCCCAGACTGTCCTGTGCACAATCCATTGTATTAATGAGAATTCTTCATTAATCCCCATGTAGCACTAATCCTCCCAGAATAATCACTGCATGCTTTCTATATCTGCCCCCCACCCCCCATGCTGCCCCTCATAATGATCTGCTCAGATACATGACAAAAGTAATAATTTACAGCATCTGCAGCATGTAACAACTGCTGAACAAAGCCTTTGCTAGTCCAGCCATGCAGTGGTTAACCAGATCCAGATCCCATCATGTGATTAGTGCCAGCCCAGCCATGTAGGGATTAACGAGAGCCAGCTCCCATCATGTGATTAGTGCCATCCCAGGCATGCAGGGGTTAACCAGAGCCAGCTACCATCATGTGATTAGTGCCAGTCCATCCATGTAGGGGTAAACCAGAGCCAGCTCCCATCATGTGATCAAAATGCCAGCTCAGCCATGCAGGGGTTAACCAGAGCTAGCTCCCACCATGTGATTAGTGCCAGCCCAGCCATGCAAGGGTTAACCAGAGCCAGCTTCCATAATGTGATTAAAGTGCCAGCTCAGCCATGCAGGGGTTAACCAGAACCAGCTTCCATAATGTGCTTAAAGTGCCAGCTCAGCCATGCAGAGGTTAGCCAGAGATAGCTCCCATCATGTGATCAAAGTGCCAGCTCAGCCATGCAAGGGTTAACCAGACCTAGCTCCCATAATGTGATCAAAGTGCCTGCACAGCCATACAGAGGTTAACCAGAGCTAGCTCCCATCATGTGATCAAATGCCAGTCTCAACCATGGTTAACCAACCAAAGCTCCCATAATGTGAATATTGTCAGCCCAGTCGTGTAGGGTTTAACCAGAGCTGGCTCCCATAATGTGATTAGTGCCAGCAGGGGTTAACCAGAGCCAGCTCCCATAATGTGATTAAAGTGCCAGCCCAGCCATGCAGGGGTTAATCAGAGCCAACTCCCATCATGTGATCAAAGTGCCATCTCAGCCATGCAGGGGTTAACCAGAGCAAGCTCCCATCATGTAAAATGCCAGTCCAACCATGCAGGGGTTAACCAAAGCTAGCTCCCATAATGTGAATATTGTCAGTTAACCAGAGCCAGTCATAATGTGTAGGGCCATGCAGGGGTTAACCAGAGCCAGCTACCATGATGTGATTAAAATACCAGCCCAGCCATTCAGGGGTTAATCAGAGCCAGCTCCAATCATGTAATTAAAGTACCAGTCCAGCCATGCAGGGGTTAACCTGAGCCAGCTCCCATCATGTGATTAAAGTGCCAGCTCAGCCATGCAGGGGTTAACCAGAGCCAGCTACCATGATGTGATTAAAATGCCAGCCCAGCCATTCAGGGGTTAATCAGAGCCAGCTCCAATCATGTAATTAAAGTACCAGTCCAGCCATGCAGGGGTTAACCTGAGCCAGCTCCCATCATGTGATTAAAGTGCCAGCTCAGCCATGCAGGGGTTAACCAGAGCCAGCTACCATGATGTGATTAAAATGCCAGCCCAGCCATTCAGGGGTTAATCAGAGCCAGCTCCAATCATGTAATTAAAGTACCAGTCCAGCCATGCAGGGGTTAACCTGAGCCAGCTCCCATCATCTGATTAGTGCCAGCCCAGCCATGCAGGTGTTAATCAGTGCCAGCTCCCATCATCTGATTAAAGTACTAGCCCAGCCATGCAGGGGTCAATCAGAGCCAGCTCCCATAATGTGATTACCGCCAGCCCAGCCATGCAGGGGTTAACCAGAGCCAGCTCCCATAATGTGATTAAAGTGCCAGCCCAGCCATGCAAGGGTTAACCAGAGCCAGCTTTCATAATGTGATTAAAGTGCCAGCAGAGCCAACTCCCATCATGTGATTAAAGTGCCAGCTCAGCCATGCAGGGGTTAACCAGAGCTAGCTCCCATCATGTGATTATTGCCAGCCCAGCCATGCAGGGGTTAACCAGAGCCAGCTCCCATCATGTGAATATTGCCAGCTCAGCCATGCAGGGGTTAATCAGAGCCAGCTCCCATGATGTGATTAAAATGCCAGCCCAGCCATGCATTAAAATGCCAGCCCAGCCATGCAGGGGTTAACCTGAGCCAGCTTCCATCATCTGATTAGTGCCAGCCCAGCCATGCAGGTGTTAATCAGTGCCAGCTCCCATCATCTGATTAAAGTACTAGCCCAGCCATGAAGGGGCCAGCTCCCATAATGTGATTACCGCCAGCCCAGCCATGCAGGGGTTAACCAGAGCAGCTCCCATAATGTGATTAAAGTGCCAGCCCAGCCATGCAAGGGTTAACCAGAGCCAGCTTTCATTATGTGATTAAAGTGCCAGCTCAGCCATGCAGGAGTTAACCAGAGCTAGCTCCCATCATGTGAATATTGCCAGCTCAGCCATGCAGGGGTTAATCAGAGCCAGCTCCCATAATGTGATGAAAATGCTAGCCCAGCCATGCAGTGGTTAACCAGAGCCAGCTCCCATAATGTGATTATTGCCAGCCCAGCCACACAGGGGTTAACCAGAGCTAGCTCCCATAATGTGATTAAAGTGCCAGCCCAGCCATGCAGGGGTTAACCAGAGCCAGCTCCCATAATGTGATTATTGCCAGCCCAGCCACACAGGGGTTAACCAGAGCTAGCTCCCATAATGTGATTAAAGTGCCAGCCCAGCCATGCAAGGGTTAACCAGAGCCAGCTTTCATTATGTGATTAAAGTGCCAGCCCAGCCATGCAGGGGTTAATCAGAGCCAACTCCCATCATGTAATTAAAGTACCAGTCCAGCCATGCAGGGGTTAACCTGAGTCAGCTCCCATCATCTGATTAGTGCAAGCCCAGCCATGCAGGTGTTAATCAGTGCCAGCTCCTATCATCTAATTAAAGTACTAGCCCAGCCATGCAGGGGTTAATCAGAGCCAGCTCCCATAATGTGATTACCGCCAGGCCAGCCATGCAGGGGTTAACCAGAGCTAGCTCCCATAATTTGATGACAGTGCCAGCAGAGGGAGAAATAGCTCAAATAATGTGTATGTTTCTGTCTTTTTATTTAACCATGTACAGAACCCAGTAAACTGTCAGCTGTCATGCTCCATTGAGAATGCACACTTAATCCCTCTGATTGTAAATCTGGGAGCATTGCAGTGCAACACAGAGTAACCCCCTCCATGGTACATTCAGTGTTAATAAAACATTACTCTTCCTCTAAATCTGTCAGAGAGGTTCACTGCCCCAATCATCTGCAGTGCATGCTAGGACACAGTCCTCAGTCTGTATAGAGTTCCCTCTCAGCATGTGCTCTCCATGCATTGTCCATTCAGAGCTGGGCTGTCTGGCCATGGATTCACCTAGGGCTTTGTATGAACAGGGAGGAGGACATGGGGATTGGTTAGAATTTTAGGACTGAAGACTGTTTGATGCCCCTTATTTCAGGGATGTGTGACAGAGAAAGGGGACATAGCAGGCTCCCATTGTAACCGTGTAATAACGAATGTGACCTGCTATTATTTGGGTCACCTTTTGCACAACATACACGTAGAAAATGGATGGTTTATAAGGAATACAACATTGGTGCACAATTCAATGTTTTTATTTAATTTAAATGAACATTCCATATATCCCATACCCTGGAATAGGGGAGCCCAACATTTTGATCCAAAGATGTTGTAGAACTACAACTCCCATGATGCTTTGCTTGCCTTAGAATGACAAAGCATCATGGAATCTGTCATTTTAAAACCTCTGTGGATCTTCCTTTTGGGCACCGTAGAATATGTGTCTTAAATGGATCGTTAGCGTTTTTCTCCTCTTATTTTTAAATGATAGACTATACGGAGAGGATCTGTGTTCATTCTGTTTTAACTGCTTCAAATACGCCACTCACTATTTTAAATGCCATAGACATCTGTAAGCATTTACTGTTACATCACTGGATACATATTAAAAGTAGCGTATTCATGGTTACTCCATTTCTGAATCTTCTCCAGTAAATATTATGACCTGCGTTCACAGCCGCCAGCCAGTAGATCATCAGACGAAGATCAGTGGGCAATATAAAGACGTCCAGGGATCTCCAGAAAAGGGGAATGGAAGATCTCTCGCTGTGCTCAGCAGTTCCAAGTACGATGAAGGTATTTACAGAAATGTTAAAGAAATTCTGACTCCAAACCAATATTAACCATAAAGTAATGCAGTGTGTTTACTTTAGAAGTTCGTATCTCCTGTCTTGTTAAATAAACACGTTATTACATAAAGGTTGTTTTGATGCTTAGAGTGTCCCTTTAAAAAGTTATGCCAACCACCACAACCACTTCTGCTTTTAGAAGTGGTCATATTGGTAGGAGTCTGAATGTGCAAAGCTTCTGCTCCCATTCACATCCAGCCATTTGTAGAATGAAAAACAATAAAGGGCCACTAAAGTCACCTGGGCCACTTTTCTCATTGAAGTGGTCTCTGTAGTGGTCCTACAGTTTTAACTCTTCAAAGTAAAACATTGCAGTTTTGTAGAAACAGGAAGGTTTAAACTGCAGGCTTAAGCACACCTCTAGCTCATGTCATAATGACAGCTACTAGAGCTGCAACAAAAAACGGGTAAATCTCGATCATGTGACCAGTACCGCTCACAGGTAACTGCTAAATTCAATGCTTTCGTATGAGAAACATTGGGATGTGTAAGCCGCGCACCGCGCATGTATGAGCATTGGATTGGCCAATCTCTGTGAGAACCAGATGGCCTCATGGGAGTACATGTTGGGGTAGTCTCTGAGCTGGAGAAAAGGTAAGTAAAAAGCTTTATTTTAGTTTTTCACTGGAAGCGCTAGGGGGAGGAACTAAAAGTAATCTGCCATTAAGAAGCTATAACGCTAGGAATACAGATTCATATTCATAATGCTATGATAATGGTGCATAATGGAAGGACATGCTCTCCATCACCTATACAGGTGTCACAAGATTCCATTGGGTCTCACATCTATACCGGCCCCTGACATATGGACAGGCATATCATAAGCAGAAAGAACAGCCCAGTGTGGGGGCACCTTTCTCCGGGGGAGATATTAGCAGCTTCAGTCCTTCAGTTAGCGTTCATTACCCTTTATTAGAAAGTAAATCCATCTTAAATTATAGTGGATTCATTTAGGATTTGCTAAATTAAAGAGGTGGATTTTATTATCTCAATTTATTGTATAGTCAAATAAGTGAAAATCCTGTTGTTATATGCTGACTGTCGATGCTATGATAATTGTATTAGAATAATATTAACCTGCAGTGGTTACTACACAGGATTTTTATTTTATTTCTTTTTTGTATTGAGCAGCAGCATGTCCCTTTAAATTGGTGATTATATTAGTGTGGAGCATGGCAAATATTGTCTCGTATATATACACCATTGGGTAGTTATTGAGATAAGTACACTTGTAGCCAGACTGAACTTCCAGAAATCTCTCCTTATTGGCACAGTGCTGGGTGACCGTCATAGAGTCTTTTTTTATTGGCACAGTGCTGGGTGACTGTCATAAAGCATTGGTTTATTGGCACAGTGCTGGCTGACTGTCATATAGCCTTGCTTGATGGATACAGTGTTGGGTGACTGTCATAGAGTCTTGGTTTATTGGCACAGTGCTGGGTGACTGTCATAGAGCCTTGCTTGATTTGCAAAGTGCTGGGTGACTGTCAGAGAGTCTTGCTTTATTGGCACAGTGTTGGGTGACTGTCATAGAGTCTTGCTTTATTGGCACAGTGCTGGGTGACTGTGATAGAGTCTTGGTTTATTGGCACAGTGCTGGGTGACTGTGATAGAGTCTTGCTTTATTGGCACAGTGCTGGGTGACTGTCATAGAGTCTTGTTTTATTGGCACAGTGCTGGGTGACTGTGATAGAGTCTTGCTTTATTGGCACAGTGCTGGGTGACTGATATTTCTTGCTTAATTGGCACAGTGCTGGTTGACTGTCATAGAGTCTTGTTTTATTGGCACAGTGCTGGGTGACTATCATAGAGTCTTGCTTTATTGGCACAGTGCTGGGTGACTGTCATAGAGTCTTGCTTTATTGGCACAGTGCTGGGTGACTGTCATAGAGTCTTGCTTTATTGGCACAGTGCTTAGTGACTGTCATAGAGTCTTGCTTAATTGGCACAGTGCTGGTTGAGTGTCATAGAGTCTTGTTTTATTGGCACAGTGCTGGGTGACTGTCATAGAGGCTTGTTTTATTGGCACAGTGCTGGGTGACTGTGATAGAGTCTTGCTTTATTGGCACAGTGCTGTGTGACTGTGATAGAGTCTTGCTTAATTGGCACAGTGCTGGTTGAGTGTCATAGAGTCTTGTTTTATTGGCACAGTGCTGGGTGACTGTCATAGAGGCTTGTTTTATTGGCACAGTGCTGGGTGACTGTGATATTTCTTGCTTAATTGGCACAGTGCTGGTTGACTGTCATAGAGTCTTGTTTTATTGGCACAGTGCTGGGTGACTGTTATAGAGTCTTGCTGCTTTGGCACAGTGCTGGGTGACTGTCATAGAGTGTTGCTTTATTGGCACAAAGTTGGATGACTGTCATAGAGTCTTGTTTTATTGGCACAGTGCTAAGTGACTGTGATAGAGTCTTGTTTTATTGGCACAGTGCTGGATGACTGTCATAGAGTCTTGCTTTATTGGCACAGTGCTGCGTGTCTGTCATAGTGCTGATGCACACATTGAACAAAGGCAATCCAAGCCAAACATTTCAATTTAGTTTCTACAGAAAGGTAATGTTAAAGGCAGTTTTGTGAACATATGCAGCAATAAGAAACATGAGAAGAAAGAGGCAGCAGAGATATGTGAGATATGAGTTATATAAATGCACAAAATGTAGACTAAAACAGCACATATGTGAATATATTTTAACCTATTTATGGGAAACGTATCTTTCTAATCATCTGATGGTACCTGTATCATGCAAAGTCTACTGACCAACCGTCCTGTATCATTCTGATCATAACATCATCCTGCACGATAATTGTTATCAGTGAGTTATCTCATCACCTGGCAACATTATTACAAACACCTTTCCTCTTTCAATGCAACTTCTAATTACAGATCAACAAATGCAGGAACAGGATTTAATCAGTCTTATTATATAGGTTTTATTTGAAAAACAATATTTTTTTACATAATGAAATATATTTGTGATTTTCACTTGGTCTTTAAGTAGACTTAGCAAACAGTGTCTAATGCCTTTCATGGCTCTGGCATCTATTTTCACTATACAGTAACATCCTAACAGTGACACCAAACGTTGCTTTTCTTCGGTTTTGACTAAAAATCTGCAATTGAGTTTTCAGTTTCTTATCAGCTGTTTAGAGAAAAAAGGCTCCAATTTAATATTTTTGGCAATGATTTGTTATATGCTGATAAACATTATTTATTTTAATTTTATTTTCAATATTTAGAGGGTCATTCATTAAAGTAAGAATTCAAAATGAATTTCAAGTGAGTGTTGTGTATATATCTGTAGCATATATGAATAAATATATCAATTCATTAACAAATATCAAAATATTAAAATATGTTTAAATGTATTAAATGATTTTAAAAGTTTATACAAAATATTTACACCCAGGCCAAATTGTCTAATATTATTTACATGCCATGTGCAGCCTCTTCATATCATATAACTAGGTCAATTTAATGGTAAGCGAACTAAGGGTATCGAAGCCAACATCATCCTGAAACATACAGGTTCTAAAAGTATCAGAACAGGTAGGATGCAGGCTCACAAATTATCGTTCACTTGCTTTCTATAGTTCACTGCTAAACCCTACTTTGATTTTACAATGAGTACATTCCATGGGGAACACAATCAGAGCAGTATTCTAGATGGTTTTAGGTTTTACGATTGTTTATATTAGTAGTACGGTCTGGTCCCTATTCAATTTAACCCATCTTTGT
>OW240917.1:9042811-9220001 GCA_933207985.1 Pelobates cultripes
ATGGGTGTGTATGGGGCAGTATGGGGGGCAATGTGTGTCTATGGGGGCAATGGGTGTGTATGGGGCAGTATGGGGGGCAATGTGTGTGTATGGGGCAGTATGGGGGGCAATGTGTGTGTGTGTGTGTGGCCTACCTGTCACTGGAGGATGTTGCTGGAGTCAGGCAGCCATCTTCTGCAGCAGCATGGGCTGCTGCATTACGGCGGGGGCGGGGCTTATCGGCGGGAGGCGGGGCTTCGTTTGGGGGCGGAGCCTGTGCCGGGGAGCCAATCAGTGCTCCCTCCAGCCACAGACCGCCCCCAGCACCTCTCTCCTGCATTCCCTCCGGCTGTTACAGGCTGTTACAGTCCGAGGGAAGCCCATGGCCAGCAAGTTGCTGGCATTTGGGGGGCCCAAGGGGGGGCACAGCATGATGTAGGGGGGGCCATGGCCTCCTCTGGCCCCGCCCTAGCGACGCCACTGCCGGGGGCCTGATTTGCTGTCGGAGGGCTGCCTGGGCTCTCAGGCAGTCCTCCCGAAGAGGATCGCAGGAGCTCCTGGGGCAAAAAGCCGTTAAGGCATTCTATGCTGCCGCAACGGCTTTAAAGCCCATTTAAATTGGTACAGCATAGAACGCAGTAACGGCAGAGCACCATTTTCATGCAATATGGGGAAGAAAAAGGATCTCTCTGCCGCCGAAAAGAGTGAAATAGTTCAATGCCTTGGACGAGGTATGAAAACATTAGATATTTCACGAAAACGTAAGAGTGATCATCGCACTATTAAGAGATTTGTAGCTGATTCAAAGCACAGACAGGTTCGTGCAAATAAAGGCACATTGAGGAAGATTTTTGCCAGATCCATGCATCGGATCAAGAGAGCAGCTGCTAAAATACCATTACATAGCAGCAAACAGATATTTGAAGCTGCTGGTGCCTCTAGAGTCCCACGGACATCAAGGTGTAGAGTCCTCCAGAGTCTTGCAACTGTGCATAAACCTATTCGGCCACCACTAACCAATGCTCACAAGCAGAAACGGCTGCATTGGGCAGAAAAATACATGAAGACTAATTTTCAAACAGTCCTGTTCACTGATGAGTGCCGTGCAAACCTGGATGGTCCAGATGGATGGAGTAGTGGACAGTTGGTGGACGGCCACCCTGTTGCAACAAGGCTGCAGCGTCAGCAAGGCGGTGGTGGAGTCATGTTTTGGGCCTGAATCATGAAGAGAGCTGGTCAGCCCCTTTAGGGTCCCTGAAGGTGTAAAGATGACCTCTGCAAAGTATGTGGAGTTTCTGACTGACCACTTTCTTCCCTGGTACAGAATGAAGAACTAAACTTTCCGTAATAAAATCATCTTCATGCTTGACAATGCACCATGTTATGCTGCAAAGAATACCTCTGCATCAATGGCTGCTATGGGGATCAAAGGAAAGAAAGTCATGGTGTGGCCTCCATCCTCCCCTGACCTCAATCCTATTGAGAACCTTTGGAGCATCCTCAAGCAAGAGATCTCTGAGGGTGGGAGGCAGTTTACATCCAAACAGCAGCTCTGGGAGCTATTCTGACATCTTGCAAACAAATTCAAGCAGAAGCTGTCCAAAAACTCACAAGTTCAATGAATGCAAGACTTGTGCAGCTGTTATCAAATAAGGAGTCTGTAACGGATCACCTGGCACCCCGACTGGGTACCTCTGTTGACGGATGCTCCTAGCGCTTCCTGAGGGCTCCAAGCACTCCAGCCAACACCATAACCACTGTGGACTCCTTAAGAGAGCAGGACAGAAGCAAGCTCTTACAATAGCTTAGCAGTGAATATAGCAAGAGAGTATGCAGAGCATAGCAATCCCTTGTAGCAGATTCCCCCAATACGAGACGGCACTCCAAATTGAGGGTGAAGTAGAACTGTCTAAAACTTTATTTTACTTGGGACTAGCCCATATGGTCATTACATTAACATTGCTGTGAAAACTCAATAAAATTACAAACAGTCAAATCATAGCAGGCAACATACAGTGACTTATTATAACATAATTACATATTTATAAATGGGTGGGGAAGACCATAATTACCAAAAAATGTCTCTCCTGCATGTAGAATTAGCAATATGCAAATCTACCTGAATATGCAAATTACCAGTCTTGCTATTCAGGTAGTGCATATTACTGTTGCTACCAACAGAGGGCACTGCACAAGCTCCATAGCCAAATCCACCTAGTTGGTAGCAATCCTCAGCAGTACAGGAGAGCAGGCAATACATCCCAGGGGCCATGGTGGCATGGCAGGAGGCTGGCAATCAGTCTTCTCCAATGCCCAGTGGCGAGGCTGGTTCTGCCACAGGGTCCTATGTTAAAATGTAACGTGACCTGTTAAGAAGTTTAAAAAGTTAAAATGTTGTTATAAGTTTGATTGAAATAGCTTTTGATTTCAGTAAATATGCTGCAAACACAAATGACAATTTTCAGTTCATTACAACCTATAAAGTGTTTTGAAACTTACTGTGTGTAATAA
Organism: Pelobates cultripes; assembly: GCA_933207985.1. Classification (NCBI taxonomy): domain Eukaryota; kingdom Metazoa; phylum Chordata; class Amphibia; order Anura; family Pelobatidae; genus Pelobates; species Pelobates cultripes. The sequence goes on from OW240917.1 coordinate 9,045,302, forward strand.
TTTGGAACAGTGCATTGTAAGTTTTTTATGTTTAAAAAAAATACTGTTATCATTAGGAGGTTTGTTCAATAAAATTTGAATTGTACTCTTAATAGTTGATAACATGAGAATTATGCTGACTGTTATTTACATCAATTATTTAGGTAGATGAGAAAAATATAATTTGCATAATAATTTGGAACAGGGTGTAGATAAGCCTGTGAACAAGTAGATCTAGCATGAAATGTGTCTGTGTTTTTATTTTTATCTTGTATTAAATTAATTAAAGATTTATTTATTTTTACTCTTTCCCATTTTTACTGCTTTATTTTGTTTATGTTTAATGAGAAGATCGAGACGTTTTCAGGTCTGTGAGCTCCAGAGTACTGTAAGAAGCCACAATAGTGAGTTCTATTTGCAATAATAATATGAAGTGAGAAATAGGGGTGTTTACTAAGCTCTGAATGTGCAAAATTTAGAGAAAATGACGGAGAAGTTTGACGTAATTTGCCCAAAAATTTTCATTCAGGTATTCACTAAAAATAGTCTTGGAAAGACCCAAATTCCACATGCAGACATTTACCAAACAACAAGCTGACCACAGGAATTTCTCTGAATTTGTACATTTAGAGATCTGCTTTAAGTTAAACAGCTGAATGAACAAGTTGCATTGCATTTCCAGGTAATTGTAAAGGTTCATTTTAAATAAATCAGGAGAAATCAAACGCCAAATTTTCAGCAACCACCAATTTAAGTCACCGACTACACAAACCAATTTAGAAAGAAGTAGAGAAAGTAATGAAGTAAGTAGCTGAGTCCCACTACAATATGATATAATACAGATTATAACCAGAGCAGAGTTTGACTCTATAGTTTGCTTAATTCAAAGACCATAGTTAAACCAGATATAACCTTGTCACAGTTTAATACGGCATGTTAGTATTATACAGTATAATGATATACAAATACATGAATTAAAAAAAAAAACATGGTGGCATGCTCACAATACACCGAGCTATTCAGATCTCAGAGGTAATAGTCTAATCCCTTTTGGATGTATGGCCATTCCTAAACCATACACTGTTTTACTGCAATGACTTTTGTGTGCTTTGTGAATTCAAAATATAAGGTATACAGTAAATTAGAGATAACAGGTTATGAATAAAAGGTATCCACTCACATTTAAATGAGCAATGCAACGCTCAAAGAAAGATGACATAGGGAGTTACAAACTAGCATTAAGAAAGCCTGCATACAATGGGGGGCTGGCTACATATTGGCTGGGGGCAATTACAAAAAAATTGCCCAATCTGAGACCACGCCAGCCATTGAACTGTAATAACTAGCATTCAGTAATACTAAAACAATATAATTATATATTTAGTATTGTGCTGTAGAGTAACAGCCCTCAAACTGCTCTATACTCTGAGTTTTATGCCTACCCTGCCTGGACACAGATATAGAATAGACACAAACAGCATCTATTAAGCCTGGACACAGACACAGAATAGACACTAACAGCATCTATTAAACCTGGACACAGACACAGAATAGACACTAACAGCATCTATTAAACCTGGACACAGACACAGAATAGACACAAACAGCATCTATTAAGCCCAGACACAGAGACAGAATAGACACAAACAGCATCTATTAAGCCTGGACACAGAGACAGAATAGACACTAACAGCATCTATTAAACCTGGACACAGACACAGAATAGACACAAACAGCATCTATTAAGCCTGGACACAGAGAGAGAATAGACACAAACAGCATCTATTAAGCCTGGACACAGAGACAGAATAGACACAAACAGCATCTATTAAGCCCGGACACAGAGACAGAATAGACACAAACAGCATCTATTAAGCCCGGACACAGACACAGAATAGACACAAACAGCATCTATTAAGCCTGGACACAGAGACAGAATAGACACAAACAGCAGCTATTAAGCCCGGACACAGAGACAGAATAGACACAAACAGCATCTATTAAGCCTGGACACAGAGAGAGGATACACACAAACAGCATCTATTAAGCCTGGACACAGAGAGAGAATAGACACAAACAGCATCTATTAAGCCTGGACACAGAGACAGAATAGACACAAACAGCATCTATTAAGCTTGGACACAGACACAGAATAGACACAAACAGCATCTATTAAGCCCGGACACAGACACAGAATAGACACAAACAGCATCTATTAAGCCTGGACACACAGAGAGAATACACACAAACAGCATCTATTAAGCCTTGACACAGAGACAGAATACACACAAACAGCATCTATTAAGCCCGGACACAGAGACAGAATAGACACAAACAGCATCTATTAAGCCTGGACACAGAGACAGAATAGACACAAACAGCATCTATTAAGCCCCGACACAGAGACAGAATAGACACAAACAGCATCTATTAAGCCTGGACACAGAGACAGAATAGACACAAACAGCATCTATTAAGCCCGGACACAGAGACAGAATAGACACAAACAGCATCTATTAAGCCTGGACACAGAGACAGAATAGACACAAACAGCATCTATTAAGCCTGGACACAGAGACAGAATAGACACAAACAGCGTCTATTAAGCTTCGACACAGAGAGAGAATACACACAGCACAGCCAGATGGTGATACAACTTGGTCTTGATGCTGATCTATATAAACTCATTTCGCTGATAGAAACTTTCTTGAGTTATGGAATGCTGGAGCAATGGGAGGAATACTCAGACTCACAGCGAGCTGCATCGTACTCACATCTCAGAAGTTTAATCTTGTTTCTGGTCTTTGAAAAACAAATACCCTGCAGCAATATGGCCAGAATATTGTGTTTGTGACCTCAATAAGAGCTGACAAATGATGGTGATTAATCGAGTCAAACAGCATCCATTATTCACAGCTAGATACTGGATTGCAATGTTAGACTGTGAAACTGGACAATCTTCTCGTATGTGACTTCCACAGCGTTTATACAGAGAGCAAGGCAGATACATGTTTTATGCTATGTAAGGGGATACTCATATAAAATGCAGTATTATATCTCTAATATGTATTTATAACATATTTTACCAGGAAATATATATTGAGATTTCTCTGATTTTCAAGTATGTCCTGGGTCCACAAATCATTGCATTGATACAATAGGGCAAAATATTGTAAAAAATACAATATACAAACAATAAATATATATACACACATACACACATATATAAATGTAATAGATAACAGGTTATATATATATTTAGCCATGACAGGTACATTCTGTGCTGAGGTATATTGCCATAGATCTCTTAAAGGATTTTCGATTGTGTCCCTGAGGTTATTACATAATTAAGGAGCTCTGTAGGAAAAGGAGGATCGAGCCACTTTATTTTTGTATTGTGGTATTCTAAATATTGTGCTAGTACTGGATCGGAGGCCATGCTATATCTCTATTATATAGTATGCAGTGCTATATCTCTATTATAGGGGTAGGCAACCTACGGCACTCGAGGTGTCTTTCCGCGGCACTCAAGGCTGCTAGAGCCAAACAGGCTCTGGCCTATCAGGAGTCTCAGTGAAACTTCAGATATCTGCTTATACGGAAAGGTGGTGAAGGAAAATCCTCAATATATGCATTGCAGCATGTAGAGGAAGTGATCTTAGATCACTTCCTCCCAGCACTTGTGAATGGGAATCCACACAGTAGTAGAGCAGCCCACAGCTGCTGTTGCAGCTCCTGTCCTTGACCTGTACCTGGCCAGCCTGGACCCCACTGGAACCCAGGGAAGCCACCCACACTGCTAGATATACAGAGAGCTGCAGAATAACCCTCCCTCGTTCAAATAATATGAACAGCCCACACACAAACATACACACAATCCACACAAACGCAACACCACTAACAATCCACATACATGCACACAACCCCACATGTAGCCTCTCACATGCAATACCCCAAACAGCCCCCACAAACTACCAAACACACAATGTGACATATCCACCCACACACAATTCCACAAGCAGCCCTTATTTATATGTATCATACACGATACCATAAACTTCTAATGAACATATACAATATACGCATAATAACTCATATACGCACAAATACACCGATACAAAGTGTGACAGATTCATCTGTATTGCTGGTTCGTCTGTTTCCCTTTGTTCGCTGGATTTCCTGTTCGTATACCCCCGTTCGTGTAATTTGTAAACTACCGATTGAAACTACCGAACGAACGACCACCCAGGAGAGGAGTGTGCTGCGTGTTAACCTCTTGGCCCCAATTAGAACGTGTGGTTAACCGCAGACACCTCTCCATTCCATTCGTACGGGTGGTCATCGTTCGCATGTCGACCACGAGGCAGCGGCCATTTTGGGACACACGAATGCATAGCGGTGTTCGGTACAAATTGTATGGAACTAAAAACGGACACGTAAACTACCGAACACCGCTGGAAGCTGCTGCCCACCTTCTATTTCGACAAGGCATGCGAACGTCGGTCGTTCGGGAGTTTTTATTCATTCGTATGGACTTTTACCCAGACAGCCGTCCCATGGAGTCATTCGTATACCGAAGGACTGGTGAAAGACTTTGATTCCATGGCGATTCGACTAGATACATCGGATCTGAGCGCTATTCGGTGAAAACATGCACTCAGATCCAGGCTGTCTGGGGATGCGTTACACGAACTATATCTATTCGGTATTTTCCCAGTTATGTATTTTAATGTATTTTTGTGACTGTATTTTAAAATGGCGATGGTCTCTACCCTGGGAGATAATTAGGTTTCTTCCTAATTATCTCCTAGGTAGAGAAGACGGATTTATGGGTAAGATGGGAAGGGCTTATATTGAAGCCACTGCGATTGGCTACTGTACAATATGTTTTACAGTCTTCCACAAGGTCCCCTCGGGGAGTGTCCACCTTGTGGAGACCTGCATAAATACCGGGCAGGTAGCCCCCATTAAACAGATCCTGATTTGACCCTCAAGACGGAGCTTGGTCTCGTTTGTGGGGGAATTACTACTGGGACAGCGCTTTCGTTATTTTTAGCTGTGGAAGGCGTTCGACTGTTTTGCTGATCGGGAGTTGCCGTGTTCGTGGACTTTGTTCGGGAGTTTGGCGGTCGGCTGGATATAAACTGCATTTCTGGAGAAGGGGATTATTTACTAAACGGCGGCTTCATCTACCTGGCGGTGAGTGTCTTAACACAAAGCAACTGCAGTATAAATAACACAAGCAGAATATGGCAGCACACACACCTCAATTTAAAAAAATAGGTCCCGCACGCTACGGGACATCACAATCCTATATCGGCACAGTGCTACTAAAAGGTTGCCTACCCCTGCTCTATTATATAGTATGCAGTGCTATATCTCTATTATACAGTATGCAGTGTTATGTCTCTATTATATAGTATGCAGTGCTATATCTCTATTATATAGTATGCAGTGCTATGTCTCTATTGTATAGTATGCAGTGCTATGTCACTATTATATAGTATGCAGTGTTATATCTCTATTATATAGTATGCAGTGTTATACCTCTATTATATAGTATGGAGTGCTATATCTCTAATTTATAGTATGCAGTGCTATAGCTCTAATATATAATATGCAGTGCTATGTGTCTAATATATTGTATGCAGTGCTATATATCTAATATACAGTATGCAGTGCTATATCTCTAACATATAGTATGCAGTGCTTTATCTCTAACATATAGTATGCAGTGCTATAGCTCTAATATACAGTATGCAGTGTTATATCTCTATTATATAGTATGCAGTGTATTTCTCTAATAAATAGTATGCAGTGCTATGTCTCTAATATACAATATGCAGTGCTATGTCTCTATTATACAGTATGCAGTGCTACATCTCTAATGTATAGTATGCAGTTCTATATCTCTAATAACAGTATGCAGTGCTATATCTCTATTATATAGTATGCAGTGCTATATCTCTAATATATAGTATGCAGTGCTATATCTCTAATAACAGTATGCAGTGCTATATCTCTATTATATAGTATGCAGTGCTATATCTCTAATATATAGTGTGCAGTGTTATTTCTCTGATATATAGTATGCAGTGCTATAGCTCTAATATATAGTACGCAGTGTTATTTCTCTAATATATACAGGGAGTGCAGAATTATTAGGCAAGTTGTATTTTTGAGGATTAATTTTATTATTGAACAACAACCATGTTCTCAATGAACCCAAAAAACTCATTAATATCAAAGCTGAATATTTTTGGAAGTAGTTTTTAGTTTGTTTTTAGTTTTAGCTATGTTAGGGGGATATCTGTGTGTGCAGGTGACTATTACTGTGCATAATTATTAGGCAACTTAACAAAAAACAAATATATACCCATTTCAATTATTTATTATTACCAGTGAAACCAATATAACATCTCAACATTCACAAATATACATTTCTGACATTCAAAAACAAAACAAAAACAAATCAGTGACCAATATAGCCACCTTTCTTTGCAAGGACACTCAAAAGCCTGCCATCCATGGATTCTGTCAGTGTTTTGATCTGTTCACCATCAACATTGCGTGCAGCAGCAACCACAGCCTCCCAGACACTGTTCAGAGAGGTGTACTGTTTTCCCTCCTTGTAAATCTCACATTTGATGATGGACCACAGGTTCTCAATGGGGTTCAGATCAGGTGAACAAGGAGGCCATGTCATTAGATTTTCTTCTTTTATACCCTTTCTTGCCAGCCACGCTGTGGAGTACTTGGACGCGTGTGATGGAGCATTGTCCTGCATGAAAATCATGTTTTTCTTGAAGGATGCAGACTTCTTCCTGTACCACTGCTTGAAGAAGGTGTCTTCCAGGAACTGGCAGTAGGACTGGGAGTTGAGCTTGACTCCATCCTCAACCCGAAAAGGCCCCACAAGCTCATCTTTGATGATACCAGCCCAAACCAGTACTCCACCTCCACCTTGCTGGCGTCTGAGTCGGACTGGAGCTCTCTGCCCTTTACCAATCCAGCCACGGGCCCATCCATCTGGCCCATCAAGACTCACTCTCATTTCATCAGTCCATAAAACCTTAGAAAAATCAGTCTTGAGATATTTCTTGGCCCAGTCTTGACGTTTCAGCTTGTGTGTCTTGTTCAGTGGTGGTCGTCTTTCAGCCTTTCTTACCTTGGCCATGTCTCTGAGTATTGCACACCTTGTGCTTTTGGGCACTCCAGTGATGTTGCAGCTCTGAAATATGGCCAAACTGGTGGCAAGTGGCATCGTGGCAGCTGCACGCTTGACTTTTCTCAGTTCATGGGCAGTTATTTTTGCGCCTTGGTTTTTCCACACGCTTCTCGCGACCCTGTTGACTATTTTGAATGAAACGCTTGATTGTTCGATGATCACGCTTCAGAAGCTTTGCAATTTTAAGAGTGCTGCATCCCTCTGCAAGATATCTCACTATTTTTGACTTTTCTGAGCCTGTCAAGTCCTTCTTTTGACCCATTTTGCCAAAGGAAAGGAAGTTGCCTAATAATTATGCACACCTGATATAGGGTGTTGATGTCATTAGACCACACCCCTTCTCATTACAGAGATGCACATCACCTAATATGCTTAATTGGTAGTAGGCTTTCGAGCCTATACAGCTTGGAGTAAGACAACATGCATAAAGAGGATGATGTGGTCAAAATACTCATTTGCCTAATAATTCTGCACTCCCTGTAGTATGCAGTGCTATATCTCTAATATATAATATGCAGTGCTATGTGTCTAATATATTGTATGCAGTGCTATACCTCTAATATATAGAATGCAGTGTTTTTTTTCTCTAATATGCAGTGCTATAGCTCTAATAACAGTATGCAGTGCTATATCTCTATTATATAGTATGCAGTGCTATATCTCTAATATATAGTATGCAGTGCTATATCTCTAATAACAGTATGCAGTGCTATATCTCTATTATATAGTATGCAGTGCTATATATCAATATATAGTGTGCAGTGTTATTTCTCTAATATATAGTATGCAGTGCTATATCTCTAACATACAGTATGCAGTGCTATATCTCTAATATATAGTATGCAGTGTTATTTCTCTAATATATAGTATGCAGTGCTATATCTCTAATATATAATATGCAGTGCTATGTGTCTAATATATTGTATGCAGTGCTATACCTCTAATATATAGAATGCAGTGTTTTTTCTCTAATATGCAGTGCTATAGCTCTAATTTATAGTATGCAGTGCTTAGCTAGATATCCCATGAGCTTACATAATACATGTAACTGCAAGTACAGAATACTACAGTAGTACATTATAGATAACTGATAACATTGTTATAAGAAAGTAATAATCTGGTGGCAAATGTGAAAGAAATCTGTTGCAGCATCTTCTGAATTTCAATTTTACCTTAACGTTGTAGCGTTCAATTGAAGAAGCTTGTTGCAGAGATGGTATTATGTTATCATGGGATCACGTACTGACGACATTGTATTATGTAATCATGGGAGCACCTACTTATGATATCGTATTACAGTATCATGGAAGCACCTATTGACGACATTGTATTATAGTATCATGGGAGCACCTACTGACGACATTGTATTATAGTATCATGGGAGCACCTACTGACGACATTGTATTATAGTATCATGGGAGCACCTACTGACGACATCTTATTATGTAATCATGGGAGCACCTACTGACAACATCTTATTATGTAATCATGGGAGCACCTACTGACGACATCTTATTATAGTATCATGGGAGCACCTACTGACGTCATTGTATTATAGTATCATGGGAGCACGTACGGATGACATTGGATTATAGTATCATGGGAGCACCTACTGACGACATTGTATTATAGTATCATGGGAGCACCTACTGACGACATCTTATTATAGTATCTTGGGAGCACGTACGGATGACATTGTATTATGTAATCATGGGAGCACCTACTGACGACATCGTATTATAGTATGATGGGAGTATTTACTGATGACATCGTATTATGTAATCATGGGAGCACTTACTGATGACATCTTATTATGTAATCATAGGAGCACCTACTGACGACATTGTATTATGTAATCATGGGAGCGCGTACTATGACATCGTATTATGTTATCGTGGGAGTATTTACTGATGACATCGTATTATGTAATCATGGGAGCACGAACGGATGACATTGTATTATGTTATCGTGGGAGCACGTACTGACGACATCAAATTATGTAATCATGGGAGCACTTATTGATGACATTATATTGTGTTACCATGGGATCACGTACGGATGGCATAGTATTATGTTATCATGGGAGCACTTACTGATGACATCATATTATGTTATCATTGGAGCACTTATTGATGACATTGTATTATGTTATCATGGGAGCTGTTCAAGCTGCTAATATCTAGTATGGGGGTGGGCAGCAATTGCATCGCTCCCATAGGGGCAGATGAATTTAAGGTCAAGAATGAGGTTCTTCAATATGTCTCAACATCGATCCTGATCATAATACTAAGCTCATGCCTATAAAAAGTAAACGATTATAGAACAGTGTGACGAATTGCACTTCGCCACTGGGTTTTGGAGAGGCCTGCTTGCCAGCCTCTTGCCCTGTGACGATGGCCCCTGGGATGGATTGCCCTTTAAAAAAACTATTTGGGCATATTGGATTCTAAAACACTGTTTCTGCAACTTTAAATTCTATTGGAAAGGATCTGCACTTTGGAAGTGGCATTTCGGATACAGCCGAAGTAGTCGAAGTTGCCGCCATTCGACATACGAACATGTGGCGGCAGCCATTTTAATTCAGTCGAACGCGTTCATCTGTGTTTGGTCGTCGAGTTCATGGAACTCAAATCAGACACACGGCGGCACGAACACCACTGAACTTTACCTTCTCCAGAACTTCAATGCTTCGACGGGAGTGAAAAGGTGTTAGACGTTTCGAACGCCACTTTAACTTTGGCTATTTGCACGAACGAACTTAACTATTGGAAAAAGACCGGCCGCACAGCCACATTCTCTGGTACTGTTTTGGGCATGAAAGCCATGCTTGCGGTCCGTCAAAAGAGGTAATTGCAGCTGTGGCATCAATCCCATTAGCTTCAGCAGTATCTGGTATGTATCACCGTAGTGCCGCGGGTCAGCCTTATGGGAGTGACCGCCATTTCTCAGGCTCCATAGGTAAACATGAGACCACATGCAACTTCCAGATATGAAAAGTTCCTAGACCTACGTCTCTTCAATGGAGGACGTCTTCGAGCTCTAGTAGGCCTCCTCCTACCTGTGGAAGGAACACCTGACGAGTTGCACTTTTGTGGTGAGTAAGGCTGCGACCTTGATCTCTGCCTTCCGAGGTCAATGCTCTGTCTAGCTTGCAAATCAAAGACAAAACTGTTCACACAGCTGGTCAAAGCATGCCAAAAATCCACTAAGAGGCTGAGCCTTTGTTGCATTGTCTCCAAGAGCTTTCTCCGTGCCATCAGCCACCATTTTGAGAAGTGAAGGGTTCACGATGTTCAAGTCCCTACGACCCATTTATTGTAGAGTCAGTCGCGAGTCAGTGCTGTAGAGAAAACCAGTCCAAAAGGGGTGCGGGCTTGTAGAACCCATTGGGACACAGGGGATGGGAGATCGGCCACATCACCTGCCCCGCATCAATCATAAAAACCAGTGTTAGAGCCTGCAAATCCGATTAATCGAGAGCACACAGAGTCCATTAGAGGAGCCGCTGAGATGATTATACAAGGTAAAGGTACCAAATTCAAGGTTTATTACCCTAATTCCATACAAAATCTCAGGAGCTCAGCTTGTCCTCATCCTGCTTGCTCGGCTGCTTGGCTCTGCCCCCCCCATGATGGGAATTTTAGTATATTCAGTATTGCTGTAAAATGATGAATCTCACCTTTGTGTTAACTCTTTAAATGCTATAGGCTTGTTATGACAGATTAGGCTGTTTAACAGCTGGCCTAAAATATGTTTCTTTTACTACTTTTATTATATTTATAGAGCGCCAACAAATTCTGCAGCGCTGTAAAATGGGTGAACTAACAGACTCGTATTTGTTACCAGACAAGTTGGACACACAGGAACAGAGGGATTGAGGGCCCTGCTCAGTGAGTTTACATGTTAGAGGGAGTGGGGTATAGTGACACAGTAACAGAGGGATTGGGGCCCTGCTCAGTGAGTTTACATGTTAGAGGGAGTGGGGTATAGTGACACAGTAACAGAGGGATTGAGGGCCCTGCTCAGTGAGTTTACATGTTAGAGGGAGTGGGGTATAGTGACACAGTAACAGAGGGATTGAGGGCCTGCTCAGTGAGTTTACATGTTAGAGGGAGTGGGGTATAGTGACACAGTAACAGAGGGATTGAGGGCCAGCTCAGTGAGTTTACATGTTAGAGGGAGTGGGGTATAGTGATACAGTAACAGAGGGATTGAGGCCTGCTCAGTGAGTTTACATGTTAGAGGGAGTGGGGTATAGTGACACAGTAACAGAGGGATCGAGGGCCTGCTCAGTGAGCTTACATGTTAGAGGGAGTGGGGTATAGTGACAGTAACAGAGGGATTGAGAGCCTGCTCAGTGAGTTTACATGTTAGAGGGAGTGGGGTATAGTGACACAGTAACAGAGGGATTGAGGTCCTGCTCAGTGAGTTTACATGTTAGAGGGAGTGGGGTATAGTGACACAGTAACAGAGGGATTGAGGGTCCTGCTCAGTGAGTTTACATGTTAGAGGGAGTGGGGTATAGTGACAGTAACAGAGGGATTGAGGGCCCTGCTCAGTGAGTTTACATGTTAGAGGGAGTGGGGTATAGTGACACAGTAACAGATGGATTGAGGGGCCTGCTCAGTGAGTTTACATGTTAGAGGGAGTGGGGTATAGTGACACAGTAACAGAGGGGTTGAGGGCCTGCTCAGTGAGGTTACATGTTATAGGGAGTGGGGTATAGTGACACAGTAACAGAGGGATTGAGGGCCCTGCTCAGTGAGTTTACATGTTAGAGGGAGTGGGGTATAGTGACAGTAACAGAGGGATTGAGGGCCCGCTCAGTGAGTTTACATGCTAGAGGGAGTGGGGTTTAGTGACACAGTAACAGAGGGATTGAGGGCCCTGCTCAGTGAGTTTACATGTTAGAGGGAGTGAGGTATAGTGACACAGTAACAGAGGGATTGAGGGCCTGCTCAGTGAGTTTACATGTTAGAGGGAGTGGGGTATAGTGACACAGTAACAGAGGGATTGAGGGCCTGCTCAGTGAGTTTACATGTTAGAGGGAGTGGGGTATAGTGACACATTAACAGAGGGATTGAGGGCCTGCTCAGTGAGTTTACATGTTAGAGGGAGTGGGGTATAGTGACACAGTAACAGAGGGATTGAGGGCCTGCTCAGTGAGTTTACATGTTAGAGGGAGTGTGGTATAGTGACGCAGTAACAGAGGGATTGAGAGCCCTGCTCAGTGAGTTTACATGTTAGAGGGAGTGGGGTATAGTGACACAGTAACAGAGGGATTGGGGGCCCTGCTCAGTGAGTTTACATGTTAGAGGGAGTGGGGTATAGTGACACAGTAACAGAGGGATTGAGGGCCTGCTCAGTGAGTTTACATGTTAGAGAGAGTGGGGTACAGTGACACAGTAACAGAGGAATTGAGGGCCTGCTCAGTGAGTTTACATGTTAGAGGGAGTGGGGTATAGTGACACAGTAACAGAGGGATTGAGGCCCTGCTCAGTGAGTTTACATGTTAGAGGGAGTGGGGTATAGCGACACAGTAACAGAGGGATTGAGGGCCTGCTCAGTGAGTTTACGTGTTAGAGGGAGTGGGGTATAGTGACACAGTAACAGAGGGATTGAGTGCCTGCTGAGTGAGTTTACATGATAGAGGGAGTGGGGTATAGTGACACAGTAACAGAGGGATTGAGGGCCCTGCTCAGTGAGTTTACATGCTAGAGGGAGCGGGGTATAGTGACACAGTAACAGAGGGATTGAGGGGCCCTGCTCAGTGAGTTTACATGTTAGAGGGAGTGGGGTATAGTGACACAGTAACAGAGGGATTGAGTGCCTGCTCAGTGAGTTTATATGTTAGAGGGAGCGGGGTATAGTGACACAGTAACAGAGGGATTGAGGGCCCTGCTCAGTGAGTTTATATGTTAGAGGGAGTGGTGTATAGTGACAGTAACAGAGGGATTGGGGGCCCTGCTCAGTGAGTTTACATGTTAGAGGGAGTGGGGTATAGTGACACAGTAACAGAGGGATTGAGGGGCCTGCTCAGTGAGTTTACATGTTAGAGGGAGTGGGGTATAGTGACACAGTAACAGAGGGATTGAGGGCCCTGCTCAGTGAGTTTACATGCTAAAGGAGTGGGGTATAGTGACACAGTAACAGAGGGATTGAGGGGCCTGCTCAGTGAGCTTACATGTTAGAGGGAGTGGGGTATAGTGACACAGTAACAGAGGGATTGAGGGCCTGCTCAGTGAGTTTACATGTTAGAGGGAGTGGGGTATAGTGACACAGTAACAGAGGGATTGAGGGCCCTGCTCAGTGAGTTTACATGTTAGAGGGAGTGGGGTATAGTGACACAGTAACAGAGGGATTGAGGGCCCTGCTCAGTGAGTTTACATGTTAGAGGGAGTGGGGTATAGTGACACAGTAACAGAGGGATTGAGGGCCTGCTCAGTGAGTTTACATGTTAGAGGGAGTGGGGTATAGTGACACAGTAACAGAGGGATTGAGGGGCCTGCTCAGTGAGTTTACATGTTAGAGGGAGTGGGGTATAGTGACACAGTAACAGAGGGATTGAGGGCCCTGCTCAGTGAGTTTACATGTTAGAGGGAGTGGGGTATAGTGACACAGTAACAGAGGGATTGAGGGCCTGCTCAGTGAGTTTACATGTTAGAGGGAGTGGGGTATAGTGACACAGTAACAGAGGGATTGAGGGCCCTGCTCAGTGAGTTTACATGTTAGAGGGAGTGGGGTATAGTGACACAGTAACAGAGGGATTGAGGGCCTGCTCAGTGAGTTTACATGTTAGAGGGAGTGGGTATAGTGACAGTAACAGAGGGATTGACGGCCCTGCTCAGTGAGTTTACATGCTAGAGGGAGTGGGGTATAGTGACACAGTAACAGAGGGATTGAGGGCCCTGCTCAATGAGCTTACATGCTAGAGGGAGTTGGGTATAGTGACACAAAAGGTAAGGGTAGGGTAGAAAAGTAGGTTGCTAAGATAGTATTCACTGAGGGCTTAGTGTGGTTTTTTTTGGATGAGACTTCCAGGAGAGGAATATCATAATGTTATATTGGAAGTCCAATACCCTTTTCTGTGTCAGTATGTAGCTATGTGATTCTCATTTTAAAAGTTATACAATGTCTGTTAAACTTGATTAACTGTTATATTGTACAGAACTTCAGTATCTGTTGGTACTCTATAAAAAATGAGTAATATCAAAACAATGACAATCTTCTGATGCTTTTCATGAAATCAATGTTTGTAAGGTTTAGAAACCGTGCCACTTTCATGACATTTCAATTAATAAATCTCAATGGGAACACAATAAAGATATCACTGCAATAAAGAGGGAGAAATGCTGGCCGGGGAGACAAAATAAACATCAATCAGCTCAGCCTGGAAGGAAAGAAAAAACCAAAACGCACTGTCCTCCGTTTGACCGCAATCACTGGCATGGTTGTAAAATGTGTTGGCTGCTCAGTGATAAAGTATGGCTTGTCAGACATGCACAAACTGGCAGACAAACAGACACTATACATAACACAGGGCATTTCTCAGAATCTGTCTTCCTTGGACTCAGTTTCGATCTCTCTGAGCCCAGCTCCAGAACATCCACTACACGGATCATTAGGTGTCAGGTTGGCTAAACGTAATGTGGGACTGTTAGAAGGCCACAAAAACTTGTATCCACAGGGTAAAGAGATTATTTATATTGAGTCAACCTACAGGTTGCCCCTGCTGTTAAGTTAATAGTTAATTGTAGGTGTCAACCGTTAAACAGCTTGATTAACTTCTTTAAAGGAACACTATAGTGTCAGGAACACATACATGTATTCTTGGCGCTTGAGTGCTGAAGTAGCTGTTTAGGTGGCTGACACCCTCTCTCTGTGCAATAAAATGGTGACTTCACTTGTTTCCTCCCACACCGGTCTCGATGTGGTGGTCTCACCACTTACCATGGCTGGCCCCAACTGGCTATGCCTCCATGGCTGAAATCATAGATCTTTATGATCTCAGTCAATCCAATGTTTTCCTATAAGGCTATTATGCATGCGCAGCAAAATTCTGCACTGTAGCAATCAGCATCTCCTCATATAGGTGCATTGAATCAATGGAGTGGAGAGTCTCTGAATGCCAGTGCAGCATGGTGAAATGGTAGTGTTTACAGTGCTAACACCACAGGGACAGGATAGAGACACCACAACCACTACATTAAGCTGTAGTGGTTCTGGTGACTATAGTGTCCCTTTAACTTGGGCTCTCCTCAGCTAACTCCGGAATGAGACAGTCAGGTGATCATATATGTATATGTCCGCTAGCTGTGCCCTTCTCTGAATCTCCAGGCTGACATTAGTGGAATGCTGTACTCAACAATGCTAAATATCCCACTTCTAACACCAATGTGATCTGTTTGTAAACTGTGCAAGGCTGTCACTTTCTAGTAAGGCTGTTTGTGATCCTTTGTCAGACAGACCTGTTTATTTGTGCCATTTGTTTAACCATTTTATGTATTTGTTTTGTTGCTTGTCTTTGAATATCTGATGAATAGCAGCATTATATTTTATTGGACATTTTGGTTCAATGGGAAAACAAATGCAAAAAAAAAATTTATTTTCCAATGCATTAGGTATTTATGATGATCAGGGTTAGGAGAAATAAAAAAAAAATACTATTTCCTCTGACTGTTAGTGACTTCCTAGAACCCAGACAACCTGCAGTACATTTTATCTTCACTGTAAATGTTTGTAAAATTCCCAAGTTCCTCTTTAACTTGAAAATCTTTATCTTTAAAATCAGAAAAAAGTGAACTTCACAGTGCAATTAAATTCCAATTGAGAAAGCTTCCTTGTCTATGTCAGTTTTCTTGTGTCTGTATCTCTCGCTGTGTGTTGTTAAACCATAACATCCTCTGTTCTACCATCACGATTACTCAGCTTACAATACATCTGTTACAAACCCTACAATAATTTGCCTTTAAATGTCAACGCTTAGGCAATGATTATTTCATTCATTTTCAAAGATCAAATGTCTCTGGGGTTCCATCCTGTCTTGCTTTCGGTTATCAGTTAGCACTAAGCATGTGGCGAAGATGTTCCATGGTGAATTTAATGTATGAAATTTCTAAAGGTCCTTTGTACTAAATTGAGGAAACCTCACTCATCTGTGGCATTAGGCTGACAGCGTCTATTCAGTGGAAACAGAACAAAGACGAGAGATTTGGTGCAGTAGTCTGCTGATGTTTCTGTAAATGATTAAAGTTTACATCTCTAGTTTCTCTAACGTGTCTAGCGGTGTACTGGTTAAACTATCCAGTTAAACAGCTGTGAGCCCGACATGAAGGTAAAACAATGATCTCAGGGTGGAAGCAGCTCAGCCTATGAGACAAAGTGTCGACTCCCATGGAATGCCAACAGTAGAAAGAAAACTCCTTATTAGAATGTCCACCTGTGATCTTCTCACCTTCCCTCCTATGGGGTTTGTGTTCATGAAAAGGAACAGTGGAGATCTTTTATCTCACAAGAACAAGATTGGAAAATATTGAATAAATAGAGTTTTCAGAGGTTTAGAACATTGCCTGCTGGAACAATACTGTATGAACCAACATAGACAAAGTATCTTCGATCCTTTCTATGCTGGTCCCTTCACTATACAGTGTGAGATCATGACTTTGCGAGGTTGAGAACAGATGGTGGTTTCCTTAGTGTGAAGTTCAACTCAACATGAATTTGAAGTAATGTGATAGAAACCTATTTTACTGTTATGTAAAAGAAAATAATTCTTGAATACTGACCTTTGTGTATATTATTTTATAATACATGCATAGAGGTAAATATTTTTTTCAATTCTTCTCTTGGCTTAGCCTTACAGAATGGGGGCGGCCTTTTGTAATCCTTAGAAGTACTGCTTATCTGATCAAAATGATGAAGTTAATAAAGAATGTGTGTGGGCTTATGAACCCAAAAATCATGAGCAAGCACAAGACCTCTTCAAATCTACTCTAGAGCAGTTTCACACCTTCAAATTCAGCATGATACTAGCAGATAAGAGGTGGTTCTGACCAAAAAGATCTAAAGATGGCTGCCCTCATAGAGAAAGAGTAAGTCAGGAAATCTAAAAACAAATATATATATATATATATATATATTTCAATATATTATTATTATTAATAATATTATGATATTTATACAGCGCCATCAAATTCCGCAGCACTTTTCAATAGGTGGACGAACAGACATGTTCGCTTTTATGAAGAAGTGTGTTTTTAACGATTTTTTGAAGAAGAGGAGAATGGGTGAGCATCTAACGGAGGAGGGAAGCGAGTTCCACAGGAACGGTGCAGCCCTCGAGAAATCTTGAAGGCGAGCATCAGAGGTGGGAGTACGGACAGAAGATAGACGTAAGTCTTCAGCAGATCGTAAGGGCCTAGGCGGGACATACTTGTGTATAAGGGAGGATAGATAGGTGGGAGCAGCATTATGTAGAGATTTGAAAGCAAGAACCAGAATTTTAAATAGAGCTCTATATTTTATAGGAAGCCAATGTAGGGACTGACAGAAGGGTGAGGCATGGGAGGTGCGGACGGACAGGAAGATGAGCCTCGCCGCCGCATTCATTATGGACTGTAACGGCGCGAGTTGGGAGCACGTAAGACCACTGAGAAGCGGATTACAGTAGTCAAGGCGAGAAAGGACAGTTGAATGGACCAACACCTTAGTCGCATCTGGCGTTAAGTAGGGGCGGATGCGCACAATGTTTTTGAGATGGAAATGACAGGTCTTGGCAATAGATTGAACATGAGGCTTGAAGAAGAGGTCGGAGTCAAAGAGAACACCTAGGCAGCAAGCCTGCATGGTGGAGCTGATGGTAGCACCGTTGACTTGGAGGGAGACAGACACAGGAGTAACAACACTTGAGGGAGGAAAGACCAGAATTTTAGTTTTGGTCAAGTTTAGTTTAAGGAAGTGGGCAGCCATCGCTTAGAAATAGCAGAGAGTTAGTCAGGGACAATAGTCAAGAGGGATGGGGAGCGATCAGGAGAGGACAGGTAGATTTGCGTGTCATCTGCATAGAAATGATATTGGAAGCCAAAAGAGCTAATGAGCTTACCAAGGGAGGCAGTATAGATGAACTGTATGTTTATATCTATATATATATTACAAAATAAAACACACAAGGGCTATATTGCACAGTCTTTTGTTTTCTGTAATTTAAAAGCAAAGATGCCAGTTTCTGTTAAATATAAAGAGATTTACATTTACTATTGGCGCTCGATAATAATAATAATTTAAAGTGATGTCTTCCTGCCGCGTGTTTTACATTAAACCACTGTGATTCATGTTAGTCGGTTTTACCTTTTATAACATCGTTATTGCACAGGAAACCATTTGGTTAATTCTGGATTTTGTCTACACACAATTACAGAGAGCAGAATGGACGGTGAGAAGGCACAGGACAGAGAGCACAAAGAGAAGATGGATGAGATGGAAGAAAAGGAGAAGAAGGACTGAAAGAATAAGTTGGAGTAGAACAAAAAATTAGCAAGAAAAATAATATAAGGCATACAATGAAAATGTCATTGATGAAACAGATACATATATATAGACATGCACAAATAAAACAAACACGTAAAAAACAATCCTTCCCTTTATAATTTATTAGAATTAAAGCAGCACTTGTATAAGTAGGAGATGTAGCTTCAAGTCTCCTCTCATTCTGGGAATCATTTTATGTCTATTTGTTTATCCCATAGACTCCTGTGTATCAGAGGTTATGGGATGTGCACACTTACTGTATAGTCTGGAACTGCTAAATAAACTGGTACGAAGCTTGATGGTAAAACAAGGTAACATTTCTCCTCTGACATTGCTATCCACGAGCCAGTCCGTAAGATTTTTACAAGTTGCTGGGAGACCGGTTGCTCACAGGGAGACACGGAGCAGAGTAATCTGTAACCCATACAATGATTCACCCGTACAATGATGGTGCTTAGAGTGACTCTTCATGGGAAGCATTGAGTTCTTCATTACCAACGGCTACTCCATTTATTTGAATTTCATGTGTTGGAAGCAGGAATAACAGGCAAATGAAAAGATCTGAGTGACTTTGATCAGTGCCAATTAGTGATGGCCTGCTGACTGGGTCACAGCATCTCCAAAACAGCAAGTGTTCCTGTATGCAGTGCGTACTACCTACCGAAATTGGTGCAAGGAAGGCTTCATGGGTGCCCACAGCCCAGAACATGGGAAATGATGTCTGGTCTGGTCCAATCACACAGAAGAGCTACTGCAGCTCAAATTGCTGAAAAATTTAATACTTTTCATGATAAAAAGGTGTGAGAACACACAGTGCATCACAGTTTGCTGTGTATGGGGTTACTTAGCCGCAGCCTGGTCAGAGTGCCCTTGGTGAGCTCTGTCTTGCCTGGTCTGGTGAATCATGTTTTCTTTAAGATTAGGTGGATGGCAGGGTGCATGTGCATCATTTACCTGGGGAAGAAATGGCAGCAGGAAGCACTACGGGAAGATGGCAGGCCAGCGTAGTGTGT
Organism: Pelobates cultripes; assembly: GCA_933207985.1. Lineage (NCBI taxonomy): Eukaryota > Metazoa > Chordata > Amphibia > Anura > Pelobatidae > Pelobates > Pelobates cultripes. The sequence goes on from OW240917.1 coordinate 9,065,048, forward strand.
TCTGCTGGGAAACGTTGGTTCCTGGCATTCATGTGGATGTTACTTTAACACATATCACCTATGTAGATATTATTGCAGACCGTACACCCACATCCGGTGCTAGACTATTTTGCAAGACGAGCTACTTGCACAACCTCTCTCAGAAACAAAACTTGCCAACTTTGTGTGTCTCTTTACCCCCCAGCTCCTCTGTGTGTCTCTTCCACCCCCAGACCTTTTGTGTAAGGAAACCAATTATATTTAAACCTCATTCGGTAGTTTCCTCCCGAACCACCAGAGCCTTAGTGATATAGCCCTCCATTCGGTAGATAGAAACATATAGCAATCCCAATAGCTTCACAAGACGATTCCCTTAGTGAAACACACAAATCCCCAGCCCAACAGCCGAAGTCAAGAAGAAGGGTACAAGATTAACTAACTTTTAATGGGTGCACACAGCTTTTATGCAAGTCCCCATGCAAGGGGACAACCCTCAGGGAGGGACAAATATTCACCAATCATATACAGTAAAACTTTAACACACACCCACAGTTCCCTCCCCTAGCCCTGGAGATAATTAAGTCTGAGAAGATAGTAACTTCATTATCTCTGGGCTGAAAAATCACTTGTTTCCCCAATAACTGGAACACCCCTTTATACTTGGGGTATCCCCACAAATAATATGTCCCCTGATAGCCCTGATCTGGGTGACCAACATATTCGAATTTCACCCAGATCGGTTCAGGGGTTCGCGAAAACTATGGATGTCTTCTGTGACCGCCTCACCCTGGGCTGTATGCCCAAAACAGTTCCATGAATTTGGTGGGTTTTGCCGGTCACTTTAGAAATCGCAGAAAAACGAACAAAGTACCGAATGGATCCCTCTGGCTCCTAGCAGCGTTCGTGCCCCTCTGTCGTATACACCAAAGTACCGAATAGCGCTCTTCTAGCTATTCAGTAAATAGAGTTCCAGCGTTCGTCTGTTTGGGACCAGTGTTCGGGAAGTTGAGTGTCCGTTTTCAGTTCCATACACTCGACGACCAGGTCCCGCTGCATTTTGTTCGCATGAACAAAGATGGCCGTGGTTTTCTCTGCCACGTGGCGTTCGACTGTACGAACGCTGGCCGCACAGACAGAGGTAGCAATTGAACCAGACTTTGATGTTTAATGAGCCAGAGGGGTGGTCTTTGTTCGGTAGTTACATCTACCGAATGCAATGGGCAAAAATAGTGTAACAAAAGGGAATGCAATGGGTATACATAATACAACAAAAGGGTATTTCTTCACATTGTGTTTGTCCTTTTCTCCCCCAGCCACTTTTTGTGTCTCTTTCTCCCCCAGCCCCTTTGTGTTGCTCTCAGCAAGCCCTGTGTGTGTCCGGATCCTTTGTGTGTATCCTTCTCTCCCAGTCCCTTCTTGTGTTTCCTTCTCCCTAGCCCCCTTTTGTATCTTCTTGTCTATACCAGTCCCTCTTTGTGTCTCTTTGTCCTCTCAGCCCCTCCGTGTGTCTCTGCCCTCCCCAGGCCTTTTTGTGTGTCTGTTTGTCCATCCCTCCCCTTTGTGGTCTCTTCCCTACCATCTGTTTACTTTCATGTAGCGTGAAAGACCAGACTGCAGTAGAAGATCTTGTGTTTTGTCTATCCAGTCTGACAGTAAGCTGCTTCCTTTCAGACTGGGTAGAGGATACAGAAAATCTGTTGAGGTCCCCTTGGCCATGATGTATGCAGTGACCAGCAGGAGGGGGGAGCATTGTGCAGAGCACTAACCTCCTGCTGGTCACCCAGAGATTGTGTGCACCCTAGAAGGCTGCTCCATTTGCCTAGCGGTAGTGCCAGCCCTGCATACACCTCTTCACAGCAATGGTGTTCCCTGATGGCAGTGCTCTCTTTCAGCAGAATAATGCACCCTGTCCCACTGCAAAAAAAAAATCAGGAATGGTTTGAGGAACATGACAAAGAGTTCAAATTGCTGCCTTGGACTTTCAATTCCCCAGATCTCAATTTGATTGAACATCTGTGGGAAATGCTGGAACAACAAACCCGATCCATGGAGGCACAACCTCGCAACTTCCAGGACTTGAATGATCTGCTGCCAGACTGTGGAAGACAGTGATGATAGGGTCAAAACAGGAATGCAATAAAAGCTATGGAATGGAGATGCACAGAGGAGGTGAGGATTGGTAAAGCAGGACATTCGGGTGGGTATCAATAAAATAAGGGGGGAGGCACTGGCGGATCCAGGGGGGGGCAACGGGGCAATTGCTCCCCCCCCCCGAGAAATCCGCCGGTCTCCCTCTCCCCTGCCAGCAGCACATGCAGGCGCCAGCCCTGCGATGTGCCTGCGGACCGGAGGGGAGATCAGAGGTACTCTGCCCTGGTGCCAGCGCTACTGTGGAGGTAGCCTGGTTGGAGCCTGGTGGTTGAAGGGGGAGACCGACTGTCTCCCCTTTAGACACACAGCCCTGCTGCCGGAGACCCACTATCTCCCCTTTAATCACACAGCCTTGCTGCTGGAGACCAACTGTCTCCCCTTTAGACACACGGCCCTGCTGCTGGAGACCGACTGTCTCCCCTTTGGATAAACAGCCCTGTCGTTGGGGGGCAGGACCAACCATCCCTACCCCCTGTGCTGTAAGTGCAGAGACCATGGTCCCATCTGCACGGTTGTGGGGCTTACTGTCTCCCCCTGGTACGTTAAGCTGCCGCTGGGAAGAGGAGGTAACAAGCTCCTCTCCTATATATACTTCCAGCCGCGGGGGAGGGAGACCAACTGGAGTCCTGCTGCTGGGGAAAGGAGACTGGGCTCTCTATTCCCTGCAGGACACTCTGCCGCTGGGGAATGGAGACTGAGCTCCCAATTCCCAATAAATCATACTGCCGCTGGGGAATGGAGACTGGGCTCCCAATTCCCAAAAAATCATACTGCTGCTGGGGATCTGAGCCGACCGCCCAGCATCCCTGTAGCTCACCCTGCCACTGGGGAGGGAGGACGCTGCTCTTCTCTCCCTGCAAGGTACACTGCCGCTGGGGGACAGGACCACTTGTCTCTGCCCCCTGTAACTCAGCCTGCCGCTGGGGAATGGAGCTTGGGCTCCCAATTCCCTGCAATATCTCCCACTGGGGAATGGAGCTTGGGCTCCCAATTCCCTGCAATATCTCCCGCTGGGGAATGGAGCTCGGCTCCCAATTCCCTGCAATATCTCCCGCTGGGGAATGGAGCTCGGGCTCCCAATTCCCTGCAATATCTCCCGCTGGGGAATGGAGCTCGGGCTCCCAATTCCCTGCAATATCTCCTGCTGGGGAATGGAGCTCGGGCTCCCAATTCCCTGCAATATCTCCCACTGGGGAATGGAGACTGGGCTCCCAATTCCCTGCAGGACCGGTGGAGAGACCCTCGGTCTCTCCACCGGTCCTGCAGGGAATTGGGAGCCCAGTCTACCGAACACCGGGCAGAAAAGCACGAATAAGTCTTTTCTGAAGGGGAAATAAAGTCTTTTAACATGGGGCCATAATCCAAAGGCAGCAGGCGAGCAACCAGGCTTCTCCAATGCAATGTGGCGAGGTTGCTCTCGTCACAATATGTATGTGATGGCTGTATATGTAAGTGATGGGACTGTATATGTAATATGCATGTGATGGCTGTATATGTAATATGTATGTGATGGTACTGTATATGTAATATGTATGTGATAGGACTGTACATGTAATATGTATGTGACGGCTGTATATGTAATATGTGTATGATGGGGGTGTATATGTAATATGTGTGTGGTGGGGCTGTATATGTATGTGATGGGGCTGTATATGTAATATGTATGTGATGGCTGTATATGTATGTGATAGGATTGTACATGTAATATGTATGTGATGGCTGTATATGTAATATGTATGTGACTGTATATGTGTATGAAGGGACTTTCCCTGGTGAAGAAAACACCCTTCACAACAGTTGGCCAGATCAAGAACACTCTCCAGGAGGTAGGTGTATGTGTGTCAAAGTCAACAATCAAGAGAAGACTTCACCAGAGTGAATACAGAGGGTTCACCACAAGATGTAAACCATTAGTAAGACTCAAAAATAGGAAGGCCAGATTAGAGTTTGCCAAACAACATCTAAAAAAGCTTTCACAGTTCTGGAACAACATGCTATGGACAGATGAGACCAAGATCAACTTGTACCAGAGTGATGGGAAGAGAAGAGTATGGAGAAGGAATGGAACTGCTCATGATCCAAAGCATACCACCTCATCAGTGAAGCATGGTGGTGGTAGTGTCATTGCGTGGGCATGTATGGCTGTCAATGGAACTGGTTCGCTTGTATTTCTTGATGATGTGACTGCTGACAAAAGCAGCAGGATTAATTCTGAAGTGTTTCGGGCAATCTTATCTGCTCATATTCAGCCAAATGCTTCAGAACTCATTGGATGGCGCTTCACAGTGCAGATGGACAATGACCCGAAGCATACTGCAAAAGCAACCAAACAGTTTTTAAGGGAAAGAAGTGGAATGTTATGCAATGGCCAAGTCAATCACCTGACCTGAATCCGAATGAGCATGCATTTCACTTGATGAAAACAAAACTGAAGGGAAAATGCCCAAAGAACAAGCAGGAACTGAAGACAGTTGCAGTAGAGGCCTGGCAGAGCATCACCACGGATGAAACCCAGCATCTGGTGATGTCTATGCGTTCCAGACTTCAGGCTGTAAGTGACTGCAAAGGATTTGCAACCATGTATTAAAAAGTGAAAGTTTGATTTATGACTGTTAATCTGGTCCCTTAAAAAGTGGGAGGCACATATACAAACTGTGGTAATTCCTACACCGTTCACCTGATTTGGAGGTAAATACCCTCAAATTAAAGCTGAAAGTCTGCAGTTAAAGCACATCTTGTTTGAAGCCATGAAAATGATATGTCAGGATTACATACAATGTTTTTGTTTAGTTGTTTCTCACTGAGGAAATAAGAGAAAACAGCTGAGTGTTCAGAGCTCTGTAGAAAAGACACACTTTCTCTGCAACATGCTGGTCAGAAATGACCTGCTGACCTGGATTACGGCAATTGGCCTCGATAATGCCTCCAGTAATGGAGCATTGTACTTATAACGTCCAGTCTGCTCCGACCTTTATTATAAACACTAGCTCAGAAAGGAAGATGTGTGACCTTGTATCAGACCCTGCACTAGTTACATGTTAACATTGTGTTTATAGCGCTATCAAAGCATTATCTCTCAGGACTGAGGGGAATATAATAAGGTCTTCAAATACTAATTACTAGATTTGTGCAATTTGTCAAAATATGGGGCAATCACCTCTTCATCCGAATTCCGCAAATGCCCAACGCCACATGCACTTATCACAAAACAAATGAAATGGGCAATGGATGATCTGTTTTCTTTGTTTTGTAATTTGTTCTGGACGTGGCACCATAAAAGGGGGATGGAATGGAGATTTTTTTCGGGGGAGGAGGAGAAGGGTGTGGGGGAGGCGTGGTGGATTTGGGGAGGGGGCAAATCATCAGCTTAGTTTGCCATGATGGACAAGAGGTCTACCCAATGATGTGGGCTGAATATCATGTCCTACCACCAGGGCAAATAAAATATGATTTGATAGAAAAAAGATGATTTGTAGACAGAAACCAAATGTTGATTTTATTCACAAATCAAAGCCTTGATTTAATATTTTTGGATACACTTTTAAAATGATTTTATATTTTGATATGTTTTGATATGATATATATTTATACTATATTTTGGTAGGTTTAATCCATTAATTCATATATTTAAATACTTATAAACATGTTTCCAAATATGTTAAATCATTTTAAAAGTGTATCCAGCAATATAAAATTGAGGCCATATGAGAAGTGATCGATAGAGGGAACAAAGCAGGAGCTGTGTGCCCTGCTTAAAATGGCATGTTACCGTGGCACTGTGCCAGACACCATAACCACCACAATGGGCTGTAGTGTGGCTGCTTGGGGTGTTACTAAATGAGTCAAAGTTATAAAAAATGGCACTTATGATCATTGCTATTGATATAATGACATTGTGTATTTCATTATAATTAGATCATGTGTATTAAACACTTTGTGCCTTTTGATTAAAGTCTTTACACAAGTTAACAATAATAATTAATAGAATACTTGAATTATCACACAGTCACCCTATTCTGCATGGAGTCAGGCAGCAGATCACATCGTCTGTTTGGTCATAATGAGGAAATCATAGCTATGAAACTAAGAATAATCGAGTCTGGAGAGGAGGGACACTCATGGAAGGATATTGTGGATATTCAATCAATTCCATTTTCAGAAGTAAAGTCAGAATCACGTGCGTGTTTTCAGCTTACTCACAATCAAAAATGTCACAACCCTTTTCGGCCTTTAACACTGCCAAGCTGTGAAACCAGCCTTAATGTCCGTCGTCATTGTTAATCACACAATCCGCCTATTTGTTCCTTTTTATAGGTTATTATAGATTACATGTATGTTATTAAGCATGTGCAGATCATACATTATAGCAATAGCATGCAGATGTTTTTTTTTCTGTTTTAAATGTTGCTACACTATTAGTCTTATACTGACTATTGTACCTTAGTTGCTTTACTCGACCAGCACGGAACCATTTGGATTCGTCTGGAGATGTTGTTTCCAATGCAGTTGAGTCGTTTGTAGTGTTTGTTTTGCTCATGTGTAAGCCATTTGCTAATTTTCGAATTGTTAGATAATTAGTTAAACTGTGTCATCCGTGACTTATCAAGTCCTCCTGACTATTAAAATCAAATAGATAAAAATGATTCCCTTAATGTATTGATCAATCGGTTGATAGTGATCTCTCCAGATTGATATCTTGACATAAGGTATTGGTCCATTCTTTATTGAACTGATCATGTCATTGTTGTCACATTGTTGTCATATAAGAGGACAGGGTTATCTCTAATGATAGATTATGATCAGGTCATCCTATACGAGCAGTCACCGCAGAGTCACCGCAGAGTAATGGACAATCTAGACTACCATGAGTTACTGAGGAGGGTGTTATTCTTCATGTATTCCCTCATGGAGGTGACTGAACTATTACAAGATACACCTACAGCATAAAACCTACAATCTGAAAGGGTCCTAGCTTATAAGGTGAACTTTACTAATACAATTATAGAACTGTTATCAATGTTTATATCAAATGCCCACCGCGGATCCACTGCAGACACCAGTATTTATTGTACACATATAATATCACAAGTATGGGACAATTCAGAGACTGATTGCAAGAAGCTTGGTGTTGTTTTATTAATTTGCACTTTTAAGTATTTGTTTTCTTGACTAATAATGACCTTGATTAATATTTTCAGATAAACTTTTCAAACGCTTTATTATTTTTGATAAACCGTTAACATTATTGTTATTTTAGAATATTAAAAAATATGTACATGTATATATATCAAAATATACATATTTTTTAAATACTAAATTATTTTAAACAGTTATCCAAAATGATTTAAAACATTGAAAAACGTTTCCAAAAATCTAAAAGCTAGACCAATATTAGTGCCTTTTATTGGACTACATTGTTATAAAGAATAAAATACACATGGTCTTACTGAGTGCTCACATTTACAGGTAGCAATTTACTCTACTGAAAATTGCGTCATGTGTGGATATCCAACGATTCAGTTATATCCTGCCTGTCTCTGTGATTCCTACATTAATGCATTTAGGGCAGCGGAGCCGAAGGGGAACATTTACATTCAAATTACATATTCAGACAAAATGTCTCATCTACATATGTCTAAGAGAGATTATTAGAGGGTATTTAAATAATCCTTGGGGACATTGCTAATACACAGCTCACACACAAGCATTAAAGCTCAGTTCATAAAAAAATACTTAATATGCACAGCACATGCTAATACAGGTATTGTGTAGGTAAGTGTCATTTAGAGTACATACATTCAAACAAGATGAGTGGAATGTTAAACTGAAATTCAGGAATGATACTCAATGCAAGACAGACAGAGGTATAATGTAATAATTAATAATGAGAACACTAATCTGTGCACTTAACGTTTGCTAGATTTCCGGTAAAACCTGAGGATTTAATGTTATAATATTGTAATTATGCAGCTCTCAAATGACTCAAACACCCAGTATCTCCCATGGGCTCCCATGTATGTTGGTTAACAAACATTCAAAAAGACACCTATTGAGGGTATAGAACTCAAATTTATTACAAAAATATATATTAGAACAAAATTGTGAAATGTACATTGCTACACACACCTGTCTCAAACATAAACTCGATTTTAAAATGTAGCATATTCATTATTTCTTTATACTCCCTATCAGTATATTGCAGAATAATTAATCATTTTAATGTCACAATGCTACATTGATTAAAGAAGATTGTTTCCACGGAATAAGACTCCTGCTGCTACTAACTTCTGATCAAACGCACTGTGGTGGGACCGCTGCCTGTTTGTGAATTGCTATGTGTTATTCCCCATGTTTTCCTCTGTATTGTATTATATTTCTGTGTTTTACCTGCTCCCCTTTCAGGAGAGCCAATACCAATGAGTTCCGTTCGACTACCGAACGGGGACTACCACAAAACCACAAAAAAGCCCAGCCTATGGAGGGATGCATAAAAAGTGACTATGACCATTCCCTAGTTAAACACAGGAATATACTACCTTATGGAATTGGAAGATCTTATAAGCTTTGCGGCTAAAAAGATAATTTGCTAGGTGAGCCAGAAGATTGGTGTGATTCATTTGTCTCCTCCGTCAAGTCCGTGACATCCAGATGTGTTCACCCCAGAAGTGACCAACAGGGGATTTGAACCTGAGGCCTTATGCATTCCAAGCCTGTATTCCTGCCTCAGAGCAACTCCAGGTCTTGCTTCAGCCTGCCTTGTCTCCAGCAGTGGGGGCTGGACGTTACCTGTGGCTGCTCTTATCATCTCAGTCCACCTGAAACAGATGCCTAATTAGACAGGTATAAGACACTGCCTCTCCCTGAGGGCATTTCATTGACTCTGGTTCCTGTGTTAGTATTTGTGATTCCAGTGTTCTCCAGTTGGCTCCTGACCTTGGCTTTCTTACTGTGTATCCTGACTTCTGGCATCCTCTGACTTTGGCTTACCCTTGACTATTCTCCTGCTTGTGTCCTTACCTGTACCACTACTTGGAGCAATATCCTGCCCAGCCCACATGCACAGACTCACAGGCCAGGTGAATTCTTACCTGACCACCTTGGCCTGTGTTTAATTGCCAGGGTGAGCATAAATCTCTGGCTGCCGGACTCCCAACAAAGGTAAGCCGTGACAGAAGGCAGAGAAGAAGGGTGATAGGAAAGCACCTGGAGTTTGTGAATTGGTAGATTTTCCTTTACCACAAGAGTAGAAAAATAGCCTCCATTCCAAACTAGCTATTCAAGACAAAGTATTTTCCAGAATAGAAATAGATGTGGGGTGCACAATGAGTGCCACCCTTATTATAAGACTTTCTGACTCCACTCCTTTCAGGGACAATAACCCCTAGGAATGCAGGAAATGTCTGGGATATACTCCAACAGATGGAAGAAGCTGGTATTATTGAAAAGTCCAGAATTCCCTATGCCCCACCCACAGTAAGGAGAAAGAATGTTGAGATCTGACTATGCATAGATTACCCACCCTAAACAAGAAAACTGGGCCAGATCAAAACACACTGCCACGGATAGAAGATCTGCTAAATGCCCTCTCTGGAAGCCGGTGGTTTAGCATTCTTGATTTGAGGTCTGGGTATTATAATTTATCCATAAAGAAGGAGGACCAGAAAAAAGATTGCCTTCATCTGTTCATCTGGGGTTCTAGCAATTTACTAGGATTCCCCAAGGGGTCACGGGAGCTCCTGCCAATTTTCAGAGGCTGATGGAGAAGACTGTGGGGGATATGAATCCCAAAGAGTGCCTAGTGTACCTAGATGACCTCATAGTGTACGGGAGAACACCAGAAGAACATGAACAGTGACTGCTGAAGGTGTTGTACCGACTCTGGGCAGAGGGACTGAAACTATCAATAGATAAATGTCATTTTGCCCAGAACTCTGTCACATTGTCTCTGCAGAGGTAATAGCCACTGACCTGCCCAAAATTGGCCCAGACCAAAAAACATCAGTGAGCTGCGATCATTCCTTGGATTCAGTGGTTACTACAAAAGGTTCATGAAGGACAACTCAAATATTGCTCAAGTACTATATAACTTGTTGAAAATTACCTCCAACAACGTCCTAAGGATTTCTTTGGATAGAAATGGATTCCAGCATCTCGAGGTAGACAAGACCGGTTCTATTTGCCTCACATGAGAGAACATGTAGAACGATATGAAAAGACCTGCAGAAGGTGTATTCAGAGAAAGACACTGCCTGTGAGAGCTGCCCCTAGATCTTGTATGCGTGTACTATCTATGTATTGAAAATTATACCACAGGGATTGGAAATGTTCTGTTAGTAACAAACCATTTTACCAGATATGCTCAGGCCTTTCTTAATAAAGACCAGAATGTTGTAACTGTAGCCAAGGTTCTCTGGCAAAGGTATTTCATGCACTACTGTCTACCCAAATTAATTAATTTTGACCAAGGAAGAGACTTTGAGAGCAAGTTGATCAAAGAAATGCTGGATATGATGCAGGTTTATAAATCCAGAAAAACACCCTATCATCCGGAGGGTGATGCACAGCCTGAGAAGTTTAACAGAAAGACATGCTTGGGACTCTGAAATAAGTAAAGAAGTGGTCCTGGAGTAAGCACGAGGAAGCCATGGTCCATGCATACAGCTGTACAAGGCATGAGTTTACAGTATTCTCTCCCTACTTCCTAATGTTTGCAAGGGAAGCTCGACTACCAAGAGACGTCCGATTGGGAGTGTCCTCAGATTTAACAAATTCAGGCTCACATGTCCAGTATGTGAGGATCCTCAAACAAAATCTTCACAGGTCATATGAGCTGGCCGCTCAGGCTTCAGCCAAATTGGAGGAATGGAATAAAAGAAGGCATGATACCAAGGTGGAGTACCGGAAAATCCAAGTATGAGATAGGGTTCTTCTCCGGCATCAAGGAGTACCTAGAAAACAAAACACAAACTGGCTGACAGATGGAAGGATACCCTATTCGAAGCTAAATAGGTGGCCAGTGTAAAATATCAGAGGGCCAGAAAGCAGGATAACAGCTTGATATCGAACCATCTACTATCAGTAGCTTATATTGATGATGAAGATGATAATGAGTAGTGATGAATTGGAGAGAAGTATGACAGAGTCCTGAAGGTGAGACAGAAGAAACCCCAGGAGCTGTCGATGCCAATGATCAGTGTTGGTCTTCCCCTGCTGAAGAAACACAGCAGTTGCCTTCTACCCCTGAGGTTCCTCATACTGTTAGAACCCCTCCTTAGAGTGGTTGTTTTATAGAGGATTTGGCAGTTTAGAATGCTGGTTTTAAAGAGGATGTGGTAGTATAAAGTGATTGTAGCAGATGGCAATGGGCTGTCCTCAAGGATTCGTGTTACAAATGTATTTCATGTAATTATTGCTATGTGTAGAAGTATTGTATATAGTTTTCGTCTGATTGTTCAGTAGTTTTCATTCCGTTTTTCAAACGAATGAAACTACCGAACCATCAGACCACCACAGTAAGAAGTGTGCACCTCATTAAGCTTTCACACTCTGTAACCGCAGCCTAATTGACCGTGAAATTGCTACTTTGTATGTATCTGTGTGGTCGCCATTCGGCATACGAACCACTTGGTGGCGGCCATCTTACGCAAGGAAATCTCAGCGGTGTTTGGTCGTCGAGTGTCTGGAACTCAAATCGGACACTCAAACAACCGAACACCGCTGAGACCTCCATAGCTCCGTAACTCCCGAACGGAGGGGCCAACCAGCCCCTTGTTCGGTGAAATCAATGTCCTGAACTAGGGAATTAATACGAACGTAAGATTAACCATGGATGGCAAGCATTTGTATGTATTTTAACTCCCAAACGGAGACCGACCACAAGGCCAAAACACATGGAGCCTTTTTCGGATACCACCTCGTGTGCGGTCAGTCAAATTTCACCTTCCATCTAACTCCCAAACCCCTGGTCCAATCTGGGTGAATTTTGAATATGTTAGTCACCCAGATTAGGGCTACCAGGGGGGTACCCAGTATATAATTCTAGCTGACTGTTTTGAGGTACATCCAGAAATCGGGTAGAACTACAGTATGGATAAGTGGATTATGTGTCACACTGAGGGGAGGAGATGTGTGGGAGGTAACAGCCACAATATTGGATACTGTACTGATTAATGTGAATCCCTCCCTTGCATGGGAGAAAGCTTTAAAAGAAGGTAGTGTGGATTAAAAGTTCAGTTCTGCTCCTGATGCTGTGTGTTGTCCAGTCATTGGGATCTGTATGGGGATATTCGTGGATTACCTTGCTTGCTGTGATTATTATTCTAAGGTATTTTATTACTTGTTCCTGAGCCTCACTGGGATCTTTAGTGGAGTTAACCTGTGAAAGACCAGCTCTCCGCTACAGTGGTGGTATTATAGAGGGTGTGGTAGTATAGGGGGTGTGGTAGATTAGAGTGGTGGTATTATAGAGAATGTGGCTGTTTAGAGTTATGGTATTATCCAGGATAGGGTAGTATAGATTGGTGGTATTGTAGATTAGAGTAACGGTGTAGAGAAGAGCCAGGTTAGTTAGAAGTAGCATTGAGGTGGGTATAGGCAGCACAGAAGGGCCATTTGGAATGAGAGAAGTTAAATACATCATGTTAGATAGCAAGCTCTGTAACCCACTGTTTGCAGTCAGACATTATTAGATCTCATAGATTCCCAACAAGTATGTATAGCCGAACTATAAACTACCTACGTGATGTCATTTAGAAACAATGCAACAGAGGTGAAACGAAACAACACAAACTATAAACTATATCAACTATGATCATCTCAAACATCCTTAAGCCATCGCATCATTACCATAAAACACATAAAATGGCAGATTTTAGGAGTCCCTATTATTTCCTGTGACACCCAGCCCTTCTTTATTTGAATTCAGTGCTTTTATTCTCCCAAATATGTATATATAAAAATAAAAGTCTAAAAACCTCTGAAAAATGCAAATAATTAAACGGCAAATTCTACAATGAATGCATTGACACTGGCAATACTTTATGTAATAAGTGGATATCAGTTCCTCCATGCAAGTTAATGGCCATATATGTTCATGTAATAAACTAGATACACGATCCGTACTGCTTTATACTGCTTGCTCCGTACTGAGCCTCCTGGCGCTAAAGACATCTGAAAGTGCGACTTGTGGGGAGAATTAATTATCTACATTCAGACAGAGAACATGAAAGCAATTCGCGAAGAGCTGTCACTACAGTCCACATACTGTCACAGATCACTCGATGCGTTCGCTTTGATGATAGATTTTCCCAATGAGGATGCGGAAGGGTTAATCTAATTAACTGTCCCGAAAGGCATTTCACTGCACCTCAAGCATGTGCAAATTTACAAGCCATGCTCCGAATATTTTCACGAGGATTTGAAGCACTTCCCCTCTCTTAATTATAGACACATAAAACAAGGCTTTTTTTTCTTAATTCTAGATTGCTGCCCAGACACCGAACGAATACAGCAATCCAAACAAAGCAATCTAATATCATTGAGTAAATTAGCAAACGCCATTGGCAGACGGATGACTCACACAGAAACAGGGCACTGTCTCAGCACTCGATTGAGCCTATTCTTAAGGTTTATAGGAAAGTGTGAACATCGGCTTAGGAACACAAAGAAAATCTGGGACAACGTGTCCCTCTGTTACACCATACCTAACCCTATTTCTATAGGCAGAATGAAACACTATCACTGGGAAGGCATAGAGTAAAAGTGGGTAAAGATCCAATTGCGCTACATGACCTCACATCTAAATATGTTTAAATATGCAATTTCTTACAAAAAGAAAATATTCAATATAGGTCTTTCCATTGCATCTAGTTGAAATGCAATAATTTTAAAAGCTAACATATATATCTAGCGGAGCAAGATATACAAGGTGCTGAAATGTGAATAGCTCTATTTCACCCAGTAACTGGACAACACACTGTTCTGGGAGTCCAACTGATTTATTTCACTCAAACACAGCCTTTTTATGCACAGACCCCCAGCATGGGGTCTCCATACAAAATATACGTGGTCGGTAAGTAGAATGGGCAGCGGTACCAACTCCATCAGGGATCCTGAACTTGCGTGGCCGAAAATAGTTCCAGACGTTCAACGACCCTGTACCACTGACTGTGTTTGGGAGACAAAATGACCGCCATGCACTTGACCATGTACGTTCGGTTATATGAATGGCCGCCACCCAGGGAAAGCACTCGAGTTAATGTGTTAAGGTGTTAATTTGTGGTTTACAGCCAGGGGAAGTTGGTGTTTGGGGAAATATAAAAAGAGGAACCGCACACCGAACACAAGGGAATAAGGTCTGCTACGATTTGTATTTTTTTTCATCTTACCTAAAGAGTAAAACATATGATTTTAAAAGCTACACCATTATTACTGTACCCCTCGTATCCCCCATCTAGGCTCTAGACTTTCTTCCTACACCCCCCACCACTCCCTACAGTTATTGTGAGTAAAACTCAGCACCTTTGTCTGGTCTGATGGTTGGATGTTTTGTGGGATATTATGGCTTGCACTGACCGGATTAAGGTACCTGTTTGTGGTGTATTGTGTATGCACTGTCTAGCCCATTTCATCTACTGAATTTTGACTTCAGCCAAGAAACTCCCTGTGAGTAACTCATTATTATCTTCCTCTAGGAGAACCTCAAACTTAGTTACTAATTCCTGAAATTTCACTTTCTAATTCCATTGTGAAGTAAAAAAGTAATTTCACGCATGAAACCCAGCCCGGTCAAATCTAGCTCACTTGCATCTTGCTGGAAAATATTTAGCAAAACTGAAATTAAAGTCTTAAAAATGATATTTTCCTGCAATGGGAATATGTGAGCCCAGTCCTAGGTGATTATGTTGGATAGCTCTAGCCATTTCTCTGGATAGCTTCCTAGTTACGGAGGGTTATTCGGATGGCTGGTTTGGAAGTGGGCTGGTTTGGCTGCCATTGGTTTTATTGTGGGGTTATGCCTCCATCCAACTAGATCCACGTCTACTCCCACTACTCTATATGAGGAGTCTTATTCATAGAACCCCACTGGCTATTACCTATCTCTGACTATCTTACACCTACTGTCCTACACAGGCTACATGTTCTGTATGCTGCCAGCCGTGTAACTGATATCCTGAGCACCTCGGACGTTTGGCCCTTCTCAGGCTATACTATACATATTGTTTGGTGTATGCAGCACACTTAGGTTTTATAAAGGGATTTTTTTATACCCTGATAGAGATTTTTCAATACCCTTTATACTTGTTGTCTATTACAAGACACTTTCTCTTGCTCTCCTTTTTTCACTTTACTCTATCGTATTTTAATTTTAGGATCACGTTTAAATAAAGTTTATTATTATTTTTGTTGTTTTGCCATTATCTTTGAATGCCTCTATTTAGGAGGTAATTTCAGTAAGTTAGGCAGATTCGTTTACCTTATTTGCATCTTTTTAATTAAGTTGGGTCATGCCCAAATTACCTCTCTGACCATATTTATGACCACACATTAGGTTTTTCCTGATATCATTGTCTTCCTCTTTTTTTGTGAGCCCAGTCCATCACTTCCCTCATAATTGTTCTTGTAAAGACATTTCAATCCTTGTCCTTTACTCTGGGAGATGCTTTATACATTATATAAATTTCAATCCTCGTCCTTTACCTGTGCAGCCCTTCATAAGTTATACGTTAAATGTTTCCTCAAACACTAAAAAAGCATGAAAAAAGTCCTCCTCAATACAATAGTCACATTTATATTGTATTAAAAGACTTCCCATAGGACTGGCATCGATCCGATGCATCCTTGACGTACAGATAATATTATATCTGCCCGTACCCTCCAGTCAAACCCTGTCCCCTTTACCACAACCTGAGGTATCTCCAGGAGTCTTCTTTCATCCTGTATGGAATAGCTCCGCTTCTTATATAGACAGTCCCGTTCTGTGTGATGACCTGTTTTCATTCTCTTCAGTTTATTCATTCTTTTCATTTTTATACCTGGAAATTACCATATATCTGAAGCAGATGTTTTTGAAATTGGAAAGGTGAAATTTGATATATTCAAATGAGTGGTTACTGCATTATCTGAGTTATAGTGGCTTTATGGATGGTTTAGATAGCACTTAATAACACACTTGTGCAATTAAACAAATTGTGATTCATCTGTATTTTGGGTGATCTGCAATTCTCCCAAAATCCCAACTCCAAAACACTATATGGACAAATCATGAAACAAAAGAGATGGACAACGGAGAACTATGTTTGTTTCATGATTCGGAGTTCCACCCATGGCACAAAAAAACTATTCGTGGAACAAATGATGATTATGGTTAGGGGACAGATCCCAAATGCTGATTTTATTCACAAATAGTGACCAATAGAGGAAACAGGAGGAGCAGCAAGAAATTCTAGATTTACATATATTTAGTAAATAAATGATTTATCATAATTATTAGTAGTATTAGTGGTATTTATATAGCGCCAGCTTATTCCGCAGTGGTTTGCAATATTATAAAAGGGGAAATTTAACAATGAATTAAACAATGACAAAATGTTACAGAGACAATAGGATGATGAGGATCCTGCTCTGTAACGGCACCCTCAGCATAAAAGGGTTGAACCGCCGTTTAGAAGATTTTTCCCTTCCAGAGATACAGGCACAGCTACTGCAGAACACCAAACTCCCAAACTGCATACAAAGTAGCACTCCAAACTCCTGAACTGGAACCTCACGAATAGCTGCTAGCAGACGAACAGGAAAAGCACCCAAGCGGCTTACACTCCTGGCAATCAGTTTCTAATAGCATAAAGTAAATCCCTCCCCTCTATCCTGGAGATAATTGGGAAGTAATCCAATTATCTTCAAGGACAGAGGCAAAACTCCATTACCCACATGGTTACAATAAAACACTAAAATACAATAAAATACACAATGTTACATTTGTCACACAAAATATATAAATGTAACCCATCCCCAGATAGCTGGGATCTGAGCGCACAAAAGTACCGAATAGCACTCAGATCCTATGCACACAGTCCAATCGCCGTGGAGTCAAAGTGTTCACAAAGTCTGTTCTCCATACAAATAGACTCCACGGGATGGCTATCTGGATTATTGCTGTTCATACGGTTAAATGACCGAATGCGGAAGCAAGGAGGCTGACGGCTCAGCGGTGTTCATGCAAATAAGTGTCCTTTCCAGTTCCATAGTTTGGGCCCTGAACACCGCTGGCCGTTCGGGACTTTAAAATGGCCGCCGCCATGTGTTCGGCAATTGAACAAAGGCCACCCAGCATTCGTCAATTAAGCTGCAGTTAACCGCAGCTTCTGGAAGGTAAATTGCCGACACACTCCTAATACAGGTGGTGCCGTCATTTGGTTGTTTGTTCGGTACATTCAATCTACCGAACACCGGGCAGAACGGCACGAAAAAGCCTTTTCTGCAGGGGAAAAGAAGGCTTTAAACATGGGGCCATAGTCCAAAGTCAACAGGCGAGCAATCAGGCTTCTCCAATGCTTCGTGGTGAGGTTGGTTTCGCCACATGCTCAAATGAGCTTACATTGTTTTTATTGTTCCTCCTTACTTTCCATCTATTGATAACTTTTTCTCACTTGATCTGTGAACCAAATTGCGTGAAATTGTGCCTATCAGTTAATTGCAAAATATATACAGAATATCTTTGTTTTGCAGGACACCGTTTGGACAATTTTCCTGCAATTTTGTGTAGTCTAAATTGTTGTTCCCGAAACTCGCTGTTGAGTAGACTTTGGGTGAACGCCACGTGGATGAAACACAAATTAGCCAAAAAGAATTTTGGGGGGTGACAAATCAATTTTTTTTTGCCATGCACAACTTTGTGTTTTGTAGGATAATGGTTCTCAGTCCACTTACTATACCCACCAGCAATGATCCAAGCTTAATTCATATCACAATTTTAACATATTTGAGATAAGAAACATCGCTACATTATGAAATGAATTCCTCGAGGATGTGGAATCCTTTGCCAATCCCTGCCAGAAATGTGGTTGAACAGGGCAATATTGTATCAGAAAGTGTTAAAAATAACTTTTTTTTTTAACCTGAGTACTTAAGCTGACTTCTCTAACCCATCCAACTACTGTAAATCCATCTATCTCAGCAATGGTAAACCTCTGTAAACCAAATTGACAAAACTGCAACTCTAACCAACATATTTATCTTAAAGTGTATCTTTATCTTAAAGGACCACTATAGTGCCAGGAACACCCTCAGGGACCCCCT
Source organism: Pelobates cultripes (assembly GCA_933207985.1). Classification (NCBI taxonomy): domain Eukaryota; kingdom Metazoa; phylum Chordata; class Amphibia; order Anura; family Pelobatidae; genus Pelobates; species Pelobates cultripes. Next base: position 9,083,474 of record OW240917.1, read on the forward strand.
CCCGCCAGGCTCTGGGGAGAGGAAGGGGTTAAACACTCACCTTTCTCCAGCGCCAGGCGGGGAGCTCTCCTCCTCCTCTCCTCCCTCTTCTCCTCCTCTTCTGCTGAATGTGCATGCGCAGCAGGAGCTGCGCGTGCATTCAGCCAGTCCATAGGAAAGCATTCATTATGCTTTCCTATGGACGCTGGTGTCTTCTCACTGTGATTTTCAGAGTGAGAATCACGCAAGCACCTCTAGCCGCTGTCAATGAGACAGCCACTAGAGGCTTTAGAGGCTGGATTAACCCATTTATAAACATAGCAGTTTCTCTGAAACTGCTATGCTTATAAAAAAAAAGGGGTTAATCCTAGAGGGACCTGGCACCCAGACCACTTCATTAAGCTGAAGTGGTCTGGGTGCCTATAGTGGTACTTTAAGACTGCAACTCAAAACAATAATCAAGATCAAAGTGGGTGGGACATTTGTGATGGGTGTTTATTTTAATTGCAGTCATAAAATAAAAAAAACGCTTATTTCTCCTACTCTCCTGCTTCCTTGTTTGCAGGGAGCAATGTATATTCCCTGGTAGTACAGTGGGGGATAATAGTAAATAACTAGTCCAGTCACGGTAAATGATTCCCTGGTGATCTGGGCATCTTAATAATGATTCTTTATTGGTCTGATGATGGAGCACATGGTCTGCACTTCCAGTTGGTGCAGACCTTGTTAATCACTCCTTCCAGGAAGGAAGTCCTGGCAGTTTCACTCTCGGTTGCACCAGCACCATTGATATATTTACTATTTATATAATGCATTTCAAAAAATGATTCCCTGGTGGTGGAGAACACGGTCTGCACCTGCATCTAACCACCAATCATTTTTTATTTTATTTAATATAGCGTTGATCTGACAATTAATAAAAAATTACTATTTTGATGGGAGTGGCAGCATCCTTGGACACGGCACCACCCGTTTGTGTGTTTAAGACAACAGGTATACAGTCTTACAGTAGCACTTGCTCTGAGTACTTCCAAAGTGGTAAACCATTGGCTTGCGTGCAAATAGAGAAGCCTCAGTGTGCCCATTGTGGCATGCATGGCACAGGTTCATCATCACTGATCTAACTATTATAAATACATCAAACTACAGTAACTCCACATAACCAGTGTAACGTAACACTCCCATAACTATTTAACCCATCCTACTACTGTAAATTAAATTATTATAACCGATACAACTACTGTCAATTCATCTAACTACTTTATACTCCCACAACTAATGTAACCATCCTGCTACTGTAAATTAAATTACTATAACCGATACAACTACTGTCAACCCATCTGTAACGGACCGTTTTGCACAAAAGGGAAAAAAACCGCTTAGACGATAATCCCCTTTCAGAGACAGGCACAGCTACTGTAGAATCACCAAAACACACAAACTGAATACAAGTGAATGCTCCAAACTCCCGAACGGCATACAAGGGAATGCTCCAAACACTCGAACTGCATACAAGGGAATGCTCCAAACACTCGAACTGCATACAAGGGAATGGTCCAAACACTCGAACTGCATACAAGGGAATGCTCCAAACTCCCGAACGGCATACAAGGGAATAAGGTAGCACTCCAAATACACGAACAGGAACCATACGAATTGCTGCTACCAGACGAACAGGAAAAGCTCCCAAGCGGCTTACACTCCTGGCAATCAGTCCTTAGCAGCATACAGTAAATCCCCCCAAAGACGAGACAAGGCTCCGTGTTGAGGGTCAAGCAGTGGTCTGTTTAATGAGGGCTACCTGCCCAGTATTTATGCAGGTCTCCCACCTGGTGGACACTCCCCTAGGGGACCAGATGGAAGACTGTAACAAAAGACAGACATGTACCAATTACAGACATACAGAAGTAAAACATCCCCACAATGCATCCTGGCTTCCTCCCCTCTGCCCTGGAGAAGTAATTCAATTATCTCCCAGGACAAAGGCAAAACTCCATTACACATGTGGGGACACAAAACCAGTATTATACTTTAAAATACATAAAGTAACATTTATTACATAAAACACAGACATGTAACATATCCCCAGATAGCTCAGGTCTGAGCGCACATTATTAAGTGAATGGCGCTCAGACCACACGAATACAGTTTAATCGCCATGGAGCCAAAGTCTTTACAGTCAGTTTCATACGAATGGGCTCCATGGGATTCCTATCTGGGGTATAACACATTCAACCAAAACTACCGAACCCCAGGCAGAAAAGCATGAATGAAGCTTTTCTGCAGGTAAAAAAGATGTCTTTTAACAGGGGACCATAGTCCAAAGGCAGCAGACGAGCAACCAGGCTTCTCCAATGCAATGTGGCGAGATTGGTCTCGTCACATCTCTCCCCTTTTCCAAACAGACTAACAGGGTATCTGACCTCCTGCCGGTCAGTGCCCTTGTTAGTCCAGCAGGCCACCCACAAAACAGAAACAGCAGTACAGCCCACCCACAATAACTGGTTACTACACCTGAGTAAGGGAGAATCTTGTCCATGTCCAGGTGCCTCACCACAGCTGTGTGGGGGACTGATAGGCTGCCTTGGTGGGTTGCTGAGTAGGCAGAGACCAGTGGTACTCTGCCCTGATGCCAGTACTACCGCGGGAGTAGTCTGGTTGAAGCCTGGTTGCTGGAGACCGACTGTCTCCCCTTTAGTTACACCGCTCTGCTGCTGGAGACCGACTGTCTCCCCTTTTGTTGCACAGCTCTGCTGCCGGAGGGGGAGACCGACTGTCTCCCCTTTGGATACTCTAAGCTGTCGCTGGGGAGAGGGGGTAACAGGCTCCTCTCCCGATAGAACACTCTGCCGCTGGGGAAAGGAGACTGAGCTCTCTATTCCCTGCCCATTAATGATCCGCCGCTGGGGAGAGGTGGTAGCAAGCTCCTCTCCCATACATACTTTCATCCTCTGTGGAGGGAGACCGACTGTCTCCGCTCCCAATACAGTGTCCTGCTGCTAGGGAAAGGAGACTGAGCTCTCTATTCCCTGCTGGACACTGTGCCGCTGGGGAATGGAGACTGGGCTCCCAATTCCCTGCTGTATCTCCCGCTGGGGAATGGAGACTGGGCTCCCAAATCCCAATAAATAACACTGCCGCTGGGGGATGGAGACTAGGCTCCCAATTCCCAAAAAATCACGCTGCTGCTGGGGGGGGGGGAGGACACTGCTCTCCTCTCCCTGGACTTCACACTGCCTTCCCGGCATATCACTTGGCTGCTGGGGGGCAGGAACAACTACCTCTGCCCACTGTAACTCAGCCTGTCGCTGGGGAGGGAGGACACTGCTCTCCTCTCCCTGTACTTCACACTGCCTTCCCGGCATATCACTCTGCTGCTGGAGGGCAGGAACAACTACCTCTGCCCCCTGTAACTCAGCCTGCCGCTGGGGAGGGAGGACGCTGCTCTCCTCTCCCTGCACTTTACACTGCCGCTGGGGAATGGAGACTGGGCTCCCAATTCCCAATAAATCACACGGCCTCTGGAGAATGGAGACTGGGCTCCCAATTCCCTGCAGGACCGGTGGAGAGACCTCGGTCCCATCTCTACCGGCCACCTGGGGTTCTTCCCAGAAAATATCAACAATGTCTTCCCAGCTGAATGGGTCTGGAACTGGATCTGTCACCTTGCTGTCCTGCTGAATCTTCTCAATGGGGTGGAAGAGATCTCGGTAGTCCTGCTCCAGTTCCCACTCCAGGGTTGCTAGGTGAGCCAGGTCTTGCTCAATGTCGTGAGTGTCGTCCCAGTCATACCTGCTCTCCCTCCACTCCAAGAGATCACTGAACCGGGCTTGTGTAGGGCTCCCAAATTCAGGCTCTGAAAAAGCCTCCCATAACAAGCCAGGACCATCAAACTCCTCTCCCTCTGGCTTGTCATGCTCGGCTGTCCAGGGCAGGTACTGTGCCCCATACCACCAGAGCGCCTGGTAGGCATCTTCCAGCCAAATCTCCTGCCATACCCGGTGCTCCAATTCCTTCACCCATTCATCCAGGGGCTGCTCTCCCAGGAAGGGCATCCGCAGGGCCACTTGCTTCTGCAACCGCTGCTCTTCACTGGGGAGACTCTCGCCCCGCTGGTATTGTACATTATCCAGGGCCTGGTACCAGATGCCTTTCCTTAATGCATCCCGGCCATCCAGGTCCTCCTCCTCGTATGACACTGCTGGTTCCATTCTGTTTCTGTCAGGGTCGCTGTACTCAGACATGCGTTGCCCTCAAATTGTAAATCCACAGAATGGTGTTGCCTGTAGCTGTCCTGTAGTCTGTGGGAACGATCCCACCGCTGCCACCAATTCTAACGGACCGTTTTGCACAAAAGGGAAAAAAAACGCTTAGACGATAATCCCCTTTCAGAGTTAGGCACAGCTACTGTAGAATCACCAAAACTCACAAACTGAATACAAGTGAATGCTCCAAACTCCCGAACGGCATACAAGGGAATGCTCCAAACACTCGAACTGCATACAAGGGAATGGTCCAAACACTCGAACTGCATACAAGTGAATGCTCCAAACTCTCGAACTGCATACAAGTGAATGCTCCAAACTCCCAAACGGCATACAAGGGAATAAGGTAGCACTCCAAATACACGAACAGGAACCATACGAATTGCTGCTACCAGACGAACAGGAAAAGCTCCCAAGCGGCTTACACTCCTGGCAATCAGTCCTTAGCAGCATACAGTAAATCCCCCCAAAGACGAGACAAGGCTCCGTGTTGGGGGTCAAGCAGTGGTCTGTTTAATGAGGGCTACCTGCCCAGTATTAATCAGGTCTCCCACCTGGTGGACACTCCCCTAGGGGACCAGATGGAAGACTGTAACAAAAGACAGACATGTACCAATTACAGAAATACAGAAGTAAAACATCCCCACAATGCATCCTGGCTTCCTCCCCTCTGCCCTGGATAAGTAATTCAATTATCTCCCAGGACAAAGGCAAAACTCCATTACACATGTGGGGACACAAAACCAGTATTATACTTTAAAATACATAAAGTAACATTTATTACATAAAACACAGACATGTAACATATCCCCAGATAGCTCAGGTCTGAGCGCACATTATTAAGTGAATGGCGCTCAGACCACACAAATACAGTTTAATCGCCATGGAGCCAAAGTCTTTACAGTCAGTTTCATACGAATGGGCTCCATGGGATTCCTATCTGGGGTATAACACATTCAACCAAAACTACCGAACCCCAGGCAGAAAAGCATGAATGAAGCTTTTCTGCAGGTAAAAAAGATGTCTTTTAACAGGGGACCATAGTCCAAAGGCAGCAGACGAGCAACCAGGCTTCTCGAATGCAATGTGGCGAGATTGGTCTCGTCACACCATCTAACTACTTTACACTCCCATAACTAATGTAACCCATCCTACTACTGTAAATTAAATTACTATAACCCATACAACTACTGTCAATTCATCTAACTACTTTATACTCCCACAACTAATGTAACCATCCTGCTACTGTAAATTAAATTACTATAACCCATACAACTACTGTCAATTCATCTAACTACGTTAAACCCATCTAAAAACTGTAATTCATCTAATTCAAACGATCTAGCTACATTGAACACATCTACCTACTGTAAGCCACCCATCTACTGTTAATCTATTTAACTGCTGTACATTCACATACTGATTACTTTCCTCTCTATTGGAAGATTGGCTCACTGTTCATGTCTTCTGAAAAAGAGTTCAACCACAAGTGTCTAAATTCATGGTCATCACATTTTAAAGGTCTAGATCCACTGGGACTTTAGGTCAAACTTTACCAGGAAAATGTTTGAATCAGGAAGGTATTAATCCTTACCCCACTAAACCAACGACCCATACCAAGCTCTCTCCTTCTTCTACCGTTACCATTTCTTACTTCCGCCAGCTGTACTCTGGGTATGCTCACTTTAGTCAAACATATTGGCACCCTTCTGGAAAACAAATCAGAAATGAAAATAGTCTGACTTTTCTCAAAAATGTAAACTGCCCACCAAAACCTATCGGTATCTGCATGGAATCATTTCACAGCTACAATCACTTACAGATCCTTTTATTAAAGGGTTAAACAGTAAGCGGTGAGCGATCATAATCCTCCTATAAGGAGTGTGGAATTAATTTACAATTTTCCAGCATTGAAACATTAGGCAGATACTTAAAGCGCGAAGGACTGTTTGAGGGGATTAATTGGCTCGGCACGAATAAGAAACATGTAGCAAACAGCTGTCACCTGAAGCCTGGGGCTCGTCATTTGAGATCACACTGCTTTTTATCTTTGATGCTCAGTTACTCATAGCGCTAGGGCAGAAAACAGTTAATTAAATGATTTCCCTAATCAATTATTCTGCATCGCACTCCTTACTGGCAGAGCCATATCAAGCTATTCATCAAGTCAATACAATCTATAATATGTCCTAATGAGGAGACTACAGGAAAATAGTATGGAAAACGAATCATTTGGAATATGTATTAAAATAAAACTTCAGCTTGGAAAATAACGGAATAAAAAATCTCAGCAATCTTTGGGAGATGTCCATAAATCCAGTATAATACTACAGTGATTGGTTAAACATGAGGGACAAGCAGAGCAGGATTAACCACAGAGTGACCCTAGGCAGCTACCCAGAGTCTGACTGAACTCCTCGTCTTCTCCTCCATCAATCTCCCTGAAAGTTAATGAGACACTGATTACGGCAACCCCTTAATCTTACTGCCTTGGTGTTATTTCCATTTAGGTCTTACCTTTTCTCCTCAAATCTAGTCTTTCTCCAAATCCTGTAGCTTCCACCTTAAAAATATTGGTCACAATCACCTTTTTCCAAATCAACGAAGGCCCTTATTCATGTCCTGACTTGACTTTTGCAACTCACTACTCATCGGTCTTCCTATACTGACATTGCACTTCCTCAGTCTGTAATGAATGCTGCAGCCAGGCTCGTCTCCCTGACTGACCGCTACTCACACACCTCACCATCATCATATCGGCTTCCAGTACCCTGCAGGATCCAGCTCAAACTGCTAACACTAACTCCACTCCGCTCTACATTTCCTCTTTACTCAGATATACTCATTTACATTCACTTTGCTCTGCAAATTATCTTCTCATATCATCTGCCTACTCATCAGTAAGATATTTCCAGGATTTCCCTGTCCTTACAAACTACCCTGTGCCATCAAACTCTGCCTTAGCCTCCAGTCCTTCAAAAAGTTACCCGTCTTTAGGAAATCCTACCATCTTCCTGGGTGTCATTTCTCTCATTTCACTGCTCTCCTCAGTTCCCTCCCCTCCATAGACCAGCTAACTCTCTCCCCTGCCACTGTTCAGCCCCTCCACAAGCCACTTTCAGTAGCTTATTTTGACACAGGCATCGTATCCATCAATCCCTAGACCCTCTGACAAGCTTTTACTTCGTGTTTGTGTGTGTGTGTGTGTGTGTGTGTGTGTGTTTTCTCCTCATAGATTATAAGCTTGTTTGAGCAGGACCTCCTTCACCTCTTGTCTATGTTATATTCTTGGAATATCATGGCACTATATAAATGATAATAATAATAGTAATATTGATATTATTATTATTATTATTATTAATAATAATAATTAATTACACATTCCTACATGAAGACCTTTATTTGGGCCAATTATTGAGCTTGCACTTTGAGTATAGGTCATAAAATTCTCAAAGGGACACTAAAGGCACCCAGACCACTTTGTCTCATTGATGTCCCCTTTACCCTGGAATCTAACACATTGCAGGTTTAGAGAAACTGCAATGTTCATAATGCAGGGTTAAACCAACCTACCAGACAGTCACCAGAGGCCCTTCCTGCAGTTTCAAGGAGTTTAACTCCTCGAAAGTGATGGTGGATGTCGTCACACTGTGTAGTAGGACATGTATTTATTAAATGCTTTCCTATGGGGAAGGTCTAATAAGCATGCATTAGGTTCCTCCTCAGCACTGCCATCAGAGGAGGCGGAGCCAATAGGCTTTGGTGCTGGAATGAGGTAAGTGAGTTAAAGCTTTTTTTAATCCTTCGAAAGCTATAGGGTGGAGGGAGGGCTAGGGAGGGGAAGCAGGGGGGCACTATAGTTAGATATATAGCTTTGTATTAATAACACTATACTTTTCCTTTAAGTGCATCAGTAGATGCGTTTTAAATGAGATTTATCTAACCACCGACCGGCCAGTCTCATTTCATACCATCCCATATTGTGAAGAATGTTTTTTTAGGGCCTCTCCACCAAATGTCTGTCTGATTGAAGGATTGGATCTATGACTACGTGACAAATTCTACTTTGGATTTCATTATCAACCATTTCTTGTTTGAGTCATTTAAATAATAACAGTGTGTTGCATCTTATCTAATTCTCATTTGTGAAATAACGTAAGCTATTAACCCTCATCATTTTCAGCAGCCAAGTACCTTCTCATACTACCTTTCAATCTAATTACATCTATCTCTCAAATGCAGGGATTATATTTAGAATAATAACGATCATAGAATTATAACTGCATTTGTCTTACTTTAATACCTATTTTACAGCAGTTACTTGCAGACAGTAACTCTAGAGATCTTGTTGGCATCTTGACAATGAAGCCTGTCAAGACACTAAATACTTTGTTTATTTTTCGATAAACTGCTGTTATTTGTATCCATAATTCCCAGTTCTCAAATTGCACACAATATATCCAATATTACCAGTTTGTATCTCCTAGTCTGAGATTTTTTTTGAAGTTGCAGCAGTAGATGTGTTTTAAATGTTATTTATCTAACCTCGAGTTCACACCATTCACTATTGGGAGGAATGCTCTAGGTCTGCCCTTTTTTGGTGACAGCATTGTCAATGAAGCAAATGATGCCACTGGCATGCTCCCAGGCAGGATCGACGACTTTCCATTGTCTTAAGCACAATCCTCCCTTCGTAATTCTCATTCCTGTTTAGAAGTATGCCCGACAATAGATTTATGTTTCTCACTGTTGTTTCTACTTTCATTGTTTTAGAATTCTGTCATTATTTGTATATCTCTAATTTTTACTTTTGAAATACCAAACCTGACCGGGCATTATAATCGTACATCATTGTCATACATGTTTTATACATAGAGAATGTTTAACTAGCTCAGAGTTAGTCTTTATATGCAGTCAATGTGTCTCTAATTAATCTCTGGGTGAAAGTGTAGGAACATGTCAACCTTTATTTTATTAATTGCTTAAAGTTGAGTTTTTGCTTAATGTTCAGTTCTTTCACTTGTCATGGACCACTTGACTGAACACGGTTAAAGTACACGGGGCAGAATATTATGGCACATCAATATTAAGTAACATTGTTTGGTGATTCAGAAGATTAATTAACCCGTTAAGTTATTGGAGGCCGGTGTTAACAATTTTTTAATGCTGGGTAAAAGTCCGAGTTACGGGTCCAAATTTGTAATTTGCCAAACCGAATTCGCCAGACCTAATTCGCCGTACAAATATGATGTTGGGGGTCAACTTGGGGACGTCAAGCATTCACCACCAATTATGTACAATTCCAAGTGGACCTGGGCCAACGGAAGTTAAGCCCTGACTATATATAATTACCTCTCCCACTGCTTGTTGCCACTGTCCAATAGAACATCTGGTATTATATCTTGTTCTCGTATATCCTGTCTTCTATAATCCTTGCTCTCGGCTTGTTTATCATTTATCCTGTTTTCTTGACCTCGGCTATCCTCACTGACTCTGTTTTCCATTTTCACAGCCATTCTAACGACCGGTACATGGAAAGTCTATTTATTGTGATTGAGTCTACGTGCTTTGGTTTCACCCGATCCTGAAAAGAAAATGTCCTGTAAAATTCTACAGTGGCCATAACAGTCACCTGACTTGAACCCATATGTGACGAAAGCACCTTCGTCACTGGGTTTTGGGGAGGCCTGCTTGCCAGCCCCTTGCCCTGTGACTATGGGCCCTGCAATATACCTTGACCAATACACTTCAAAAGGCTCCATTAATGTAATGGAAGTACTTTTGTACTCCACAAAGAGAGACTGACCGCTGGCCCTAATTCCCTGGAACTGTTTTGGGTATGAAGCCATGCTTGCAGCCGATCAAAAAGAGACTTACATGAAACTTTTGAACCCACTGCTCTGATCTGGGTGATTTTTGGATATGTTGTTCACCCAGATCAGGGCTATACAGGGATGTAACATTTGCGGGTATGTTATGTTTTGGGGTACTTCGTGAAAAAAAAAATTCTGCCTGGAGATAATTGAGTTACTTTTCTCAATTATCTTGCAGAGGGGAGGGATTATGTGCTGTACATGGGCGTGGCACAGGCTGTATGTTTGTTCTGATTGGTTTGTGTTCTTTGTGTTCCTGTGCCGCATGAGGTCCATGGTGTGTTCTTCTGGCCTGGAGAATTGTATAAAAGCCAACCTGGACCATTAAAGATCAGATCATCTTGCACCTTCATGAAGTCTTGGCTCATGTTTGGGGGATTGGATAACTACACTCTGGGGATTGCTATAATCGCTATACTCCCCAGAGTATAATCGCTAGCTCTTGTAAGAGCTTGTTCCTTCTATGCTCTCTGGACTAAGAGAGGTCTACCCACTGGAAGCTGGATCCTGGTTGTAGGTCCAGGGTGGGTAAGAGACGTTGAGACCCCAACCAACCTGCGGCGATTTGTGGGGTCTGCAGTAGTTATGGTGTCCAAGCGCAGTGCTTATGGTACTTGTCAGTACTAGGAAGCAGCTATTGACGGAGGTACCCAGTCGGGGTGCAGTCGGTCCATCACACCATAGAAAATCTGTGGTGGGATTTAAAGAAGGTGGTTGCAGCACACAAACCCAAGAATATTACTGAACTAAAGGCCATTGCTCATGAGCAATGGGCTAAGATTCCTTTAGGAATGCTGCCAGAAGCTGGTACCTGGCTATGCATCTCGTCTGCAGCAGGTCAAAACAGCAAAAACGTGTTTTACTAAGTACTAAAGATGCGTGCCTTGAAGGGGTTGAATAATCTTTTAAGACTCGAGAAGTCATTATAAATTGCATTTGTAGTTTAATTTGGGGAAACACTTGCAGCATGTCGAGCTTTAAATAGCTTTTGTTACATTTCTTCTTTGCAAACAGCTGAAAGAATGTACATTTTGACAAAATAAATGATTTTCAGTGTGGGTTGAATCATTTTGAGTAGAAGACTAAGCTTTTTATGAGCAGAAATGAGATACATTTTTGCCAGAAATCCTACATCTGCCATAAGCAGGCGTAGGCTTAACATATCTGTATACCTGTCTCTCTACCTTTACTGACCAATGGCTTCTTGCTAAACTACCTGTCACTACTTTAAGCTAGTAGTGTCTGTTTAATGGCTTTTACTTTTAGCTAGTAGTGTCTGTTTAATGTCTATTACTTTTAGCTAGTAGTGTCTGTTTAATGTCTATTACTTTTAGTTAGTAGTGTCTGTTTAATGTCTATTACTTTAAGCTAGTAGTGTCTGTTATTGTCTATTATTTTAGCTAGTAGTGTCTGTTATTGTCTATTACTTTTAGCTAGTAGTGTCTGTTTAATGTCTATTACTTTTAGCTAGTAGTGTCTGTTATTGTCTATTACTTTACGCTAGTAGTGTCTAATGTCTATTACTTTTAGCTAGTAGTGTCTGTTTAATGTCTATTACTTTAAGCTAGTAGTGTCTGTTTAATGTCTATTACTTTTAGCTAGTAGTGTCTGTTTAATGTCTATTACTTTAAGCTAGTAGTGTCTGTGAGTTAGCAGCAGCCCTACTAAAAAGCCAGTTGCTTACAGTTTTCAATATTCTCTACTACTCTGGAGCTTGCAATACTTTCTGATATTGTGATTCAGACAATTAAATCTCAGAGATCTTTAAAAAGTATATTTGTAAGTTAGATTCATTTTAATTTATCTCAAATGTTGACTGTTACATAGTTAGTTGAAAATATACTTGTGTCCATCAAGTTCAGCCTTCCTCACATATGTTTTTGCTGTTGATCCAAAAGAAGGCAAAAAATCTAGTCTGAAGCACTTCCAATTTTGCAACAAACTAGGAAAAAATGCCTTCTTGACCCCAAAATAGTAGTCTGATATCTTCTTTGATCAAGCAGTTATTACCCCACTAATTAGAAATTATATCCCTGTATGTTATGTTTTTGCAAGTATTTATCCAATTGCTGTTTAAACATCTGTATGGATAAAACCACCTTATTATTCTTACTGTAAAAAACCCTTTCCTTTCCCTTAGACGAAATCCCCTTTCTTCCAGTCTAAATGTGTGACCTTGTATCCTATGTATAGCCCTGGTTATGAATAGATTTTTAGATAATGGTTTGTACTGGCCCCGAATATATTTGTATAAAGTTATCATATCCCCTCACAGGCGCTGTTTTTCTAAACTAAAGAGATTTAATTTTTTTAACCTTTCTTCATAACTAAAATGCTCCATTCCTTTTATCAATTTTGTAGCTCGTCTCTGCACTTTTTCTAGTGCCATGATATCCTTCTTTAGAACAGGCGCCCAAAACTGCACAGCATATTCAAGGAGTGGTCTTACCAGCGATTTATAAAGAGGCAAAATTATATTTTCATCTCAAGAATTTATGCCCCTATTTATACATGACAAAACCTTACTAGCCTTAGCAACTGCAGATTGACATTGCATATTGCTGTCTAATTTGTTGTCTATAACAATTCTGTAATTCACTTCCATTAAGGGTATACGTTGCTTGTGCATTCTTTACACTGAAGTGCATAACTTTGTACTTTAATACATTAAATTTCATCTGCCATTTTAGTGCCCAGTCCCCCAGTCTATTTAAATCCCTCTGTAGCAAAGCAAATAAATGTTTAACTTACTGAAAGAACTGTGTTTAATTGATTTCCTCCAGCTTTATACAGTATACCAACACTAGTTAGAAATGTTATGTAAACTACCAAAAGAAAAGTAAATAGAGCCTAACAATGTACATATTCCATTGGGAAAACCTTCACAGTGGGGTTACGCCAAATAGGTAATACTAAACTAATTCCTAATAGGGGACTAGTCGGTAAATGTAACCCTTAAATATCTTATATTAAAAAGAAAATAAATACATTTAATTAGAAATCACAAAAAGTGAAAAAACGGCGCCTGAGAGGGGATATGATAACATTATACAAATATATTCAGGGCCAGTACAAACCTTTATCTGGAAATCTTTTCATAAACAGGGCTATACATAGGACACAAGGTCACACGTTTAGACTGGAAGAAAGGAGATTTCATCTAAGGCAAAAAAAAGTTTTTTTTTACAGTAAGAGCAATAAGGATATGGAATTCTCTGCCTGAAGAGGTGGTTTTATCAGAGTCTATACAGAGGTTTAAACAGCAATTGGATAAATACTTTCAAAAGCATAACATACATGGATATCATTTCTAATTAGTGGGGTAATAGCTGCTTGATCCAAAGAGATATCTGACTGTTATTTTGGGGTCTGGAAGGAGTTTTCTCCTAGTTTGTTGCAAAATTGGAAGTGCTACAGACTAGGTTATTAAAAAAAAAAGTAATCGTTTACCAAAAACAACCTGTGTTACAGATAAATAAACTAATGGTCAGTTTAAATTGCTCATACATTACTACCACCATGAGCCAATAAAGCAAACCTTAGTCTTTATGTGATCTGTTACAGAAACACTGAAACCGTTAGTAGAAAATGGAATGGAAACCAAAGACGAAGTAAGTAGTAAATGTAACAATAAATGGAATAAAAAAATGGAATACGAGAGTTATAGCTAAACACGGAGCAGTTACCAGGGTTTAATGGTGGTAACTGCTAGTTTCAGCTTGGATACTATGTATATATGAGCGTACCTACAAGGGCACTCAGACTAAACAGCCAGAAAGCCAATTTCAATGAGTAAAAATGACCTGTAACTTTCCAGAACCCCATAAAACCTGTACACAGGAGGTACTGGTGTACTTGTGAGACATCACTGAATACAAATGTGTGTTTTATTGCAGTAACAGCTAACAGTAATATAACATTCACAGTTAAAATGCCATGCAGAACTTGGAACATAACATTTATTAATTTCTCACACTTTGTTATATTTTATTCATATTAAATTATGTTTCATATATAAATATTTGATGTTAAATGAAAGCCATGAACACAATGATATTTAATAAGTGTGGGTGCAGTTAACAGGAAAGAGGTGAAATACGGTTGAACAGACATATAGTCAAATTCCAGGTTTTGTTTACATTTTGTTTTGATCAGAAGGTGTACAATTGCCTCCATCCTTCAAATAAAATGGATTCATTTTCTTTTTAATGTGCAATACTTTACAATGTATTACATTTATCTAGACGCAAGGGGACTAGTTATACACTTCTAAAAAGTCCATACTGACTATTCCCTTATTAGGAAATCCCTGATTCTTATTATTTTAGTCTTTATTATACCAACTATTTACTAACATCTGCAATGGTTTTTCTACAAGCTGTGTTCGAAGAGAAAAACACAAGATGAAATGAAGCATTTTCTGACTTTCATTGAAAAGCAATGTTTTGCAGTTTAATGCAATCAGTATCTCTGTTCTCCTTGCCCTAATGTAAAGGTGAGGTTATTGAAACAGTATATCACTTGTTCTTTTTCATTCTGACTGTGAAACATAACGCCCAGTGAGCCCAGTTGGACTATAATGTCAGTGAATGGAACACACTTTGCCACCATGTCATTACATTCTCTCTGGAACCGATGTGTTGCCCAGAGACAGGTCCAGCTGGGGGCTACATAAGATGTATCTCATCCTTACCATCACAGCGACTCAGTGGGAGGAAGGTTAATCCACTTGTTGTGGATTGTACTCAGTGAATGTACCATATCCTGATATCCTGAGCACATAGAGTAACGCACAGCTTGCCTTTCCATTTCACAGATGATAAATATATCATTCTTTTGTACATGAAGGAAGACTTTCTCTGGGTAGCCATGGAAACACAGCTGTAAAGTACCATTGTTTGGGCCGTAAGCCATAAAGGTGCTAAATCTAGGTTAGAGATTTCCTTGCATCCTGCCAGAGGGTGAGTAAGGATATTATACAGCTTTGAGGTTAAAAAAAAAAATTAAAATGGGTTTGTTGTGGTCACATCTGAAACTCATCTAATAATTATTTTAGAGCTAAAATGCATTTTATTCAAAATAACATTGTGCGTACATTTATGAATGTTACAGAGTACAGGGAGGGAGGCTCTCCCTCGCATGTTTATACTGGAGTTATGGCATGGTCTATGTCAATGCTCTGCTTCATTTCCTGGCATGGAATATGAACAGAGGTTAGACGTAGGTCCTCTTAGTGAGGATAGGTAGGTCAGAGCAGTATTGTGTAGAGATTTGAAAGCAAGTAACAGGATCTTAAATTGAGCCAGGGAAGCTAATGTAGGGACTGACAGATTGGGAGGCATCGGAGGTGTGGGTGAACAGGAAGATGAGCCTTGCCATCGCATTCATTATAGACTGTAACAGGGCAAGTTGGGAGAATGTAAGACCACTAAAAGTGGATTACAATAGTCAAGGCGAAAGGACAAAGGGATGGACAAGCACCGTAGCCATATCAGGTGTTAAATAGGGGCGAATGCGTGCTATGTTTTTGAGATGGAAGCAGCAGGATTTGGCAAAATGAGGGGTGAAAGAGAGGTCTGAGTCAAAGAGAACACCTAGGCAGCAAGCCTGCAAGGTAGAGCTGATGGTAGAACCATTGTCTTGTGTGTTATTAGTTTAAGCAGACTTATTGTCTATTGTTGTGACTTAGATGATGATCAGATCACATTTTATGACCAATTTGTGCATAAGTCCATATCATTCCAAAGGGTTCACATACTTTTTCTTGCAACTGTATATATATATTTATTGAAGATACTGGCATTGGGGCAGCAAGAGGGATAAATCCAGCCATGTATACTCATTGATGGTGATGTCTTTCTATGGAGCAGTTGGAAAAATAATTACATTTGGGACACCTATAAACTTTATAAGCCTAAAAAAGTATTTTATTGTGCATTGAATTCTGTAATAATAATTGCCTTATAATATAGCAAAGAGGCAATTAGAATGGCTATACTAGAAAATTAGAAATTGATAGCCAAAGAAAGCAAAACCAACCCGTAAAATATTTTGAAGTACCTCAATACTAAAAAAAAAATAAAAAAAAAATGAAGGTGTAGGTACACTGAAAATAGAGTTGGACATGTTAGTCCAGGAAGAGGTAGAAATTTTTAATAACTATTTTTCCTCAGCTTATATTAAAGAGGATCCTTTGGTAAGATATATGCATATGATTGCTGCAAAATAACTTGCAGAAAAACTGTGATTAGATCACTCAAGGTGCTACAGCAACTAAAGAAAGCTCCGGCGATATGATAACATTATACAAATATATTCGGGGCCAATACAAACCATTGTGTGGAAATCTATTCACTAACCGGACTTTGCATGGGACATGAGGTCATGCGTTTAGACTGAAAGAAGGATTTTATACCTAGTTTGTTGCGATATTGGAAGCTCTCTGACAGCGCTTTTTTTTACCTTCTTTTGGATCTACAGTAAACAACAGATGTGACGCAGGCTGAACTTTTCAGCTATGTAACTATGTAATAGTTGTTTCTCATAGTGTAGCTCCACAGTAATCTCACTAATTCTCTGATTGCCTGGCAGTTTATTGAAAGATTTGCCTTATTATAACCATCCTAATTACTATGCCATGAGAGCAACAAATAAACATATGAATAAATTAAATATAACAGAGAGCTCTTTACATCTTACACAGGTTGTAACGACATGAAATCACTAGGTGTAGTTCTTTATACATTCAAACATAGTGAAATATAAATAACAACATTTACACGAATAACTGCCCGAACGAACAATAACTTGAATACCTAACCATTATCACTTAATGACTATATATTGCTGCATGAGTCACCTACAATGTTACAGTCTAATAAATCACTCAGAACCAACCAAATAACTTCCATCATTGGCTGCTAATTACTAACGGGAGAACTTCTCCTTCACAATCCTACAAATATTATTCTCAGAATGGAATGTTCTTGCCCATTACATCCTTCCTTTTCACACAGCTCCCACCAATGTACTTTGATAGGCGTGGGATTTAATAGGAAAACACACAAATAAACCTAAACTGACTTGATGTCATCCAGAACTGTATTAGGATAGAAAGATCGACAGAAAAAAGAGGTCGAGATTGATTAGTGCTGCTCAATATGGTCAATCAGAATGAACCAATCAGAGAACAGCCAAGAAGCAGAGGACTAAGGTCTTGATTTAATTCTTCTGCATAAGCTTTTTGAATCATAAGCATTCATTAGAAAAAAACATTTTCATTGATTTATGTACACAAGTCATCTTAAAAGGTCTTTGGGAATTTTTGTACATAAGTCATTTGCAAAGTTTTATTTTACAGATCATTATTGACGTATCCAAAAGAATTGAATTGAAGCAGTAGAAATAAAATAAAGTTCTCCTGAATCCTGCATGTCAGCTGGGTAATGCTGTGTAGAGTTAACCTGGAGAGGGTTTCTAATTTGGCTATTTTGTAATACATTTTGAAATTCACTTTGGATTATTGGCAAATCTGACTTCAGTGAATACGCCAATAACGAAGCCTGAGTTTTAAGATTGAGAATATGCAGACTAGACAGGTTAAATGACTTGCATTGGTTATCAAAATGTATGTTTATATTCCTTCTTCACTTCAACAAGCAGCAATTCATATTCTATGTTTAGGTGATAGATGTTGAAATAAACATACAAAGGAGCAGGGAGCAGAGGGAAACACAAGAATCATTTAGGAGGCCAGGACAGTAAGGAGACACAATACGTGTTAGAGAGCTCTGTGTCAGCTGGACGGGTTGAATACATCCATGAATCAGAATGATCTAGTAGAACAAGGTGACTTTTAAAGGAAGATTGAAACTTCCTTTAGACACTGGAGGTTATTTGGAAGGGATTCATGGTGCAACTAAAACATGTCTCAAAGTGTGTGATAGACAGAGACATCTAAGACAGTTTAGGTGGGTGGGGCTGGATTAACGTATGATGTGCCCCATGGGGAGAATGATGAAGGCAAACTCGCAAAGTGTGTAATAGGAAAAAAGCATAACATGGGCCCACAGTACACTCTGTGCATAAAACGTACTGAGCACATACAGGACGATCAAGGCTTATTTGTTAAATATTGGTGGTGGGTTAAAGTTTTTGTGGCTACATTTTAAACTATAGATTTCATGTTAACTAAGCCAATAGCGGTAATGTGATGCTTTGGAGAAAAGAGGAATTTATTTAAACAATGCACAAAGGCAATTTGAATTTAAACGTCCATTATAATTGATAGGCGTTCTCTGCAAAGTTGATTTCTTCAGTATAATATATGACATTTGAAAACACAGATATAGACTGAAATAATCTCATTTATCCGTATAATATTCTCAAAACATTTGTAATGGCGGTGAAATGTCACTCACAATTCTCCGAAGCACATTCTGTGCTCCAGCGGTTATTGCGTGGTAGACAGATACTTACGTTTAATGGCTTTTCTTCTAATTGGGAGCTCTGTCTCTGTGTGGGGATAGTGTAGATATTTAAATAAAAAATAAATCATTTTTTAAAAAAACCTACCCTTCTAATTTAAATAGAAAGCAAGAAATAAAAATGTGTTTCTCAGTTAGTGCGTTCATCCATATGCTTTGTTGATCACACCAGATATGACATCACAAATGACAGAATATACAACCTTATGATGACCTCATCAAGGACGTGATATAATGCAATAATATTCTTATTAACTCGGGTAACCTTGAAAGCTGCATCTTGTTTTCATACTAACAATGCATTGGTGTCTTTTTATATTAAATTTATATAATGCTCCAGATTTTTTTTTAACCATTGTGAGTGGCACATACATTCACAGTTATTTACTAACATGAGAATTGCCGGGATTTCATGGATAATTAAAGGACCACTCTAGGCACCCAGACCACTTCAGCTTAATGAAGTGGTCTGGGTGCCAGGTCCAGCTAGGGTTAACCCATTGTTTTATAAACATAGCAGTTTCAGGGAAACTGCTATGTTTATCAATGGGTTAAGCCTCCCCCCAAAGCCTCTAGCGGCTGTCTCATTGACAGCCGCTAGAGGCGCTTGTGTGCTTCTCACTGTGATTTTCACAGTGAGAGCACGCCAGCGTCCATAGGAAAGCATTGATAATGCTTTCCTATGCAACCGGCTGAATGTGCGCACAGCTCTAGCGGCGCGTGCGCATTCAGCCGACGGGGCGGAACAGAGGCGGAGAGGAGGAGGAGAGCTCCCCGCCCAGCGCTGGAAAAAGGAGTGGGACCCTGAGGGTGCCTCACTATAGTGCCAGGAAAACGAGTATGTTTTCCTGGCACTATAGTGGTCCTTTAAGGCCAGAATTGCAATCATTGTCCAAGTCAGCAAGGTGCCCAGTTTAACTATCCTGGTACTAAATTAGAATGTTTTGACTATTCTTGTCTATGCTCACATTAGTAAATAACTCTGGAAGTATTACTAGACAAATATTGTTATTAAAGTGTGCACTTGTCTTGTGTTGGGGATTAGTGTGAGATAACGACGTCTAAGTTCCGCTTGATAGCATTTGACCAACTGTTGATTCTGCAGATGCTGTTTTATGTTTATAGTTACAGTAAAATGATAACTCACTTTTCTGCAATTCACACAATCACATACAGTAAAACATTAAAAATCACCTATAACTTGATTTGACCTTTTGTATCACGAGATTATCCATTTTCTTTTAAATGTATGTTAAAGATTGAGCAAAAACATTGTTTGATATTTCCTTTTTGTTGTATGCTCTCTGACAGCTAGAGTTGAGCGAACCCGGACTGTAAAGTTCGGGTTTGTACCGAAAATTACGTTTTTTGGACCCCGGACCCGAACACGGACATTTCACTGTATGTTCGGGTTGGAGTTCAGTGTTCGTCAGGGCAGCCAATCAACAAGCGTTTGACTTGTTTGCCCTTAGAAGCCATCACAGCCATGCCTACTATGCTATACCGCGAGTAGGGGCATGTCTATTAAACAGTGAGCAGCCCGTGGCTCCAATATTTGGGTATTTATTCTGTGTTTACACCTATTCACTTGGTATACACTGATATTCATGGTATGGTGTGAACCTTGTATATGCGCTACACACTTTTTGTTGTTTGTATATTCTGTTTTTGTGGGATTTTCTGTGATTGTTCCCACCAGTGTGTTTTAGCTCCAACATTTAGCGCCACAAATTGTATTCTCCTTTTTTGTTGTTTTTTTGTAATAGGTTTTGACTGTTTACTAGACATGCCATTACTCGCGGTATAGCAAGTAGGGGCATAATTTACTAATACTTAGTATTAGTAAATTTGGCTGAAAGACCAATTTAGGTCTTTCAGCCTTTTGGTAGATAGCTCTCTAATACAGTGGGAATTACGGAGTTATCTACTAAGCGGCTGCTTATTTTATGTATTTTATGTTATTTGAAGTGATTTCCCTATCCACATTTGTTTGCAAGGCACTTGTCCTATTCTTACCCCCATTTTACTTCCTTTTGCAGCCCTCTAGCCCTTTCCAGGACTTTTTTAGAGCCATTTTTGTGCCCAAAAATTCGGGTCCTCTTTGACTTCAATGGAATTCGGGTTCGGGAGCAAAGATGGAGGTGGCTCTCTCTATACTGACTGCCAGGTGTAAAGGGCGGAGCTTATAACAATGATTGACAGGGAGCTAAGATGGAGGCGGCTCTCTCTATACTGACTGCCAGGTGTAAGGGGCGGAGCTTATAACAATGATTGACAGGGAGCTAAGATGGAGGTGGCTCTCTCTATACTGACTGCCAGGTGTAAAGGGCGGAGCTTATAAGAATGATTGACAGGGAGCTAAGATGGAGGCGGCTCTCTCTATACTGACTGCCAGGTGTAAAGGACGGAGCTTATAACAATGATTGACAAGGAGCTAAGATGGAGGTGGCTCTCTCTATACTGACTGCCAGGTGTAAAGGGCAGAGCTTATAACAATGATTGACATGGAGCTAAGAAGGAGGTGGCTCTCTCTATACTGACTGCCAGGTGTAGAGGGCGGAGCTTATAACAATGATTGACAGGGAGCTAAGATGGAGGCGCCCAGTTGCGGGATAAAAGGGTGTGGATTTCTAAATTTTATTTAAATCTCTGCAAAATATTAATACTGATTACAATGGTGACATGCTCTTGGGGACAGTATTTTAAGGCTGGTTAAAGTGTCTCAAAGGTACTAATGTAATGGTTAACATGGTGACCTGTTTTTGGGGTAATCGTTTAACATTGGTTAAGTGCAGACATTCTCAGGGGCATTATTTTGGTATTAGTATCTAGTATTTTATGCAGGTCCCATGTGAGTAATGTAATTCTGTAGGTTAATAAAAAGACTTTTAAACTACGATTCACCGGACTCCTGGGATCTAGCATGCAGTGATTGAGCTCAATATTTGCTGTATAATGTAATTAAGACAAATATCTCTCCGTTGTAGATACTTTTAGAAAGGTCTATAGACTGGAATGTCTGTGGACGAGCATGACTTGCTACAGTTTAATTATTCAATGGGCAGAGAAGTCAGAAACATTGTATTGCCCTTCGCCATGTCTACCTTGCCTTTAGAAACTGATCCGGGTGAATATCTTGCAGTGATGGACTCATCATTCCACCCGTCTACAGTTTGACCTGCAGTGAAGGAATCCTTACGGCTGCACTCATTGATCCTGAGAAGTTTGAGACATGTCTTGGTTGTAGGAAAGTTCACTGTTCCCCCGAAGGTTTATTATATTCTGTGATAGACAAGCTGACATTGTTTAGTCACTGAGTGTTCTTTCACAGATTGCTGGGAGCAAGGCCGGTGCAAGGACTTCTGTCTACACAGGCGAAGACACATTTTGCTGCCCCCCAAATTTATCTTCACGTGTCTGTCTAATATTCCCACTTTTGCCCCTCTTACCCATTCTTTTGCCCCTTTTGTGCATCTTACCACCTTTTTCTCTTGTTTTCCCTTTTTGTAAATTGTACCCGTTTGGCATTCTTTTTTATGTGTTTTGTGTCTTCATTCCACTTTTCTTTACTCCCTTGCGTCACACACTCACTCGCTCATACACACACACACACTGACCGTTACACACAAACACTGACCATTACACACATACTGCTTACACACACACTAACTCTTACACAAACACACACTTACTGTTTCTTATAGTTGCTAAACAGAGGTCCCGCTGCACTGTTGTAGCTTTCCTCCTCTCTCCACAGCAGTTGGCCGCTGGGATATGATGTCACATATACCAGCGGCCTGTAGCTCAGGAAGAAAATTGCTGCGGTTGCTCCTCGCTGTTCCGCCCCCTTTCCTCAGTGGCTGCACGTTTCCCAGCCAGCTGGGCAGATTGCTGCAGAAACTGACTGGCGGGAGCAGAGTTCTCCGTGCTCCCGCCGGTCAATGGGACATTTTTGCGCCCCTCGGATCCGTGCGCCCTAAGGCGGCCACTTGTGCCGCCTTATGGTAGCGCCGGCCCTGGCTGGGAGCGTGGAACTGCTCTCCTGGAAACCAAAGGCTGTTTTATTGAAAGACATCACTAAAAATACATTTGTGTTATAATGATCCTTACTAAATACAATATTTTTTCTAGACTTTTTTTTTTTAAATCTAGATTATAAATTCAGATAATTTATATAGAATGTTATTCAAGATATTTATATAGAATATAATTCTGGTTAGTTTTTATAAAATATTTGAAATAGCAAATAGTTAAAAAAAGAAACGTAGCGACACAAGGGTTAACCCTCTAGCTAACCAAAATATTTAAAAGTGTAACAACATAACAATTAGATAGCACATGACCACAGGGGGAAGAGCATTGACCTTTTGTAAAATACATGGACCCTATTAAGGGCCCTGAGGGGTTAATATATTTGCTGACTGAGACTTGTAATAGTTAATAACACAGATCTTTAAATTGACTAACGAACACCACTGAATTAATAATTCATTCCATTTATCGAACAAGGTTTATGTGTTAAATACATGTTTTCCATTCTATATTAAATGAATGGAAATAACACATCACAGGTTGTTACTTTGTTAGTAAACATTTGACCCTAGTGTATCAGTCACCTTGTGTAAAGTGTGAAGGGACGCAGACACAGGACCTCCATGACCCTAGTGTATCAGTCACCTTGTGTAAAGTGTGAAGGGACGCAGACACGGGACCTCCATGACCCTAGTGTATCAGTCACCTTGTGTAAAGTGTGAAGGGACGCAGACACGGGACCTCCATGACCCTAGTGTATCAGTCACCTTGTGTAAAGTGTGAAGGGACGCAGACACGGGACCTCCATGACCCTAGTGTATCAGTCACCTTGTGTAAAGTGTGAAGGGACGCAGACACGGGACCTCCATGACCCCAGTGTATCAGTCACCTTGTGTAAAGTGTGAAGGGACGCAGACACGGGACCTCCATGACCCCAGTGTATCAGTCACCTTGTGTAAAGTGTGAAGGGACGCAGACACGGACCTCCATGACCCCTAGTGTATCAGTCACCTTGTGTAAAGTGTGAAGGGACGCAGACACGGGACCTCCATGACCCCAGTGTATCAGTCACCTTGTGTAAAGTGTGAAGGGACGCAGACACGGGACCTCCATGACCCTAGTGTATCAGTCACCTTGTGTAAAGTGTGAAGGGACGCAGACACGGGACCTCCATGACCCTAGTGTATCAGTCACCTTGTGTAAAGTGTGAAGGGACGCAGACACGGGACCTCCATGACCCTAGTGTATCAGTCACCTTGTGTAAAGTGTGAAGGGACGCAGACACGGGACCTCCATGACCCTAGTGTATCAGTCACCTTGTGTAAAGTGTGAAGGGACGCAGACACGGGACCTCCATGACCCCAGTGTATCAGTCACCTTGTGTAAAGTGTGAAGGGACGCAGACACGGGACCTCCATGACCCCAGTGTATCAGTCACCTTGTGTAAAGTGTGAAGGGACGCAGACACAGGACCTCCATGACCCCAGTGTATCAGTCACCTTGTGTAAAGTGTGAAGGGACGCAGACACGGGACCTCCATGACCCCAGTGTATCAGTCACCTTGTGTAAAGTGTGAAGGGACGCAGACACGGGACCTCCATGACCCCAGTGTATCAGTCACCTTGTGTAAAGTGTGAAGGGACGCAGACACGGGACCTCCATGACCCCAGTGTATCAGTCACCTTGTGTAAAGTGTGAAGGGACGCAGACACAGGACCTCCATGACCCCAGTGTATCAGTCACCTTGTGTAAAGTGTGAAGGGACGCAGACACGGGACCTCCATGACCCCAGTGTATCAGTCACCTTGTGTAAAGTGTGAAGGGACGCAGACACGGGACCTCCATGACCCCAGTGTATCAGTCACCTTGTGTAAAGTGTGAAGGGACGCAGACACAGGACCTCCATGACCCTAGTGTATCAGTCACCTTGTGTAAAGTGTGAAGGGACGCAGACACGGGACCTCCATGACCCCAGTGTATCAGTCACCTTGTGTAAAGTGTAAAGGGACGCAGACACGGGACCTCCATGACACCAGTGGAACTGTTATCTTGGGGTTAACGTGTGAATGAATACAAAGGCAAGGGACCTAGATGCCCTGAAATCTATGCAAGAAGCACCAATTGTTTTGGTATTCGGGGTGTCCTTGTAAGGATACTGAGAATGAAAGCTGGCCTGTCCAATAACCTGTCCCCGTTCTTTACATTTGTTGCCTTTATATTGTTCACTGCTTGTTCCTATTTTTGTGTCACTGTTTGTCTACAAAATCCATAGTTAGAAATGTGTAGATAAAAACAGGGAGATGGACGCACGGCTCAGACAGACAAAAGAAAGAAAATATGTAACATTTTCTTTTGTTTAGCAATGCTCGCAATAAACAAACTCCATCCCATTGATATTTGGATCAGAATTGTTTTGCAGACACAAATGATATGTCAGAGCTGGATTCTGTCCCGAAACAAGGGATGAAGGGGACATTAAATGGTGGGCTTTACTTTCCCTCCCTTGCACAATAAACATGCTAACAGTCAGGCAGGAGAATGGCGCAAATGTCATATAATATAAGATCATGTATCATTTGTAAGGAGCTATAGCAGCTTGTGAAGCCATGGATAGTGCAACAAATAGCTGTAATTGTATTTACTGTATACATTAATATTATTATTATTTTTATATAAAATAGAGAAACAACTGCAAGTTGCACACACGATAGGAAAATTTCCACTGTGACTGGACCTCAGATCATGAAAGCATATAGATCATATGATGATCAAACGAAAGAGATAAGACGACATGCCAAAAGTGAATAAAAAAACTAAACATTGCATCATATTAGCAGCCACTAATAGCCTTAGACTATAACACTCAAGCGGTAGGTTTGTGAGCTGTGAGAGTCCCCCTTCATCTAATTCCCAACACTTGGAAGCCACTGGAGCCTGTAGGGGGTGTATGAGAGGCATCTGTAGGGGTATCCCTTCCAACCCGAGCCGATAAGTAAAGCACCTGTGGGTCACAAACTTGAAGTCTCTCAGAGACCAAGTCTTTTCCGCATAAACCAAATGTTCAATTGCTGCTTACGGTGGCTGATCCGCCTCTGGTGTTGTGATGGGGCCGGACCCCTGGGGGATTCCAGCCCTGGTGAGCTTGCGAGAGGGGGAACTGGCATTGTCGCAGGCAGTATGCCCGGGGGAAGCCTTCTCCGTCCATACTGCATGTTCTCTCTCTCGAGCTCTGCTAGGGTTGCCCAAAACCTGTCGAAGATGGCATCTAGATTCTGCAGAGAGCTTTCAAATATGACAGATATAGTTGCCTGCATGTGCTACAGGCTTTCCCTGGTCGGTAATCTGGGGGTTGCAGTGTTCAGCCTAAGCCTCGCCTATCATGCGGACGAGCCACCATTTTGAACATGAGATGTAGGCAGCGGAGAGGGGCGGTGATGGCAGCTCCGAGCAGGAGAGAAGTGATGCAGAAACTGCTGAGGACATTCCAGTGGGGACCGGGATAACCCCCGCCGGCCTGAGGGGGAGGGAGGTTAGAAACGGAGAATAGAGAGCGGGAAGAGCAGCCGCCTTTCCCAGGCTCCGTGTGCAACAGGCCGCAACACGAGTTCTCTCCCCCCTACACAAATATTATTTTAACATTCTGTTGACATTATACGATTTCTAGTAACAGCTCGCATTGTTATAGCAGAAATGTAAAACTTCGCTAAACCAGAAAACACATTTATAAAGAGAAGTGAGATGTGTCTGTGAATGCACAATGACCGAGGGCGAAGGTTTCCAGTCTCTCAGCAAAGAAACGCAGTCTAATTACTAGGAACAGCCAGCAAGGGGGTTCTCATTCTCTCATTGATCTTGTTGCAGGAGACATTAATGGCTGATTCATTCCAATAAAGAGTTTTACGACATATAGGTAAGTTTTACAACTTTAATAATGGGAGCTGACATGTTGTCACCGGAGTTCTGTTACTGTAAGATAGTTACTTCTGCTGCTTGTCATTGAGCTGGTGACAGCATTGAGCTATTCAAATAAATCTGAATATTTAATAAATTCAAATCTAGTAGTATTGGCAAGGAGATAAGGAGCAGTTTGCCCTCTAAGCATTTTTTGGAGTGAAGCTGCACTGAAACGGTTTAGAAAATAAACTGACTAATAATAATAATAATCATTAACCACACCAAGCAGTATGCATTGATTTCAGTGGTTGTTATTGATAATTATGGATGAACTGTTGTGCTACTAATTAAATAAAGCATTTACTAAATACATTCAAAGGATGGATATGTTATATTTACAATGCACAATGTATTGTAAATATAATCAACATTTCAGTAAATAACAAGGAATCGAAATGTGCACGTCTGTCTAGGACAGAATACACTATTATAGAGAGTACAATAGTTCATTGTTAATAAAAGGAGACCCACTGGAAGCGCTATTTGATGTATTTGCCATGTTGTCACCTAAGGAACTTTGATTGTCCAATAATGGGACCAACAACGTAATTCACCACCCATGGAATCAGTACTATTGTGGACCATTTGTTCCCGTTTAAAGTTCTATCTCAAGCAGATATTGTGCCAGCTTGTGTCTGCACAGTGATAAGTCCAAGGGCAATACATTCAGAATGTGGCCAGCAGTCAGTGGCTGGAAGAAAACCTGCAGGGTCTTCAAACTGTGATCAACTCTGAACTGTGACAACCTGAAATCTGAATAAAATCTGAGTAAATAGACAAAGAAAGTCAGTCTGGAGAACTTCCCCAAATCGATTAAAGTTATAGCTTGGCTCTTTTCTATTCCCATTCATTTTGATATTATTTCAATGGAGAGTTTAGAGAATAAATCTCCAATGTATTAAATGACGAATGATGTGATAGATTCTCAGTTATCTCCACTTCAAATACCTCTTCAGCAATTCATGTTTGACAAGGTTTCTCGGGAATGATTGTTCAGAATTCCACGTGAAATCAGTGGGAACCACATACGGTGAAGATTGGAAAAGTTTGGTTTATTCAATAAAGTCCAAACGCATTTTAGATTAGAAAAATGTGATAGAAATCACCAAACCGCCTTCAGATTTTAATATTAGATATTTATTAAAGGGGATCTCCAGTTATTATCACCAGATACGCACAGCTCATTTGGTGTAATTCAATGTTTGGTTTAAATCATCAAATCCCAGCATTGTTACTGGATTGGTTCTAACTAATGCAGCGGGATTCACATTAGCTATGTATATGTACGTGCATTTTGCAGGTATTAGTAGAGACATACACAATATGTGACAAGCTGCGAATAGTTAAAACCTACATTTATAAAATATAATACGAAATAAATACATATATAGCATTAAACACATGGGTGCCCTTAGATCCTATATTAACCAGTAGAAATCTCCTGCACCACAGACAGCAGTGCATGGGTTAATTACAGAGTGGGTGGCATGATCTATTATTAACCCTTAAACTGCTGTGTCGTTCCATTTACCTACTCTAGAACTAGTTGCTGTCTTTTCTGTAATTGTTGTAAAGTGTTAATCATATTTTGCTGACTGACCGAGTGCAATACATTCATGTCTTGCTTTATTCGGAGACAAATGTTGTGAATGATGTTTGGATTTTTACCACCAAATTGCTCTAGATTGGCCCAAATTATTTATGTAATTCTGGGTGGAATGACTAAGTCCAGTATTTATTGAATAACACGACTTTCTCTGTCCATGGGAGCTGCAAACTCTGAGTTTTGTGAATACATTTGTAAAATAGAGAATGTGAGAAATTAGTGGCCCAAATCACATCGCCACGATGGAGCTTTACTAACAGAAGTGTTGGTGTTCAAGTAGAACTTCTTGTGAACTCCTGCAAATTCATTTAATCAACTCATGTTTGTTAAAGTGAAACTACAGGTGGTTATTCTTAGTAAACTATATAAAAAACAATTCTAAAACGATTGTCATCTACTGGCATTAATTGTCACATTATCTCAAACTATCAGTAATGGAAAATTCTACCTCTACATATTGAAGATAATCGAACCATTTACAAAAACTTGTGCATGTACACCATGTGACGCTCACATCCTACCTGTACGACATGCTGTCATTCCCTCCCTATGCCAGAATGGGTGGTCATACTATGAACTATTCTTTAACTTTCTACGTCTAATAACATACCTCACAAATGCCCCTGTTTAGGAGAGACAGTTCCTACTTTGAGCCCAAATCCTTTTCTATCTGATGTTTCTGTGATGACGCCTATAGGTGGGCGCTCAAGAGAAAATATATTGTAAGAAATAAGGCTGGAATTCTAGAAAGAAAGAAAAACAGGAATTATATTTTATCACGGTTATTGATGAGAATTTATGGTGAATTCAAAGCGAATGTAAAATGTAAATAGTGCGTTACAACGTTACAAATCAGATTTGGCAGCAAATAAGAGATAAACGATTACAAATGTTATCAGTAAGAAGAGACTCAAAAAAGGCACATCTAGAGAGAGATAGTCATTCACACAACTGGGAATTGACCTGATCCGAAGAAGGAGTTGACAATATTAGGATAAAATAGTAAATAGGGGTATATTCACTAAACATTAATAAGAGGTGAATTGAAAACCGAGCTGCTAAATTCATTTTAATATAACTAAACGCTGACTATCAGGGAGTTGGAGAATGTTTCCAAATCAGATGGTTTTATCCGAAGAATTCAATGTTAATTTAATAATCTCCAGTTGTAAGTTAGACAATAAGATAGATTCTTTATAAAACAGTCCAAGAAGGAAGAATGTGTTTGTTTATCACACATTTTGTGACATTGCTGCAAATAGAAGCACAAAAAAAACAAGCTCTCAGGCCATTGGGGTCTGCAGAAAGTTTTTCAGGGAGCAAATATCAAATCTCTACAGTCACCCCATTATCTCAGCCTTTATCATTTCATATTCCAGCCCATGATCATATCATAGCTCCTCCATGATGTTATATCATATTAATTCTATGATCCAATATGTCATATCATAGCTCCTCCATGATGTCATATCATATTCAACCTACGATCCCATATTTCATATCATAGCTCCTCCATGATGTCATATCATATTCATCCTACGATCCCATATTTCATATCATAGCTCCTCCATGATGTCATATCATATTCATCCTACGATCCCATATGTCATATCATAGCTCCTCCATGATGTTATATCATATTAATTCTATGATCCAATATGTCATATCATAGCTCCTCCATGATGTCATATCATATTAATTCTATGATCCGATATGTCATATCATAACTCCTCCATGATGTTATATCATATTAATTCTATTATCCGATATGTCATCGCATAGCTCCTCCATGATGTCATATCATATTCATCCTACGATCCCATATGTCGTATCATAGCTCCTCCATGATGTCATATCATATTGCAGCCCATGATCCCATATGTCATATACAATTAACATTTCACCCCAATGTTCCATACAACATATTTAATCGCATTATCCACTATGACTTACACACACCCGTTGTTGTTTTCATTCCAACCCTAGTGATGTCACTGCATGTGCATAATTACTGATCAGCGCTCTTTGGATGATGCTTTGAGACTGCACTTGTTATAGAGATATATTGCTCGTGCGCCTAGATTGCCCATAAGCGATTGCTCATTTAGTGAGAACTTGCCTATAACTAGCAATACTTGACTGATGGCTGACCTCAGTGGGCAGACACACAAGTAATTATCTGGGTTTTGCCTTTTTTTTAATTTTTAAAAAGGAGACTCTGTCCACAAATATCAAGCCCACAAGTAAAATACAATATAAACATTACTAATTGTGACAGAACCATCTGTCTGCTGGATTTTTGCCCCGTTCGTCTGTTTGTCCCCCGTTCGTATGAATGGCTGGTTTCTATAGCCCAGCCATTCGAATGACTCTTTTTCCCGAACAAATCTGCCGAACGAACGGCCACCCAAGTGAGGAGTGTGCTGCTGGTTAACAAAGTGATCCCAATTAGAACGTTGTGGTTAACCGCAGACACTTCTCAATTAAACCGAACTCAGGGTGGTCGTCGTTCGTATGTCGACCACGAGGCAGCGGCCATTTTAAATCATGCGAACGCCAGCGGTGTTTGGCTCTATTTCTATGGAACTGAAAACGGACACTTTTTCTGCCGAACACCGCTGAAACAAGGGAACGCCTGGCTGCCTCCACGAAAGCATGCGAACACCGGCCGTTCGGGAGATTGAGAGCATACAAAAGACTTAACCCAGATAGCCCTCCCATGGAGTCATTCGTATACTGAAAGACTGTAAGAACTTTGACTCCATGGCGATTGAACTATGTGTGTGGGATCTGAGCGCTATTCGCTAATAATATGCACTCAGATCCAGGCTATCTGGAGACATGTAATACTAACGGGAAATGTTCAGTTTTCATGTAGTTATGTATTGTTATGTCTTTTATTATTTTATGTTTAAGATGGCGACTGTCCTTGTCCTGGAGTTAATTGAGTTACTTGGTAATTAACTCCAGGGCAGAGGGGAGGGAATCATAATGCACTGTGTGTAAAATATGTGACTGTGTGTCTAAAATGTCCCTCTATCTGTCTGTAGTTTAAGTCTCCCATTTGGTCCCCTAGGGGAGTGTCCACCAAGTGGGAGACCTGCATAAATACGGGCAGGTAGCCCACAGTAAAACCAGATTCTGTTTGACCCTCAATGTGGAGCTTCTGTCTCGTTATTGGGGGGATTTCTTCTTCACGTTTAGAGACTGCTGGATGGAACGAAAGCCGCTTTGGGGATATTACTGTTCAACGGTTACCAGCAGTTCGTATATTGCCGTTCGGGAGTTTGGAGCCGTTCGTGGATTTCGATCGGGAGATTGCCGCTTCCCCTGCATTTGGTTCGTGTGTTACAGAGTAAGCGAACGGAGACTGTACTGCAGCCGGGGAAGGTTTACTAAACGGCGGTTTTGCCTAAAGACACTGGAGGTGTCTTAACAATTGGTGGCAAGCGACGGGATGAATCCTACAGCACTGGAGGTCAGCTACAAGACATGCAGTACGAGGAATTAAGGCGTGCTACACTTAAGGACATATTGGAACGCGGAGGAAGGTCAGCAAGCAATTTAAAGAAACGGGAGATTATTGCTTTGCTAATGGAGATGGATGCAGCAACGGGAATGGAAAGAGTCAACGTGCCCAGTACCTTGGATTTAACACCCGAGGAAATACAATTTAACCGGGCAGTGCAAATAAGGCTGGCACATTTTGGCCCCAACCCCTCAGCTGACATCGTGGTTCGTGTGCAGGCAGCAGTTGCAGCACAGCAGGCGCTCCGGGAAAGAGGAGCTGCAGCAGCAGAGGTACCGTACGATAATAATGTGGTTGCTAGAAAGAAGGTACCTTTTGCTGCATTTAAAATTTTTGTGGAAACAGAGGGAGAGATTGATGGATTTTTAGCAGAGTTTGAGAGGCAGTGTGCGCTACATCAGGTACCTGCAGATGAATGGGTCACCATCCTCTCTGGGAAATTATCTGGCCGGGCTAGTGAGGCGTTTCGGGCCATCCCAGAGGAGGAGATCACCAGCTACCGGGCCGTGAAAGAGGCGCTCCTAGCCAGGTATGCGGTGACCCCAGAGGCGTACAGGCGGAGGTTTAGAGAAACCAACAAGCTGGTTGGGGACTCTTATGTGGAATGGGCCTGCAGCCCACTGGATGGCTGGATGCCAAGCGGTAACTGGGGAGGAGGTGTTACAAGTGTTCCTGCTGGAGCACTGTTTTGATAGACTACCTGCTGGGGTCCGGGAATGGGTCAGAGATAGAAAACCCTCTACCCTACCCGAGGCTGCCCGTCTGGCAGACGAATACACGGATGCCCGCAAGTTGGATGGTACAGCTGCTAAAGCCCCTGCCAGACTGGAGTATCGACCAGCAGTAATACCCGCTCCTTCAGTCTACCAACCCCCAGTACACCGTACCCCAGCCGCACCACCAGCTAACAATTATGTGCAGCCAGCCCGATTTAATGCCCGTGAGTATTCCCAACCCATCCGGTGCTTTGGGTGCAAGCAGTTGGGGCACAAGCGTCCTGAGTGCCCACTGAACAGTGCCAACCAGGCTCAGTCCTGGAGGAGACCAGTCAATGGAAACCAGCGCCCACCTCAGCCTGCTGCTCACTGCCTAGAGCAGGAGGAATTCTGGGGCATCCTACACGAGGCAGACCCAGTGCAAGCAGCTCACCAGGATAATCGCCAGCAACATCGGCAAACTGTGAAGCTGAATGGCAGAGTGGTAAATGGGCTGAGAGACACAGGAGCCACGATGACACTGCTCCAAAAGAACTTGGTCTCAGAGCATCAACACACTGGGGACACTGTGGCAGTAAGGGTAGCAGGGGGTGCCGTGTTTCGCTTACCTGTTGCCCGGGTACATTTGGATTGGGGAGTGGGCGCTAGACATGTGGATGTGGGGGTGATGAAGGACTTGCCCGCAGATGTTCTTCTGGGAAACGATTTGGCCCCTTTGGTTTCAGCCTATGCTCCGATGGGCCCTGCAGATGTGAACCCAGTGACCACCCGTGCCCAGACCCGTGCTGCCGGAACCAGCCCACTTGCTGATGAGACCCAGGTAAGATCTCCTTCCCCGACTGGTACCCCAGATCAGGTCCCCTTAAGCTGGGATTCCCCAGAGGAGTTTGGGAGGGAAACCCGGGCAGATCCGACCCTCCAAAAGATACAAAGACAGGGCAGATGCTGGAGAGGAAGGAATAGATGGGGAACGGTATGAGTGGGTGGGGGACAGGTTATATAGGATCCCTAAACCTTCCCAGAAGAGTGTTGCCTCTCCGCCGAATCGCCAGTTAGTGGTACCTGCTAAGTACCGGCAGGAGATTCTGCGGATAGGGCATGATGTTCCATTAGCTGGACATCTAGGGTCCCGCCGCACAGCCTATAGGATCTCACAGAATTTCTTTTGGCCAAACTTCAACCAGGCTGTGCGGATGTACTGCAGCACGTGTGACACATGTCAACGGGTAGGAAAGCGGGGGGACCACCCTAAGGCTAGGCTATTATCGATGCCTATTATAGGGGAGCCCTTTGCCCGCATAGCCGTTGATATCATGGGTCCACTGGCCAGGGCTAGTCCATCCGGTAAAAAGTATGTTCTTACCGTGGTGGACTATGCCACCCGCTATCCAGAGGCAGTAGCGCTGTCTAACATAGAGGCAGAGACGGTTGCTGACAGGGGCAGATCGTATTGCCAGGGGGCGATATCTGACCACCATAGACCTGTGTAAGGGCTACTGGCAGATCCCCCTGGCCGAGGATGCTATCCCCAAGTCACCCCATTTGGCCTGTACCAATTTAAGGTCATGCCTTTTTGGATGAAAAATGCACCGGCTACCTTCCAACGGATGGTGGATAGACTCCTGGATGGCTTCCAAGAATTTGCCTGTGCATACTTGGACGACATTGCGATTTACAGTGGGTCCTGGGAGGATCCAGCGGTCCTTTCATGTGAACATGCTGAAAGAGTACCAGGAGAGACCTGAGAATATTGCAGCAGTATGTTCCCCAGCTGCAGATGATTCTGAGAATCTACCCGTCCAGATCTATTAGAAAGGGATTCCCAGACTGACCTTACTACCTTGCTACAGCTAGGGGACCGGTTGAACCCCACAGAAAGGGTACAGGCGCAGCAGTTGTTATGGGAGAAGCAGGCGACGTTCTCCCAGGAACCAGGTTATACCACCCTAGCTGTGCATAAGGTAGAGACCCCTGGACAGACCCCGTTACGACAGCCCCCCTACCGTATCCCTGAAGCAGTCCGTGAAGGAATGCGGAAGGAGATACAGGAGATGACCCAACTTGGGGTTATCGAGCACTCCGACAGCCCTTGGGCCTCGCCTGTAGTCCTGGTGCCCAAGAAAGATGGGACCACCCGGTTCTGTGTGGACTACAGGCGACTCAACGAGCGGACCACCACTGACGCCTACCCAATGCCCCGGGTAGACGAATTACTAGATCGTATTGCCAGGGGGCGATATCTGACCACCATAGACCTGTGTAAGGGCTACTGGCAGATCCCCCTGGCCGAGGATGCTATCCCCAAGTCGGCATTTGTCACCCCATTTGGCCTGTACCAATTTAAGGTCATGCCTTTTGGGATGAAAAATGCACCGGCTACCTTCCAACGGATGGTGGATAGACTCCTGGATGGCTTCCAAGAATTTGCCTGTGCATACTTGGACGACATTGCGATTTACAGTGGGTCCTGGGAGGAACACCTGGTACATGTAGGGGTAGTGCTGGATAAAATTCGGGCCGCTGGCCTGACATTGAAGCCAGAAAAGTGCCATCTAGGTATGGCTGAAGTACAGTACCTGGGTCACAGAGTGGGGTGTGGGAGCCAGAGACCAGAGCCAGCCAAGGTAGAGGCAGTGGCTAACTGGCCCACACCTACTACTAAGACCCAGGTATTGGCCTTCTTGGGGACGGCAGGGTACTATAGACGTTTTGTCCCTGACTACAGCGCTATTGCTAAGCCCCTGACAGACCTGACAAAGAAGAACTTGCCTAAGCAGGTCCTGTGGTCTCCGGCTTGTGAAGCTGCATTCCAGGCACTGAAGCAGGCTCTTGTGAATGCCCCTGTCTTGGCTGCCCCAGTCCCTAACAAACGCTTTCTCGTCCATACAGATGCTTCCATGTATGGACTGGGGGCTGTGCTGAGCCAAGTCGGGGAAGATGGAGGAGAGCACCCTGTCGCATATCTCAGCAGAAAGTTGTTACCCAGAGAAGTGAGTTATGCGGCAGTGGAGAAGGAGTGTTTGGCCTTGGTCTGGGCATTGAAAAAGTTAAGTCCCTATTTGTATGGGCAAGAGTTTTCCCTTGTGACTGATCACAACCCACTCGTTTGGCTTAACCGGGTCTCAGGAGACAATGGGAGACTGCTGAGATGGAGCTTGGCACTACAGCCCTACAATTTTACCATCAGCTACAGACCCGGTAAGCTAAACGGAAATGCAGATGGGTTATCACGACAAACAGACGTTTCCATCACCTCGTAGTCCGGTCATCCCCAAGTTGACCCGCCACAGGGTCAAGCCGGGTCTGCCGGAGTGTCCCACAAGGAGGGAGCCGTGTGACAGAACCATCTGTCTGCTGGATTTTTGCCCGTTCGTCTGTTTGTCCCCCGTTCGTATGAATGGCTGGTTTCTATAGCCCAGCCATTCGAATGACTCTTTTTCCCGAACAAATCTGCCGAACGAACGGCCACCCAAGTGAGGAGTGTGCTGCTGGTTAACAAAGTGATCCCAATTAGAACGTTGTGGTTAACCGCAGACACTTCTCAATTAAACCGAACTCAGGGTGGTCGTCGTTCGTATGTCGACCACGAGGCAGCGGCCATTTTAAATCATGCGAACGCCCAGCGGTGTTTGGCTCTATTTCTATGGAACTGAAAACGGACACTTTTTCTGCCGAACACCGCTGAAACAAGGGAACGCCTGGCTGCCTCCACGAAAGCATGCGAACACCGGCCGTTCGGGAGATTGAGAGCATACAAAAGACTTAACCCAGATAGCCTTCCCATGGAGTCATTCGTATACCGAAAGACTGTAAGAACTTTGACTCCATGGCGATTGAACTATGTGTGTGGGATCTGAGCGCTATTCGCTAATAATATGCACTCAGATCCAGGCTATCTGGGGACATGTAATACTAACGGGAAATGTTCAGTTTTCATGTAGTTATGTATTTTTATGTCTTTTATTATTTTATGTTTAAGATGGCGACTGTCCTTGTCCTGGAGTTAATTGAGTTACTTGGTAATTAACTCCAGGGCAGAGGGGAGGGAATCATAATGCACTGTGGGTAAAATATGTGACTGTGTGTCTAAAATGTCCCTCTATCTGTCTGTAGTTTAAGTCTCCCATTTGGTCCCCTAGGGGAGTGTCCACCAAGTGGGAGACCTGCATAAATACGGGCAGGTAGCCCACAGTAAAACCACATTCTGTTTGACCCTCAATGTGGAGCTTCTGTCTCGTTATTGGGGGGATTTCTTCTTCACGTTTAGAGACTGCTGGATGGAACGAAAGCCGCTTTGGGGATATTACTGTTCGACGGTTACCAGCAGTTCGTATATTGCCGTTCGGGAGTTTGGAGCCGTTCGTGGATTTCGAT
Organism: Pelobates cultripes; assembly: GCA_933207985.1. Lineage (NCBI taxonomy): Eukaryota > Metazoa > Chordata > Amphibia > Anura > Pelobatidae > Pelobates > Pelobates cultripes. Next base: position 9,120,288 of record OW240917.1, read on the forward strand.
CGGGAGATTGGTTTACTAAACGGCGGTTTTGCCTAAAGACACTGGAGGTGTCTTAACACTAATAAACAAGAAATAATTGCAAGGTAGCAGCCATGGGTTAATAATGATGGTTTCTGAGGTGTCTGCAGTAATGCCAAGCTTTCCTACTGGCCATGATGGCAGCACACCAAGAACAAACATAGTTTAGGTGGCACAAGGTGGCTGTAGGATGGCACAGCACCCAAAGATAAACTGCCAGCTGCCAGGGGGAGGTGGGAACGCTTATGACAGGACGGCTGATGGTGAACGAGTAAAGAATTTGGATTCATTCATGTCCCCACATATTCTTGCTGTTTTCAAGAAGTCTTGGAAACCACCAATGATTCATTTTGAGAATTTATATACACCCAGAGAAACAAAAACAGGAGCAATGAGACAGCACAAATGGATGCCACTCTTAATTTTCTTTAGATATTACTAGGTAGAGCCCCAATGCATTGTGACAAACATCAATCAGGAAAAATGTGGGAATGTCTCACCATGGAAGATCCAAGGAGGAGTTGCAGAATAACTTTGCATTTTATTTGACAGAGTGATATCTGCTTCTCAGTTTATCCCACCACGTACACAGAACCAATATCTGGATACATTGTAACAAGACCAGAAAGAAACCAGCTATATCGTAACGAATGTGTCCTGGTGGTTGAAACATTTTTGTTCAGGTCTTTGGTCAATTTTAATAACTCTATGTTAACATATAACATGAATAGATGCTAAACTATAAATGCAGTCTGTATTACCATTATCAATGGACAAGTACCATTCCTTCGACAGCCTTATCTTATTTTTATTTCTTAGGAAAAGAAAATGTGATTGATTTACTATATTGTGGTTATAGTTTAGATGTTTCGAATGTATGTTGAGGTTACGTTCTGGGTATTTAGTATTTAGAGTTCACATGCTTCGTTAAATGAGGCTGCTGAGCAATGATTGAAGTTTAATATGGCCAGTGGAGAGGGATGGGTGAAATGCCTAATCTGGCCATTCAAGGTCATAACGAGTATTGAAATAGCCATGAGTGGCATTTGTGTATCCATTATTTGGTTATAATGACCTAGGTTGCTTAAATAAAAAAGAAAGAAATGTTAGTATGAATCAGATACTGTGTTGGTTTGATTTCCATGTATATATATATATAAGGTGTCCTTTACTTTGCACATAACATAATGATAATACCACATCAATTTACAGAAGACTAAATTGCATCCTAGGTTGTTTTATACGAGTATTAATTCCTATCTCTAGCCAACTGCTGTTGGGTACTGCTGCCATCTAGTGGTGACAGAAATATATAGTTTACTTATTTTATGAAAAACTAACATAAAACTAACATACACTCTGCTACTTGTGTTTTTCTTTGTTTTAATTAAAGAGACACTATAGTCACCAAAACCACTTTAGCTTAAAGGGACACTCCAGGCAGCCAGACCACTTCTGCCCATTGGAGTGGTCTGGGTGCTAACTCCCAATACCCTTAATCCTGCAAGTGTATTTACATTGTCTACTAGACAGCCACTAGAGGGACTTCCGTGTTCATGGAACATGAAAAGTGTTTTAAAACGACGCTGGATGTCCTCACACTATGTGAGGACCTCCAGCGTCGCCGAAATCCCCATAGGAAAGCATTGTATAATGCTTTTCTATGGGGAGGTCTAACATAGCTAGGTCAAATCAATGGTCCACAAAGTTAAGAGAAGAGATCATTGGCCTTCACAAACAAAGAACAGGATACGTAAATATAGTGAAAGCACTACATGTTCCTAGAGGCACCATTGGAAGCAAAGTTTGCTAGATCAAAGTTTAAGGAACAGTGGTTATAGTACCTGGACTGGGCAAAAAAAAAAAAGGAGCTATCAATGGCTGCAACTATTCTGAGAAGACAGGTTGTGGAAAACCCTTGAGGGACTGCAAAAGACCTGCAGCATTGGGCATCCGCAGGAATTTTTCTGGGGGGGGGGGGTGCATAATTGTAATGACATCCATGCTTGGTCCCTTTTTGACAGTGTCATGAACGGAAGGAGCATAGTCATTATCACATAAAGCCAGGGTGAATAGCGTTTTCACAACAATGGTGTCAGGAATACATGTTTGTATTCCTGACACTATAGTGTTCCATTAATCAAATTAAAGAAACATTCTGGTCACCATAACAACTTCATCTAAATGAAAATGCTATGATGCCAGGAAGCCCCTGGGTGCTCTCTTTCCTTTAAGGGGTTAAACTGCTCTCAAATGGTTTACCCCCAAAGGCTTCCTCCAGCTCCACATCTCCAGGTCGCTCAGTGTTATTCGGCCTCTGAAACGGAGTGTCAGGAAGTGCAGATTGACGTCAGGCATGGGTGCCGCTAATTGGTTAGAGTGGTCAGCTGACGCTCTAAGCTAATCGCTAGTTCCCGACTCATAAAAATGTTTTACGTTTTTATCAATGGGGAGCTACTGATTGGCTTAGAGTGCCAGCTGACTGCTCTAGCCATTCAGCGGCACCCCTACCCAGCGACCCTCTGTGTTTCCTGACACTAAATAAAAGTGAACACATTAACACTGATTTTCTTTTTACCTGGGGAGATGAGAAGGTCCAAAGTTTCCCTGCCAGGCACAGGTACCAACGCCTTATGACGTGGTGTCCAGAATGACGTGCTCCAATCTCATTTTCTTCTCCTTCATTTGACACAGTCTTCTTTTTCTTCTGAGGCTCCTTCTGCTAATTACCTTTCTGCTAATTTCTGCTTATTCTGCACCCTGCTGCTCCTTTCTCTTTCTGATCCCTTCCTTCTCCTTGCAGGCCCTTCTTTCTCCTTGCCAACCCTTCCTGCTCCTTGCAGACCCTTCTTGCTCCTTGCTGCCCCTTCCTCCTCCTTGCAGACTCTTCCTGCTTCTTGCAGACCCTTCCTGCTTCTTTCTGCCCCTTCCAGCTTCTTGCAGCCCCTTCCTGACCCTTTCTGTTCCTTCTGATTCTTTCTGCCCCTTCCTGCTCCTTGCAGACCCTTCCTTCTTCTTGCTGCCTCTTCCTACTCCTTGCTGACCCCCCTTGCTCCTTGCTGCTTCTTTCTGCTCCTTTACCGTTGTGCTCCTTCTGTGCCTTCCTGCCCCTTTCTGCTCATTGCAGACCATTTCTGCTTCTTGCTGCCCTTCCTGCTTCTTTCTGCCCCTCCCAGCTTCTTGCAGCCCCTTGCTGACCCTTTCTGTTTTGTCTCCTGCTTTACCTTTGTGCTCCTTCTGATTGCTTCTACCCCTTCCTGCTCCTTGCAGACCCTTCCTGCTTCTTGCTGCCTCTTCCTACTCCTTGCTGACCCCTCTTGCTCCTTGTAGACCCTTCCTACTCCTTGCTGACCCCTCTTGCTCCTTGCAGACCCTTCCTACTCCTTGGTGACCCCTCCTGCTCTTTGCAGACCGTCCCTACCCCGTCCTGCTGCCCCTTCCTACTCCTTGCTGACCTCTCCTGCCCCTTGCATACCCTTTCTACTCCTTGCTGACCCATCCTGCTTCTTGCTGACCCTTCCTGCTCCTTGCTGACCCTTCCCGCTCCTTGCTGCCTCGTCCTACTTCTTGCAGACCCTTCCTGCTTCTTGCTGCCTCTTCCTACTCCTTGCCTGTCCCCTCTTGCTCCTTGCAGACCATTCCTACTCCTTGCTGACCCCTCCTGCTCATTGCAGACCCTTCCTACTCCTTGGTGACCCCTTCTGCTCCTTGCAGACCGTCCCTACCCCTTCTGCTTCTTTCTGCCCTTTCCTGCTCCTTGCTGCCCCTTCTTTCTCCTTGCTGCCCCTTGCTGACCCTGGATGTTCCTTGCAAACCTTTCCTACCCCTTCCTGATCCTTGTTGCCCCTTTCTATTCTTTGTTGACCCCTCCTGCCCCTTGCAGAACGTTTCTGCTCATTTCTGCTCCTTCTACTTTACCTTTCTCTATGCTGTCACCCCGCCCCATCCCTCACTTACCTGATCTGTAGGCTGTCTCTGTGCTGCTCCCCTGCGGTTTCAGTCAGGAGAGAGAGGCAGCTGTAGCTGTATTGCAGTGTATTCTCACACTGAAACCAAAAATAGCAGCACAAGCTGAAAAACCCGGGGGGGCAAGTGCCCCCTCTTTGCCTCCCCGCCCCCTCCCGCGGACACCCCTGCTGGCAGCAAGACTTAGTGGAAACAGGCACTGAGGTTTTAGTGAGCCCAGTAAGTCGTGTACTAAACACAAAAGGTTTCCATGCCACAACTCCAAGATGTACACCACCACTGACCCAAAAGCACAAGAAATGTTGACTCCAATAAGCTCAAAATCATTTAAATAAGCTACAGATGTTTTGGGATTCTGTTCTGTGGAGCGATGAAACTAAACTGGAACTTTTTGGCCCAGTGGATCAGCAGTATGTCTGGAGGAAGAATAATTTACGCTGAAAAGAACACTCTGCCTACAGTAAAGCATGGCTCTGTGATGCTCTGGTGCTTAATTTCTTTCTTTGGCACTGGAAACCTACAGCGTGTGCAAGACAAGATGGATTCATTGAAGTATCAGGAAATCCTAGGATAAAACATCATGCCATCTGTGAGGAAGCTGAAGCTTCCTTGGACTTTCCAACAAGGCAACAATCCCAAGCATACCTCAAATTCCACCAAGGCTTGGAAAATTCTACCATGGCCACCAGTCTCTTGATTTGAACCCATTGAAAATCTCTGGTGGGATTTAAAGAAGGTGGTTGCAGCACGGAAATCCAGAAATATTACTGAACTGGATGCCATTGCTCATGAGCAATGGGCTACGATTCCTCAGGAACGCTGCCAGAAGCTGATATCTGGCTATGCATCTCATTTCCACAGTTCATTACAGCAAAAGGGCGCTCTACTAAGTACTAAAGATGCTTGCCAAGATGGGGTTGAATCATTTTGAGACTGGAGAAGTCATTATAAGCTGCATTTTCAGTTGAGTTTGGGAAAACCACTCTAACACTTTTTCTGTCATTTAGTTTATAATGCCCTATTGGCCATTATTTGCCAGGTCCCTCCTTATAAAACTAGAAATATAGTCTTAAACTTACCTGGAATCCAGCGCCTGGCAGAGCTGTTAGTGTTGCCTTTCATGATTCCATGTGAGGCCAGCAGTGTGCAACCATGGTCCAATCGAATGTATCTAGTAGAGCCCTTGACTGGATCATTTCACTGGCTCAGAGCACATGCGCACACTATGAGCCAGGTAGGGGAGGGAGCATAGGGGTTTCATGCAAAACAAAAAGCTAAATGAAACAGGCAATGTGGGATGGGGGGAGGTTGGAACACAAGGAGGGAGAGCCTGGAAAGGCTGCCTACAAGGAAGGATCTCATTACATCTGTCATCAGCGAACTGAGCCCATTTTGACAGACATAAATTGTGCACAGAATTGACATTAAGCAGTCAAGACCAAGAGTTCTGGACCTCTTAAGTTAGGTTTGCCTGGGCTGCAGCTAGCCCATAGCACACAGGTCTCTGAATGTGCAATGCTTCAAGTAGAAACACTGCGCACACAGACTCCTACCACCATGACCACTTCTAAAAGCAGACGTGGTCATGGTGGTTAGAGTAAATCTTACAAAACCTGTGGGTGGGTTAATTAGTGATGGCTGGAATGATTTTTTTTCTAATCCTTCTGCCCATATAATGAAAGCTTAGAGGTAGCTATAGCACCAAACATATCTTGCTTTAAAGGACCACTCTAGGCACCCAGACCACTTCAGCTTAATGAAGTGGTCTGGGTGCCAGGTCCTTCTAGGGTTAACCCATTTTTTCATAATTATAGCAGTTTCAGAGAAACTGCTATAATTATGAATGGGTTAAGCCTTCCCCCTAATCCTCTAGTGGCTGTCTCATTGACAGCCACTAGAGGCGCTTGCGTGCTTCTCACTGTGATTTTCACAGTGAGAGCACGCAGCGTCCATAGGAAAAAGCATTGTAAATGCTTTCCTATGAGACCGGCTGAATCTTGCGCAGCTCTTGCCGCGCGTGCGCATTCAGCCGGCGGGGCGTAACGGAGGCGGAGAGGAGGAGGAGAGCTCTCCGCCCAGCGCTGGAAAAAGGTAAGTTTAAACCCCTTTCCCCCTTCCAGAGCCGGGTGGGAGGGGGACCCTGAGGGTGGGGGCACCCTCAGGGCACTATAGTGCCAGGAAAACGAGTATGTTTTCCTGGCACTATAGTGGTCCTTTAAGAGGGGTACAGGGTACAGGGACCCCTCTATATTTTACATATATATTCACTTTTTTTTATTTATGTTCATTGGTTTTATATTGTTTGCCATCTGTCAGCGTGTTCACTTAAAGTGACAATTTAACTGTTTAGACTATGGGGTCATTTAGAATTTGTGTATTAATCAAATAAAAGAAGATTTTAAAAATCAGAGGACATTAAGTGCAGAGAATAACTTCTAAAATTGTTCATTAATTAACAGCGAGTTTATTTTTTATTTAGAATGACTGTAACCCAATAATCCAAAGATTGCAGTTTAGGTTTTACCTGACTATATACAGTCCCAGCATCTCACCCAATGAGTACTTCAATGCCAGTCTATTTATCCAACTGCATTTAGTAGCTGTAACCAATGACCTTGATTCACTTGCTTAGAAAAGATTCTTATGAAGGCTGTTTGGTTAGAAACTAAAAATGAAAACAGCAATGATTTCCTGCTTTTAGTTTCAGCTGTTCCAGTAGTAATTTAAATCAACCACGAGCATGAATTCTGTGCCATCTCTTCTCCTGCAAATCCTCTTTATGACAGGTAAGATTGCTTTACATCACTTATCCCAGATGCAGACCATGTGTGTTTTTTATATACCTGTAGGCATTTTATTAAACAGATACATATTGTAACAATTATATCATAATCTAGATCAATGTTATAGGTCTACGCCCAATATTTCACTTCTGTTTCTGCTGTTGATCCAAAAGAACGCAAAATAACATTTTGAAGTAATTTCCTAATGTTTCACAGAAAGGAAACCTTCCTTAATGATTCCAATAACCAGATTAATCATCGAATCAACAAAATGTTACTACAGCTGTTAGCTAGCCACATCCCTCTGTATTCTGGTTTTACAAAAATTTTTTTTTTTTTTAAAGAATTCATAATTGGATAAACCATTGTCTTTATGCAGTCTTTATTTTTCTTATAGTAAATAAACCAATACTGTGCTATAGGTGAAATTTATTTTCTTCAAGTCTAAAGAGATAATGTCTTGTTACCACAATACGTTTGTACTGGCTCTGGAAACATGCAAAACCTCTTGAGTCCTATGCTAACAATTCCAATTGCTCCTTTCAGCTAAAAGAGGTTTGCCTTGACGTTGGCAGCTGAGCTTACATTTTAATGGCTGTTGTAGTGGCACTAAAATGGTGTTATTTAAATGTACATGGTGATTTTAGTATATAGTATGGCCATTGCTGCTGCTCAAGCGTTTTCACACAGGTCATATTCTCTTGTGGTTTTTTTTTGTATTCCACATCCATGATATATTGCCATTGCACTGTTTGTAAGGGGTTCATAAAAATGTATCTTAGCAATTAAGCAAAAGAGCTTACTCTTTAATGGTCATTGGAGCGGTTCTACAAACTTATTTTGTTTTATATATATATATATATATATATATATGGGTTTGATATAGTGTGCAGGTAACTTTGTTTGGTTTTGTCTATATATATCGAGCCTGATGAATACTATACAGATTGTTGCTGCTCAAGAGTAGTGGGAGTTTGAGCTAAGTGCTTATTTCTGTGTGTTTGTATTTTTACAGATACAGCTGAGCTTGTTTGATTAGTAAGAAATTAGGTTTTTTACAACTTTGTGCTTAAAGGAATGGTTTAACCCCTTAAGGACGGAGCCAAATATACAAGTTGTGATAAAAAATTTTTAAACAAACCACAGAATTTGACTAAATGTCTGTGCAACAATAATTTACCTCTTTCATATTACGTGCACCCACACTTATTATATATCGTTTTGTTCAGGAAAAACAGAGTTTTCATTTCATATCAAATATTCACATATGGAACTCAATTTTATAACATGACAGGAGGCTTCGTATTTGCTTAAGTCTTTCTTTACTTAAGCTTCACAGCAGCACTTTTTTACTTAGTAACAGGGTAACCAATCAGAAAAAGAGATAACAAGGTATAAGAGTCCCTCCCTGTGATGTCACTTCCTCTTTCTTTGCTGCTTCACACCAGTACAGGTCAGAGTGCCACTGCCTCTTACTTTCTGTGGGTTATTTACTATCCTCTTTATTTTAACTTGTTATTTAATCTTTGTTTTTTCTTAGCTATGTTTCCCATACTTTAGCTATATTCTTATATTCCTATTTCTAAGGTACTTGTCCCACCTTAGCTATCTTCTAAAGTTTTCTCTCTTAACTTATTACTGCCTAATTTTCTCCCTTTAGTCCTTTTGTACTGTCCGTTATTTGACCCACGACAGATCAGATACCCTCGATCTTCAGAATGGTCACTCCCAAATCACCTTTCACAATATATCCATTTCTGGATAAGGAGACCCCTAGACCGGGAGGTCCGCAAACGCCTAAGAGCTGAATGCCCTAGACCCACCTTACCAGACAAGGTCGCTATGACCCCGGAGTTTGATTCCCTGCTCTACACATATTTAGCCAGATCTGGCCGTGACCCTAAAAAGGGCATTGAGCGCAGCCTACGCATCACCCAGGACAAGATGTTGGATGTCCTAGGGCCCTTGGCAAGAATTCTACTACTGGCTGATGAAGCCCTCACTAACGAGGGCCCTTTAGACCCATCTGTGATCAGAGAATGGGCACTACGCTCCATTTGCCTGCTGGGCAATGCAAATACTTCCCTCTCTACCGAGCGTAGAAAAGCAGTGCTGCTGCGTATAGATGCCAAACTAGCCGACCTAGGGACCAAAGAGTTGGGCCCCAAGGCCAAGGGTCTATTATTTGGAGAACCCTATATTAAAGAATTACACAAGCATGTAAATTTATACGCCACCCTGAACAAGGCGCAATCATCCATGAGAAGAGTATTCCACCAACAACCCTCTCGGGTTTTTGGCAGGGCTGGCCGTCCAAGGGGTCGTGCAGTCAGCCGCTTCTGGCCCACAAGCCAACGCCAACGAACCCCCACTTCACCATTCTTCCCCAACTATCAAAATAGAGGTTTCTACACCCAAAGGTCAGATAGGGGAAGAGGAGGTAGAGCCCGTGGACGCTACAGATACCCAACAGGTGAGATTTCCTACTTTTCACCTCTCTACGGTTTCTCATGCGGGCAGGTTGTTACATTGTGTGGATATGTGGAAGACGCTGTCTTCAGATACATGGGTTCTAAACACGGTTCAGGGTTATTTCATAGAATTTTATTCTCTCCCTACTCAAACAGGTCCTCCCCATTACCCGATAATGTCAAAATCTCAATGGCTCCTCCTCGATTCAGAACTACGTTCCTTGCTAACAAAAGGAGCAATTCAACCCGCTCCACACGACGAAGGCTTTCTAAGTTCCATATTCCTGGTCAAAAAGAAATCGGGAGAATTTCGCCCGGTAATCAACCTTCGCCAATTGAATACCTTCGTGATATACCGGCATTTCAAAATGGAAGGGATACATCTCCTCAGAGACATTCTCCGTCCAGGCGATTGGTTCACCCGACTCGACCTCAAGGATGCTTACCTCTCCGTGCCAGTACATCCATCCAGTCGACGTTTCCTCCGCTTCCCCTGGCACCACCGGATCTTCCAATTCACCTGCCTTCCATTCGGCCTGAGTTCCGCTCCCTGGTGCTTCACCAAACTGCTCAAGCCAGTCACCGCACATCTTCGAGCAAGGGGTTTTCGCTGCCTAATCTACCTCGACGACCTCTTACTACTCTGCGACAACATCTCCACGCTGCAGTCACAGACGAACTACACATCCTCATTGATAGAATCCTTGGGATTCGTCATCAACAAGGAAAAATCCTCGCTGACTCCATCCCAAATCATACAGTTTCTCGGCTTCGAGATCGACTCCTCCACCTGTGTTCTCCGCCTGCCTCAGTCCAAGTTAACCGCGATCAGGAAGGAACTGCGCAAGACGCTTCGCCAAGTGGATCTACCTCTCCGAGGTTTGGCTCGGATTATAGGCCTGCTTTCTGCCTCCATTCAAGCAATCTACCCAGGTCCCCTCCATTATCGGGCCATGCAACGCTTGAAGGCTCAATTCCTCCAGACCCATCCATCATACGACCAAAGGGTCCCGATCACTACCGAGGTGAGGGAGGAACTCTACTGGTGGCTTCGCCACATGTCTGCCTGGAACGGCAAAGCAATTTTTGGTCCCACTCCGGACTTTGTGGTGGAATCAGACGCGAGCCTCCAAGGCTGGGGTGCAACTTGTCATACAACTTCCACCGGGGGACCATGGACCGACGCAGAACACTCTCTCCACATCAACTGTCTGGAATTAATCGCAGGATCGTTTGCAATCCGCAGTCTGGCCAATCATCTCTCAGACTGCTGTATTCTCCTCCGAATGGACAATATCTCGGCCGTTCAATACATCAACAAATTGGGCGGGGCCAGATCTCACACCCTGTCCGAGGTGACAAAGGACATCTACAATTTTTGCTTCCAGCGCAACATAACACTCCGGGCAGAATACCTTCCGGGGGAGACGAACACCACTGCGGATTGGTTCTCCCGACATTGGAGAGACGGCAGCGACTGGCGCTTACACAGGTCAGTCTTCCTCCACGTCTCCAAACTCAGGGGCCCGTTTACTCTGGACCTGTTCGCCTCCCGGACGAATTTTCAAGTCCCACGCTTCTTCAGCTGGCTACCAGACCCGGAATGTTTGGCAGTAGATGCCTTTCTTCAGAAATGGCCGACGACGGGAGCCTACGCCTTCCCTCCGTTCGCGATGATCCCAAGAACCCTTCTTCAGATTCGCAGACAACAGGTCACACTGGTACTACTCACCCCGCTCTGGCAGGGCCAAGCATGGTTCCCAGATCTCCTGGACCTCTCCTGCCAACATCCCCTCCTTCTACCTCTATGGCCCAGCCTGTTAGAGGACCCTCAAGGAAACCCTCATCCGATGATAATGCAAGGTCATCTCCAATTAGTGGCTTGGACTCTTTCAGGGGATCCTGGAATTTCGGAGAATTATCGCAGAGATCTAAAGAACTTCTCTGGGATTCCTGGGCTCCTGGAACCAGAAGATGCTACCTTTCTTCCTGGAGTACTTGGTGCAATTGGTGCATGGAACGGAATACCGATCCCCTTACAGCCCCTAGACAGTCCATACTGAATTTCCTCTCACACCTGTTCGACTTAGGCCGTACTTACCGGTCCATCAACGTGGCCCGGTCAGCAATCTCGGCAGCCCATGTCCCTCTACATGGGATTCCAGCGGGCCAGGACCCGCTGGTTTGCAGACTATTGAGGGGCATCAAACTGGCTCGCCCCCCAACACCAAAATACTCCCATCTATGGGATGTTAACGTCATGATTCGTTTCCTGGAAACCTGGCCGAACAACGAAGATCTAACCCTCCGTCAACTCTCGGCTAAATTCACCCTGCTACTCTGCTTAGTATCCTTCCGACGAGTGTCGGATGTTCAAGCTTTTGACCATGACGCTATCAATTTTTCCCCTGAAGGTGTCACCTTTTCCGTGTCCAGACGGACAAAATCAAACTCTTCTTCGGTATTTTACCCTTATTTCCCTAACCATCCAAAATTGTGTGTGGTATCACTTCTCTCTCGTTATTTACTACTCACCTCCTCCCTTCGTTCAACCTCCTCCAGCCAACTATTGATCTCCTACGTCCGTCCACATAATCCGGTGTCAACCATAACCCTTGCCCGATGGGTTAGGTGGTTGCTCTCCCTCGCTGGGATTGAGGCCTCCTTCGGAGCCCACTCTATCAGGGGAGCGGCGGCATCGGGAGCTTTCAGCGCTGGAGCCTCACTTCGGGACATTCTCCACTCAGCAGACTGGTCCCGGGAACAGACTTTCCGCAACTTCTATTTTCGTCCGGCTGTGCACGCTTCCTTAGCCCTTCTTGGGGAGCGTTAAAACAGCAAATACGAAGCCTCCTGTCATGTTATAAAATTGTAGATTATGCTAACTTTAGTGTACCGATAATCTTAATTTTATTAATGACAGGAGGCGAGTATTTCCCACCCTTCACTCTCGTTCTTTTTCCCCTCCCTAAGGTCACCTATCTAGGTAAGTTCATCTAGACTAAATACATACTCTAGGTACCTCTACTGTGGGGAGGGCTAAGGGTTTCTCTCTAAGGGTGGATAGGTTACACTTCGTAGGAGGTGGGCTTTTAGACGAGATTTTCTAAATACCGAATGTCATATTTTATAAATCCAATTCTCGGATTAATCCTTGGTTTCGATTCTGCTTTCTCGTTTCAGCATAAAGCCCCTCATGAAGACAAGTTCAGTTGCCGTTCCATCTCAAGCATCACCTCGGCTCTCTAAGAAGACATGTTTACGTTCCTGTTCCCTCTCTAACATTTGCTTTCTCATCTGGCATCCTGAATTCTTCATCTGGTTCAGTTACAGTCCCTGTTCCTATTTGTTCGCAGCCAGAAAGAGGAAGTGACATCACAGGGAGGGACTCTTATACCTTGTTATCTCTTTTTCTGATTGGTTACCCTGTTACTAAGTAAAAAAAGTGCTGCTGTGAAGCTTAAGTAAAGAAAGACTTAAGCAAATACTCACCTCCTGTCATTAATAAAATTAAGATTATCGGTACACTAAAGTTAGCATAATCTACAATTTTATATGAAAAAAGTCTAAAAAGGTTTGAAAAAAAAGTTCTGCATGACATTTTAACTGTGAATGTCATAATACTGTTTGTTTTTACTGCAATAAAATACACATATTTGTATTCAGCGATGTATCACAAGTAACACAGTAACACCAATATATAGGTTTTAGAAATTTGGTAGATTGGCTTGCTGGGCCTAGGTTACAAGTGAGACCGTATGGCAGTCCAGAAATGAAAATTCCCCCCATCATGGCATGCCATTTGAAAAAGCAGACATCCCAGGGTATTCAAAATTGGCTATGTCCAGTCTTTTGGAGTAGCCACTTAGTCACAAACCCTAGCCAAAGTTGGTGTTCAGATATTTTTGGTGCTTTATTTCACATAAAACTGTACTTTCACAGCCTGGGTAATAACATTTTCACTATTATGGCATACCATTTTCAAAAGTAGGCAACCCAGAGTATTCCAAATGGTGCGTATTGATATGTTTGGTCAAAACCATTTTTTTATCAGAAATGCAGGGCCCACTTAGTGGTTATAGTTTTATTTGTGCTTTTTCACACACATTAACTCAATTTTCACAGGAAATGTAATAATCCTGATATTAGTTAGTGCAATAAAACCTCAGTATTTTGATTTAACATTCTCTCCTGAATATAACAGCACCCCCATGTACCATGTTTCCAGGTTTTATTGTTTGCTCACATGAATATAACAGTACCCCCACATACAATTTGATCTCACAAAGAGAGTTACTGTGTGAAAAGTTTGCAAAGTTTAAAAAAAAAACTATTTTATTACCCTTTGAGTATTTACCCTATGATTAGAATTTTACTTTGTAAATTCACATTTTAACAAGTACTACAAATGTATTATATTTTGAATTGTTTGGTGTAGCCACTTTAGAATAGCTAGCATAAACAGGGACAGGCCAAGGTCAGGGGAATCCAGAAGTCAGAGTAGTCGGTAAAACAAGCCAATGGGTCGGTACAGCCAGCTAACGAAGCGTAGTCAGGACAAGCCGAGGTCAGGGAATCCAGGGAAATCCAACAAACTGCCAAAGTCCCATAAGGAGTGATTTAACTCAAGTTCAGCTCTGTATGGTAGACTTTGAAACAGTCTGTTATGCAGAGGGTGGGTAGAGATGGGCAGGTTGGGCAATAATAACTGGAGTCCTTTCGGACTCCTTTCTTGTAGCAAACACAGCACTTTTTTGTGGTGACCTTTTACACAATGTGGGGGGGGGATTTGGGAAGGGAAATTATTGCCAAAAAGTCTTTGGACTTCTTCAGATTCCAAAGGGGAAAGATTGGGGGCCTGGGCAAATAAAATTTCACACAAACTTTTGACCATAAACTCTAAAAATGGCTATGGTCTACCTATGGCTTCCTTTTTATAAAGCACATAGGAGTTGAAAATGTCAATCTGGCTCACGTAGATTGCAATGTTCTTGTACCAGGTCCTACTCTTTAGGTTCACTAGATAGGGCTGTATGCATTGGTCAGCCAGGTCTACTCCCCCCATAAACTTGCTGTGGTCCACAACGCATTTTGGCTTCTCCAGCTGCTCAGTTCCACCTCTCACAGGCACTGGCACTGTAGTTTTGTCATGCATTGTAGACAGCATGAATACATCCTTCATATCTGTGAACCGAAGGGCAAGCAACTCATCCTGGTGGAGCGTCGAAAGGGAGCCACTACTGCATCTGCCTCTTGCCAGGGTTTGGGGGAATCCTCTGCGATTCTTCCGCACAGTACCACAGGCTAGGCTAGGGTATCAAAGCAAAATACATTTTTAAATAATTCAAAACTTGCATAATAGTTGTCAACCCACAGCCTGTACCATTTATTTAACAAGTGTAGGATTAGATCCCATACAATCTTGCCACTTGTACCCACAGAATCAGGGCTTCCTAGTGTGTCAAGATGGCTATCCTTCCCTTGGTAAATATGAAACGCCCACGTATATCCAGAACTGGACTCACATAATCTGTAATATTTTACACCGTATTGGGTCCGTTTTGAAGGGATATACTGCTTAAAAAGCAATCTACCCTTGACCTTCAATAGGGATTCATCTACATAAATATTTTCATCAGGGACATAATTTTGTGAAAATTTGTCTGACAGGAGTTAGATTAGGGGCCGGATTTTGTAGAGCCTGTCAAACAGTGGGTAGTTTCTTGGGGGTTTAGTGCGTTATCGTTAAAGTGGAGGAAACGCAGCAGCTACTCATAGCAATCCCTCTTCAAAACACCTGGGAAAAGAGGGGTAGCCATGATGGGGTGCTTGTACCAGTAGGACCTGATAATTGGCTCTTTTACTGTGACGGATCACCCTAACCATAACTTATAATCCCCTATTTGCGCTTTCGACTATATGTTCTGGATATTTCATTCTCATTCATTTTGTTATTCTTGTCATTCCCTTACCGAATAAACCACCGAATGACTGGACCACCCGTACGAGAAGTATGCCACCTATTAAAGGTTATTCCCTCATTAACACTTCTAACTCATGAACGTTCCAAGCGGTCGGCTGGGTCGTCGCCATTTGAAATGCGAGCACGTGGTGGCGTCCATCTTAAGCTGCGAACACACAGAGGGGTGTTTGGTCATCGAGTGCATGGAACCCAAATCGGACACTCGACGGCGCGAACACCGCCACCGGACAGTAATTTTGTGTGCGGTCGGTTAAGCTAAAACCTTCATGAAAATCCCGAACCCCTGAACCCCTTTTAGATATGCTGTTCACCCAGATCGGGGCTATCAGGGGATGTAACTTTTATGGGGTTTCCATTGTGTCATGCGGTAACACTTCCGGGTTCGGCACTCAGCTGTGAGGAGCCGGACCCCGCCCCCCTCTGACACAGCTCTGACGGTATTTAGGGAGACTGGGCCAGAGAGAGGGTGCTTGGTGATTGTGTGTGAGCTGCCTCCGTGAGACCACGGGCTCCACAGGCTCAGCTACTGGGAGCTACTTCCACCAGACTTACCTCTCCACAAGCTCAGACAAGCCGTTCCAGCCTTTGAGCCAATGCAAGGATTGCTGCATGCCATAAAGGATTACTGGAGAACGGATACTTTGCTACTTTACAAGTGGACCATATCTCTGAACTATTGGAGGACTACACATATTAACCTTAAGTATATCTTTCAGCTATTTGTCTACAATATCATTTAATAATGAACTAATGCTTGCTTACTCAAATCTTCACTGCTTCAAGCTACTAATTATATGGAGGACAACTCCCATCATGTTTATTCACTATGAACTGTTCCTGCTTTGCAAATATTCTCAGATACTTGCGTAAAGTGACTATTATTGAATGAAGTGAAGTGAAGATTATTCTCATTAACCTAAAGAATGTTACTTAATGCATCTTTGAGGAAATACTTAATAATGAACTTTGTGTTGTCTATTACTTGCACTTCTTCTTATTGGATTATTGCCTAAATGCAATTCATTTAAGTTAAATACTTATTAAAACTTTGTTTGAATCAAGTTACCAGCGATTCCTCTTTTCTTAAAGCTACAGTATTGATACTTTAAAGATTCTCTGTTTCTTCACTATTGTAATTAGGGAGTTTTACAAGCTGCAGTTGAGTTCCAATCCAAATCACCCAAGTAGCGTAACACATGGTTGTGGGGGTACTTTCAGGGTGTTGGTAAAACTTCTGTTTTTTGTGCCTGGAGATAATTGTGTTATTACAGTATCTGACTCAATTATCTCCCACGCATAGGGGTGGGATTATATAAGTAAGTATGGGAGTGTCCTGGACCTGGGGGCCAATGTCATCGGTTGGTGTTTTTTGTTGCAGGCTACCATCAGGTCCAGGGGGGAGTACCTCTTACATGAGGATTACCATAAAACCAGTTTTCCCACAACCTAGAGCCTCATCTCATGTTTGTGGGAGAAAGCTATACAGCTGTCTCCCTTCCTCTTGGAGTGCTTTAATCACTTGATCTTATAAGAGCTGTTCCTGCTCTGCTTTCCAGCATCCCTCCCACTAGGGGGAAAAGAACATCTCTGGCGGCAGAAAACCTCTCCTAATAGGGGTGGCCGCCACATTTACGATATCCATAACTAGAGTTAGATCCGTGGGATGCCACATATTTCTCCAATTATAATGTGACCCCAGATTCGCAGTCAGATATTGGTTGGCAAATAAATTGGTTTGCTCAACCATTAGCTGAAATGTCTTCTGACATGAACAGCTAGAAATATTTAATTGGCTCACAAGCACCGTCCAACGTATGGTGGTCGGCTGCTCAATGGCTTCCAAGATTACACATGTGCATACTTGGATGACATTGTAATTTTTAGCAAGACTTGGGAAGAACATCTAAGACATATAGGAGCGATGGTAGACCAGATCAGAGAGGCTGGCTTAACCCTGAAATCCAGCAAATGCCATATGGGATTACAGAAGTGCAGTGTTTAGGACACCAGCGGGGGGGAGAGGGAAACCTGAACCGGCCAAGGTTGAAGCCATAGCGCAGTGGTCCACCCCCCGTACCAAAACCCAGGTTCATCTTGGAACTATTTTTGGATATGCAACCCGGACATCCAGGAAACTCTGCCCATCCAACTTACCTAACAGTTATGAGAATGGTGATGAACTACCGAACAGGGGGAGCATTTGCTCCCTAACAGCCAGGGGGAGCATTTGTCGGTGCTAGTGTGAGAATCCCCCAAAATACAACCAGTCTTTGCCTTGTTTTCTCTGGAACTGTTTTGGGGCAGCACCTCATGGCTGACCGGTCAAAACTTCAGTCGAATGACATTCCCAAACCAACAAAGTGATCTAAGCGCTATTTTGACAAAGTGAGCTTGCAGACCCAAGCTACTAGGCTATTGGGTTCCTATTTTTTTAAAGTGTATTTTTTTAATGAAAATTTTGATGTTGCGTATGATTTCCTGTATCTGAGAGATAATTGAGTTCTAGTTTTCTCACTCAATTATCTCTCAAAAACAGAGACTCTTGGGAGGAAAACCCTTGTGATTTTGAGGTGGAGACTCCATAAGAGCCGTGTGTGGCCAAAATAAACTCAGTTGACTCCCAGAACTATGTGTCATCTAGTTGCCTGGGGGAAGGGGTCTTGGATTACTACATTATTTCTTTCATCTTTGATTAAAGAATAGTGAAGATACCTATGCAGGGTATTGGAGCTCCATTACAATTGGTGGCAAGCGGCGGGACACAAGCCTCTCATCGAAAGGAAGCAGCGGTTTCACTTCACTTCAGTCACACAAACGGATTAATGAAAGCAGCAGTTCGCTCTCAAGCTGTGGTTCGTATATGTTCGGTTATATGAATGGAATCGTGAATGGAGACGAACTATACTGCACTAAAACAAACGACCCTGAAGGAATTGCTGGAAGAAAGAGGGCAGATAGCCAGCAATAAAACAAAGGCAATGGTTGGGGTTAATGAGGCGTATTGAGGGACTTGGGGGAGAGAGGCACATAGAGGGCAGGCGGGAAGAGGCACACAGAGGCACTGAGGGGAGAAAAGGGACACACAAAGGTGCTGGGGATGGGGTAAAAGAGACACAGACATGTGTTTGGTACAAATGGATACACAGAGGTTCTAGGGGGGACAACAAGACTCAATAGGAGCTCTGGGAGGACAAGGAGACACAGAGAGGGCTGAGGAGGATAAAGAGACAAAGAGGGACTGGGAACAAATATACACACAGAGGGGTTGAGGGGCTAAAAAGACACAGAGGGCCATGGAGGGACAAATAGACATACAGAGGGTCTGGGAAGAAAATTAGAAACACAGAGGGGCTGAGAGGGAGAAATAGACTTACTAAGGTGCTGGGGTGAAAGAGACACACAGAGGGGCTGAGGAAGGGTAAAAATAGACACACAAAGGAGTTGGAGGAGAAAGAGACATAACGTTTTTTTGAGGGTCTTGTCCAGGGTGCAAAATAGTCTTTCAGGTTGTTGTTTTTTTGTGTCTTTTTTTTGGATTAAGGTTTTCTTTTTATTTTAATAAGAAGAGGGTTTCACTATTCTGGCCCTTTTGGGGAAGAAGATAAGAAGAATTAGGAGAAAGAAGACTTCTAATGTTCTAATGTTAACTGCATTTTTTTTCCAACAGGTATTGGTTTAATTGCCCCCTATCACTATTATTGGATTGAGGTAGGTAGATTCTTTGATTTATTTTAGGAGGAGAAGCCACCTTGGGGGGGGAGGGGGGAGCATAACATTATTTGAGTGCGTGGGCAATAGGTCCTCACCCATGATGATTAATATTATGGCCCACAAACGTCGGCCATGGGTGAGAGCTTACATTTGTGGGCCCTAATTAGATTCTAATTCTAAGTAGATTATTTCCCATAATATGCATATTATGGCCCACACCTGCCTCTAATGAGTGGGAGCTGGGGGGATACTAGTTCCTCCCCATTAATATTGGAATAGCTTCTACCTGATAACCATGGATGGGGGAATGGGTTGAATATGAGTATGTTCCGCCTGACTGTTGGCCCACAGATGGAAACACGGATGTGCTAAGCCCCCTCCTCCAGTTTTTTCACAGGCCTCATCCCCATTTGTTGGGGTCTTTTCTAGTGAATAGGTAGAAATTGCTGCCCAGTCACTAGTTTTAAACATTTAGGAGACAAGCGGGTGGGGGCATATGGAACAACCTCCATTATAGCAATATGGGGGGCCAACAATAAGTGATTTATTCATTTTAATGTTGCCAGCCACCAATTAACCTACGCATTTCTGAAGATTTTTAACTATTTGCCCAATAGTTGCTTAGACAGTTCCTGATGCAGGACCTGATGCTAAGAGGGAGATCTCAGCTCCTCCTACTGTATTATAGCATTGCCATGCATTTCCCACCAGACCACCAGATAAACCTCTTGACCACCAGACCACTAGGTGACACGTTATTTAATTTTTAATTTTATTTTTTTTATGTAACGTTCTCCTTAGTTCCTTAAAGAGATACTCCCCATGTCCAAATACAAAATAATCACTGTTTAGCAGATATACTTCAAATTAAACTTTTTCATTGTAGTTATATCTAAAAACAGCTTGCAAAACCTGCAGATCTTTTCTAACCCCACTCAGACTTTCTGTGGCTGTCCAATCAGTTCAGTGAGAAATCTTTGTAAGTCAGGTGCTCTGGTCAATTGATGCCTGTTGCGTTCAGTGCAAAAGAGCTAACCAAACCAGGAAGTAACATTACTTGTTGTCTGATGACAGTAAGTAGAGGGTGTAACCAGTTTAATTTATAAAAGTGTAAATTTCTATTGAAAAAAAAAAATAGGACCACTCTTCACATAAAGATTTTCAGCAAGCAAAAATGGTCTGGAGTGTCCCTTTTACTACTCCACCCCTAACCCCCCACTAAAGGTCCTAACACCCACTAAGGCTTCCACTACAGCTCATAAACCCTACTTTAGTATCTAATGCTCCTAACTCCACCATTTAGCCTCTAAACCCCTCAAATAGCCCTAACCCCCACTACTGTCCCTAAATACCCTATCCCACACTACTACCCCTAATCCCTACTAGAGCCCCTTACAGCCTCTTAACCCCCACTATAGCTCCTAACTATAGCTCCACTACTGCCTTTATAACCCTCTGAAGCTTCTGTCCCACAATACTTCCCTAACCCCCACTACATCCCCATCCTTCACTACTGCCACTAAACCCCATTCCTGGGGTTAGTGACTGTAATATTGACATAAGATGCATCATTACAGCTACTATCCTTATTTCCATACTACAGCCACTATCCTACACTAACCCCTTCACTACACCTACTAAACCCCCACTACAGTCTCAAACACCCACTACATCCCCATCCCTCACTACTGCCACTAGACCCCATTACTGCCCCATCCATCATTACAGCTACTATCCTTGTTTCCATACTACAGCCACTATCCTACACTAACCCCCTCTCTACAGCTACTAAACCCCCACTACAGTCCCAAATACCCACTACATCCCCATCCCTCACTACTGCCACTAAACCTCATTACTGCCCCATCCATCATTACAGCTACTATCCTTATTTCCATACTACAGCCACTATCCTACACTAACCCCCTCTCTACAGCTACTAAACCCCCACTACAGTCTCAAACACCCACTACATCCCCATCCCTCACTACTGCCACTAGACCCCATTACTGCCCCATCCATCATTACAGCTACTATCCTTATTTCCATACTACAGCCACTATCCTACACTAACCCCCTCTCTACAGCTACTAAACCCCCACTACAGTCCCAAATACCCACTACATCCCCATCCCTCACTACTGCCACTAAACCTCATTACTGCCCCATCCATCATTACAGCTACTATCCTTATTTCCATACTACAGCCACTATCCTACACTAACCCCCTCTCTACAGCTACTAAACCCCTACTACAGTCCCAAACACCCACTACATCCCCATCCCTCACTACTGCCACTAAACCCCATTACTGCCCCATCCATCATTACAGCTACTATCCTTGTTTCCATACCACCGCCCCCCACCTGCAACTATATTGGACTGAAGGGGAGCTAACTTGAATCTCCCTTCCCATCTTGTACTAAATGTAAATGTAACTACTTCCCACATGTATTTCCCACACCTCACACATTGCCACACACAACAGTCACAGAGGCACAAACGTATCACTCACAGCTCCTCACACAGCTACACATACCACTCATAGCTATCCACACACAATACACACAGCCCGCCTTATACACCACACACACACAAAGCTACAACACGTACAGCCACCCTACACCTACACACCCACACCACACATCCACTCAACATTTTAATAAATATTCACATTACATAACTCTACAAAATAACATAAGGAAAACATTTCCCAGTGCACACCTTAATGAAATGGGCTATGAATGCCTATGATTACTTTATTTAAGTTTCGTTTTTGAATTAATTTTAAAGGCACCAGAACCACTTTAGGCACCAGAACCCGTACAGCTTTATGCAGGATTCTGGGGCAAAAAAAAATAATGATAAATAAAATAATGATCTCAGCCAGAGGAGGCTTGGTGGAGAGGTGGGGCTAATAAACTCAATAATTAGTATAACATTCTAGCATGAGGAATACAATATTATTTGAGCTTTCTATTTCTAACCTTCCGATCTCTGACAATCCAGCATTTCAGATAAATGATATTAATTATAAGAAGGTTACAGTGTGTGAGGGTCCTTGACTGGTAGAGCAGGATGTGGTTTTTGCCTCATACATATGTAGGTTATTAGTTTAACATCAGAGGTAGAAGAGGAATGAATGTAACTGTGCTCTGTCACTCTGTAAACCTGGGGGGGGTGAGGGGAGGAATGGGGGTTACAGTGCACCTTGACAATATGGCTTTATTTTCCACACAAACCTGCTTAACGTGAGTGGAATCATGTCATGGGTGGGGGAAATACCTAACTTTTTTTTTTATTCAGCTGGGGGTTAATTTTACACTTGTGAAATCTTATTTACCTGCGAAAATATTATTTTAAAGGAACACTCCAAGCACCATTACCACTGTGGCCCGCTGTAGTGATTATGGTCCCAGCAGGTCTCTGGCACCCTCCAAGCGTAACTGGTTAAAATATTTGTGAAAGGTCTGACAAATTACCTGACTCTACTAGGCGCACATTACAGCCTCCTGTGGACGCACCTGTACCACCTGACTGTTGTCGGCCAATGAGCTAAGCCCTGCATCGTTCACAACTACTTACCCTGGGAGGGCTCATTCGCACTCCTGTCACCATAACTACATTGGTCTGTAATGTTATTTTATTAATATTCTATGATTTTATAGTGAATTTCTTTCAACTGGAGATATGATTGATGGAAATGATACTCTGTCTTAGTCATACCAATTGATAGCAGTAACGGGCTAGTAGTCTGGGAGCCGAGAGCTGCCTCTCTAAGCCAGTCTATGATGCTTATTGCTGCTCTATCCTGAGCAGAAGAGGGGAGACATTGCTGCGCTATCCTGAGCAGTAGAGAGGAGACATTGCTGTGCTATTCTGAGCAGTAGAGGGGAGACATTGCTGCACTATCCTGAGCATTAGAGAGGAGACATTGCTGCGCTATCCTGAGCAGTAGAGGGGAGACATTGCTGTGCTATTCTGAGCAGTAGAGGGGAGACATTGCTGCACTATCCTGAGCATTAGAGAGGAGACATTGCTGCGCTATCCTGAGTAGTAGAGAGGAGACATTGCTGCGCTATCCTGAGCAGTAGAGGGGAGACATTGCTGCGCTATCCTGAGCAGTAGAGGGGAGACATTGCTGCGCTATCCTGAGCAGTAGAGGGGAGACATTGCTGTGCTATTCTGAGCAGTAGAGGGGAGACATTGCTGCACTATTCTGAGCATTAGAGAGGAGACATTGCTGCGCTATCCTGAGCAGTAGAGGGGAGACATTGCTGTGCTATTCTGAGCAGTAGAGGGGAGACATTGCTGCACTATTCTGAGCATTAGAGAGGAGACATTGCTGCGCTATCCTGAGCATTAGAGAGGAGACATTGCTGGGCTATCCTGAGCAGTAGAGGGGAGACACTGCTGCGCTATCCTGAGCATTAGAGAGGAGACATTGCTGCGCTATCCTGAGTAGTAGAGAGGAGACATTGCTGCGCTATCCTGAGTAGTAGAGGAGAGACATTGGCACGCTATCCTGAGCATTAGAGGGGAGACATTGCTGCACTATTCTGAGCATTAGAGAGGAGACATTGCTGCGCTATCCTGAGCATTAGAGAGGAGACATTGCTGGGCTATCCTGAGCAGTAGAGGGGAGACACTGCTGCGCTATCCTGAGCATTAGAGAGGAGACATTGCTGCGCTATCCTGAGTAGTAGAGAGGAGACATTGCTGCGCTATCCTGAGTAGTAGAGGAGAGACATTGGCACGCTATCCTGAGCATTAGAGAGGAGACATTGCTGCACTATTCTGAGCAGTAGAGAGGAGACATTGCTGCGCTATTCTGAGCTATTCTATTTTTACAACTGCGCTGTAATCGCACTATTTGACGCTTATATTTGACTCTCAGATATGAAGAGCACACCAAAATGTACTATTTAGCAGTTTAGCAGCAAAACAGTTAGAATGTTTACAATTGTGCTGTAAGCGCAGTATTTGACGCTTCTATTTGACTCTCAGATATGAAGTGCACCCCACTAATGTACTTTTAAGCACCCAAAAAAAAATTACTTTTTAAAACTCTGATGTAGCCGTAGTATTTGACGCTTCTATTTGACTCTCAGATATGAAGTGCACCCCACCCATGTACTAGTTTGCAGAATTCTTTCCTAAGCTGTCCCTTACAGAGGCAGCATCCTCTCCCTACACTAATAAGACCGCATGTGCGTGCGGCGCTACACGACTCCAGCTTATATATTGAGGCTGGGTCACATGCTGCACTGGCCAGTCACAGCCATGCCATTAGTAAGCATGGCTGTGGTGGCTTCTAAGGGCACACGAGTCAAACGCTTGTTGATTGGCTGCCTGCAGCCTTTCAAAATGCTCCATTAAATCGCCGAACACCGAACTCCAACCTGAACATACAGTGATATGTCCGTGTTCGGGTCCGGGGTCCAAAAAACGTAATGTTCGGTACGAACCCGAACTTTACAGTCCGGGTTCGCTCAACTCTACTGGAGACATTGCTGCGAGTATTATTGGAGACACATTACTGTGAGCATTATCAGCAACACATTACTGTGGGTATTATTAGCAACACATTACTGTGGGTATTATTGGAAACATTGCGTTGAGTATTATTGGAGACAGATTACGGTAAGTATTATTGGAGACAATAATGTGAGTATTATTGGAGACACATTACTGTGAGTTATATTAGAAACATTAATGTGAGTATTATTGGAGACATTACTGTGAGTATTATTAGAAACATTGCTGCGAGTATTATTGGTGACACATTACTGTGAGTATTATTAGAAATAATACTGTGAGCATTATTAGAAACACATTACTGTGAATCTTACTAGAAACATTACTCTGAGTATTACTAGAAACATTACTGTGCAGATTATTGGAAACACATGACTGTGAGTATTATTGGAGACAGGGCTGGCCTTAGGCCATTAGGCGCCCTGTGCGAAAAGTCTTCACGGCGCCCCATCCCCCCAGTAAAAAGCTGTATACAGTCACACTCACAGGCACAAGCAGACAGTTACACAAACAGTTACAAGCAGACAGTCAGACACACTCAGTTACAGGCATGCAGACACTCACGCATGATGATGGGTACACACACACTCAGTTAATACACACTGTGTATTTTTTTAATTCAAAGTTTCTTTGTAAAATATTTTCCTTATTTTAATTTGCTCTATATGTACATTAGAGCGTTTAACCATTAATACACATACAAATCCACAGATCACATGTCGCATATACATAGATAGACACAGTCACATACAGATAACTAACATTACTAACATGAATTTTTTTCAGGAATTCTAAGCGGATTTCATATTTGGCGCCAAAATAGCTGAATTCGAAGCACAGGTGACTTTGAAATTCACTGACAATTGTCGTTTTAGTGAAGAAGCTTGTCAGATATGAACACACATGATGTACACAGACACATCATAAAACGCAGTCACAGATATACACACATTATCACAGTTAGGGTACAGATGAGGGTATATGACAGACAGGATAGGTAGGTAGTCTTACACCAGCAGACTAATGCTGATGTAACACCACCTATACTCAGCATCTTCTTTCCCTGTCACAGACTGGAGGAGTTTCTGTGGCTGGGAACTCAAGGCTGTATTACAGTCTCCTACCTTGTCCCAAGCTGCCTCTGCTTCCATGCAGTGCCCATTCTCTCTGGTGCCCGATCACAAGTCTCCTCTGTCCCCGATCTCCAGTGCTGGCCTCTGGTGGGCTGGAGGTGAATAGCAGGGAGTGCTGATCATAACTTCTCCCTCGAGGTTCTGGCGCTGTGTGGAGTCAGAGCGCGGCCTGGGAATCTCTGAGGCTGCGCTCTGACTCACTAACTGAGCGCCAGAAGTGCGAGGGAGAAGTTATGATGATCTGGCTGCAGCTCCTGCTAGGTGCACCACTGGACCATCATGGAGTAATTTTTCATGTAACAGGATGGACTCAGCTTGTGAGCTGTGTCGGCTGCCAGGGCGCCCCTTGTGTTATGGCGCCCTGTGCGACCGCACAGCTCGCACACCCCTAAGGCCGGCCCATTTGGAGACATTTCTCGGAGTATTAGAAATAATACTGAGAGCATTATTAGAAACACATTACTGAGAGTATTAGAAACATTATGGTGAGTATTATTAGAAACATTACTGTGAGTATTATGGGAGACATTACTATGGGTATTATTGGAGACACATTACTGTGAGTATTATTAGAAACATTACTGTGAGTATTTTTGGAGACCCATTACTGTGAGTATTATTATTATTATAAACACATTACTGTGAGTATTATTAGAAACATTACTGTGAGTATTTTTGGAGACCCATTACTGTGAGTATTATTATTATTATAAACACATTACTGTGAGTATTATTAGAAACATTACTGTGAGTATTTTTGGAGACCCATTACTGTGAGTATTATTATTATTATAAACACATTACTGTGAGTATTATTAGAAACATTACTGTGAGTATTATTAGAAACATTACTGAGTATTATTGGAGACACATTACTGTGAGTATTATTGGAAACATTATTGAGAGTATTTTTGGAAACATTACTGTGAGCATTATTGAAAACATATTATTAGAAACAATACTGAGTATTATTGGAGACCCATCACTGTGAGTATTATTAAAAACATTACTGTGAGTATTACTGGAGACACAATAATGTGAGTATTATTAGAAACAATACTGAGTATTATTGGAGGTACATTTCTGTAAGTAACACTAGAAACATTACTGTGAGCATTATTTTGAAACACATTACTATGATAATTATTGGAAACATTGCTGTGAGTATTATTGAAGACAACTTGCTGTGGGTATTATTGCTGTGGAGCAGTATTACAGATTGACATTGAACTGAGAGCATCTCTATTTCTGTCAACTTTCCACACTCTATATTATCTTGGCAAGAGCACTTGGTATCCCTCTCCATGACACCGGCCTCACACATTACCTGCTTCATGCCTCCTGTCCCATATTATTATTATTATAATAATTACTGGTATTTACAAAGTGCCATCAACCTCTGTAGTGCTGTACAATGGAGGAATTCCACAGACAAACATTGAAGGAAAAGAGGGCCCTGTCCTTGAGTTCACATCTAGCAAGAAAAACTCTTTTTTACGAAGTACTTTGCTCGATAGTGAGATTACAATCTAAATGTTAGACAAGAGGATTCAGGGGAATTTGAAGGTCATGTTCTGGGATTGAGGCCTTGTAGTAATGTATAAATATATATATTTCCAGTCCTAAGAAAAAATGTCTTATGGAGTAAATACCTCCAGCTTTTCGAACCTGAAACAGGTGAAACCGTGCCGAGTTTGACATGTAAAATCAGTTTTTAATGACTATAAATATTTTCTCTGTTCTAGGTTCAGTGGGGGCAGTTAGCATTACTGTCCATCAGCTCCACGTGGGCGGGTATGAGAACAGTTCTGTCATTCTCTCCACCTCGTATAATCTCTCTAAGCCGCTCACATGGCTTCAGATCAGATGGGAATTGGTCAGCCTGTCTCCTCCACTGCAACTTGTCATCTGCACCATTCGTTTGTCCGAAGAAGGAAGCATTATAAAACAATTCCCAGAGAATGGCTATGAGGATCGAATGTTTATAACACCAGGGAATGGTTCGTTAACAATTAACCATATGCAGAACAATGACAGTGGGCTATATAGAGTAACAATAAGAGACAAGCAGGTATCTGAGATAGCTACCATCAATGTCACTGTATTTGGTAAGTAGAACATAGGTACTCATGAGGAATCTCAGAGGCAGTCAATGGCCACATGTCTGACCACATCTGATGCTCCATTGCAATTAGTGGTGTGTACGGAGGACCAGTGCCCTCTGATACTCTCATGAAGTTCAGTATAGGTTTTACCCACATAGTTTAGACTACGAAGACACTGTAACTTTCAACTACCAAATGTATAGATACATATGGTCCTGTACTGGATCTGAAATTGTTTACCAGTATGGGGGGTGGGGGGGTGATGATGGTTCAACCACGGGTCACACAGCTTTTGTAGAAAAAAAAAGACAGGATTGTCACTTTTTGTGCGCAATGTAGGGTAGTGTGTACAAATAATTCAAATGAGGTTCCCTCTTGTAGCTCAATAAAAGGAGAATGATGATAACTCCCTGTGAGACTGGTATCCTTCCCCAATATCGTCACATTCCATGAAACTGCCTCATTACAGAGTCCAGAGCACACATTGTAAGCCTGAACACATGCCATGCATTGTGAGACATTATACGATTTATTTAAAAATTTTGATATTTCACAGTAGCAGTGATCGAGGCATTATTCTGGAAAAAAGTTGTGTAATCTGGATTAATTGAGCTTCACATCTATCAATTTCCAAATTGCTGTCAAGCATCTTCAAAAATTGTGAAACTGAACAAGATGCCTCGAAAAGTTCAAAGTGAAAACTTTGCTTGTAATCAAGTCCTACAGTCTGTTTGTTTGTTTTTTTTATCATACATATACAGCAAACTCTCACCAGTGTATCGAGTCATTTACTAATTTATGGCTTATTATCTTTTGTGCAGAAGAAATTCAGGAATTTGTGGATATTGAAATAGAAGACAACTGGGAGGTCACTGCAGGTTAGTGAATGTCTGAATAACAGATACCTTTTATGTTACTATTAGATTACAAGCTCATGGACTCTCTGTATTAAAAGGTTGTGTAGCGGCATCCCAGCAGAGAGAGGGGTTTTCACCGCCAGGAGATTTCCTTTTCCCCCACTTGATGAGAGGGAGGCTGTAGAGTAGAGCAGGAACAGCTCTTACAAGAGCTAGTGATTACAACACTCCAGAAAAGTGTCCCAATAGCAGGGATTATAGTAGGTGTGGCTTTCCCCTTCAAGCACGAGACGAGGCTCTGTGTTGAGGGTAAAACAGGAACTGAATTTTAATGGAGGCATGCTGGCCTTTTATGCAGGTTTCCCAACAAGGGTGACACCCAGGTGGACCTTGTTGGGCATAAGGACACAAGATTAACAAGTCAATGACAACAGAGTTTTACATTGAGACACTCCCATACATTATGCACAATCCCTCCCCTGTGCTTGGTAAGTAATTGACTTAATTATTGTATTATTATTATTTATATAGCGCCATCAGATTCCGTAGCGCTGTACAATGGGTGGACTAACAGACATGAAATTGTAACCAGACAACTGGACGTACAGGAACAGAGAGGTGGAGGGCCCTGCTTACATTCTATCAACTCAATTATCTCCAAACAAAAAAGAACAAGTTTTTATACATTTTTGAAAACACCCTAAAAACATATGAGAACCCCATAATACCTGCATCCCCTGGTAGCCCTGATCTGGGGGAACAACATACTTAAAAATCACCCAGTTCGGTTCAGGGGTTCAAAAGTTAACTGGAAGTCTCTTTTTGACCGACCGCAGGTAAGGTTTAATGCTCAAAATAGTTCCAGAGAATTAGGCTGTCTGGCCGGTCTATTTCAACCAGTCGAAGTAATGTTCAAATAGTCGAATGGAGCCATTCATGCACAGAGCCAGTGAGTGTATCTGGTTTGGTAGATTATTTCTACCGAACGGCGCTTCGTTTGTGCAATTCCAGTCTTACCTAACAGGAGATGGAAGTCCCATCGGTGCTCATGCCGTCGAGTGTCCGATTTTAATTCCATGCGCTCAACGACAAAACCCCGCTAGACTTGTTCGACTAAACAAGATGGCCGCCACCACGTGTTCGACTATACGAGTGGCGGCCACCCAGCCTTTCGTCAATTAAACTGCGGTTAACCACAAGTCTGGGAGGTTAATAGACTGCACACTCCTCTGCTGGGGGGTCGGTCGTTCGGTAGTTGGTTTGGTTTTTGGAAGAAGATCAGGGTAGTCGTAGAGAAAGTTACGATTGCAGAACAAACCGACGAACTAAGAAATAAAATATAAAATCCAGAGAGGTCTGTAACAGGTTGTAAATACTACATCTCAGTTTACCGACATGATCTCTGTTTTTTATGTACCAGTCCATATATCTTATGTTGTCTGGTTTCCCCAAATGTACAGAACTGCTGAATACATTGGAGCTTTATAAATATTAGTACTATAAATAATAATTATTATTTGTAATATTATGACTTCCCAAGGTACACAAACAGAGTAAAACATATTAAGAAGTAATCTTCAACATGACTTATTTTAATGTAGCAGTACTACCTTATGTACTGGCGGTCACAGTATGCTCCATAACGTCACTGACCTCACTATAATAATCCCACAGTACCGGCTGTCACAGAATGTTCCGTAACGTCACTGCCCTCGCTGTAATAATCCCCGCAGTACCGGCTGTCACAGTATGTTCCGTAACGTCACTGCCCTCGCTGTAATAATCTCAGTATTACCGGCTGTCACAGTATGTTCCGTAACGTCACTGCCCTCGCTGTAATAATCTCAGTATTACCGGCTGTCACAGTATGTTCCATAACATCACTGCCCTCGCTGTAATAATCCCGCAGTACCGGCTGTCATAGTATGTTCCATAATGTCACTGCCCTCGCTGTAATAATCCCCTCAGTACCGGCTGTCACAGTATGTTCCGTAATGTCACTATCCTCGCTGTAATAATCCCGCAGTACCGGCTGTCATAGTATGTTCCGTAATGTCACTGCCCTCGCTGTAATAATCCCAGCAGTACCGGCTGTCATAGTATATTGGTATCACACAAATTTTCACCAGGAAATTTAATGAAAGGTGCTGCTTATTGATTCATGCATGGCAGTAAAAGAGATCACAAAAATGTAGAACAAACAGCTCTACAAATTATAGTGGGAGGAACTGAAAACGAACTATAGGACAACTGGTCTACTTGTGCGTCTACCACAAACACTTCCTCAGCAGTTTCATTTTAGCCAAGACAAACAACAACCTTAAACAGGAACCACCATATCAGGAACCACCATATCAGCCACAATCTGTTGTCCTGTTTACTGTATCCTAAACACCGTTTGAGAGGCATGTAAATTTATATACAAAGAGATCTTTAAATACACATACAACTGGAAGCCCTTTAAATCATTGTAAAGGAACATTAGGAATGCAAACATGTGTTCCTGACAATGTAGTGTTTAAACAACCATTTAGCCCCCTTCCCCCTCCCCCCCCGGCCTTCTTGCATTCCTAAATATAGTAAAATATTACTTTTATTCAAGTCTGCAGCTGCTGGCTCTACCCCTGATATCTCTGTTTGGTTGAGATCATCATAAGTGATTCTCTGAACCAAACATTATGCTTTCCCATAGGATTGTCTGAGACTGTCAATGAGGGGCAGAGCCAGCACAAGTCAAACACAGCCCTGGCCAATCAGCATCTCCTCAGAGATACATTAAATCAATGCATGTCTATGAGGAAAGTTCAATGACTCCATGCAGAGGGTGGAGATACTGAATGTCAGTCACACTGTGCAGCACTGCCCCAGGAAGCACTTCTAGCAGCCATCTGAAAAGTAGCCAGTGGAGGTATCCCTAGGCTGTAAGGTAAACACTGCATTTTCTCTGAATATACAGTGTATACAGCAAATATCATGAAGAAACTGATTATACTATAGTTGTTCTGGTGACTATAGTGTCCCTTTAATAAAATATGCATCATTCTCTATAGAGAATCTATTTTAAGGATGGTGCTCTCGTAGTGTCCGTAGTGTATTACCAGAGCTCTATTTTCTGTCCTCCCTCCCTATATTAATTCAGAGTTTAGACCTGCTTGTCACGGTGTGTTAATAGAATGGTCTGTCGTGTGGCCATGTATCAATAAACAGCACTTTTCATGGAACTTCTTGGTGAAAAGTTATGGGACATTGAGTGCAGGTTTTTGTTTTTTCTTATTTGCTTATTGTCCATTTGCTAACAGTCTTTTGTAGTATTTAGACTCTGAATCTTTTGCCCAAACTCTACTTTATGAAACTATCACACTTTCTTGTTCTGGAAAAAAATGATCTTCAGATAAACAGGTAACAGGTACTATGATAGGGTGTAGATTAAATAAGAGCTATTTACTTCACAGTAAGAAATGGTGGCGAACATGATGGAATCTGGGATTATAATAATTCCCAAATATAAATGGTACTTTATGTGGTACTTTCACCCTCATGACTATATCGCAGAACATCCCCTGAATCAGTAGGTTTCCCTCACAACTCTCCTACATTATAAGTGAATGTTTCTAACATGTGAATTGTCGTGGATTCAAAGTGAATTTAAAGGCAGCACTGTCACTATTTGGGGACTTCCGACAGTTAAGTCTCCACTGGAGGTTCCGTTGGCAGGGTGGACATGTAAGGGTGAGATTTACTTACGAGCACGGCCATCTTTATTCGGTAGGTCCTCTTGGACGCCAACGTCACTGCTGTGCTCTCACACATGCGTGAGAGTACAGTATTGATGTCTATGGAGATCTTTCCAAAGACACAGCCATCACTGGTGACAGCTGTCAGGATGACACTAGACACTGCCCTGAGTTTAAGAAAGTCAAGCGGAGGAGAAATACAAATACTCCCTACTTTATCTCTGTTATATTTCAGAATTAGCATTTCATAAAGATTCTATTTTACATGAAATACACATTTTTCTGGGGATAGAGGAGGTTGGGGGGCAGTGGTGGGGGTGTGGGGGGGACAGTGACGCTTTAGATATCTAAAACCTGCCTGACAGAAAGCCACATACAGTTACTGGTATTTCACTCACGTAGGTGTTTTTTTACAATGAAATCCTGCTTTGTTTCACAAGCCCCCCTTGATTTGTTAAAGGTTTGGTTTGCTGTAGAGAATAACAGGAAGCAGAGAGAACGTGTCCTGAAATTGATGTAAAAGGAGCACAGAGTATGTGGTTTAAAAACAGCTGATTTTTGTGAGTGAAAATGTGTCAGAGTTCATGGAAATTCATATAAATATAGAAACGAATCAAATAAAGTATGTAACACTACATGTAGACCAGCAATGCATGTAATGCAGCAGGTCCGGTATGATGTATTCGAGATCAGGAAGGAGGTTCAGCGCTGATAGGAAAACAGAGAATATGACAGCAAGGCAGCACACCTATGGAAAAGGGGAATCCCCTCTAAGCCCCTTGGAATACAATGGAGAGAAAAGCACAAATAAGGGTGCGCCTAAGACAAGTAGAATGAGTGTATAAAAATATGTATCAGAGAGTCCAAGCAGCGATACCTAGAAAGTGAAATATAAATAATCCACATATGCAGGAGGTAGTCCTAGTGCTACATAAAATGGTATGTTGAAGTCCCAGATGTATATGTAGTAATGCTTTCAATGCAGCAGGTAGGGTAGTAGGTATTTAATGCAGCAGGTATGGTAATAATGTAATTGATGCCAAAGGTATGGTAATAATGCAATTAATGCAGCAGGAGTGGTAATTGTTATGCTACACTTGGAAACAGGCAATTCAAGGAACACAACTGCAGATAATTTTAGGCGTACTGTAGCTTTAAGAGAATTGAGGAGGTCAATTTAGAAGCTAAGATACTTTTTTTAAGTTTAACTTCCAATATCTCCAATAATGATGAATATAGTAGACAGTTGCAGTTATTAGTGAGAACAGTATAGTTGCAGCTTGTAAAGAAATCGGTGGATGGCGTATGGGTGGTATAATCCCCACCTTAGGATTCTTGGTTACAGTTCACAAGCTATGGACAGAAAAAGGGGTAGTGAGTAAGTGAGGAGTACTGAATAAAATAAACTTGCAAATAGTAAAATAATTAAAGCATTAATAACTAAGTAAGTAATAATGCAATACAGTCAGTAGGTATGGTAATAATGCAATTAATGCAGCAGGTGTGGTAATAATGCAATACAGTCAGTAGGTATGGTAATAATGCAATTAATGCAGCAGGTGTGGTAATAATGCAATACAGTCAGTAGGTATGGTAATAATGCAATTAATGCAGTAGGTATGGTAATAATGCAATTAATGCAGCAGGTGTGGTAATAATGCAATTAATGCAGTAGGTATGGTAATAATGCAATTAATGCAGCAGGTGTGGTAATAATGCAATTAATGCAGCAGGTGTGGTAATAATGCAGTTAATGCAGCGGGTGTGGTAATAATGCAATTAATGCAGCGGGTGTGGTAATAATGCAGTTGATACAGCAGTTTACTAAAACTCGCTACATGTTCAGAATTCAGATAAAGACACTGCCTACTGCGAGGGCTTTTTGCTCTGGAAATTAAATAGACTTCATTCTGGATCCCAAGGGGGCTGAAACCCAGGGCGATGTCCCTTCTCCAGAGACTGTAAAAATTGTTTCATGGTTTGTATTAAAGCATCCCATTCAGGTAAGACCCCTGCGCCAAGACCCCCTAAAGCACACCCAGGTAAACCAGCGTACTCACCAGCAGCAATGGAATGTGAAGGCAGCTGCGGCCCCATAACCTGGTCACCAGGTTGCAGCGGACCCACAGGAGCTGTAACCGCAGGAGGGACTGCACCAGCGACAGCGTCAGAGAACCGCACAGTGAGGCGACCAGGGTCCATCTGTGAAGAGAGTAAAGGTGAAAAGGAACCCAACCCTCCCACCCCCGCTGTGAAAGCGCCTGGAGAGGCGGATGGGAAACCAGCAGGCGTAGGGCCAGGAGGGGTAGAATGGGACCCATCAACGAGAGTGCCTGGAGCAGGAAGTGACAGTCCGGGATGATGGGGAGGGGGGGCAGGTAAGCCATGATGGGCCCCCACCATGAGAGGGCCAGCTGATGGGGCAGTGTGCCAGGGGCAGGTCCAGTAGGACCAGAAAGGGCCCCAGCTGCGAGGGGGCCAGGTGAGGAGGAGGGGAGGAGGGAAGGGACAGATACAGTGGAAAGGGGGGGAGTGCCAACCACTAAGGGACCAACTGTTGGTGGAGGGGCATTAGGAAATGTGACAGGTGCAGGCCCAGGGGAGGCAGAGAGGGAAGGTAGAGCAGGAGGGGAGCTGCTATGGGGGTGAGGCGATCCAGCCTCCTTACCACGGCCCCCTGAACCCCCCCCGGAAACAACCCTGCCGACCTGCCGCCTACTCACCCGACCGGAAGAATGGGTTAGCAACCCACGGATCGCCGGAGCCCCAACCCGCGAAGATCTTGTAGCTGGTGCCCTCCTGTCCAAAGGTCTCGCGGCCGCCCTCCGCAAAGCCCGCGAGACCGGAGGGGATGGAGTGTTGGGGGCAGCGTGGCCCGCATCCGACCGCTGCGTGGCCACCTGCCGGCCTCCCCGAGCCCTGCTCGGGGAGGAGGTGCTAGGAGCGCGGGAAACCTCGCCGGCCGCGGCCGCATGGGAACTGGCACGCGGCCCGGCCACAGGGCTCCTGCTCCTGCCCCTCACCCGACCCTCCCGCGAGGGGCTATACCGGGTGGGGGGGGTGACTGGAGCCAGAGGGAGCAGCCACCCCAGCAGCACCCTGCAGACGCGTCAGCTGGGACTGCAGGTGCCGTCCACCATCCTGAAGGGCCTCAGCCCGGAGGGCAGACAATATGGATTCAATATCCATCGCCCTGGCCGTGAGACAAGCAGTGGTAACAGGCAGCAAGGAGGGAAGATGTTACCAGCCGTTTATTCTAAGATGGCTGAGGTAAGGGACAAAATGACTGCCCTTTATATGACCCCACCCCACCTCTAGCCTAAGTGACACCCCCCCCACATGTGACACCTACACCCACCACACCCACACATGCCTCCTATCCGGCTAGCTTTCAGCCCGCCTCCTCTGGGCCTTTCTGGATCCCTGATGCATTTCTGACACTTGGGTGATGGCTCCTAGCTGGACAGGAAGTCATTGAGGAATTAAAACCAAGTTCTGTGCAGCCAATAATAAAAAGGAAGAATTAATGTCAGTGAAAAAATTATATATAAACCTCTATTTGTGAGTGGACAGATTGGAGAGTTAAACGCCCTCAGCCTAATACTGGCAAAGCCTCATGGGAGCCAGGGCTTGCATTGTTACTTAATGACAGAATGTAAAGGAATTGAGTCCGTATTGTCTTAATAATTAGATTGGAGAGTTAAACCCCCTCAGCCTAATACTGGCAAAGCCTCATGGGAGCCAGGGCTTGCGCTGTTACTTAATGACAGAATGTAAAGGAATCGAGTCCGTATTGTCTTAATAATTAGATTGGAGAGTTAAACCCCCTCAGCCTAATACTGGCAAAGCCTCATGGGAGTCAGGGCTTGCATTGTTACTTAATGACAGAATGTAAAGGAATCGAGTCCGTATTGTCTTAATAATTAGATTGGAGAGTTAAACCCCCTCAGCCTAATACTGGCAAAGCATCATGGGAGCCAGGGCTTGCATTGTTGTTACTTAATGACAGAATGTAAAGGAATCGAGTCCGTATTGTCTTAATAATTAGATTGGAGAGTTAAACCCCCTCAGCCTAATACTGGCAAAACATCATGGGAGCCAGGGCTTGCGCTGTTACTTAATGACAGAATGTAAAGGAATCGAGTCCGTATTGTCTTAATAATTAGATTGGAGAGTTAAACCCTCTCAGCCTAATACTGGCAAAGCATCATGGGAGTCAGGGCTTGCATTGTTACTTAATGACAGAATGTAAAGGAATCGAGTCCGTATTGTCTTAATAATTAGATTGGAGAGTTAAACCCCCTCAGCCTAATACTGGCAAAGCATCATGGGAGTCAGGGCTTGCATTGTTACTTAATGACAGAATGTAAAGGAATCGAGTCCGTATTGTCTTAATAATTAGATTGGAGAGTTAAACCCCCTCAGCCTAATACTGGCAAAGCCTCATGGGAGTCAGGGCTTGCATTGTTACTTAATGACAGAATGTAAAGGAATCGAGTCCGTATTGTCTTAATAATTAGATTGGAGAGTTAAACCCCCTCAGCCTAATACTGGCAAAGCATCATGGGAGTCAGGGCTTGCATTGTTCGGAATCCTGTGCGTCTTAATAATTAGATTGGAGAGTTAGCCCTCTCAACTAATACTGGCAAAACATCATAAGGAACCAGGGCTTTGCATTGTTACTTAATGACAGAATGTAAAGGAATGAGTCAGTATTGTCTTAATAATTAGATTGGAGGATTAAACCTCAGCCTAATACTGGAAAAGCATCATGAGTCAGGGCTTGCATTGTTACTTAAGGACACACTATAGTGCCAGGAAAACATACTCGTTTTTCCTGCTTCATATATGAAAGTGCCCCCACCTCAGGGGACCCCCCTCCATGACTCTGGAAAGGGGAAAGAGTTTTAAGCTTACCTTTTCCAGCGTAGGTAGGAGGCTCTCTCCCTTCTCTCTCCTCCTCCCGTTCCTTGTCGGCTAGTCGCCGCCTTGGCGGCAAGAGCTGCGCGCGCATTCAGCCGGTCTCATAGGAAAGCATTTACAATACTTTCCTATGGACGCTGGCGTGCTCTCACTGTGAAAATCACAGTGAGAAGCACGCAAGCGCCTCTAGTGGCTGTCAATGAGACAGCCACTAGAGGCTTTGGGGGAAGGCTTAACTGCTATGAAAACTCTGAAACTGCTATGTTTATTAAAAAATGGGTTAACCCTAGCTGGACCTGGCACCCAGACCACTTCATTAAGCTGAAGTGGTCTGGGTGCCTAGAGTGGTCCTTTAATGATAGAATGTAAAGGAATAGAGTCCGTATTGTCTTAATAATTAGATTTGAGAGTTAAACCCTCTCAGCCTAATACTGGCAAAGCATCATGGGAGTCAGGGCTTGCATTGTTACTTAATGACAGAATGTAAAGGAATCGAGTCCGTATTGTCGTAATAATTAGATTGGAGAGTTAAACCCCCTCAGCCTAATACTGGCAAAGCATCATGGAAATCAGGGCTTGCATTGTTATCTAATGGCAGAATGTAAAGGAATCGAGTCTGTATTGTCTTAATAATTAGTGTGGATGCAGAACCGATGTTCTGTCCGATTCAGTGACCCATTAGATTGTGTGCAGTAGGCCTACTGTGGGACACCCTGTACAAAGTAAGGACAGGAAGAGCCCAAATTATGGCAATGTAGAAATGGCAGGAAATCAAATTTTAGAATTTCAAGTAAATCTTGTATGGAATAAATACAATTAATATCAGTATAAACATATCAGAAAATCCAATTAGTAATGATCAAATGA
This sequence comes from Pelobates cultripes, assembly GCA_933207985.1. NCBI lineage: Eukaryota > Metazoa > Chordata > Amphibia > Anura > Pelobatidae > Pelobates > Pelobates cultripes. The sequence continues at coordinate 9,158,377 of OW240917.1, forward strand.
AGCAAATGGCCCATCGATATAGTGAGTACTAGTTATTCACAATGATTTCATTGCAGATAACTTACAATGCTGTTTGATGTATCCAAGTGAATGTAACATTATCATGGTTTACATTGCAAAATAAAAAGTACACATAATGTATCAGGAGTAAATCCTCTTTGTTCTCCAATTATTTAAAACATTAATAAAATGTCCCACTCAAACAGGACTGGCTGTATCTTTTATTCTAAAACCGTTTCTTTACTTCCAAAATGTAATGGCATTCTATAAAAACAGAATATGACTTACTGAGATCCTGTATTTATGAAATGCTTTTACATACTGGAAAAAAATTAAGATTTTAAAATAAAATCTACAGCATGAAACATTCATTAACGGTTTAAAATCACTATTGAATGTGTGCTTGTGGAGTCACACAGGAAGGCCTGTTACCTTGTACTTAAAGCAGCTGCAATAAACTAAGTTCTACTATGTTACAAAAAGAGGGGGGAAAAAATGGATTTACAAAATCACGTTCTGTCTTTATATTGAAGTGCATTAAGAATGTTCTCTGACGATGCCTCGACTTACGCTGTAACTCCAGTGGCATGTGTTTCTATACACTCTATACTCTAGACATATCATTCCCCATTTTATCATATTTTTTTTTTTTTCAAGAAAGCTCTCTCTTCCACCTATTTCCATCTATTGCTTGCTTTTTCTTACTGACACAGTTTGTAAAGCCTGTGATGATTCCTTCATTTACGTCTCTTCCAGATGAAAATAAAACATCCCATAAGCCACGGACATTGGGTCACTGTTTCTGTTCGGATAACTCCACCAGCGTAGATCTTCATACCACAGCCTGGATTGTCCTTGGAAGCCGCGTATCTTCAGCCTTGTTGTCCCTGATTATGCTTGGCAGTTTGCATTTGTATCTAAGTCAACCGAGGAGATATAAAAGGAGGAAGATATTGGCACCAGATAGATGTTATTAAAGGCACACTCCAAGCACGACAATGACACATGCTCATTTCAAATGTTATTTGGCAATGAGGTTCCTGATCACAATGTACCAATCCATTTGCTCATAGCTGCCCTGGTTTAGAAAAATCCAGACACTCTCAACCATCATCAATAGAAGACGTCTTCCACCAGGATTAATTTACTTATTCTGGCAGTGTCCAGAGTCCAACCCAATAGAAGTCTTCTCCTCCTCTGAGAGTTTCCTTCATTCATTAAAAAACCCATGGATAGAATGACCATTGTACACCTAATACACAAATACTCTGGGACAATCATGGTATACATTGATGGCATTATGTGATAAGTGATCAGAGTATAGAATAAGGACATGATGTCATAGGAAATCAGATGATATAATAACTGTATGATGCAATAAGAGATCACATTGTACAATAACTGTATGATTATTATTTATAAAAGGAAAAGAAAAAAGGAGAAAGAACTACTGCCATAGAATAGATATAATTAAAAATTAACTTTTAATAGTCTAATTAAAATACAATAAAGAGTGAATATAAAAACTCTCAATACTCCAAGAGGGAGTATAAAGAGGTGAATAATACACATCAATTATATGATTATAGTGTCCAAATTGTTGCAACTTGATTATTTGACATATAATCAGCAATAAGATAATGTATAAAATTATCCTAGATTGATACTTTCAAATGGCTAAATAGTTGCAGATTACTGCTTACTTTTAATTAGTGCTATAAGCCAATATGAAAATACTTATCCATAAGAAATAGATGTGATTATAATGTCCAAATTGTTACCACTTGATCGTTTGACATATAATCAGTAGTAAGATAATGTATAAAATTGTCCTAGATTGATACTTTCAAATGGCTAAATAGTTGCAAATTACTGCTTACTTTTAATTAGTGCTATAAGCCAATATGAAAATACTTATCCATAAGAGATAGAAATGATTGATGAAAATCCCAATATAAGTTTTGTAAAAAAGATTTTATCAAAAATTTGTCAAAAACTAACTGTGCCTTCATGGGCACCTGCCTCTACGAGATCACCACTAAATAAACTAACTGACCGAAAAATAGATAAATCTACCGGACGAGTACTGTGCACTATTCCTACGTATTGAAATCGCTACTTGTTGCTAGAAACTAAAGCTGCAGTAACTAATATCTAAATACTAATGATTACTGTCTAAATGGATCGTCTCACTAGGTTTCCAGAATCAACTACAGCTGCTGCAATACTAAGTTAGCTATTAGTCGGAAAGAAACAAGTTCTGATAAACATACCCCAAACCCCGATGAACTGTCTTTGTAAAATTGATTTCTATGCTAAACGGTACAAAATGACCCCAGTAAATAGTATATCAAGTCCAAAGTAATAAATGGTAGTTTGAGAGAGGGGAGCAATCTCCCAGAAGAAACCCCGACGCGCGTTTCGCCGGTAAGGCGGCCCCTTGAAAAGCCGCCTTACCGGCGAAACGCGCGTCGGGGTTTCTTCTGGGAGATTGCTCCCCTCTCTCAAACTACCATTTATTACTTTGGACTTGATATACTATTTACTGGGGTCATTTTGTACCGTTTAGCATAGAAATCAATTTTACAAAGACAGTTCATCGGGGTTTGGGGTATGTTTATCAGAACTTGTTTCTTTCCGACTAATAGCTAACTTAGTATTGCAGCAGCTGTAGTTGATTCTGGAAACCTAGTGAGACGATCCATTTAGACAGTAATCATTAGTATTTAGATATTAGTTACTGCAGCTTTAGTTTCTAGCAACAAGTAGCGATTTCAATACGTAGGAATAGTGCACAGTACTCGTCCGGTAGATTTATCTATTTTTCGGTCAGTTAGTTTATTTAGTGGTGATCTCGTAGAGGCAGGTGCCCATGAAGGCACAGTTAGTTTTTGACAAATTTTTGATAAAATCTTTTTTACAAAACTTATATTGGGATTTTCATCAATCATTTCTATCTCTTATGGATAAGTATTTTCATATTGGCTTATAGCACTAATTAAAAGTAAGCAGTAATTTGCAACTATTTAGCCATTTGAAAGTATCAATCTAGGACAATTTTATACATTATCTTACTACTGATTATATGTCAAACGATCAAGTGGTAACAATTTGGACATTATAATCACATCTATTTCTTATGGATAAGTATTTTCATATTGGCTTATAGCACTAATTAAAAGTAAGCAGTAATCTGCAACTATTTAGCCATTTGAAAGTATCAATCTAGGATAATTTTATACATTATCTTATTGCTGATTATATGTCAAATAATCAAGTTGCAACAATTTGGACACTATAATCATATAATTGATGTGTATTATTCACCTCTTTATACTCCCTCTTGGAGTATTGAGAGTTTTTATATTCACTCTTTATTGTATTTTAATTAGACTATTAAAAGTTAATTTTTAATTATATCTATTCTATGGCAGTAGTTCTTTCTCCTTTTTTCTTTTGAATTATATCAATTAGGGTTAACCCCTTTACTGCCTAAGTTTCAATATCATTAAGCTTCCACTCCCCCTTTCTTTCTCTCAATTGTTATTTATAAAAGGCCAACAAATTCTGTAGCGCTTTACAATGGGTGGACTAACAGACACGTATTTGTAACCAGACAAGTTGGACGCACAGGAACAGAGGGATTGAGGGCCCTGATCAATGAGCTTACATGTTAGAGGGAGTGGGGTATAGTGACACAGTAACAGAGGGATTGAGGGCCCTGCTCAGTGAGGTTACATGTTAGAGTGGGGTAGGTGACACAGTAACATGCTCAGTGAGTTTACAGGGAGTGGGGTATAGTGACACAGTAACAGAGGGATTGAGGCCCTGCTCAGTGAGTTTACATGTTAGAGGGAGTGGGGTATAGTGACACAGTAACAGAGGGATTGAGGCCCTGCTCAGTGAGTTTACATGTTAGAGGGAGTGGGGTATAGTGACACAGTAACAGAGGGATTGAGGGCCCTGCTCAGTGAGTTTACATGTTAGAGGGAGTGGGGTATAGTGACACAGTAACAGAGGGATTGAGGGTCCTGCTCAGTGAGTTTACATGTTAGAGGGTATAGTTGGGGTATAGTGACACAGTAACAGAGGGATTGAGGGCCCTGCTCAGTGAGTTTACATGTTAGAGGGAGTGGGGTATAGTGACACAGTAACAGAGGGATTGACAATGAGTACATGCAGACACACTAACAGATGGATTGAGGGCCTGCTCAGTGAGTTTACATGTTAGAGGGAGTGGGGTATAGTGACACAGTAACAGAGGGATTGAGGGCCTGCTCAGTGAGTTTACATGTTAGAGGGAGTGGGTATAGTGACACAGTAACAGAGGGATTGAGGGCCTGCTCAGTGAGTTTACATGTTAGAGGGAGTGGGGTATAGTGACACAGTAACAGAGGGATTGAGGGTCCTGCTCAGTGAGTTTACATGTTAGAGGGAGTGGGGTATAGTGACACAGTAACAGAGGGATTGAGGGCCCTGCTCAGTGAGTTTACATGTTAGAGGGAGTGGGGTATAGTGAGAGTAACAGAGGGATTGAGGGCCTGCTCAGTGAGTTTACATGTTAGAGGGAGTGGGGTATAGTGACATAAAAGGTAAGGGTAGGGTATAAACGTAGGTTGCTAGGACAGTAATTATTGAGGGCTTAGTGTTTTGTTTTGATGACAATTTCAGGAGAGGACTCATAAGAGATAATATGATACAATAATAGTATGATGTAATAAAAGATCATATGATAAAATAACAGTATGATATAATAGGGAAAGACGAGGTATGAAATAATCTCACAAGCGTCTTTAAATAGGAAAAAAACAAGAGGGGTGGCTATAATCTTCTCGAAAAGAATAAATAAAGAAGTTATATATGAAGAAGTAGATATAGAGGGCCGGTATCAGATATTAATATGTAAGATGGAGGAGAAAGTCTATACTTTGGTAAATATATACCTTCCAAATGTACTACCAACTAAATATTTTAAAATGATCATAGAAAAAGTAGATAAGGTTAAAATAGGGCTACTAGTTATTTTGGGTGACTTTAACTGTATGATAGATACAGAGCTAGACAAAAAACTAAAAATAATAAACCGATAACTAAACATCTGATAAATCAAGCTAAGATATTGAGAAATATACTTCAAGAAAACAACCTATTAGACATATGGAGGGTATATAACCCAGAGGAAAGAGAATACATGCACTTCTCAAAAGTACACTCTTCTCTTTCTAGAATAGATTTTGTATTGGGCGAAGCAAACCTAGTAGATCAAATAAAAGATATACATATAGAAGAGAATATATGGTCAGACCATAGCTACATTATTTTTAATATAAAAGCTGATAAAAAATATAGACCTAATACGACTTGGCGTCTAGACTATAATATTCTGAATAATAAGGCAGACCAAATATGAATTGGGGATTGATACAATTTTATGTCAAAGAAAATAACACGGAGAAACTTTCCGCAGCAACAATATGGTGTGCATTCAAAGCGGTCGTAAGGGGGTATTTGATTAAACTTATAAAAAGGGGTGGGGGACAGGGGGGAAACAGTAGGTCCCCCCCCACCATTCTTATATAGGGCCCCCACCCACCGCTCAGGTGTGGGGGCCGTGGGGGAGAACAGTAGGTCCCCCCACTTATTGTTTTATAGTGCCCCCACCAACCCCTCATGGGTGAGGGCAAAGGGGGAGGTCAGTAGGTCCCCGCCCCCACCATTCTTATATAGGGCCCCCACCCACTGCTCAGGTGTGGGGGCCGTGGGGAAGGAAACAGCAGGTCCCCCCCATATCCTTATTTAGGGCCCCCACCTGCCGCGCAGGGGTGGGGGCCGGGGGGGTGGACAATAGGTCCCCCCATTGTTATTTATGGCCCCCACCCACCATGCAGGGGGGCAGGGGGGGAGGACAGTAGCCCCCCCTCACTCATTGTCATTTTGGGGCCCCACCTGTCGCCCATGGGTGGGGGCCAGGGGGGAGGACAATAGGTCCCCCCCTCATTGTCATTTATTGTATTATTGCCCCCACCCACCGCGCAGGGGTGGGGGTGAGGGGGAGGACAGTAGGTTCCCCCCCCAATTGTTATTTATTAGGGGGTGCGGTTAGTAGGCTTTTTTTTTTTTTTAACAGTGAGCAGCCAGAGGCAGGGTTAACCCTAGATGCACCTGGCACCCAGACCACTTCATTAAGCTGAAGTGGTCTGGGTGCCTATAGTGGTCCTTTAAAAAGATGTCTGGGGGTGGGGCTTGACTGCCATGCTGATCGGATGCATGGAGCAGGAACTCCTCACAAAGCCTCTAATCTGGGTAACATGCATACTTTATTCCATTGGTGGCTGACTGATAGCATCTGGGTACAGCAGGAACCTTTCCTGGGGAACTCTTGCTGTTGGTGGTTGTGAGGCTCCAAGCTACTAATATTGTGGCCTAGTGTGGCCTAGCTGCGGCCAACCTCATAGCGGAGCTACACAGACTGGATAGGTGGCAAGTCCTGTCCCCACCCTCTGGTCCGGTGGCAAGTCCCGGTCCCAACCTTTGACTTACTGGCACCCAGGATACATGAGGCCCGCTGAACTGCGCAGTGATGCTCTCCTGCAATGGCAGAGGTCACGTGGCTCCAAACACTCAACGCTGATATCAGCAATATACTCATTCGGCTCAACAAGCTTTTCCACGACTTCTAGCTGCAGCTTGAGAGCAGGATGAATGGCCTGCCGTACAACAGGCAAGTTCCCAGCCATACTGAGGTCACTTACAGGCATCTGCGACCCCACACATGGTGGATCAAGAGGCCCACCGTGTCCAAATGTTTGGCATGAAGGCTTGTCCCACAGCTGCCTAAGTCTACTTGCCAAAAGGGTATACAGAGGCACTCTGAAGCAGAACTGCATTTGATGCTCCCTCAAAGCTGGCACCAGTCTGTTGGAAGCTTCCTGTCCTACCTCAAATGGGAAATCGTGTGAAAGAGTGTGGAGCCCTGGTAGACCTCTGTCTCACAATAGCGATTTTGCCGATACAGGCATCACTCTAGTTCACATTATGTGCTTAATCATTCTTCCACTGCTCTATCTCACTTTTATTCCCATCTCTAAGCTCTATAGTCTCACACGTTTCCTAGCATTGATCTTTCACTACCTGTTCTTCAACCTTACAGACTCATCTTGAAACATGTCCTGCTTTCTTGATTGTTATTATACAAAATATATGTGCTAATATTTTGAATGTCATGCCTACGTTACACTCTATTTGACATGCATGCGCCTGTCTCTGCTGTCGTGGCATTGCAGGCATTCTTGTACCTCTCTGCACAGTCAAAATAAAGAATTAAAAAAAAAAAGATATCTGCAATATGTTAAAAAATAAAAAAAGTCTAGACCTTATAAATTCAGAGGGGATTGTTCACAAAATAAGGACTTGTAGTGAACTAAAACTGAATCGCATAATTCAGGTCACAATAGTTTGTTATTATGCTCAATTCTAATTTGAATGATTTGGGATGAAATAGGCAGGTGGTGACTATAAAATACACTGAGAATTTTCCAAAAATGTTGCAGTTCTTATTTTAAATCACTACAATTCACTGTTTGGGGAATAAAATCTAATGTAAATTACAGCCAATCGCCCTGTTAGAGTTATTCGCTAAATGAGAATTGTCATGAATTCAAGGAGAATTCAAAGTTAATGTAATGTTTAAGGCCAAAGAACCCAAACTAAGTGACTTGGAGAATGTTTCCAGTCTGGTTACTTTACCTTAAATTTGAAACTCACTTTGCATTCCTTGACAAATCTACCTAAAGTGAATAACTGTGTCCATGTTAAGTAGATACATGTTAATTTTTTTTAAAGGTAAAAATCTGTTTTACATCTCATTAAGCTTTGTTTCCAATAAATTGCTAACTGTGAAGATAAATCGTGCTTTTAGTCTGTCTCTGAGATGTGACAATGAATTGCTCGTGCTAGATATTAACACTAACCAGAATGATGTGTAGATATTTAGATATTAAGAGTCAGACTCATAAAGCCTGAAATGAACTGTGATTCTAACACTAATGGGTTCCAAGTGTTTGCGTTGTGGTTTGAGATTTCGGGTTGAGTCATTATACAGGGTGTTGTACAGAGCTGACAAACCGTCATGTAATAAGAAGAAAGGGCAAACCTGCAGTAGTTGGTCATCACAAAGAGGTTGAAATTAGATTTTGTGAGCCCTTCACTTCCTTTATCCTCCCTCTAATCAGCGCTCTCCTGGGTATCCTTGTGTAGGAGCTGAAAGCTCTGGCTAAGTGAGAGTTCCAGACGGTCGGCACGTATCTCCCGCTGGTTTACTTTTTCTGATCACATTATGGTCCCCAGAGGTGGATGGGCGCTTAGCTGATTGGTGGGTGGTTGAACATAGGGAGGTAGAGGAAATTGGTGTGAGGTTGCATCGAATCCTGCACCAGATGTTAGTGCGATTGGAGCAGGCTCTGTCACACTCAGAGAGGATTATATTACCTACTTTTGATATATCTACAGACACTGCTATCATTGGTTCTAATATAAACCGTGACAGCCGGTTCTTCACCTGCACCTCCCAATAATCCATCCACTTTGTCAGCAACATGCCAGACCAGAGCACTCGGCAGACAGCACTCTCCAGTGAAGGTGAACAGAGGCAAGTTTTAAACCTTGCCGGCACTCACACTCAACTTGCAACAACAAAGTGTGGAACTAAATAAATTGTGTTCTATGTGATCAAACTCCTACTTTATTACAGACTATTAGCAGAGAAGCTCTTTATGAGCTTTGATTTATGACTGTTAATCTGTCCCATTACTTTTGGTCCCTTAAAAAGTGGGAGGCACATAGACAAACTGTGGTAATTCCTACACCGTTCACCTGATTTGGATGTAAATACCCTCAAGTTAAAGCACATGTTTCATTTCAAACCCATTGTGTTGGTGTATAGAGCCAAAAAGATTAGAATTGTGTTGATGTCCCAATATTTATGGACCTGACTGTAAATATATAATATAAGATACATGTTTTGCAGATTCAGCAGAGAGTGTACATTTTATTATTCATTTAATATGTATTTATTCAGGCATAGTCAATAGTAAATCAATAAATTTCACCAGGTATTCAAAGTGCGGAATGCATGTCTAGCACAATCTAAAACAGCACAAACAAACATTAGGAATGAACAAATAAATAAAAATAATGGAAAGCTAGATTTATAGAATACGTATTTTTCCATCCGCTAATTTGTCCTTTAAATAAATATTCAATATACAGGCAGGGGATGAGTTTATACTGTGAGAGTATATAGAATTAGAATGCATTCATACAGAAAAACAAATTTTAGCACACAAGAGGTTTATAGCACACAATCAATAATAAGTAGTAAAATACCCTGCTCATTGATGTCTTGAAGGACCACTATAGGCACCCAGACCACTTCAGCTTAATGAAGTGGTCTGGGTGCCAGGTCTAGCGAGGGTTAACCCTTTTTTTTATAAGCATAGCAGTTTCAGAGAAACTGCTATGTTTATAAATGGGTTAATCCAGCCTCTAAAGCCTCTAGTGGCTGTCTCTTGACAGCCGCTAGAGGCGCTTGCGTGCTTCTCACTGTGAAAATCACAGTAAGAAGACGCCAGTGTCCATAGGAAAGCATTGTAAATGCCCTCCTATGAACTGGCCGAATGCGCACGGCTCCTGCCGTGCATGCGCATTCAGCCGATGACGTCGCTATGGAGGAGGAGAGGAGGAGGAGAGCTCCCCGCCCGGCGCTGGAGAAAGATTTTAACCCCTTCCTCTCCCCAGAGCCCGGCGGAAGGGGGACCCTGAGGGTGGGGGCACCCTCAGGGCACTATAGTGCCAGGAAAACGAGTATGTTTTCCTGGCACTATAGTGGTCCTTTAATGTGTCTGCTGGCCTTTCCATAAATGCATATTCCTAAAAAGCTAGCAGTATGTCAGCTTTATGTAAAGATCTGCCTATATCTGAGCATAGCGACCATCAGAGCCGAATGATGCAGAGTCTGACCGAATAGTCTATATCTAAGAATAATGCCCATCAGAGCCGAATGATGCCGAGTCCTTCTATATCTGAGCATAATGACCATCAGAGCTGAATGATGGCGAGTTTGACCAAATAGTCTATATCTCAGCATATTGCCCGTCAGAGCCGAATGATGTTGAGTCTGACCGAATAGTCTATATCTGAGCATAATGACCATCAGAGCGAAATGATGCCGAGTCCGACCTAATAGTCTATGTATGAGAATAATGACCGTCAGAGCAGAATGATGCCAAGTTTGAACGAATAGTACACTATACCAGGTGATTTTTTTCTTAATAATTTGCCTATTATTTTACGGAGCTCCTTAGCTTGCTATATTGTATACTGACAACTCACTGTGATTGACCCAGTCTGTTAATCATTCTCTTTAGTTATTTTGAGCTACATTGTTATTCACTAAAGTGAGCATTAGTGAGAATTCAAGGTGAATTTCTAATCTAAGGCAAAAGTAACTGAATTGGAAGCAATTGGACTTGGACAAGTCTTTCAGATTGGCTGTTTTAGCCTTAAACTTGCACTAGACTTTGGATTCCCTATCAACACTTGCTATCTTAAACCCGCTCAGATCTTAAGAATTTGTAATACACTCACGATTCTTCTACTTCTTGTACTCTGACCCAGCATTAGTGCCTTGGATCGAACCCAGACAATTTGCCTTGTATAACCATCATCTATTCAGAGGTGACTGAGGTCCAGTAAGGGATGCGGACCCTGTCTATACTCCCAGTATAAACTGTATTTCAATTCATCTTTTCATTCGCTGATTGAATTATAGGGGATACTCGAAAAATTCTCTATGGGGTTCAGGTCAGACGAGAAAGCAGTCATCGTGGCACGTTACACAGTGAGAAAGCAGTCATCGTGGCATGTTACACAGTGAGAAAGTAGCAATCGTGGCATGTTACACAGTCAGTAAGCAGTCATTGTGGCATGTTACACAGTCAGTAAGCAGTCATCGTGGCATGTTACTCAGTCAGTAAGCAGTCATCGTGGCATGTTACACAGTGAGAAATCAGTCATTGTGGCATGTTACACAGTCAGTAAGCAGTCATTGTGGCATGTTACACAGTGAGAAAGTAGCAATCGTGGCACGTTACACAGTCAGTAAGCAGTCATTGTGGCATGTTACACAGTCAGTAAGCAGTCATTGTGGCATGTTACACAGTGAGAAAGTAGCAATCGTGGCACGTTACACAGTCAGTAAGCAGTCATTGTGGCATGTTACACAGTCAGTAAGCAGTCATTGTGGCATGTTACACAGTGAGAAAATAGCAATCGTGGCACGTTATACAGTCAGTAAGCAGTGATTGTGGCATGTTACACAGTCAGTAAGCAGTCATTGTGGCATGTTACACAGTCAGTAAGCAGTGAGTGTGGCATGTTGCACAGTCAGTAAGCAGTCATCGTGGCACGTTACACAGTCAGTGCAAATTCTTAATGCCTCTTTTTGTTGCTTTCATGGAATCACGGCTTACTTTACTGGTAAAGTAAAATCTTTGCTAGCTCAGCAAAGTAGGCAGAATAAAGGTAGCAGCTTATACTGAACATATGGAAAAGGGTCTTGAAATGGTAACAAACACAGTGGGTATTTGTCTTGTTGGGTTTTTCGTTATTCATGTCTAATTGCTTTCCTACTAGAGAACAAATTGACCAGCATTCTCCAGTAAGTATACTGTAAAACCTAGCTGGTTTCCTGTAAGTGGGAGGAAGAGAGATATGGGGGGCTACACGGCTGGTTTTAACTTTCTTTTTGATCTTCTATCAAAGATGCAAAGATAGACTCTATGCTGGGAAGACATGCTATGTTTTGTCACACAATGGAGGAGATCTAGGGAGGAAATTGAAGATTGGTATTGAAATCCGAGCCCAAATAAGGCTATGAGAGGTTGATAACTACTGAGCTGGGCCAAGTGCACCGGATATCTGATCATTCTTAGTAGAGAACCTTGGGTTTGCCTTATATTAAACAGCTCTATATAATGCCACGTGACAATGTCTCAAACTGTAGAGACTATGTAAGTGCTTTGGGTTGATGCTTTTTTCTTCAACATGAGCTAAATTGAATTGGCGTTTTTCTCTCTCTTGTATGTAACGGCACCCCGGGCATTAAAAGGGATTAAAGCCGTTTAGTAGATATTTCCCTTCCAGATAAACAGGCAGCTACTGAAGACACCAATCTCCTGAACAGGAAACCATACGAATTTCCCAAACTCCCGAATCGGAACCATACGAATGCTGTAAACAGCCGAACAGGAAAAACCATATGAATAGGTTTACACTCCTAGCAGTCGAACTGGAAACAGCATACAATAAATCCCCACAAGAACGAGACAAGGTTCCGTGTTGTGGGTCAAGCAGTGGTCTGGTTTAATGTGGGCTACCTGCCTGGTATTTATGCAGGTCTTTACACCTGGTGGACACTCCCCTAGGGGACCTGGTGGAAGATTGGGACACAAATGGTAAAATGACCAATCACAAGCATACAGGGTTAAAACACTCCCATAGTACATTACAATTCCTCCCCTCTATCCTGGAGATAATTGGGAAGTAATCCAATTATCTCCAAGGACAGAGGCAAAACTCCATTGAGCACAGTAAAAAGACACAAAAATACACAATGTTGCAAATAATGAATAAAACATATACATTCTACCATTTCCCAGATAGCTTAGATCTGAGCACACATTATTACCGAATGGCGCTTAGATCACAAACATACAGTTTAATCACCATGGAGCCAAAGACTTTCCCATAGTCTTTCGCTACACGAATAGGCTCCATGGCTTAGCTATCTGGGGTAGCACTATTCATATGTGCAAAGTGCCGAATGACCCGATGTCCGTGTAATTACAAGAGAAGGGAGTTTGGCGGCTCAGCGGTGTTCGTAAGTCTAACTGTCCGCTTCGAGTTTCACAGTTTTGGAGCTGAACACCGCTGGCTGTTTGGGAGTTTAAGATGGCTGCTGCCATGTGTTCGGCTAAACGAACAGCGGCCACCCAGCGTTCACCAATTAAGCTGCGGTTAACTGCAGCTTCTGGGAGGTAAATCACCAGCACACTCCTTGCCCAGGTGGTCCCTCCATTCGTGCATTGGTTCGGTAGCTTCAATCTACCGAACGCCCAGGCAGAAAGGCACGAATAAGCCTTTCTGCAGGGAAAATAAATGGTTTTAAATGTGGGGCCATAATCCAGAGAGGGCAGGCGAGCAACCAGGCTTCTCCAATGCCCAGTGGCGAGGTTGGTTTCGCCACATTGTATTTTTAGTCTAAAAGAATGTAAATTAGACAATGCTCACTGTGGCAAAACCGACCTCGCCACGTGTCCTTGGAGGGGGCTGCTTGCCCGCCTCTTGCCTTTGGACTATGGACCAGACTTTATGTGAATGTGTTAACCCAGATAGCTATGCCATGGAGCCCATTCGTGTAGTTAAAGACTTCGGCTCCATGGCAATTGAACTGTGTGAATAGGATCTGAGCGCTATTCGGTAGTTTTGTGCGCTCAGATCCCAGCTATCTGGGGATATGTGAAATGTCTGTGTGTTATGTGTAAAAGGTGACTTTATGTATTTTAAAGTGTTTTATGTCTTTTTGCAACCATGTGCTCAATGGAGTCTGCCTCTATCCCTGGATAATTGGATTACTTTCCCCATTGTCTACAGGATAGAGGGCTCTGTAAAACCTGTTTGAGCCAGATAGCCATGTGCCAGCCAGGGCTCAAAAGATACTTTACTAACTTTTGAACCCCTGGTCAGATTCATGCCATTTTTTAATATGTTGTTCCCCTTAATGGATTGATTGTGAATATGTAATTTTATGTGAATGTGATGTATGGTTTTAGAGTTATGAAAGTTGTGTAGAAAGTATGTTTTAACTGTATGTGTAATTGAGTTTCCTCTCAGGATAAGGGGAGGGAATATGTGGGATGTAACTGATATGTGATTGGTTGTTTTATACCTCCCTGTGGGCGGTCCTGTATGTGAAAGGCTGTAATAAAAACCAGGCTGGGTGTGCCAGCACAGGAGTTCCTGTTTTAACCCTCAAAGTGAAGTGTCGTCTCATTATTGGGGGAAGGATTTATTGTATGCTGTTCCAGTTTGACTGCTAGGAGAGTAAACCTATTCGTATGGTTCCTATTCAACTGTCTACAGCATTCATATGCTTGAGAGAATTCATATGCTTTTCCAGTTCGTGAGATTGGGGAATTCAAGTGTGTGCAGTTCGGGAGTTGGAAGATTCGTGTAGTTTGCAGTTCGGGAGATTGGTGCTTGCCGTAGCTGCTTGTCTGTCTGGAAGGGGATTATCGCCTAAGCGGTTTTTAACCTCTGATGAGCGAAACGGTCCGTTACACTCACATAACTGACTGTACCCTGACTGACCCTTACAGTCACACCTATTCTAACACATTTATAAAATGCCATTTTGTGTATAGTGACCCCTGCAGACACTCCTATCTAATAATACATTTATAGAAAGCTATATTGTGTATAGTGACCCCTGCAGACACTCCTATCTAATAACACATTTATAGAAAGCTATATTGTGTATAGTGACCCCTGCAGACACTCCTATCTAATAACACATTTATAGAAAGCTATATTGTGTATAGTGACCCCTCCAGACACTCCTATCTAATAACACATTTATAGAAAGCTATATTGTGTATAGTGACCCCTGCAGACACTCCTATCTAATAACACATTTATAGAAAGCTATATTGTGTATAGTGACCTCTGCAGACACTCCTATCTAATAACACATTTATAGAAAGCTATATTGTGTATAGTGACCCCTGCAGACACTCCTATCTAATAACACATTTATAGAAAGCTATTTTGTGTATAGTGACCTCTGCAGACACTCCTATCTAATAACACATTTATAGAATGCTATCTTGTGTATAGAGACCCCTGCAGACACTCCTATCTAATAACACATTTATAGAATGCTATCTTGTGTATAGAGACCTCTGCAGACACTCCTATCTAATAACACATTTATAGAAAGCTATATTGTGTATAGTGACCCCTGCAGACACTCCTATCTAATAACACATTTATAGAAAGCTATCTTGTGTATAGAGACTCCTGCAGACACTCCTATCTAATAACACATTTATAGAAAGCTATATTGTGTATAGTGACCTCTGCAGACACTCCTATCTAATAACACATTTATAGAATTTCATATACAGTATTGCAACAGTGATCATTAAATACAGGGCATAATTAACAAAGATGTTTTAAAAATAAGTGGACAACATGCAAAAAGTCAAATATAACTAAACTCAAATAATGTGCTAAATAACAATGCAAATCACAACCACTCATAAACCTTGTCTTCATAAACACACTCATATTGTGCCTAATTTCAGCACAATTCAATAAAAAAGGGAGACCAACCTGTGTGACGGACCGTCTGGCACCCCGGCTGGGTACCTCCAGCAAGCACGCTTCCTAGCTCTCCACTGGGAAACCCATTGTGCTTCAGCCCCAAGCTTGGCTGGGGTCTCTCCATTGCTTCCCACCCTGGAATAGGGTCCAGGGTACAGCTTCAAGTGATTAAGCTCTCTTGCAGAGAGTAGAACTGATCCACTGAAACACTAGTCCAGAGTGAAGGGTGAAACCGAACTGGTTTATTCAGGCCAAGTTGCCTGCTTATATACACAACTCCCAGCATGGGGTTTCCAAATTATACAGTACAAACCCTTACCAGGAATCTCAGGGCCTGGGAGATAATTTGAGTTAAAGACCGGTAAGCTAATTATATCCCAGGACAGGGCCGCCATAAGGGGGTGACAACCATAACAGGCCGAAGGGCCCTATATCTTCAGGGGCCCAGTCAACGCTGTTGCCGTGGTATAGCGCGACCGGGCCCCTTTAAAAAAAAAAAAAAAAAAAAGCAGCCGCAAGTGCTGCTAGGAGGAAGTGGTCACTTATATCCCAGTTCACTCTGCGCGGGAGAAGCGCGTGCGCCAGTGAAGAGGGAGAACCAGGCAGTGAAGAGGGAGCTGCGCCAACTCCCATCATCCCCTGCCACCCTCCTGCAAAGAAACGGTAAGAGACAGGAGGGTGGCTGGAAAATGAGCTGTGTGTGTGTCTGTATGCATGTATGTCTATGTCTGTATGTATGTCTGTATGTCTTTATGCATGCATGTATGTCTATGTATATATGTCTTTCTGTATGTCTATGTATGTATATGTCTGTATGTCTGTATGTCTGTCTGTATGTCTGTATGTCTGTATGCATGCATGTCTATGTATGTATGTCTGTGTATGTATGTCTGTATGTCTGTGCATGTATGTCTGTATGTCTGTGCATGTATGTCTGTATGTCTATGTATGTCTGTGTACTTATGTCTGTGTATGTATGTCTATGTCTGTATGTCTGTCTGTATGTATGTGTATGTATGTATGTATGTCTGTCTGTCTGTCTGTATGTGTATTTGTATATGTGTATGTGTATTTATGTATGTCTGTCTGTATGCATGTGTGTCTATGTATGTCTGTATGCATGTCTGTCTGTCTGTATGTCTGCATGTATGTCTATGTATGTATGTCTATGTATGTATGTCTGTCTGTCTGTCTGTCTGTATGTCTATGTATGTCTGTATGTATGTATGTATGTATGTATGTGTATGCATGCATGTATGTCTATGTATGCATGTCTGTCTGTCTGTATGTCTATGTATGTATGTCTGTCTGTCTGTATGTCTATGTATGTATGTATGTCTGTATGTATGTCTGTGTATGTATGCCTGTATGTATGTGTATTTATGTATGTATGTCTGTATGTATGTGTATGTATGTCTGTCTGTGTATGTATGTATGTATGTATGTCTGTCGGTATGTATGTCTGTCTGTAGGTATGCATGTATGTCTATGTATGTATGTCTGTCTGTATGTATGTCTGTATGTCTATGTCTGTCTGTATGTCTGTCTGTATGTATGTGTATGTCTGTATGTATATGTATGTATGTTTGTATGTATGCATGCATGTCTGTATGTCTGTGTATGTATGTCTGTGTATGTATGTATGTCTGTATGTATGTGTATTTATGTATGTGTGTCTGTATGTATGTCTATGTATGTCTGTCGGTATGTATGTCTATGTATGTCTGTCTGTGTGTATGCATGTATGTCTGTCTGTATGCATGTATGTCTGTATGTTTGTATGTCTGTCTGTATGTCTATGTCTGTCTGTATGTATGTGTATGTATGTATGTTTGTATGTATGCATGCATGTCTGTATGTCTGTGTATGTATGTCTGTGTATGTATGTATGTCTGTATGTATGTGTATTTATGTATGTGTGTCTGTATGTATGTCTATGTATGTCTGTCGGTATGTATGTCTATGTATGTCTGTCTGTGTGTATGCATGTATGTCTGTCTGTATGCATGTATGTCTGTATGTTTGTATGTCTGTCTGTATGTCTATGTCTGTCTGTATGTATGTGTATGTCTGTATGTATGTGTATGTATGTATGTTTGTATGTATGCATGCATGTCTGTATGTCTGTGTATGTATGTATGTCTGTGTATGTATGTATGTCTGTATGTATGTGTATTTATGTATGTCTGCATGCATGTATGTCTGTATGTATGCATGTATGTATGTATGTATGTCTATGTCTGTCTGCATGCATGTATGTATGTCTGTATGCATGTCTGTCTATGTATGTATGTATGTCTATGTATGTATGTATATATGTCTGTCTGTATGTCTATGTCTATCTGTATACATGTATGTCTATGTATGTATGTCTGTATGCATGCATGTCTGTGTGTATGTCTGTATGTATGTATGTCTGTGTGTATGTCTATGTATGTATGTCTGTAGGCACGCATGTCTGTGTGTATGTCTGTATGTATGTATGTCTGTATGTATTTATGTCTATGTATGTCTGTCTGACTGCATGCATGTATGTCTATGTATGTATGTATGTATGTATGTCTGTATGTCTATGTATGTATATATGTATGTCTGTATGTCATTATATATGTATGTCTGTATGTCAGTATGAATGTATGTCTGCATATCATTATGAACGTTTGTCTGTGTGTATGGATGTCTGTATGCATGTATGTCTGTCAGTATGTCTTTATATATGCATGTATGTCAGTCTGAATGTATGTATGTATGTCTGTATGTCATTATGAATGTATGTCTGTGTATGTCTGTATGCCATTATGAATGTATGTGTGTCTTAATGTCTGTCAGTATGTCTGTATGTATGAATGTATTTGTGTGTGTATGTATGTATGTCGGTGTCTGTATGTATGTATGTGTCTTTATGTTCTCATGCATGTGTGTCTGTATGTATGTTAGTATGTGTCTGTCTGTCACTATGTATGCCTGTATGCGTGTATGTCTCAGTATGTGTGTGTCAGTATGTATCTGTGTCCTTTTGTATCAGTGTGTGTGTTTGTGTCTGTGTATTCCTGTGGGCGGTATTTGGAGGCGGACCCAGTGGGCGGTATTTGAAGGCGGGCCCCAGTGGGCCCAGACCCTGAGCTGAGTTAGAGGCCCCAAAATTTCTGCTGGCGGCCATGTCCCAGGAACAAACATAAAAACATAAAAGTACCCCAAAACATAATAACCTCACATAGCATACATCCCCAAACAGTCCTGATCTAAATGCCCATGTTGTTTAAATAGCGCTCAGATCTATGCAGTATAGGGGGAATGTCACCATGTCAAAGTTCTGAACGGCCACACACGTGGTCCTATGCCCAAAATAGTTCCAGAATAATGTGTGCTTTGGCCGGTCACCTTTCGGGAGCTCCATAATCAGGCTGGCTCTCAGGGAGTGTTTGTTCCACTTAGTCTCAGACACCTTCCTTACAAAAAGTGCTATACTGGCGGGTCACAAAGTATTTCAAAACCCCTAACCAAGTTGTTCGGCAACTGCAAGGTCACCTCATGCCAAAAATAGTTCCATAACATTCGCGACTAAGTACAGCTGAGATGACCTGGAACCACAAAGTCTTCATGCCAAAATTAGTTCCATGGTGGTCGTGACTAAGTACTGTTGAGGACTGTTTGTGGGTTTGTTCATGCGAACAGCCGCAAGGAAGTTAGCGTTCGGTTCAATTCAAGAGAAAGGAAAGTGCAGAACCAGGGGCACCAAGGGAAATCTGCTAATGGCGACTGTGCTGGGTAAGTCCCAAATGGCGTCTCCAACCTGGACCATAGTCGATGGACAGGAGGTCAGCTTCCACACTCCTCCAAGAGTTCGTTGCAAATGTCCGCAGACAAGAGCATTTGTCACAACCTGTTTATGTTTGTTTGTTCACAAACAATTGAAAAATATCATTTAGGAGATTGCATGCTCTCTTCCGTTTCTGAACAATGTCATCATGCAATAGAAGCATAATCTTTAAAACTACCTATCTTGTAATGCTGGTCACACTTCCAATGACATCATTGCTTCCACATTGACCTGATCTGAAACTGATGTATATCTCAATGTAACCCTTCGGCAGAAGACTCCCGCAGGGATGTTAACATGCTGACCACAGTGTAGTCCCTCCCTTCCAAAGTGCCCATCATTCTAAAAGTGATGCTGACAAACCAATGATCATTGGACACATTGACCAATTCTGTAACATTCTTTTGGAAGCTTTTAAAAAATCACTAATATCTGCATCCAAACCAACTTACAGCGCCGTTATTACGAGATTTATCAACAACTGCATGGCAGCTGATGGTAAGTCGAATGCATCCAGCAGGAAGCATGTTCGCAAATTACCATTTATTTTAATTTGAACAGCTTTTTGCCCCGGTGGTGGAACTAATGTAGAGAAGACCTGGTGCAAGATTTTTTGGGGGCCCGCTCTAGCACACGCATATCCAAATGGTAGAACCCCATCTGTCCTACAACTCTCAGCTAGAGATCTACAATTTGCCAATTCCAGAAGAGCTGTATTTATGAGCAGTGTTTGAAAGTAGGCATGCATTTGTGAGCAGTGTTGGCATGTGAATGCAGTGGTGTACTTGGTGTAGTTTTGTGTTTGAATGTGTTTATATTAGATTGATAGATTATAGGCATTTGATTGCTGGGATGTATGCACAAGTCATTTGATGCACTTGGGGGCCCTTTGAAATTGCAGGCCCCTTGGCCCCGGTGTAGCAGCACTGACTGCACCAGTGGCAGTTTCGCCACTGATTTACCCTTTGGCAGCACTGCTTACCTTGGCAGTACCAAGATTAAACAGGTAGCAGCTAGTCAGTGCTTGTAAGCCAGCTGCCGCACTAAAAAAGTAATAAATAAAAATCATATGAAGGTCCATATTCCTACAATTAAGGTAATTTACCTCCTTTTGTCCCTCCTGCCATATAGGCATGTCTACTACACATTAAAAGGAGAGGATCTATTGTTCCCTACTCTGGTCCAGCAGGGGAAATTAGATCACCCAGTTATTATTATTAGGGCCCCACCTGCCACCTATTGTGGGAGTGGGTCAGGGGAGGAGACAATAGGTCTCCTTAATTATTAATATTAGGGATTCACTGAACACCCATTGGTGGGGTTAGTGGGGGACATTAGATTCTCCTACATTAATATTTAAAATAGCCCAACCCAATGCCCATGGGTGGGAGCACAGGGGGGGACTATGCCCCCTGTTATTCCACAGGCTCTATCCTCATGGGATGGGGCTTCTTTTAGTAAATGGGCTGCAATGGTTGCCAGCCTCTAGTTTTAAACATTTATTAGATTTCCCCATACTGTCCATGTGCCAGGTAGGGCCATATGGAGGTAAAATACCTCCATTATATTAATATGGAGACTTATTGACCCCCATATGTTTTTATTGAATTTTTAGGGTTTTGTGCCGATAGTGTTTAACGATTGCTAGTGCTACCAGCAGGCAAAAATGTTTGATTTTGTTTTACATCTGGTTCCACAGTTGAAGCTTCCAGATTTCATTACTTTGGCCTGTTTGGGGCCTGATTTACAAAATCCAGACATTGATGAATTCCATTAACACTGTCCAGATATTGTAGCCCCAGAATATTCTAAGCATCCAGAGTGTTGCATATTGGGGATTGGGGGTGACTGGGAAAGGACCTCAATGTTTCACCTGTTGTCTTCAGCTATTGTTAATCTCAGCTCAACCACCCAACACACACATGACATATTATTTATATATAATAAATAACCTTTCTCTTCAAAACAGCATCAATTCTTCTAAAATTAAACAGTAATACCAAACAGGCGCTAATGATAATCAATTTAAAATGTAGATTGAAACACAGTTGTTAACTGAAACAGAAGCAACTGTGTATGAGGAATAACACTATTAACATTCCTAGTTTAGAAAACATTTTTACTTTAAAGCATTTTTTTAACACCTGGCTAAAACAGAGTGGTAGTATTTGTAAGTTTGGACAGTGGCTTCAGCAGATTCCAGGTGGGACAACGGAGATTGCTGTCCAGAATAGTGCAGTTCTCAGAACAGCTAAGATACTGAGCAGAACCCTCAAGCTCCCAGGATTCTGGTAGAGGACCCGAGAATGAGCAATTCACAAAAATACCACCCGAAGAGGTGAGCAAGTCAATTTATATATAAATTAAATAAAAATAGATTTTCTCACCCATTTGGGGTGGTATGTTTATTCCTCATTCTCGGGTCCTCTACCAGAGGCCTGGGCGTTTGAGGGTTCTGCACAGTATTTTAGCTGTTCCTAGAACTGCACTCTTCTGGACAGCGATCTCAGATGTCCCACCTGGAATCTGTTGAAGTCACTCCCCCATTTGGGAGTCACAGCCCCGAGTCCTCCCATCACAACTGGGACTACTACTGCCTTCCCTTTCCACATCCTTTTTAGTTCTTCTTTCAGTCCTTGGTATTTCTCTACCTTCTCATGTTCCTTCTTCCTGATGTTATAGTCACTGGGTACTTGGAGGAAAGATGAGACAGGGGGGATATGATAGAAACATTTAAATACATAAAGGCAATCAACACAGTATAGGAGGAGACCATATTTAAAAGAAGAAAAACTACCACAACAAGAGGACATAGTCTTAAATTAGAGGGACAAAGGTTTAAAAATAATATCCGGAAGTATTACTTTACTGAGAGGGTAGTGGATGCATGGAATAGCCTTCCAGCTGAAGTGGTAGAGGTTAACACAATAAAGGAGTTTAAGCATGCGTGGGATAGGCATAAGGCTATCCAAGCAATAAGATAAGACCAGGGACTAATGAAAGCATTTAGAAAATTGGGCAGACTAGATGGGCCGGATGGTTCTAATCTACCATCACATTCTATGTCTCTATTGCCATATCCACCACGACTGCAGTCTTTCGTTCCTTGTCTACCACCACGATGTCAGGTTGGTTTGCCAGCACTTGCTTGTCTGTCTGGATCCACAGAATCTTAACCCTGTCATTTTCAACTACCCTTTGTAGTATCTCTCATCTGGACTTAGGCAGGTCCAATCCATATTCTGTGCAGATTTTTCGGTACACAATCCCAGCAACTTGTTTGTGTCTCTCCGTGTATGCTGTTCCTGTTAACATCTTGCATCCAGCTACTAAGTTCTGGACTGTCTTTGTACAGTCTGCACCTTGGGTCTTGCCTGGTGTGGTAGACTCCAGCCTCTCTTGATCTGGTGCTGAGTGCCTGTTCCTATGCTGCTAGGAGTAGTGCCTCAGTGCTGTCTTTCAGTCCTGCCTTTTCCAACCACTGGTAGGATTCTGTCATGTGAGCCACATATTTGTCTTGCCAAGGAACATCCTCTTTTTCTGCATCCTCTATCTGTTGAAGTCTCAGGCATTCTCTTAACAGTTGATCTTTGGGAGCCATCTTCGTGATGTACTTGTGGATGCTCTGTATTTTATCCAGGACTGTAGCCTTGACACTCAACAGGCCCTGGCCTCCTTCCTTCCGGCAGGTGTACAGTCTCTGGGTGCTGGATTTTGGGTGGAATACTCCATTCATAATGAGTGATTTCCTGGTCTTGACATCCATGGTGACCAGTTATTCTCTTGGCCAGGTTATTATTGCAGCTGGGTACCTGATGACTGGTAGGGAATATGTGTTGATGGCTTGGATCTTGTTCTTGCCATTGAGCTGTAACTTCAGGACCTGTCTGACTCTTTGGAGGTACTTCGATGTTGCTATCATCTTTGTCTCTTCCTCATGGTTGCCATGTATTTGTGGTACCCCCAGGTACTTGTAGCTGTTCTCTACATCTTCTATTTGGCCTTCTGGAACTTCAACTCCTTCTGTCCTGATCATCTTCCATCTTTTTGCTATCATCTGCCTGCACTTCTCTAGTTCCAATGTCCTTGCTCTATATCCTAGTTAGGTGGATCAGTGAATCAATGTGCCGCTCAATCTTGGCATACAGCTTGATGTCATCCATGTAGAGTAGGTGGCTGATGGTGTTTCCACTCTTGAACCTGTATCCGTATCTACTCTTCTTGATGATCTGGCTAAGGGGGTTGAGGCCTATGCAAAACCGCCTTGGCGCTAGCACATCGCCTTGGTATATGCCACATTTAATGTTCACTTGAGTTATTGTCCTGGAATTGGCTTCTAGAGTTGTTTTTCCACTTGCCCATGGAGTTTTTGATGAAGGCACTTATTGTCTTGCTGACCTTGTAGAAAGCAAAGTATTCCAGTATCCAAATGGGTGGCATTGTGTCATAGGCTTTCATGTAGTCAATCCAGGCTGTACACAGATTGGTCTGTCTGGTCTTAGAATTCCTCGTGACTGCTTGGTCTACCAGTAGTTGCTGTTTTGATCCTCTGGTGTCGTTTCCAATCTCCTTCTGAGTAGTATTGCTCATATGCCCTTGGTTCTTGGAGGCTATGATGTTTGACAGGAGTTTCCATGTTGTGTGGAGGCAGGTTATTGGTCGGTAGTTGGAGGGTGTTGTTCCCTTGTGTTAGCCAGTCAGGGTGGGAACCTATTGCTATTAACTGGTTCATTTGTGCTGCTAGGCATTCATGCAGCGCTGTTAACTTCTTTATCCTGTAGTTGTGGATCATGTCAGGTCCTGGGGCTGTCCAACTCTTAATGTGTGCTGCTCTCATATATATATATACATATTTATTGTCTGAGCAGTGTCTAACTAGCCTTACTTTCGCAAATATAAAATCTAAACTTTGAGAGGCTGATGATCAGGAACTAAGGCAGGCAGTCAAAATCATTTTCAGTATTTCAGTATGTCGGAGTCAAGAATAAAAGCCAATACTGCACTCTAGTGTTCAAATTTATAAATTACATTAGCATTGTAGGTCTTTACCCAATCAATATTGATTTTTTAATTCTTGATTTGCAGTATGGTTAGACATTTATTCTATCACACCGATTGTCTGCTAGTCCCCAATTATAATTATCACATATTATCATATATTTTAGTAGACTAAGTATTGAGAATTTTATTTTTTCATTTCCTTTCTTCATAGCCCATTACACACACTTCACATTTTATTTTTAGCAATTATTATTTCCTTACATTACAGATTTTGGTTTTGTAATAACTGGTAATAAAAGTCTTAGTTTTAACATTGACCACTGAAGAATTCAGTTAATTTCCTTTAAATTTTATTTTAAAAAAAAATGTCAAGTGTTCAAAAAAAGTAGATAGTATACAGAGAGTGAGAGCCATGATGTCCAGAAAGTCAGTCATCATTAGAAAAAAATGGAAGTTGATTCTAATACAATGTATCTAGTTTCTAATTATTTTCATTTTCATTGAGCTTCATGATGTTTACCTGATGATAGCTTTCCACCTGAATAAAAACCAGAAGCTGTGGATCCCAAAACAGGAGCTCTGGGACAATCTGTCTGCTTGGGAAACATAATGATAATAATAATAATATAATATACAGTTGGGATCAAAAGTTTGCATACTCTTGGAGAACTGGTATGTTACAAAGGACTCAAAATGACTCCATTATTGTTATTACATGTTGTTACTGTTGCAGCTCTATACTTTTTAACACGGGGAAACACGAATGGATTATACGAATTCTTATAAAGACCCATTCGTGATACGACCGAGAGACCCCCCAAACGCTGGCGTGTGCTGCCAATTAACCTCTTCACCCTGCAAAGTACCGAATGGCCGACCACCCGAAGAGCGGAGTGTGGCGCACATTAACCACCCAGGCGGCTGCGGTTAACCACAAACTAATTGACGGGCAAGAAGGATCGACGTTCGCCCACAAATCACCGAAGGGGAACTACCGAATAACCTCACGAACGGAGACCCCCTACAGTGGGTCGTGTGTCAGCAATTAGCCTGTGGTTTCTGCGGTTAACCGCAACTCAAGTACCGTGCTACCAGGTGGTCCTAATTCATGTACCGAACGAGTTCCACTACCAGACAGACAGCGGGCATTCGCATGAACTTATACCCGAGTTCAGTTCCATAAGTTGGAGGTGAGGTCCCGCTGCTCGTTAAACCGTCTAAAAACATCCATCAGGGACTCACAATCCAAAATACCGAACGGACTTTATACGGCAGAAATAGATCATTCTGTTTATGGGATTGGAGCGCCATTCGTATGTTTAATGTACCCGAACGCGAGCTATTGAATGAATGGTAGAATGAACCGTTTTCCCCTATTAATGTTGAAGTTATGTATTTTTATACAGTTTTATGAGGCATAATAAAACGTGGTCTTTTGTGCGCTTGGAGATAATTAGATTGTATAAACGTTGGCCTCATTATCTCCAAGCTGGGCGGGTACTAATTCAAACGATACACTGTACTGTGATTGGTTACCTGTTTGTACTGTACCTGTATTCCATCAGGTCCACAGGGGGCTGTCCTTGGACCTGAGGAATTGCATAAATTGCCATGTTTGTGTGCCAGTAAAATCAGTTCGTTTTGACCCTCAACTTGCAGCCTCGACTCATGTTGTAGGGATCCGGGATATTAATGCTTATATCGTGTTTGGGATACTCTACACTTGCATCTTATTACCGAAGGAACTCCGTTCGACTCTCTACAGCGGGAACCAGGACATCCAAGCGATCAACCCCCCTGCTAGACCGGGGGCAATCGTAACAAGCTAATATACATTTTTTAAAGAAAACATGAGTGAGCAGGCAAAACACATTTTTTTTTAAAATGTCTTATGAGATTCATATTCAACTGTAGGTTATAACAGAATGGCACAATCATAAAACAAAACATAGCAACAAAGAAAAAATGAAATGATCCTGTTCAAAAGTCTGCATACCCTTGGTTCTTAATACTGAATGTAATGGCACCCCCAGGCATAAAAGGGTTAAACCGCCATTTAGAAGATCTTCCCCTTCCAGAGATACAGGCACAGCTACTGCAGAACACCAAACTCCCGAACCGACTATAAGGGAATGCTCTAAACTACCGAACTGGATACAAAATAGCACTCCAAGCTCCTGAACTGGAACCATACGAATAGCTGCTAGCAGACGAATAGGAAAAGCACCCAAGCGGCTTACACTCCTAGCAATCAGTCTCTATCAGCATACAGTAAATCCCCCCAAAGACGAGACAAGGCTCCGTGTTGAGGGTCAAGCAGTGGTCTGTTTAATGAGGGCTACTTGCCCAGTATTTATGCAGGCCTCCCACCTGGTGGACACTCCCCTAGGGGACCAAATGACAGACAAGCAGCAATCTAGGACACACAGTCACATTGTATTCCCACAATGCATCTTGGCTTCCTCCCCTCTGCCCTGGAGATAATTGAGAAGTAATTCAATTATCTCCCAGGACAAAGGCAAATCGCCATTATGCACGTCGGGATACCAATATAAAAATTACTGTTAAAATCCCCCATGTTGGAAAGGTTACAATAAAGATATACATTTAACATATCCCCAGATAGCTCAGGTCTGAGCGCACATTATTAAGCGAATGGCGCTTAGACCACATGAATACAGTTCAATCGCCATGGAGCCAAAGTGTTCACAAAGTCAGTTCTCATACGAATGAGCTCCATGGGATTCCTATCTGGGGTATGGTGTAGTCAGGTACAACTACCGAATATAGGGCCGTTCGTGCCCTTCTACCGAACAAGAAGGGAGGTCGGCGGCTTCAGCGGTGTTCGCGCCAAACTGTATCCGTTTACAGTTCCATGAGTTGGGTGTCGAACACCGCTGTGCGTTCGCGTGTTTAAAATGGCCGCGACCTCGTGTTCGGTATACGAATGGCGGCCAAACAGTATTCATAACCGCAGCTTCTGGGAGGTTAATTGACGACACACTCCAGCTCCCAGGTGGTCCCGTCATTCGTGTGATTGAACACCGGGCAGAAAAGGGACGAATAAGCCTTTTCTGCAGGGGAAAAGGATGTCTTTTAACATGGGGCCATAATCCAAAGGCAGCAGACGGGCAACCAGGCTTCTCCAATGCAATGCGGCGAGGTTGCTCTCGTCACACTGTGTATTGCCCCTTTAGCATCGATGACAGCATGCAGTCTTTTGTAATAGTTGTCTATGAGGCCCCTACTTCTTGCAGGTGGTATGGCTGCCTATTCGTCTTGGCAAAATGCCTCTAAGTCATGCAAAGTCTTTGGTTGTCTTGCATGAACCGCACTTTTGAGATCTCCCCAGAGTGGATTGATGATATTAATGTCAGGAAACTGTGATGCCATTCCAGAACCTTCATGTGATGAAAGCCACTTCGCCACTGGGTTTTGGAGAGGACTAATTGCCAGCCTTTTACCGTGTGACTTATTTGGTTCTAAGGCACTGTTTCTGCCTCTTTTATTTCTATTGGAACAGATTTACACTTTTGAAGTGGCACTTCGGATACAGCTGAAGTGTCGAAGTAGTCGAAGTGGCCGCCATTCGACATTCCAACACGTAGCGGCGGCCATTTTATTTAATTGAACTGGTTCAGCTGTGTTTTGTCGTTGAGTTCATGGAACTCAAATTAGACACGCAACAGCACGAACACCACTGAAAAGTTACCTTCCTGAGGAGTTTGACTTTTCGACGGGAGTCGAACAGTGTTCGACAATTAGAACGGCACGTCAACACTGACTTTGTGCACGAATGGTCCCATTCGACTATTCAAAGTGAACTTTAATTATTGGAAATAGCCCGGCTGCAGAGCTGTTTTGGGCATGCGTGTGGTCGGTCAAAAAAGACTTCCAGGAATTTCCTGAACACGCTGCTCTGATCTGGATGATTTTTGGATATGTTGTTCATTCAGATCAGGGCTATCAGGGGTTGTGACATTTATGGGGATATGTTGTGTTTTGGGCTGTTTTCTAGACTTTGTATAAATGTGTGTTTTTTCTGTCTGGGGATAATTAGGTTATTGTATTATCTACCTTAATTGTATCACAGGCAGAAGGGAGGGATTGTGTACTGTATGTGGGAGTGTCGTTCATTATTACATTGTTTTGATTGGCTTGTATATTTTGTGTCCTGTGCCCAACAAGGTCCACCTGGGTGTCAACCTTGTTGGGAAAATTGTATAGAAGGCCAGTGTGTTCCATTAAACCTTGAGTTCCTGTTTTGCCCTCAGCATAGAGTCTTGTCTCATGTGTGAGGGAAAAGGCTGCATCTACCCTGGGGATTGCTATATCACTATACTCCTCAGGGATTATAATCACTAGCTCTTGTAAGAGCTGTTCCTGCTTAACTTTCTGGAGGAAGAGAGGTTCACCCCTTGTTGTAGGTCCGGGGTTGGTAGGAGATGGCGAGTTCCCAGCCAAGCTGTAACACTGTACCTGGGGACTGCAGTGCTGATGATGTCTGGTGGAGTGCTTGGAGGCCTCGGTGAGCACTAGGAGCATCCGTCGGCGGAGGTACCCAACCGGAGTACAGGAAGCTCCTTTACACACCGCTTTATTTGCTGTATCTACTGGAGGGTCAACTTGGCCTTGTGCTTAGGGTCATTGTCATGATGGAAAGTCCATGAGCATCCCATTAACAGCCTTTATGCAGAAGAATGCAAATTGTCTGCCAGTATTTTCTGATAACATGCTACATTCATCTTGCCATCAATTTTCACAAGATACCCTGTGTCTTTATCGCTCACAGAAAGAATGTTTGGCCCTGCAATGTTGGAGCCTGGCCCTGCAACCATAGACTTTACCATTCACTATCAATCCAGCAAAAAGGAATCACCAACAGGTTGTCCTAGCAGGCCAAGCTAGTTTCTTAAAAACCTTTTCCTGGACATCCCCAAGTTGACTCGAATAGGGTCAAGCTGTGCCTGCAAGAGAAAGATACAAGAGGAGAGCAGTGTGACAGACCACCTGTTCCCTTTGGTCTTGTACAGAGCTCCCAACCACCATCTTCTCCTAAAAGACTGTAATCACCAACTTAATTGCCCCTCCAGACCATGCCTGGGATGTCAGCGCACCGTGAGGGACGAGCAGAGGCACGGCTGACCGGCAGCAACCTACAAATTGTCTGGACCTCCATATCGAATCGCGGGGAGGGCTCAATTTTGGGGATGTGAGCACAGGAACCCTGGTTTTATTTTAAAATTGTTATTTGTCAATGAGGTGCCTGACTGCTAATTAAAGTACCTGGTCAAGTACAAACACCTAGGCACCAGGTATGTCACAATGTTCATTGTTCTCCTGGGGACCTCATGTTGGGGACCTAGAGAAGTCCTTGATGGCAACACTCGGTCTCCTGCAAGTAGGTTGCCACACCTCTCCATCAGTTAATTTAGTAATTAGTGGTCAATACGCTGACTGTTCGTTCTCAGCATCGAACCATTTATAAAGGCTGTTATAGATAACCACCAGGAAATACTTAGTGTTGGGGTGAGGAAGGGAAGGTATAAGGTTTCTGCTTTTGCAATGATTTGCTACATATTATCTTTCACCCACTCACCTCATTTTCAGCACTGTTACAGAACACTTATAGCACATTATTAGGGTTTAGATCAATTATGATAATAGCAAGATTGTAAAATGATAGGCCACATATTATGAGGTTCAAATGACTCCACATCAGTTTCACTTTCCATGGGCTGCCAAATCCATTAAGTATCTAAGTATAAGTGCTCCAGCTTCTTTAACATTGTTTTACGATCTCAATTTTCCTCCATTGCTCAATTCTACAAGATCCCAACAAGTGGAATTTGCTACACTTTAACTGCTCCTTTTGCTAAGTTATGTACCTCTGGCCACCTTACAGTGGAACCTACTTTAAACATATAGAGGAAACATAACTTAACTCCCCTGCTCTCACACCAATATCATGTCCAGTATCTTATCTCTTACAACCTAGTAATCTGAGCAGGACACAGAAAAAAAAAAGCTCATGACATCTCTCTGAGACTAGAGCAAGTGGTAAGTAACTCATCGATTTTGCATTACCACAGATAACTAACACCACACACCCATCTGCAACAACACAATTCTAATATCTACAGCTCAACCATTCCATTAAACCACTTTTGCATTTGATCACTTTCCCAGACATCATATCAAATTCGAGGCGTTATGTTTTGCTCCAAAATGAGTTACTTGTTAAATATCAAAACTTTATTCTTAGAGACATGTGCTCAGAAACTACCCATACGCATTCCATGTCTGGTCTAACGAATTGGGGATATCCTTAACTAATGAAGACTGTGGGTAATGTTTCTACTTGTTTTCCTTCACTGATGATTATATGCACTTAGTAACAGACAAATTGTTACTTAGGTGGCACCAGACTATACACTTCCTACATTTTATATCACCTACAACGTATTCTACATTGTAACTATATTTGTTCATCACTATAATAAATATTAGGTGGCAGCAATGGCTACAGAACGTGTACCTTTGTATTACACAGCCGTGTTACCATGCTGCTGTCCACCCCTGTCTCTTTCTGTCTCATTGAAGATTTTACCATTTAGCTAAAAAGCAGCAAGGTTAAATGTTAGCGTAGGACTCTCCCAAGAGGTTTGCTGTGATGGGGCAGGTGAGCTTACTCTTTAATGGTCATTGTAAGCTCGCAGGAAGGGTCTTCTGTTCCTTTTGTGTTGGTATAAGGTCATTGTTAGGGCCATATAAATACCAAATAATAATTATATTAATTGGGGTGGTACTAAAAGACCCCTGTTATTGTGCATAGGGATTTGGGACAGTGCATAGGTAACTTTATTTGCTTAGTTTTTTTTCAGATAGGATTTTTTTTTGTTTGAATTAATGTTATTTTACCTACTAAGCCCTCAGTGAATACTTTTCTAACAACCTACTTTGTACCCCTACTTTTACCCTTTGTGTCACTATACCCCACTCCCTCTAGAATGTAAGCTCATTGAGCAGGGCCCTCCACCTCTCTGTTCCTGTACCTCCAGTTGTCTGGTTACAATTGCATGTCTGTCAGTCCACCCAATGTACAGCGCTACGGAATCTGATGGGGCTATATAAATAATAATAATAATAATAATAATACGTATTTAAATGATGTTATGTTATTATGTAAGTTCCATGTTGGGACATCTTCACAAATAAACATTGCCCATTTTATATTTATAGTGTGCTTTGTTTATATCTAAGGTTTGTTTACTGTTTATTAAGGGTATTAACCCAACTGAACAAACTGAATTCCATACAACATAATGATACAAATGGTATTTTCATTAATTACTGTTATGCAATAATGGGCCACAATCTCGTGGTAAGATAAAAGAATAAAGTATAGGTTGACTGACACATCGAAATAATTCCAATTAACTTATCTAATATAGCGCGCTTCACTTCAGCATTATTTATGATCCCCACTTCATCTGACCTGTGGAACTGCATCTACTATTAAATATTAATTGGACTAAATATCTAATCTTGGAAAAATGTCACTCCCCTCCTCTCTCACATACAAGGATTACAAATTACATTTCAAGTTTTCCTCTCATGACATGAACAAAATACAAGAATTCTACAAATGACTCTTACATTTATTAACTTAAAATACAGGAGTTTACGATTAAAGTGTAAGTATATAACATGTGCAGAGTATATTAGAAGACTTATCATGAACTGTATCTCCCATGGGAAGGGAATTCTGTGAGAGCAATGCAGCCCTAGAGAGAAACTCTAGGTGAGAATCAGCAGTTCCAGGTCTGAGCAATGCACAGGAGACATCTTCTGTGGAACGGGTGGTCTGGGACAGGACATCGTATTTAATAGTGAGGAAATGTAGATTGGGGCATTTTGAGGTCAGCTTGATAGAAAAAGACTAGGATTTGACATTGAATATAAGGACCCATAGTGGCCGAGGTGTGTGAGGATCAGGAGATATAGAAGCTGAGTCTGGCTGCAGCATTTATTATGGATACAAGGGTGATGTGGGTTCAGGGAGGACCTTGTAGAACATGGTTAGCATTTTTTTTTTAAATCCTTATATTTGAAAAAGAAAATTAGTACAATGAGAATAATTATAAAGACAGTGTCCTGTAGACCTGTGCATAGCAGGAAAAATTTATTTTGTCTGAACTACTTGATGTGTAAATAAAAACAATTTTGGGATGGGAAAATTTGGGGCATGTGGGGCTTGTCAGAATTTCATCCACTGAAAAAGATTGGGGAAAACAAATCAGACAAGCAAAATGGTATCAAAATGGGCCAATAAGTGCAATGCAAAATATATATAATATAAATATTTTGAATATATTTTGCAGTAGACTGTTAGGAGCGGTTAAAAAAAAAAAATCTCTATTTATGCATGTTTATTAAATTTATGATATATAAATATATAAATATGGATGTTTTTACTGGCCCTTGTTTCCTCTCTTGGTTACTTCTCACTTGATCTGTGAATAAAATCTAACTTAGTGACAGTCCCCTAGATTTTTTCCCATCAGGTTCGATATGGCTTATGACAGACAACTTGTTACTAGTTGTCAATACCCGCCCTGGATCAATAATGTCCCTTTAGGACAATTCCGCAGAATTAAAAAGAATTGTACGGACGAGTTAGTCTGTCAACAACAAACGGAAATAATTCAACAACAATTTGAGGACAAAAAGTATAGCAAAGAATTATTAAGGAAATCGATACAAAAAGTTAAGAATTTGGAGAGAACACAAATATTACAATCCCGAGACCAAAAAAACGGTTGATAACAATTTCAATTATCCCCTTATTTTTAATTACAGTTCACAATCCTCGATTTAAAAAAAAAATCCATAAAAACTGGCATTTTTTACTTCAGGACCCCATTTTAGCCACAGTTTTACCTCAGAAACCGAAGATAGTTATTAGAGGAGCACGTACTATAAAACCAAAAATAGTACACACTTGTCAAGCCCCTGAGATAAAAAAGAGCATTTAATAAACGATAATAAATGCTTTTACAAATGGGGTCAGTGCAATATTAGCAAGACGACAGAGCCACCCTATGAAAAAATAACTAGTTTTAAATCAAACAAAACCAATAGATGCTACAATATTGAAGACTGCATCACGTGCCATTCTAAGCAGGTTATATATTCAATATGTGGGCCAAACCAAACGTATGCTTAAAATGAGACTATTAAAAGAAAGTTTGGAAACCACACTCTGTCTAAACATTTTATGGAAACCCACAATGGGGAAACTAAAACTCTTCAATTCTGTGGGATCCAACTAGTACACACACCTTGGAGAGATGGTGATCTGAGTAAAAAATTAACTAGACAAGAAATGTTTTGGATCCACAGTATTAAAACTTCAGTTCCATTTGGACTAAATGCAGAACTAGTTAATATTCTTTAAATCTCCAATTTGGGATAGTCAGCTCTTTACAAAGCATTGTAAAATAATTTCTTCGTAGATTCTCTCTCCAGTTTTGTGTCATCTAGCTTCTAATTTTATCCTTTTCAGCATATTCCCCATTAGGGGGAATCATATTATTTAGGAAAAGGGTGCTGTTGATAGAAGATGTATTCTTTATTTTAAGTAGAGTCCTTTTTAGCGTTATTCCAGTGTTTTGGTTTCATATGGAAATATCTCTGTCAGACAGGAATATATTTGGTTCTGTGCTGTCCTAAAATTTAAAGGCAGTATAGCACTATATAGAACGCTAACACTAACCCCTGCCCTAACTGTAATGCTAAACCAAGACTCAAACCAAGCATTAACTCTAGTCCTAGTGTTTACCTTTATGATTATACTAATCTTTAAGATTTCTCGAGAACACAGAAAGAGTATTATATTTTTATAATGTGTGGTTCATCATTATGTATCCCTCTCTCGTTCTGTCTATCTGTCTGTCCATATTCATCCTCTAAAATCCCTAGAAGCCAATAGGATTTGGAACAAAGTTTCAACAATTCCTATTCCTCCTGTTATTGAAGTATTCGTTAATAAATGCATCAAACTATTCAGTATAACATTTGTGCCAATCTGAGACGGCTTGGCTGGAGCAAAGGTTTTATTGGTGTCTTCCTCGGAGTAATATGGTTTTGTTTGACTCGTGCACATTTATTACACAAGGACCTAGGTGGCTGCAAAAAAAAATAGACCAGGTACACAGAGTACTTAAAGCCTATTGGACACAAAGTATCTTATAACTTGGATATAACACAGAACGAATATATACTACCCGACATCCCATCCGCAATACACCCACCACTGTGGAGGGGGGAATTATATTTTTGAACTCTGTTGCACTCGACAAATTTCATACCACCGAGACTACCCCTATGCATCGACTTTTGGGCATTATCGACTAAGCGCTTACATCTTTTTATTGCAAGTATTTTTTTGGAAAGAATTGGGGAATATTCCTTACTTTGTGTAGCAGCTGTTTATTGACCATTTTTACGTATTAATCTTTTTAATTTTATTTACTTTTTTGTGCTCTTTTGTTTGGATTTTTAATCCAGAAATTTACATATTACAAAATGGAGACTCCTTGAGAATGTGAGTTTTGGCAAAATGTGGCAAAGGCTAGAGCTGTCACTGCTACATCTTGCCAATTCCCGTCAGTCATGGCTTGTAATGACTGATGGAGATATGTATCTTCTCACAAGGTGCAGAATAGACATCTAGGACTGTTTATGGCACATGCGCAAGAAGATTTGTGGAAGACTTCTGCAGACATCCCGGTATAAAACACAATAGGGCAGCAAGGGAGAAAACAAAAAAAACAGGTCAATGGAGGTCAATGTAAATCAAGTTCCTCCTGAGTTGAGGGGGATTGGGCAAAGAATAAGGGGTACAGTGTCAGAGGGAGAGAGTCATGTTTCTGTTAAAGCTAGTAAATCTAGGGAATGAGAGATGACGAGGTCTTGGACAGCAATGGATTTTGTAATATTGCAAACAGAGCTTGCATTCCAGAGGGCAGTATTGAAGGAGGATTTAGGTGAAGAACAACATGAGATGGGTATGAGATTGGTATGGTTCCTTGTGTTAGTACATGGGGGGTTTCTGAGGTGGGACCGGTGTTTGGAGAGACATCACCAGCTGCTAGGAGCAGAAGGATAGAAAGCAGAATCCTCTCATATTTTGTCCTTTTACCCTTCTATTTTTTTATTTTCATTGGGGAAATAATCAATTTACCCAGTTATCTGACTCACCTGTAATACTTTTCTGATTAAATATTTTAAAGCAGTTCCTACAGCTACCTGGTGGCTGAACGTTTACTGAAGAACTGGAATCACTGTTGTAGAACACAGCAATGTTTTAATGTTATATTTTATATCAACCTGTGCTCTCCAATAAAATCAGAAAAATACAATATTATTATTACTGACATGTATATGGCACCAACGTATTCCACATTGCTTTACAACATGCATATGAAACTCGCGGCCCATGGGCCACATGTGGCCCACAACTAATATATTTGCGACCCGTGGGCCGCGGCGAGGAAGCGCTGAGTGTAAGCTCTCCCTACTCAGTTCCCTGCAGTGATGCAGGGAGCCGGAATATGATATCACTCCAGCTCCCGGCATCACGGGAGCTGAACAGGGAGAGCTTACACTCAGTGTTCCCTCGCCACCTGTCCATGGCACGCCCGCCTGCCCAGCAGCCCCAATAGAGCCCAGATAAGAAATCCACCCATCTCTCCCAAAGGTAAGGAGGCTAGGTGGATTTAAATAAAAAATAAAAAAAAGTGTTGGGGGGAAATGTGTGTTTGTGTGTGTGTCCATGGCGGTCTGTGTCCATGGCTGTGTGTCCATGGCTGTGTGTGTATGGCTGTCTGTGTGTGTGTATGTATGTCTGGCTGAATGGCTGTCTGTGAGTCTGTGTCCATGGCTGTCTGTATGGCTATCTGTGTGCATGGCTGTTTGTGTGGCTGTCAGTGTCCATGGTTGTCTGTGTACATGGCTGTCTGTATTGCTGTGTGTGTGTGTGTGTGTGTATGACTGTATGTGTGTGTGTGTGTGTGTGTGTGTGTGTGTGTGGCTGGCTGAATAGCTGTCTGTGTGTATGGCTGTCTGTGTGTATGGCTGCTGTGTGCATGTGATGTGTGTGTGTGTGTGTGTGTGTGTGTGTGTGTGTGTGTGTGTTTGTATGGCTGTGTGTGTGTCTCTCTTAGTGTGTGTCTGTTTGTGTGATTGAGTGTGTGTGTGTGTCTGTGAAGGAGCCTGTGTGTCTGACTGATTGTGTGTTTCAGTGAGTGAATGAGTATAACAGAGGCCAAACTGCGGACACTGCTTGTTTTTTTTTTTTTTTTTAAACAGGGGCAGAGGTTTAGTAGATGAGGGGGGACTAAGATTTAGTAGACGGGGGGAGACTGGGATTTAGTAGACGAATGCGGGTTGGGATTTAGTAGACGAGGGGGGCTGAGATTATGTAAACGAGGGGGAACTGGGGTTTAGTAGATTGCGTAGCTGTTTTTTTTTTTTATACTGTACTTTTCAAAATATGAACATTTCTATTTTCTATTAAAATTTCATTTTTGTTTGTTTTTTTGCGCCCCACATAAACTTTAAACCTTGTTTATTTGGCCATTGCTTGTCTTTGAGTTTAACATGCTTGCTTTACAATATTAAAAAGGAAGTAGTTCAACAACAAATGAGACAAACTAATACAAATTTTGACAGGAACAATGTCAACACTGCTTGATACATTTTACTGTTTTAAAACACTCATATTTGTATCCAGCGATGTCTCCTGAGTATAAAAATACCTTTCCCCCCACCCACCACCATGAACAGGTTTTATGGTGTTTTGGAAAGTTAGAGAGTCAAATATAAGACTTGCATTTTAGTTTCTTCACAATGAAATTCATCAGATTGGTTACGTTGCCTTTGAGACCGTACAGTAGCCCAGGAATGAGAATTAGCCCCATGATGGCATACCATTTGCAAAAGTAGAGAACACAGGGTATTGCAAGATGGGTATGTTCAGTCTTTTTTTAGTAGTCACATTGTTACAAACATTGGCCAAAGTTAGCAATCATATTTGTTTTTTGCATTTCTTGCACAAAAATAAATATAAACGCTAACTTTAGCCAGTGTTTGTAACTAAGTGGTTACCAAAAAAGATTGG
The DNA here is from genome assembly GCA_933207985.1 of Pelobates cultripes. Taxonomy (NCBI): domain Eukaryota; kingdom Metazoa; phylum Chordata; class Amphibia; order Anura; family Pelobatidae; genus Pelobates; species Pelobates cultripes. The sequence continues at coordinate 9,195,825 of OW240917.1, forward strand.
CTTTATCCCATATTGAATACCCTGGGTTCTCCAATTTTGCAAATGGTATGCCATCATGGGGGTAATTCTTATTCCTGGGCTACAATACGGTCTCAAAGGCAACATTATCAATCTGGCAAATTTCAATGTGAAAAAACTGAGTGGGGGGACTTTTATACTAAGTAGACATCAATGGATACAAATATGTGTATTTTATTGCAATAAAAGCTAACAGTATTATAACATTCAAATATAAAATGCCACACAAAACTTAAAAAAATGAAAAAATCTTAATTTCTCACACTTTTTTAGATTTTAGATTAATTTCGTGATTCTGTCATATAACGATTCACTTGCGGAGAAGATTTTGTAACGCATGGAATGAACTTTGAAAAATTGTCCTAATATTTTAAAACATTATCCCATCTTTAAACTAGCCTTCGCTAACTAGTCGAGATGAATAGTGTGTAGGTATCGGGTGCTGAATTCGGCAAAGTCCGGTAACCATAATCTACCCCTCTGCCCATTTATGATCCACATGGCAATCTTTAGCATAGCAAGTGAAGATTGCAATTAGTGTGTGCTGCATGAGCTACCCAGAACAAAGTTATAAACATTTTTAATCCTGTGCAATTTGTCTGAATAAAGGCTCTCTGGAGTCTAGAGATTTATAAGGCCTCTCTCTAAGATGCCTTTTCTAATGTGTGTTGGTATAACATGAGCTGGAGTAATATTAGGGGAACAGGTGATAATACCTGCTGAGTTTGCCTGGCCGCTGTATTACTGCTATCAGACTGGATAGTAACTACATCATTCATGGACCGAGCTGTCACTGCCTCTGACCTGGCTTACATATAGTTTATAAAGCCAATCTGTAAAGAACAGAACTGGTATTTGAAAACACAAGTGGAAATAATATAGCTTTACTTGCAGTTTCATGAAATGGTATTCCTCTATAATGTAACTCTGCCATTGGTTTGGAATAAATCCATGTTCTAAAAGCAATCAAACATCATATTCTGATGATGGTGACATTATCTCAGGATAGTTACCTAAAGATTTGCCACATACAGGACCTTTTGGGTTTATTTTACACTTACCTATGGATTAATTGTGTGTGTTTGAATGGATTCTAAAGTGAACTTCACACTGCTATAAAATAAAGATACAATAATGTTCTAACTATAGAATGTAATATAACCGTCAAAGCGTGGCAGGCAAAATGTCTGTTGTATTGGTCTGTATGGTGATAAGGCAAGATTATCACCCATCCTCAGGACGCTACAAACTTTAGTAAGTTTTTTGCACTTCAAAGGGACACTCCACTGCCTAAATACAACATAAATAAAAAGTAAATAATAATTAAATGCAAATGAAAACATCCGTGCATTTAATTATGCTTTTTACATTGTGGGTTTATTTAATAATAGATCTCTTGTCTACAGTCTTTGCCAGTCCTCCCCTTCTAACCCCGCCCAGACTTTCTATGGCTGTCCAATCACAGGTCTTCCCAATGCAGCTCAATGAGGAGTCTTTACAAGACAGGTGCGTGAGTTCTATGCAACTAAGCTAAACAAACCAGGAAGTAACAGGACCCGCCTGCTTGAAAAGCCAGGGTAGTGTAACCAGAATAATTTATAAATCTGCACTATTTCCAAAATAGAAAAAAGAGGACACACTTCAGACATGAAGCTTATTAACAAGCTAAAGTTGTTTAGGGATCCAGAGTGAACCTTTTAGTAAATTAGCTCCGTATTTTTCACTCTGATTACATTTGCTAATGCTTTTTTATTTAATGCATGACATTAAGAGTCACAAATAAACTTCTCCCTCCCAACTTAACTTTATTACAGCATGAAAAACTCCCAAAAAGTAAAAGCTAACAGAGTGCTTGGAAAAATGACCAAATCTGTGTCATATCATCATACACCACTAGGTGGAGATGGTATTACAGCTGCAGAACAAATTCTTCAAACTGTAGAAATCACAAAAGGAAAGTGTAATAAACGTTTAACTCACAAGTTGGAATAAACTTGGAATTAATAATAACATTAATAACTAAAAATAATAACTTAAAATAATAACTCCCATGCCTCACCCTTCTGTCAGTCCCTACGTTGGCTTCCTATAAAATATAGAGCTCAATTTAAAATTCTGGTTCTTGCTTTCATATAGTTACATATAGTTACATAGCTGAAAAGAGACTTGCGTCCATCAAGTTCAGCCTTCCTCACATTTGTTTTTTGCTGTTGATCCAAAAGAAGGCAAAAAACTCAGTTTGAAGCACAATTTTGCAACAAGCTAGGAAAGAAATTCCTTCTAGACCCCAGAATGGCAGTCAGATTTATCCTTGGATCAAGCAGTTATTACCCTACATTGAAAGATTATATCCTTGAATATTCTGTTCTTGCAAGTATGCATCTAGTAGCCGTTTGAACATCTGTATGGACTCTGATAAAACCTTTCAAATCTCTACATAATGCTGCTCCCACCTATCTATCCTCCCTTATACAAAAGTATGTCCTGTCTAGGCCCTTACGATCTGCTGAAGACTTATTTCTATCTTCTGTCCGTACTCCCACCTCTGATGCTCGCCTTCAAGATTTCTCGAGGGCTGCACCGTTCCTGTGGAACTCGCTTCCCTCCTCCGTTAGATGCTCACCCAGTCTCCACTCCTTCAAAAAAATCATTAAAAACCCACTTCTTCATAAAAGCGTATCAATTCAACTGTTAATAGCTCCCGAATGATTCCTCTTCTGCAACTGTCACTAGTCGAATACTATCCTTACCTTTTTGTGTCATTTTACCCCATTCCCTCTAGCATGTAAGCTCATTGAGCAGGGCCTTCAACCCCTCTGTTCCTGTGTGTCCAACTTGTCTGGTTACAACTACATGTCTGTTCGTCCACCCATTGTAAACCGCTGCGGAATTTGACGGCGCTCTATAAATATCATAATAATAATAATAATAAAAACCGAGTGTAAAGTCAGAGTCCACACTCCTTGCTTTCGGCAATTCAATAATATTAAACAAATAATCAATACATATACATTTGAAATAGGCTAGAATATGTTGCTACTAAAACTAATCATTGACTGAATGGAAAGTAGGCTAAATTAACATAGTAGAACAGACATAGACACGTGATTCAGTTACCACTCCATTGATTGTCAGCTGAGAGTAAGAGAGAGAGGGTGTGTATAATGGGGAGAGGGGAGAGGGGAGAGAGAGAGAGAAGGTGAAGAGAGGTTAATTCAAAGAGACAGAAAATGTGCTATTCACAGGGCTTTAAACAGGTTAGCCCCTCCTTCTGCTGGACAAACCTCCCTTAGTCAATCCCTTAGGAGTGCCTCCTGGGGGAAGGGGGGTTGCATTGGAAGGGAATGGAGGAGGAGTTTATCAACAACCCAACTGGTTTTGCCTGGTGAAAGGCCATGTGCTTCACAGAGGACTCCATTATTGCCTAAGGGTAGAATGGGAGCTTGAATCCCTGTATTAGAACACAATAACACTTCATTGGCATACAGTTTGGCTCCCCCCACGTATTACAGAAAGATAATATAACTATTTAACAACTTGAGTCTAAATAAATTATTACTGATAATAGGGAGATAGTACTACAAAGGGGAATAGAATAATGTAGAGGAGGGGGGCTTGACCTACATGGCAGTTGGGCACATTCTGGAAGAGCTCCAAGCCTAGCCACTGCTTTACTCATATTTGTTGCCCCTTGAGGGTCTTATTCTGCAGCTGTTCATGACCCACCGCTATCCTGCCCTGAAGGCTCGCTATTTGGAGCTTCTGAAATTTGGAATGCCTCTACAATCCACGGAGGATGCAGTGAGGCCTAGTGCGTGTGCTGGACGGGAAAGACAGGTGGGAAGGCCACTCTCCTGACCTGCTAGATGCGGGTCTACTGCTAACTCCTACTGCTGCCCTGTTCCCCCCTCTGGACCGGTGGGGGTGGTGATCCCAGTCTACACCCCGTAGCCTCCACTACACACTTTGCAAGCCATGAGGGTGGTGACATCAGGCTCACTAGAGTCAAAGCACTCTTGTAATGGCGGACGCCTTGTGCATTCTAGCTCCCAGCAATGAAGGTGTCAATATCCTCACCAAGCTGGATCAGATATTGGCAAGGTTCTGGATCAGAACAGGTTGTTCACCCAGGTGGTTTGGGCCCGGTGACATCGTGGAGACAGAGAATTCAACTCTCGCGGGAGTCAGAAATACACAGCGGAAGCTACCATACACCCTAACTGCAAGGAGGGAATCCAGACACTTGTTGGTCCTAAGAGACCATACCTGGGACTTAAAGGGACACTATAGTCACCTGAACAACTTCATCTTAATGAGGTTGTTCAGGTGAGAACTATAGCTCCCTGCAGCTTTTCTCTTGAAACACTTTATTTTCTGAGAAAATACAGTGTTTACATTGAAAGCTAGAACACCTCCAGTTGCAGTCACTCAGAGTGAACCAGAGGGACTTCGGAGTTGATGGAGGCATAATATGCCTCCATCCACTCAGATCTGCTGTGCACCAGCATCCTGTGATTCAGTATCTCCTCCCTCTGCATGCAGACACTGAACTTTCCTCATAGAGATACACTGATTCAATTCATCTCTATGAGGAGATGCTGATTGGCCAGGCCTGTGCTTGAATCATGCTGGCTCTGCCCCTGATCTGCCTCCTTGTCAGTCTCAGCCAATCCTATGGGGAAGCACTGTGATTGGATCAGGCTATTACATGTAAGCAGACTGCTTGTTTTTCCTGAGTCTTACAGCATGCAGATCTACAGCTTCTGGCATGAATACAGTAAAATTTGTACTATATTTATGGAGGCATGAGGGGCCCAGGGGAGCTAGATGGTGGAGCTAGATACATGTTTGTGTTCCTGACCCTATAGTGATCCTTTAATACACCAACAGGTGAATACTATCTGGTCATTATTTATATTAACGGTAACCATTTAAGGGCTTTTGTCTGCATCAGCCAATTGGCATAATTACAGATAATGGTTCTTTTTTGTTGTATACTGAAGGAAAAAAAAATGTTTTGTTTTGTTCTTTCCTGATTCTCATTTACTAAAATGTCATTTTATATTTCGAAGTCCAGATGTTTCCATTAAATCTTTAATTGAAATGATTTCCTCATTCTGGTGTCATGTCACATTTACTGTTTGTCTATCTTTAACCTTGTACTTTGTCATTCTGTAGCAGACGGGCGTTGGCTTTAGAATTCACTGCGCACAATGTGTCAGTATTGGAGGTTGGTCTACATCCAAAGGCACATTCCAGAGCGGCTTTCAAGAAAAAGAAACCGAAATATAAAAAAAAAAAAAATGAGCCCTTTACTGGATTTTGCTTGGGGCTTAGATCACGATCAAACATAGTTGTACTATTATGAAAGGCAGTTTTAGGATTTAATTTTGTAAATATTGTGCAGAGTAATCTAAATTACAATGGCAGTCTAGCTATTGTCTAGTGACTAATTCTAACTGGGTAATAGGCCAGGTTAAAGATCTCACCCTGGCACTATTTGGTAGTCGGGAGACAAATAGGACAAATGTACTGTATGTGCTAATGCTAAGGTTTCAGAACCTGTTTGTGATTTTGCGAGATAAGGGATTGCACATAATAATTTTATGTTCCCATTATTTTTGTAAATGATTTACAGAATTTACATTTTAAATGGATCCCTGCAAGTCATTCACAAAGTAATAACTTTCTGTATATTTATGTACTTTCCCTGTATCCCATCTTTCATACAAATATTATTTTGTTTATTTGCTTTTTTATAAATGATACTACCAGACCAAAGGGATTCCTTTTATGTAATATATTGCAACTCCGCCATATATTAAAAATAGTTTAGTTATAGTTTTACAAGGGGAGTCACATGGGGAGCAGCAGGCACTGTATATATAGTAAAATTTATTTATTTATAAAATATTTTACCAGGAAAGATACATCAAGATTTCTCTTGTTTTCAAGTATGTCCTGGGCCCAGTGATGTATCCTGGTTTTGTGCTGCAGGACAAAACTCAGGCGCCCACAGAAATTCAGAAATTAAATATATTTATACAATAGTTTAATTAAAAATAAGCAAAAGTTACAAACCCACAATGCAGGATAATTATTAAAAAACATTTGCCAGAAAATTACAAATTACACCCCAATGCCAATCATTCATTCCGTGTTGATCACCAAGATCAGGAAGAATATCTGAATAGTTTATAAATGAGATCCCTTCTATAGACTAGTAATTCATTAATACTAACACATTACATTAAGTAAGCTAATTATTCTCATCAATTAATAATCAATGAAGTGTGTTGTGTCTACATAACCACATAATGATCCAATAATTGTACTTGTGACGAGACCAATCTCGCCACATTGCATTGGAGAAGCCTGGTTGCTCGCCTGCTGCCTTTGGACTATGGCCCCATGTTAAAAGACTTTGCTTCGCCTGCAGAAAAGCTGTATTCGTGCTTTTCTGCCGGTTGTTCGGTAGATTCAATCTACCGAACAACCGCACGAATGAATAGACCACCTGGGAGCTGGAGTGTGCCGGCAATTAACCTCCCTGAAGCTGCGGTTAACCGCAGCTTAATTGACAATTACTGGGTGGTCGCGGTTACACCTAGCCGCCACACGATGGCGGTGTTATGGAAGCTCCCCGGGTAGCCAGCGCTTGTTCTACCCAGCGGCAGGACACCAAAAGCGGACACTTTTGTCTTACAAGCCCCGCTGAGGCTGGAAGTCTGCAAACCCGTTCGGAAACCGAACAACGGAGCATTCGGGACTTTTAGTGCTGCAATTGTATTCGGTGTGCAAGTACCCAGATAGCCTGCCATGGAGCCTGTTCGTGGAATTCAAGACTTTGGCTCCATGGCGATTAAACTGTATTTGTGTGGTCTGAGCGCCATTCACTTAATAATGTGCTCTCAGACCTGAGCTATCTGGGGATATGTTTTAAGGTAATGTGTCTTACCTGGTGTATTTTAACAGTAATGCTTGTTTTAGTATTCCCATGTGCATAATGGAGATTTGCCTTTGTCTTGGGAGATAATTGAATTACTTCTCAATTATCTCCCAGGGCAGAGGGGAGGAAGCCAGGATGCATTGTGGGAATATACTGTGACTGTGTGTCCTATTTGTCTGCTTGTCTGTCCCTTGTCACAGTCTCCCATTTGGTCCCCTAGGGGAGTGTCCACCAGGTGGGAGACCTGCATAAATACTGGGCAGGTATCCCTCATTAAACAGACCACTGCTTGACCTTCAACACGGAGCCTTGTCTCGTCTTTGGGGGGATTTACTGTATGCTGCTAAGGACTGATTGCCAGGAGTGTAAGCCGCTTGGGAGCTTTTCCTGTTCGTCTGTTAGCAGCTATTCGTGAGGTTCCAGTTCGGGAGTTTGGAGTGCTACCTTATTCCCTTTTATGCAGTTCGGGAGTTTGGTGCATTCACTTGTATTCAGTTCGTGAGTTTTGGTGATTCTACAGTAGCTGTGCCTGTCTCTAAAAGGGGGATTATCGTCTAAGCGTTTTTTTCCCCTTTTGTGCAAAACGGTCCATTACAGTACTAAAGTAACATTTAAAGTTAACCTTATACAAGTTCAAATAAGATAACAATAAAAATAAGACATATTTGGCTTATTATACAAGGCAATTCTGATTCTCAGACTAATGGAGGAGATTCACTGAGCTGACTGCAAATGTTAATATGCGTCATTAGTACAATGTGTGACAGTGATCCACTTACAGAGACAGGAACATTAAACACAGCTAATAGAATTCTATTACTATTCTAACTGATACAATTCTAGCTCAAACCGTTTATACCCAAATTAAACAGTTTATACACAAATAAATGAGACATAATACATGATGCCTGAAATATAAACCCTAAATCCAAGAATATTTATTCCTTCTGCCATTTTGTTTTGACATATCAGTGTTTTCAAAATATACAACCTAATGAGACGCTTGTTCGGCTGGTTCAATCAATCTCTATAACCCTCTTATTCTTTCTGTTTTATACGATACTAGAGCAGGGGTAGGCAACCTTCGACACTCCAGATGTTGTGGACTCCATCCCTGTGGCGGAACCAACCTCGACACTGCCCACTGGAGGAGCCTGGTTGCCCGCCTCCTGCCGCTGGACTATGACCCCATGTTAAAAACCTTTTATTTTCCGTGCAGAAAGGCTTATTCGTGCCTTTCTACCGACCGATCGACCACCTGGGAACTGGAGTGTGCCATCAATTAACCGCAGCTTAATCGACAAACGCTGGGTGGCCTTTGTTCATTTGCCAAACATGTGGCAGCAGCCATTTTAAACTCCTGAACGGCCAGCGGTGTTCAAAGCGGAGTCACTTCATTTGTTTTTTACTGGGTTTTCTTTAATTTAATTGTTTTGTCTGCATTATCCTTTGTTAATATTGTACTAGAATCTTTCAGATAGGGCTTTGCAGGCTCACAGGCAGACAGGTTCTCCAAGATCTGTTTTTCAGGGATCCCAAGGCCCTTACCATCAGGCAGGTGAAAAGCTACTATGAGATGGTTCCACACACAATAAGTATTTTTATGATAACAGCTTCCTTTATTAGTGTACCACCAACATGGATTATACAGGGCGCACATTGTCTCAATCTCACATGCTTCAGAAATCCTCACCCTTAAAGCACTGTTTGCACTGATTCTGGTCTCCAGCACAGTTCCCCATCTTCCTCTCACCTATAGATAAAAGGCAGGGACTCTGCAGTGCTGGGAACTGTTTCCACCCTTGGGAGGTCATGGTACAGGTCAGTATCAGGACTGTGGACAACAACGATGTGAGCAATCTCCTGTGTGTACATCTCTGTGCCTAGCACTCTGAGCTGAGGTTCTCCATTCTGGCAATGCTGGGGTTGATAGGCCTCCAGCAGGTCTGACAGTGCGAAGGAGAACATGAAATTTCCATAACGAGAGGTAGAATTATCGAATGCTGGGGAGGAGGCAAACTGACCTTTTATTTCTTCTTGGAAACGCTCTGCTTCCTCTGCCGTCACCATGTGTTGTACATAATCAAAAGCCCATTGCCGAGCTTGCTCAATGTCATCAGGAATAACTTCAGCACTCCAGAAACAAAGCCTCCTGGAACTTTCACTGTTATTCACATTGAAGTAACCTAAGGACAGAATATCAGGAAGACAATCCTGAGTGGTGACATGTCTCAGCCTGGTGATTGCAAAGACCAGACACATCTTAAAGAGTTGATCAAACTTTAATTTGCTGATTTTTGATATTATTGCAGATCCCACTTCATGTAAATCTCTCTCAGATTTCAAGTAGTTATACTCCTCATCAATCGATAAGAATTGGCCTTCTTTACAGTATGCGGAAGATCCCATAAGATGTTTAATTGGAGTTAGAGCCTTATTTTGTTTTGATACCATTTTTGCTGTCTGTCTATCTCCTTCAGATACTTTCTAATTCTGTAGCAGATAGGCGTTGGGTTGGGAATTTATTATTATGCATACAAAGTGCTAGATGGTTTTGTCCCCACAGGCAGATTCTAGAGTAGTAATCAAGGAAAGCAAGGAAACAAATCTAAAAAAATACAGAACAAACTATGTAACTAGTTCTTCTTTGAGGTTAAGAGAGAAAGGTTTCACCATAGGGAAAAAAAACTTATAACTGAGGAAGATATATATCTTAAAGAGTCTAATAACAGTGGTAGGTAGTCACAAACTAAAAACACAAATAATGCGAAAAATATTCCTGATATAAATCTTGCCAAAGGGACAACCAACAGTTTTTAGGAAGAATGTTCTCTGTAGGAGCTGGATGGAAACAACTTGTGGGATCTGTATGTGGAAACAAAGAAAGAATGATAGTGAAATAAGTCCAATAAAAATCGATATTTCTAAGGCAACAGGGTCTAATGTAGTCCTACTCACGTATAATAGAGCTTTAAACCAGCTCTAGTATGAATGGCATACAGCGGTACCATCCCCACTTATAGGATACAGCTGTTTGTAGACCATAAAATGGTTAAAAAAGAGACAGCTGATAGTGCTCACTGTTTAAAAAGATAGTAGTCCTAATTCTCCTTGATCTTTCTGCTGCCTTTGACACTGTTGATCATCAACATCTTCTTCGCATTTTCTGTAATTTTGTGTCAACGGGATACTGCTCTCTCCTGGTGCTCTTCCTACCTCTCCCAGCGCTCTTTCAGTGTTTCTTTCTCTGACTCTGCCTCTTCCCCTCAACCACTCTCTGTCGGCGTCCCCAAGGTTCTGTCCTTGTTCCCCTACTGTTCTCTATCAACACTGCCTCCCTTGGTAAACTCATCAGCTCCTTTGGCTTCCGTTATCATTTCTATGCGGATGACAAGCAAATCTACCTGTCCTCTCCTGATCTCTCTCCGCCCATCTTGACTCGTGTCTCTGACTGCCTCTCTTCAATTTCCAATTGGATGGCTGCTCACTTCCTTAAACTCAACCTGTCCAAAACAGAACTTCTGGTCTTTCCTCCCTCAAGTGTTACTACTCCCGTGTCTCTCTCCCTACAAGTCAACAGCGCTACCATCACCTTTACCTTGCAGGCTCGCTGCCTGGGTGTTCTTTTTGACTCCAACCTCTTCTTCACCCCTCATGTCCAATCAATCATCAAATCCTGTCGCTTCCATCTCAAAAACATAGCGCGCATCCGCCCATATTTAACCCCAGATGCAGCTAAGGTGCTGGTCCATACTCTTTTTCTCTCTTGCCTGGACTACTGTAATACTCTTCTCAGTGTCCTTACGTGTTCCCAGATTTCACCACTTCAATCTATAATGAATGCGGCAGCTAGGCTCATTTTCCTGTCTGCCCGCACCTCTCACGCCTCAGCGCTCTGTCAGTCCCTGCATTGGCTTCCAGTTAGATATAGGGCTCAATTTAAAATTCTGGTGCTTGCTTACAAGTCCCTACATAATGCTGCCCCAACCTACCTATCCTCCCTGATACACAAGTATGTCCCGTCGAGGCCCCTACGCTCTGCCAAAGACCTACGTATATTCTCTGTCCGTACTTCCACCTCTAACAATCGCCTCCAAGACTTTTCCAGGGAACTCCCTTCCCTTCTCCTTAAGAATTTTACCCAGTCTCCACTCATTCAAAAAATCATTGAAAACTCACTTCTTCAAGAAAGTATATCAATGAAACTGTTAGCAGGTTTTCATCCCCCACCCTCCATGACTCCTCTCCTGCAACTGTCAAAAATTACCTACTATGCCCTCAATTAATGCTTTTCTAACAACCTACTTCGTACCCCTACTTTTACCCTCTGTGTCACTATACCCCACTCCCTCTAGAATGTAAGCTCATGGAGCAGGGCCCTCAACCCTTTTGTTCCTGTACGTCCAGTTGTCTGGTTACAGTTACATGTCTGTTAGTCCACCCATTGTACAGTGCTATGGAATTTGATGGCGCAATATAAATAATAAAATAATAATAATAGTAGGAGTATAAATATTAAAGTGTTTACTCATATTTAATTGAGCAGGCGGACTGCTCAATGAATCAGGCATGAGTGGTATAATCCCCACCTATGGTTTCTTTGGAGTAATACTCAACTAGAAACATAAAATCCGGATGTGGCAAAAGTGACCTTGCCACTGGTTTTTGGATGGGCCTGTTTGCCAGCCTCCTACCCTGTGACTATGGCCCTGTGGTGAACTGTGGGTTAAAGATACTGTTACAAAAGGCCTTTTGTAACTTTTATTTTATGCAACCAATTGCCCTGCTTCCCTGTGTTATGGAGAAGCCTAATTGCCAGCCTTCTGCCCCATTAATATGGACCTAGTGTGTATGGCGATTTGACTGTGTTTGTGGGATCTGAGCGCTGTATGGATATATTGAGTGCTCAGATCCAAGCCATCTGGGGATAGGTTGAATGTAGGGGTTCTGTTCAGTATGATAGGAATTATGTATTTTTGTGTATTTTTGCTGTTGTTGTGAATGAAGATATTTTCTGTACCTGGAGATAGTTCGCTTACTACATCCAGTTAAGCCAATTATCTCCAGGATAGAGGACTCTGTGGAACTGGTTTGGGCTGCTTGCAGTCGGTCACAAAGGACTTCCATATAACTTATGAACCATTGGACCAATTTGTATGATTTTGACATATGTTTGTATACTGTGTATGCTGGTTTAGAATATGTAAGTTTTATGTGAATGTGATGTATACTTTTAAAGTTATGAATATTGTGCCAAACTGTGTATTTTCCTTCCTGTGATAATTACGTTAGCCCATTGTGTGCAGTAATTATATCACAGGAAGAGGGAAAGATTTTGCTGTAATGACTGGGAGTGTCAGACATTGTTGTATTGTTTTGATTGATTTGTGTCCTTTGTGTTCCATCAGGTCCAGGGGGTGTGACTCTAGCCTGAGGAATTGTATAAATTGTGAGTGCTTGCTTCCATTAAACAGAACTACTCGACCCTCTAACTTGCAGCCTCGACTCGTGTTTGCAGGGGACAGCTATAATCACTACAGGGATTGCTATGCTCTTCATACTCCCTTATCTACTGAGCTCTTGTAAGAGCTCTTGTTCCTGATCCTGCTTCACTCTACAGAAAGAAGAGGTTCACCTACTGGAACCTGGAGCCTAGTCACAGGTCCAGGGTGGATAGCAGACGGCGAGATCCCAGCCCAGCAGCGGCGGTTCGAGGAGTCTGCAGTGCTTATAGTGTCTATGGTGCTGATGATCCTTTGGTGAACGCTAGGAGCATCCTTTCTACGGTCCAACTTCCAGCCAGCCTGGAGGCAACCGTAACAGATACTATTTGTGCCTATTGGGACTTGGAACAATGGTCTTCGAACTTTCGAAGTAGTCAAAGTGGTCGAAGTGGCCGCCATTCGACATATGAACACGTGGCGGCCATCTTATTTGATTGAACATGTTCAGCTGTGCTTTGTCGTCGAGTTCATGGAACTCAAATCGGACATGCGACGGTACGAACACCGCTGAATTGTTACCTACCAGGGATCTTTGACTATTCGAACGAGAGTCGAACAGTGTTCAGTGAGTCGAAGCCCATGAACAAGGGACACAGATTGACTATGTTCATTCACCATTACGTTCATTAATTCAAACGATACTTCAACTGTTTAAAATAGACTGGCTGCACAGCCTAATTCTCTGGAACTGTTTTGGGCATAAAACCATGCGTGTGGTTGGTCAAAAAGAGACTTCCAGCTAACTTTTGAACCCCTGAACTGATCTGGGTGGTTTTTAAGTATGTTGTTTCCCCAGATCGGGGCTATCAGTAGATGTATGTTTTATGGGATTCTCATGTGATTTGGGGGTGTTTCCAAACATGTATAAAAACTTAAACAAACAATAGAACAAAGAGGAGGATGCAACGTCTGGTGAAAGGAATGGATTACTAAAGGAATGTGAGAATACCTATGAAAAGACAGCTTTTAATAAGTTAAATTAAAAAAGTCCTACGAGGACTCAAACAAGAACTGACCACAGGACGTAACATATAGTACTATTGACAAAGCATGACAAAAATACAAAACAACTATTAAAAAATATCTGTGTCTGTTCCACTAGTGGCAATGATTTGATGAGTACCACAGATAAATATTGTCAGAATGTAATACTATTACAAATAGAAAAGAAGAAAAGAGAAAAAGAGAGATTGGAGCCAAATAGTAACTGGTACCTCTGGTTGGAGGGTAACCCCTAGGATTGAGTTATTTAAAGAAAAAAAGAAAAATTGGAGGTAGCAGTAATGAAATAGTAAGGAGACAGGGGAATACCAGTAGTTATGGTCTATGAATAAATTTAAATAAAACATCACTTTTAATCTATAATGTTAAAAAAGTCCCAAAGAAGGGGCTAAATAATACTTCAAATTAAACACACACACACACCCAAGAAAATTACTAAAATATGTGATCAATTATAGTGCCCAAAAATTTGTCCTATAATAGGACCGCACAGATTTGCCAATTATCATTGTATATCTTTCACTGTAAAGGACACAGTGCTATGAGTCTTTGTGAAGGCTCAATAAGCTGGAGTACAATCATTTTGTGTATCCACGCACATAACCTATATGGATTATAGTGACCCACCAACGTTATGTATAATCTATAATACAATCCATCATGCAATTAATCACAGAACTCCTTCCAGAATTTGGTAGAATGTATCACATGCTAGTAATAACGAGAAGTAGCTTGACCAAAGGTTATAGTGATAAAATGGATAGTTCTCGTTCGTGCGTGGTTTTGAAATAGATAGTACTGTTTGAATAAACAGTTGCTGAGAGACTAGGCAGTCCTCTGAGTCTTTGTGAAGGCTCAATTTGCTAAAATACAACAGATATACGTAACCATATGTATAAGTAGCCTAAGTGGATTATATTATCCACCAACGCTATAAATAGGCTATAATGTGATCAGTTAACCATAAAGCTTGCTCTCAGAGATAACTGGGATGTATCATAGTAACAATTCATTCAAATTGTGTGTATAAATAGCCTAAGTGGATTATAGTATCCAACCAGCGTTTTACATGTAGTTACTGAAGCAATTGATGGTAGAACTTGCTCTCAGAGATATGTAAAACTAGCAATTTGTTCAAAATGTAACGAAGAATAGCTGTACCACAATTATATACCAATAAAGTAAAATAGCTAGTGCTCGCTTGTATGATATCTAGAGTGAGTGATGCTGTATGAGATCAGCGGTTACTGGTAGCTGGGGATCTACATTTCTCGCAAGCACTGCCCATACAACATGGCATATATTGATGTAAAAAAGGAATACTCTGAATAAAGGGTTAATGCCTTTTTCAACAGATTCCCAGATATAGCGGATCTAATATTGAGTTGTGTTAAGCAGCACGATGACACTCGTGTTTACAGGTTGCAGCTTTGAGAGGGTTTTAACCCTTAATGTTGATGTGCCCTTGCTTTCAATAAAGTGAACAGGGACTTCATTGTTTTCAAATAGTTTTGGGGAATAATAACAAAAGTGAAGGATACAAATATATATTTTACTGATGTTGTGAATTAAATTTCTATAGGAACTTGCCTTGTTGCTATTGTCTACATATGGTAAGTAACCATTGATTGTATTATAAAATTGCAACACAGTGCTCTCAATTCTAATATATATATATATATATATATGCAGATTCTGGATAATTATGTGAACAATCCTCAAATACATTTACTGCTAATATACACCTACTACACAAGCTAATTAGTTTATTCCTAAATTCCTTATTCATGGACTCAAGATGGTGCACTTAATATTTACAATGATTTTTTATACTTCAATAATTGTTTAATAAATTAATAAGTGGCCCTAAAGTTACTCAAAAATAAGGGGAGATGAATTTTTCCCATATTGATTGATGTTTTCAGGTTCAGTACCGCTCATGTTTAGGTGGTAAAGGGCCAGGATACAGATGCCTAGGTGAAGCTAGATCATTTAATGTTAAGTGTAGCACACTGTAAGTCCATATTATTAAAATAGATGAGCGCCCCTGTGGTGCTGGCCGAATGCTGGAGGTGCGCTGCGGAAATAGGTACACTACCACACGTCTGGTGGCATTGCAGTGGTATACAACCTTTGTGGAGAGATATTAAAGATATACTAGATGTCCTGGGAATCAGAGACTTCCCCATGAACATTAAGACCTGTCTCCTCCTATTCTTCCCCAAAGAGACACACGAGAACCAGAAACAACTGCTACTGCTAATTTTAATGGCCGCACGCAATCTGATAGCGGTAAACTGGAAAAAGCATAGTTGCCCGTCTGCACAACAACTGAAAGACAAAATGCAGCAATTTTACATATATGAGAAAATGTCCACAGATACCATAAAAGACACCGCAAAATTCAGGGAGACTTGGGAGGGGTGGGAGATGTGGTACAAAGAGGGGAATTTTCTTGGATAGCATCGTAAAAAGCCTAGAACCATGTGAGGGGTGCTATGCAACTTCAACTGCGGCATGGAGTAAAGGGAACTGTTTAGTACTACATTTTTGGTCTCGCCTACACACCTGTTTTTGTATATACCTTTGTTATGTTCGATAAATTCTACACAAACATGGTTCAAACATAGTGAATATCCCCAAATGTTACATTGTAAATGCAGCTCAACTGTCAATGGAATACATTAGGAATTCATTGTAACCCGGAATATATGTTTACTGGATTTATATTTTTGAAAACTTCAATAAAGTACAATTGATTAAAAAAAAAAATAGATGAGCGCGTATTTCACTGTGGCTCTAATAAAAATATAGAAATGGTTCCACAAATGTGACAGAACTAATATATAATATTAAAGGAAAGAGGGAGGTGATGAATGACTCCTATCTATGAATAAAAGGAGTAAAATTAAACTCTTAATTTAGGCCCCTAAGGGCAAGTGTTTTAAGAACATGGATCCATTTTGATTCCTGTGTGAGGAAATATGAAAACAATTACTTTCTCTATAGTGCCTTCGTGGGCTCCCCTTACCCTTAAACAAGTCCATAGCATGAAAAGCAATGTAATTAACCCCAACCATCCCTCAGCAGAAATAGTGGTTAGATCTATTCTCATAGGCGTGCGCACGGGGTGTGCCGGGTGTGCCTGGGCACACCCTAATCCCCGTGCGCACGCCTATGGTTTGAGTCCTGCAGGAACAGCGTTCCTGCACTTTTTTTGAGCAGGAACGCTGTTCCTGCAGGCACTCAGTGTCCCCTGTTTCACCTCTTGCCCCTGTCATGGGAGGGCAAGAGGTGATGATTCCCCCCCCCCACCCTGCAGCTCAGCCACTGATGCCGGGAGCCGGAATATGACGTCAGAGAGCTCCCTCGCCGCGCGCTGAGCTGCAGAGAGGCGCCCGCCCCCACTGGACCCCAGGGAAAAGTCCACCAGCACTCCAGGTAGGAGGCTGGGTGGACATTTAAAAAAAAATTTTTTAATATAATAATTTGTGTGTGTGTGTGTCAGTGTGTGTGTGAGTATGTGTCAGTGTGTGTGTGTGTGTGTCTGTGAGTGTGTGTGTCTGTGAGTGTGAGTGTGTGTCAGTGAGTGTGTGAGTATGTGTGTGTGTGTCTGTGAGTGTGTGTGTGTGTGTGTGTCTGTGTGTGTCAGTGAGTGTGTGAGTATGTGAGTATGTGTCTGTGAGTGTGTGTGTGTCAGTGTGTGTCTGTGAGTGTGTGTCTGTGATTGTGTGTAAATGTGTGAGTATGTGTCTGTGAGTGTGTGTGTCAGTGAGTGTGTGAGTATGTGTCTGTGTGTGTCTGTGAGTGTGTGTCAGTGTGAGTGTGTGAGTATGTGTCTGTGAGTGTGTGTGTCAGTGAGTGTGTGAGTATGTGTCAGTGTGTGTGTCAGTGAGTGTGTGTGTGTGTGTGTGTCAGTGTGTGTCTGTAAGTGTGTGAGTATGTGTGTGTCAGTGTGTGTGAGTGTGTGTGTGTCTGTGTGAAATATATATATATGTATATATATATATATATATATATATATATATATATATATATATATGTGTATATATATATATATACACACACACACGCGGCGTATGTTTGTGCTTTAGGGTGCACACCCTAATGCAATAGGCTGCGCACGCCTATGTCTATTCTCCTGTTCTACCGGTGATAAGGCTATTAAAGATCTAACCACTATTTCTGCTGAGGGGTGGTTGGGGTTAATTACATTGGTAAATAAATAATCTAAATAATGTAAAATAATCTGACCCCCATTCATTCCCCACAGCATGATTCATTCTTTTGTGTCCTGTAACTGGGTGCTTCCAAACTGGATTGGGATGTTGGAGAGCCAGATTCCTCCCCCTGAAGTTGACTCCACCCTTGAATTATGTACCCATCATCTTCTGACCTGTGGCATCTGTTCACTAAACCTCATGTAGTGAAGCCTTAATGGTAACAGATAGAAACATAGACTGTGATGACAGATAAGAACCATAGGGCCCATCTAGTTTGCCCAATTTTCTAAAGTATAAGGAAGAAGTCCTGAGACAACTGGGCGATGTTGACCCACTATAAGAAAAGATAAAACAAAAGGTTTATTATCAATCACAACTATGTTAAACCAATGATTTATGATGTGTCGAAAATACATAAGTCAAGCATTGAACCCTGCTGGATGCACCACAGATATTGTTTCTATAACCGAAGAATATTAACTATATATATATATATAGTGCTCATATTAATAACGCAAAACAGGTTTTATAACAAATATCCAAATAAAATAAAAATAAAAAAGATTTCAGGAGCAATATATATTCAATATTCAGCAATATATTAAAAACAATTCAATCACTGTATAGTTTTACAAGGGGACATATGAAGCAGGCAGTGTGTAGGAGGACACTGGTCCTTGGGCTCCTCAATAGCAAATCACTACTTGTGTCTCTCTCTTCATAGCTCCCTACTTAGGTCTTCCTATTTCTCCACATTTGTGATTCCCTCTTCATCTATCTCTATCTGTGTCTTAATCCCAATTTTGCCTTTCTCCGCCCCTTCTTGTCTTTTCAACCCACTCCCCAAACCCTTGTCATAATGCCTTCTATTATTTAGTGGATTTTTTTCCCACCTACCTGGCAGTTAGCATGGCTAAGGCAGACCAGGCTCACTTACACATACACATGCATACAACAGTCAAGCACAATGACACACATGCTGCCTACAGACAAACGCAGTGACACACACGTATGGGCTAGTCCCGAGTTAAAATAAAGTATTGTATGTTAGTTCCATTTGGAACTGGGTGTCCTGTATGTATTTTTAGGGATCCCAGTGACAGCCTTAAGACCTGTTGGCTGGCTGCACAATCCCTTTAGCCTTGGGATAAATCAGGAGAGCTAGGACCGAGAGTCGCAATAGACAGTATTCCGGATACCTACCTGGAAAAAGCGCTGCTGCAGGATAGGCAAGGGGACAATACCTGCCTGGAAGGAGAGAGCAGCAGCGGAATAGGCAGAGGGGACAATAACAGCCTGGAAGGAGAACTGCAGCTGGGTTGGTTGGAAAAGCTGCAGAGGGACCTCAGTCAAGCCTCGGGGACTGCGGTCTGAAGCGTTCCAGGGTCCCAGCAAGCGAATAGGAAGCAGACTGGGCGAAGGTACTTGGGCAGAGTACAGGAGCTTTGTCACACCAAGTAAGTACAAGTCTCATTCATTAAGCAACTAATGAGTTGAGGACGTTAATTTCTTAGCCTTGTCTGAACAAAGAGAGCAAGTAATGATGATTCTTCATGAGGTACATAATTTCATTTGTAGGTATATATAGTTCTGCAGAATATTGAGGAGCAAACAAAGGCAGTTATTGGTAAAAAAAAGATCCATTCTGTTATGAAAACAAGTGTAAGCATCTACATAATATTTTCAGAAAAATACAGTAAGAAAATTTGTATATAAAGCTTTTAATATATTTATTAAAAATAAACAAATGTTAAAAACCCATAAAGCAATGTAATTAATAAAATATGCATATCAGAAAAGTAAGTAACCTCCCAATGCCAATCATTTATTCAGTCCATTCATAGAGAGCAAGTGGAAGTTCTGAATAGCTTATAGATGAGATCCCTGATATAGACTAGGTATTGATTAATACTAATACATTACACTAAGTAAGCTGATTATTCTAATTATCCTATAATCAATGAATATGTTGTTTCTGCATAATCACATAATGATCCAGTAATTCCACTATAGGTAATAATCCAAATTAACGTTATATGAGTATAAGTTTAATTAAGAAAACAAAACATACTCTGTGATATAAGAAATATTTGTTTTATCATACAAGGCAATGCTGATTCTCAGAGTAATAGAGGAGATTCTCGAAGCTGACTGACCTGGTAGCTCAAATTAACCTATTTTTACTCAAATGTATAACCATACAAACATTTTAAAATGTTTCTGAGATGTAAAACGTGAATCCTACGATTATTTTTCCCTCTGTTATTTCTTTTATTTATTAGTGTTTTTACCATATACATTTTACGTTATTACTCGTTCTGCTGGTACAAACAATCTTATTCGGTCTCTCTCTACCTCCTTTAGCAGTTGCAATGCACCAAACACAGTAAAGACACATAGTTGGATCAATCTGTGCTCATTGTGTCACATTGTTTGGAAGCTGCGGTAATCGACTCCTGTGACATTTCTTTAACTCAGAAATTGAAAATCCACAAAGAATCCAGTGTGCTCGTGGTTCCCAAATCAATAAACAGAGCCACGATTTACGGAATGCAGTGCTCACACCGTATTACATGTCAGTCACATCACTTTTAATTTAATAAATAGCAGATTGCTTAAACTTGGTCTGGCCTCCACTGTGCTCAAACTGGGAAAACGATATTCACCTCTAATGTCAGACAATTGTTTTATCTTCATTTGAAGAGTAATCAAAGTGTGAATTCAAAGTGAATTTCAAATTTAAGATAAAATTAAACAAACTGGAAAAATTCTCTAAGTCAGCTACACTTTCAGTTCGCCTACTCTGGCCTTAAATGAGAAATTTACGTAGCATGTTTCTCATCCCTGAGGAAGTCTAGAAGATGAAACGCGTCGGATTTACACCCTTCAAGGAATTTTTGTATACCGTTTTTTTTTCTGTTTGTTTTTATTCAAGTTATATACCTCTTTTATAGGTTCTATCATCTCTAAGATTTGTGTTCACTCTGAAGCTTCACCCATCTATTGAGTGGTATCCAATAGATTTATTGAAAATGCACTTACAAGATAGTAGATAAAATAAAGCATCTCTCCATAATATGGAGAGATGCTTTATTTTATCTACTATCTTGTAAGTGCATTTTCAATAAATCTATTGTGAATATTACCATCTGCACTATCTGCATGTTGTTTGCTATTTTTAAGCACAAGAAGACCTCTAGCTAATTGGAACACTTATGTCTATCACACCAATATGGGAAGATGATGAGCCTGAATATTTCTGAACTTTTGTGAGTTTTTAGCATTATCGTTGCATGTCTACATATTTGTTACATGATTACACTTTTTTCAGTTTGTTCTTCCCTATAGATTCATCTGGCCATTGTCCTAGTGTTGATACCTTGGTGGTATTGCTTTTTTATATATTGTTCACACCTACTCTTCTTTATTTGTTTCACTTATTCTCGATGTACTGAGGACACACCTTTTAGTAGGTTTTGTGATTTTGCGTATCTAGTGGGGATATTATGTTATATAATAAAACTGAATGCAATGATTGAATGAATGTATTAATGAATTATATATTTTTGTATCTTCTAAAGCTGAGAATGTCTAATCCTAGTTTAAAAAGCACACTAAATTTGGCTTGATATTCCCTCCAAGAGTGTTTCACAATGCAGAGACATTGAACAACGTATCTCACCCTGCTAAAGCAATTCCAAACAACCTTCAGGTTAAATTCCTTTCTCGATAAGTATCATAATAATATTCTTAGAGAGAATGCTAGCTTGGAGGCGTGCATTATATTAATAACAGCGACAGTAATTCTATGTGTGACTGTATATACGTAGCACATGGTAAACTTTACAGCAGTGGTCCCCAACCCAGTCCTCATGGACCACCAACAGTCCAGGTTTTGTCAGCATCTCCATTGGAATAAAAAAAGGGAAATACATAAATCCTGGACCGTTGGTGGTCCGGGAGGATCTGGGTTGGGGAACACTGTTTTACAGTACACATTATGGCACAAGAGAGTCACTTCATTCTTTACTGGCTGTTCTTCAGTTCTTTTATGATTTCTTCTGCTTCAGCCTTAGATAAGTTTGTACGTGGATCTTTCAGATAGGGCATTGCAGGCTCACAGGCAGACAGATTCTCCAGAAGCTGCTTTTCAGGGATCACAAGGTACTTACTATCAGGTAGGTGAAAAGCTACAATGAGATGGTTCCACACACAAAATTTCCCCGTACGTGTTTTATTCAAGGGGCACGTGTAAATCTCACCTCCTTCAGAAATCGTCACCCTCAAACCCCCTGAGGTCGATTCTGGTCTCCAGTACAGTTCCCCATCTTCCTCTTTCCTGTAGAAAAAAGGCAGGGACTCGGCAGTGCTGGAAACAGTTTGCACCATTGGGAGTTTATCGTACCGGTCAGTATCAGGACTGTGGACAATAACCATGTGAGCAATCTCCTGACTGTACATCGCAGTACCCAGGACCTTGAGCTGAGGGTCTCCATTCTGGCAGTGCTGGGATTTGTAGGCCTTGAGCAGGTCAGACAGTGGGAAGGAGAACACAAAGTTTCCATAACGAGAGGAAGAATTATCGAATGCTGGGGAGGACGCAAACTGATCTTTTATTTCTTCTTGGAAAGGCTCTGCATCCCATGTTGGCACAATACGTTGTACCTTCTCAAAAGCCTGCTCATAAGGAAGCTCTTCTTTCGGAGGAAATTCTGCACTCCAACAGGAAAGGTCTTTCAATGGTTCAGGCTTTATATTGTTTCCTATTCCTATGTATTGCTCCTGTACAATACAGCGCATGCAATCTTCTGTGGTTACATGGCGCAGTTTAGTGATTGGAAACTCTATATTCAGTTTAAAGAACTGATCTGTCTTCACATTGCTAATGTAAAATTTCATGTTCTCACGTGCGTCATTTAAATGTTCCTTGAATTCCAAACACGCAGACACCTCATCTATAGATAACAATTTTCCCTTTTTGAAATATCCAGGTGATCCACGCAAGCCTCTAATTTCAGTTAGATCCAAATCCCCATTTGATGCCATGTCTAATGTATGATTGACTGTTTGTGGTGTATAATTTCTCATATCACAGTCAAGTGCTAAAGCTCTGGAATTTATAGATCTCAGGTTGGTCAAATCACACCCAGAGGCAGAGTAAACCACGTATATGATAAGAAAGAATTACTCACTGTATTTCCTGTAAACTGAGTTAAAAATAGGAAAGTGATTTCATGCAAACTACTAGTTTTGTTTATTACCTGCATTTTGTTTTATAACAGAAATAGTTTATCTTAGTAGGTAAATCTTTACTATCTACCCTGAATTATTATTCTGAGAGATGCGGCACAGGAATCTAACAATAGAGCATTAAAGGACCACTATAGGCACCCAGACCACTTCAACTTAATGAAGTGGTCTTTGTGCCTGGTCCAGCTAGGTTTAACCCTTTTTTATATAAACATAGCAGTTTCAGAGAAACTGCTATGTTTATAGATGGGTTAATCCAGCCTCTAAAGCCTCTAGTGGCTGTCTTATTGACAGCCGCTAGAGGCGCTTCTGACTGTGATTTTCACAGTTAGAAGACGCCAGCGTCCATAGGAAAGCATTGTGAATGCTTTCGTATGGACTGGCTGAATGCGCGCGCGGCTCCTGCTGCGCATGCGCATTCAGCCGAAGAGGAGGAGAGGAGGCGGAGAGGAGGACAAGAGCTCCCCGCCCAGCACTGGAGAAAGAAGTAAGTTTAACCCCTTCCTCACCCCAGAGCCTGGCGGGAGGGGATCCCTGAGGGTGGGGGCACCCTCAGGGCACTATAGTGCCAGGAAAACCAGTATGTTTTCCTGGCACTATAGTGGTCCTTTAAGAATAAAATCCCACAAGGATTATAACAATACTGCATGTATAAGACTAAAAAACTGTATATAAGCAATAAAATCCCAAAGCCACCAACTAGAAGCAGGAGGCACTGATTGCGGAGCAGCAAAGAAAGAGGAAATGATGCAATGGGGAGGGACGTTTTATAGTACCTAACTTTTTTCTGATTGATTTTTTTTCTGTGCTGCTGTGGAGTTCTAGTAAAGAGAGACTTAAGCAAATACGAAACCTCCTGTCATGTTATAACATTTATTATATCATAGTCGATGGCTAATGCTCTGGAATTTCTAGATAGCACACCCAGAGACAAAGTAAAAAGCATAAGGAGGAATTAGAAATTGAAAAATAATCTCACACAAACTACTAGTTAAGATTATTACCTGCATTTTAATGTATCACAGGAATAGCTTTCTCAGTAAGTAAATGAGTATAGATCTTTACAAATCTGTACCCTGAATTATTGCCTATTCTGAGAGATACGGCATGTTAGTGATCTGAATAAAATGCTAAGTCAGCGACAACACGCAGATTGATGGGGTCACACTGAACATTATATTGTGCAAGGTTAACAACAGGGCTGGACTGGCCCACCGGGATACCGGGAAAT